>OU862935.1:7500-697500 GCA_917880885.1 Limnephilus marmoratus
AAAAATCTGCCGCTTTTTGATTAAAAATTTAAATTCATTTGGAAAGCATCATAGCCGTCACGATTTGTTGCCACCACTCAAAAAAAAAAAAAATTAAATTCATTTTCTCTTTCTGACGTTCAATTCTCTATGGCAACACTTCAACAGTAAAATCATAGCCACGTCAGTATCAAGTGAAGTTCCGAAGGGAGTGCAGCTATCGGTGAGAATATTTCACACAGCCAATTCCTGTCTAACTAACCACATTACTTTGTTTCGTGTTTTTTTTGTGTCTCTTATTTGCACGCTTTCTAGCTTGAGAGCTTGTGTTTACCGCCTTTTTGATCTAGGTGCCCCCACGGCGACCGTGGTTTAGAATCGTTCAAATTTCAACTTAAATTCACTTTCTACGAGTTTTTATCTCAGTTTTTTTTCTTAAATTCAGTAGCATCATCTTAGAAGCAGTGAAGAACAGTGACGTGTTCTAGTTTCGTTTAAATTTCAACTTAAATTCAGTTTTCACGAGTTTTTGTCTCAGTTTCTTTTAAATTCAGTAGCATCATCATAAAAGCCTTGTTCGGCGTCCTTCCGGCGACCGCAGAATATTTCACGCCATTCTAGGCTCAAGTTTATCAAAATAAAAATCTGCCGCTTTTTGATTAAAAATTTAAATTCATTTGGAAAGCATCATAGCCGTCACGATTTGTTGCCACCACTCAAAAAAAAAAAAAAATTAAATTCATTTTCTCTTTCTGACGTTCAATTCTCTATGGCAACACTTCAACAGTAAAATCATAGCCACGTCAGTATCAAGTGAAGTTCCGAAGGGAGTGCAGCTATCGGTGAGAATATTTCACACAGCCAATTCCTGTCTAACTAACCACATTACTTTGTTTCGTGTTTTTTTTGTGTCTCTTATTTGCACGCTTTCTAGCTTGAGAGCTTGTGTTTCCCGCCTTTTTGATCTAGGTGCCCCCACGGCGACCGTGGTTTAGAATCGTTCAAATTTCAACTTAAATTCACTTTCTACGAGTTTTTGTCTCAGTTTTTTTTCTTAAATTCAGTAGCATCATCTTAGAAGCCTTGTTCGGCGTCCTTTCGGCGACCGCAGAATCTCTCTAATTTTATTTAAATTCAGTGACGTGTTCTAGTTTCGTTTAAATTTCAACTTAAATTCAGTTTACACGAGTTTTTGTCAGTTTCTTTTAAATTCAGTAGCTTCATCATAAAAGCCTTGTTCGGCGTCCTTCCGGCGACCGCAGAATATTTCACGCCATTCTAGGCTCAAGTTTATCAAAATAAAAATCTGCCGCTTTTTGATTAAAAATTTAAATTCATTTGGAAAGCATCATAGCCGTCACGATTTGTTGCCACCACTCAAAAAAAAAAAAAAATTAAATTCATTTTCTCTTTCTGACGTTCAATTCTCTATGGCAACACTTCAACAGTAAAATCATAGCCACGTCAGTATCAAGTGAAGTTCCGAAGGGAGTGCAGCTATCGGTGAGAATATTTCACACAGCCAATTCCTGTCTAACTAACCACATTACTTTGTTTCGTGTTTTTTTTGTGTCTCTTATTTGCACGCTTTCTAGCTTGAGAGCTTGTGTTTACCGCCTTTTTGATCTAGGTGCCCCCACGGCGACCGTGGTTTAGAATCGTTCAAATTTCAACTTAAATTCACTTTCTACGAGTTTTTGTCTCAGTTTTTTTTCTTAAATTCAGTAGCATCATCTTAGAAGCAGTGAAGAACAGTGACGTGTTCTAGTTTCGTTTAAATTTCAACTTAAATTCAGTTTTCACGAGTTTTTGTCTCAGTTTCTTTTAAATTCAGTAGCATCATCATAAAAGCCTTGTTCGGCGTCCTTCCGGCGACCGCAGAATATTTCACGCCATTCTAGGCTCAAGTTTATCAAAATAAAAATCTGCCGCTTTTTGATTAAAAATTTAAATTCATTTGGAAAGCATCATAGCCGTCACGATTTGTTGCCACCACTCAAAAAAAAAAAAAAATTAAATTCATTTTCTCTTTCTGACGTTCAATTCTCTATGGCAACACTTCAACAGTAAAATCATAGCCACGTCAGTATCAAGTGAAGTTCCGAAGGGAGTGCAGCTATCGGTGAGAATATTTCACACAGCCAATTCCTGTCTAACTAACCACATTACTTTGTTTCGTGTTTTTTTTGTGTCTCTTATTTGCACGCTTTCTAGCTTGAGAGCTTGTGTTTACCGCCTTTTTGATCTAGGTGCCCCCACGGCGACCGTGGTTTAGAATCGTTCAAATTTCAACTTAAATTCACTTTCTACGAGTTTTTGTCTTAGTTTTTTTTCTTAAATTCAGTAGCATCATCTTAGAAGCCTTGTTCGGCGTCCTTTCGGCGACCGCAGAATCTCTCTAATTTTATTTAAATTCAGTGACGTGTTCTAGTTTCGTTTAAATTTCAACTTAAATTCAGTTTACACGAGTTTTTGTCAGTTTCTTTTAAATTCAGTAGCATCATCATAAAAGCCTTGTTCGGCGTCCTTCCGGCGACCGCAGAATATTTCACGCCATTCTAGGCTCAAGTTTATCAAAATAAAAATCTGCCGCTTTTTGATTAAAAATTTAAATTCATTTGGAAAGCATCATAGCCGTCACGATTTGTTGCCACCACTCAAAAAAAAAAAAAAAATTAAATTCATTTTCTCTTTCTGACGTTCAATTCTCTATGGCAACACTTCAACAGTAAAATCATAGCCACGTCAGTATCAAGTGAAGTTCCGAAGGGAGTGCAGCTATCGGTGAGAATATTTCACACAGCCAATTCCTGTCTAACTAACCACATTACTTTGTTTCGTGTTTTTTTGTGTCTCTTATTTGCACGCTTTCTAGCTTGAGAGCTTGTGTTTACCGCCTTTTTGATCTAGGTGCCCCCACGGCGACCGTGGTTTAGAATCGTTCAAATTTCAACTTAAATTCACTTTCTACGAGTTTTTGTCTCAGTTTTTTTTCTTAAATTCAGTAGCATCATCTTAGAAGCAGTGAAGAACAGTGACGTGTTCTAGTTTCGTTTAAATTTCAACTTAAATTCAGTTTTCACGAGTTTTTGTCTCAGTTTCTTTTAAATTCAGTAGCATCATCATAAAAGCCTTGTTCGGCGTCCTTCCGGCGACCGCAGAATATTTCACGCCATTCTAGGCTCAAGTTTATCAAAATAAAAATCTGCCGCTTTTTGATTAAAAATTTAAATTCATTTGGAAAGCATCATAGCCGTCACGATTTGTTGCCACCACTCAAAAAAAAAAAAAAATTAAATTCATTTTCTCTTTCTGACGTTCAATTCTCTATGGCAACACTTCAACAGTAAAATCATAGCCACGTCAGTATCAAGTGAAGTTCCGAAGGGAGTGCAGCTATCGGTGAGAATATTTCACACAGCCAATTCCTGTCTAACTAACCACATTACTTTGTTTCGTGTTTTTTTTGTGTCTCTTATTTGCACGCTTTCTAGCTTGAGAGCTTGTGTTTACCGCCTTTTTGATCTAGGTGCCCCCACGGCGACCGTGGTTTAGAATCGTTCAAATTTCAACTTAAATTCACTTTCTACGAGTTTTTGTCTCAGTTTTTTTTCTTAAATTCAGTAGCATCATCTTAGAAGCCTTGTTCGGCGTCCTTTCGGCGACCGCAGAATCTCTCTAATTTTATTTAAATTCAGTGACGTGTTCTAGTTTCGTTTAAATTTCAACTTAAATTCAGTTTACACGAGTTTTTGTCAGTTTCTTTTAAATTCAGTAGCATCATCATAAAAGCCTTGTTCGGCGTCCTTCCGGCGACCGCAGAATATTTCAAGCCATTCTAGGCTCAAGTTTATCAAAATAAAAATCTGCCGCTTTTTGATTAAAAATTTAAATTCATTTGGAAAGCATCATAGCCGTCACGATTTGTTGCCACCACTCAAAAAAAAAAAAAAATTAAATTCATTTTCTCTTTCTGACGTTCAATTCTCTATGGCAACACTTCAACAGTAAAATCATAGCCACGTCAGTATCAAGTGAAGTTCCGAAGGGAGTGCAGCTATCGGTGAGAATATTTCACACAGCCAATTCCTGTCTAACTAACCACATTACTTTGTTTCGTGTTTTTTTTGTGTCTCTTATTTGCACGCTTTCTAGCTTGAGAGCTTGTGTTTACCGCCTTTTTGATCTAGGTGCCCCCACGGCGACCGTGGTTTAGAATCGTTCAAATTTCAACTTAAATTCACTTTCTACGAGTTTTTGTCTCAGTTTTTTTTCTTAAATTCAGTAGCATCATCTTAGAAGCCTTGTTCGGCGTCCTTTCGGCGACCGCAGAATCTCTCTAATTTTATTTAAATTCAGTGACGTGTTCTAGTTTCGTTTAAATTTCAACTTAAATTCAGTTTACACGAGTTTTTGTCAGTTTCTTTTAAATTCAGTAGCTTCATCATAAAAGCCTTGTTCGGCGTCCTTCCGGCGACCGCAGAATATTTCACGCCATTCTAGGCTCAAGTTTATCAAAATAAAAATCTGCCGCTTTTTGATTAAAAATTTAAATTCATTTGGAAAGCATCATAGCCGTCACGATTTGTTGCCACCACTCAAAAAAAAAAAAAAATTAAATTCATTTTCTCTTTCTGACGTTCAATTCTCTATGGCAACACTTCAACAGTAAAATCATAGCCACGTCAGTATCAAGTGAAGTTCCGAAGGGAGTGCAGCTATCGGTGAGAATATTTCACACAGCCAATTCCTGTCTAACTAACCACATTACTTTGTTTCGTGTTTTTTTTTGTGTCTCTTATTTGCACGCTTTCTAGCTTGAGAGCTTGTGTTTACCGCCTTTTTGATCTAGGTGCCCCCACGGCGACCGTGGTTTAGAATCGTTCAAATTTCAACTTAAATTCACTTTCTACGAGTTTTTGTCTCAGTTTTTTTTCTTAAATTCAGTAGCATCATCTTAGAAGCAGTGAAGAACAGTGACGTGTTCTAGTTTCGTTTAAATTTCAACTTAAATTCAGTTTTCACGAGTTTTTGTCTCAGTTTCTTTTAAATTCAGTAGCATCATCATAAAAGCCTTGTTCGGCGTCCTTCCGGCGACCGCAGAATATTTCACGCCATTCTAGGCTCAAGTTTATCAAAATAAAAATCTGCCGCTTTTTGATTAAAAATTTAAATTCATTTGGAAAGCATCATAGCCGTCACGATTTGTTGCCACCACTCAAAAAAAAAAAAAAATTAAATTCATTTTCTCTTTCTGACGTTCAATTCTCTATGGCAACACTTCAACAGTAAAATCATAGCCACGTCAGTATCAAGTGAAGTTCCGAAGGGAGTGCAGCTATCGGTGAGAATATTTCACACAGCCAATTCCTGTCTAACTAACCACATTACTTTGTTTCGTGTTTTTTTTGTGTCTCTTATTTGCACGCTTTCTAGCTTGAGAGCTTGTGTTTACCGCCTTTTTGATCTAGGTGCCCCCACGGCGACCGTGGTTTAGAATCGTTCAAATTTCAACTTAAATTCACTTTCTACGAGTTTTTGTCTCAGTTTTTTTTCTTAAATTCAGTAGCATCATCTTAGAAGCCTTGTTCGGCGTCCTTTCGGCGACCGCAGAATCTCTCTAATTTTATTTAAATTCAGTGACGTGTTCTAGTTTCGTTTAAATTTCAACTTAAATTCAGTTTACACGAGTTTTTGTCAGTTTCTTTTAAATTCAGTAGCATCATCATAAAAGCCTTGTTCGGCGTCCTTCCGGCGACCGCAGAATATTTCACGCCATTCTAGGCTCAAGTTTATCAAAATAAAAATCTGCCGCTTTTTGATTAAAAATTTAAATTCATTTGGAAAGCATCATAGCCGTCACGATTTGTTGCCACCACTCAAAAAAAAAAAAAATTAAATTCATTTTCTCTTTCTGACGTTCAATTCTCTATGGCAACACTTCAACAGTAAAATCATAGCCACGTCAGTATCAAGTGAAGTTCCGAAGGGAGTGCAGCTATCGGTGAGAATATTTCACACAGCCAATTCCTGTCTAACTAACCACATTACTTTGTTTCGTGTTTTTTTTGTGTCTCTTATTTGCACGCTTTCTAGCTTGAGAGCTTGTGTTTACCGCCTTTTTGATCTAGGTGCCCCCACGGCGACCGTGGTTTAGAATCGTTCAAATTTCAACTTAAATTCACTTTCTACGAGTTTTTGTCTCAGTTTTTTTTCTTAAATTCAGTAGCATCATCTTAGAAGCAGTGAAGAACAGTGACGTGTTCTAGTTTCGTTTAAATTTCAACTTAAATTCAGTTTTCACGAGTTTTTGTCTCAGTTTCTTTTAAATTCAGTAGCATCATCATAAAAGCCTTGTTCGGCGTCCTTCCGGCGACCGCAGAATATTTCACGCCATTCTAGGCTCAAGTTTATCAAAATAAAAATCTGCCGCTTTTTGATTAAAAATTTAAATTCATTTGGAAAGCATCATAGCCGTCACGATTTGTTGCCACCACTCAAAAAAAAAAAAAAATTAAATTCATTTTCTCTTTCTGACGTTCAATTCTCTATGGCAACACTTCAACAGTAAAATCATAGCCACGTCAGTATCAAGTGAAGTTCCGAAGGGAGTGCAGCTATCGGTGAGAATATTTCACACAGCCAATTCCTGTCTAACTAACCACATTACTTTGTTTCGTGTTTTTTTTGTGTCTCTTATTTGCACGCTTTCTAGCTTGAGAGCTTGTGTTTACCGCCTTTTTGATCTAGGTGCCCCCACGGCGACCGTGGTTTAGAATCGTTCAAATTTCAACTTAAATTCACTTTCTACGAGTTTTTGTCTCAGTTTTTTTTCTTAAATTCAGTAGCATCATCTTAGAAGCAGTGAAGAACAGTGACGTGTTCTAGTTTCGTTTAAATTTCAACTTAAATTCAGTTTTCACGAGTTTTTGTCTCAGTTTCTTTTAAATTCAGTAGCATCATCATAAAAGCCTTGTTCGGCGTCCTTCCGGCGACCGCAGAATATTTCACGCCATTCTAGGCTCAAGTTTATCAAAATAAAAATCTGCCGCTTTTTGATTAAAAATTTAAATTCATTTGGAAAGCATCATAGCCGTCACGATTTGTTGCCACCACTCAAAAAAAAAAAAAAATTAAATTCATTTTCTCTTTCTGACGTTCAATTCTCTATGGCAACACTTCAACAGTAAAATCATAGCCACGTCAGTATCAAGTGAAGTTCCGAAGGGAGTGCAGCTATCGGTGAGAATATTTCACACAGCCAATTCCTGTCTAACTAACCACATTACTTTGTTTCGTGTTTTTTTTGTGTCTCTTATTTGCACGCTTTCTAGCTTGAGAGCTTGTGTTTACCGCCTTTTTGATCTAGGTGCCCCCACGGCGACCGTGGTTTAGAATCGTTCAAATTTCAACTTAAATTCACTTTCTACGAGTTTTTGTCTCAGTTTTTTTTCTTAAATTCAGTAGCATCATCTTAGAAGCAGTGAAGAACAGTGACGTGTTCTAGTTTCGTTTAAATTTCAACTTAAATTCAGTTTTCACGAGTTTTTGTCTCAGTTTCTTTTAAATTCAGTAGCATCATCATAAAAGCCTTGTTCGGCGTCCTTCCGGCGACCGCAGAATATTTCACGCCATTCTAGGCTCAAGTTTATCAAAATAAAAATCTGCCGCTTTTTGATTAAAAATTTAAATTCATTTGGAAAGCATCATAGCCGTCACGATTTGTTGCCACCACTCAAAAAAAAAAAAAAATTAAATTCATTTTCTCTTTCTGACGTTCAATTCTCTATGGCAACACTTCAACAGTAAAATCATAGCCACGTCAGTATCAAGTGAAGTTCCGAAGGGAGTGCAGCTATCGGTGAGAATATTTCACACAGCCAATTCCTGTCTAACTAACCACATTACTTTGTTTCGTGTTTTTTTTGTGTCTCTTATTTGCACGCTTTCTAGCTTGAGAGCTTGTGTTTACCGCCTTTTTGATCTAGGTGCCCCCACGGCGACCGTGGTTTAGAATCGTTCAAATTTCAACTTAAATTCACTTTCTACGAGTTTTTGTCTCAGTTTTTTTTCTTAAATTCAGTAGCATCATCTTAGAAGCCTTGTTCGGCGTCCTTTCGGCGACCGCAGAATCTCTCTAATTTTATTTAAATTCAGTGACGTGTTCTAGTTTCGTTTAAATTTCAACTTAAATTCAGTTTACACGAGTTTTTGTCAGTTTCTTTTAAATTCAGTAGCATCATCATAAAAGCCTTGTTCGGCGTCCTTCCGGCGACCGCAGAATATTTCACGCCATTCAAGTTTATCAAAATAAAAATCTGCCGCTTTTTGATTAAAAATTTAAATTCATTTGGAAAGCATCATAGCCGTCACGATTTGTTGCCACCACTCAAAAAAAAAAAAAAATTAAATTCATTTTCTCTTTCTGACGTTCAATTCTCTATGGCAACACTTCAACAGTAAAATCATAGCCACGTCAGTATCAAGTGAAGTTCCGAAGGGAGTGCAGCTATCGGTGAGAATATTTCACACAGCCAATTCCTGTCTAACTAACCACATTACTTTGTTTCGTGTTTTTTTTGTGTCTCTTATTTGCACGCTTTCTAGCTTGAGAGCTTGTGTTTACCGCCTTTTTGATCTAGGTGCCCCCACGGCGACCGTGGTTTAGAATCGTTCAAATTTCAACTTAAATTCACTTTCTACGAGTTTTTGTCTCAGTTTTTTTTCTTAAATTCAGTAGCATCATCTTAGAAGCAGTGAAGAACAGTGACGTGTTCTAGTTTCGTTTAAATTTCAACTTAAATTCAGTTTTCACGAGTTTTTGTCTCAGTTTCTTTTAAATTCAGTAGCATCATCATAAAAGCCTTGTTCGGCGTCCTTCCGGCGACCGCAGAATATTTCACGCCATTCTAGGCTCAAGTTTATCAAAATAAAAATCTGCCGCTTTTTGATTAAAAATTAAAATTCATTTGGAAAGCATCATAGCCGTCACGATTTGTTGCCACCACTCAAAAAAAAAAAAAAATTAAATTCATTTTCTCTTTCTGACGTTCAATTCTCTATGGCAACACTTCAACAGTAAAATCATAGCCACGTCAGTATCAAGTGAAGTTCCGAAGGGAGTGCAGCTATCGGTGAGAATATTTCACACAGCCAATTCCTGTCTAACTAACCACATTACTTTGTTTCGTGTTTTTTTTGTGTCTCTTATTTGCACGCTTTCTAGCTTGAGAGCTTGTGTTTACCGCCTTTTTGATCTAGGTGCCCCCACGGCGACCGTGGTTTAGAATCGTTCAAATTTCAACTTAAATTCACTTTCTACGAGTTTTTGTCTCAGTTTTTTTTCTTAAATTCAGTAGCATCATCTTAGAAGCCTTGTTCGGCGTCCTTTCGGCGACCGCAGAATCTCTCTAATTTTATTTAAATTCAGTGACGTGTTCTAGTTTCGTTTAAATTTCAACTTAAATTCAGTTTACACGAGTTTTTGTCAGTTTCTTTTAAATTCAGTAGCTTCATCATAAAAGCCTTGTTCGGCGTCCTTCCGGCGACCGCAGAATATTTCACGCCATTCTAGGCTCAAGTTTATCAAAATAAAAATCTGCCGCTTTTTGATTAAAAATTTAAATTCATTTGGAAAGCATCATAGCCGTCACGATTTGTTGCCACCACTCAAAAAAAAAAAAAAATTAAATTCATTTTCTCTTTCTGACGTTCAATTCTCTATGGCAACACTTCAACAGTAAAATCATAGCCACGTCAGTATCAAGTGAAGTTCCGAAGGGAGTGCAGCTATCGGTGAGAATATTTCACACAGCCAATTCCTGTCTAACTAACCACATTACTTTGTTTCGTGTTTTTTTTGTGTCTCTTATTTGCACGCTTTCTAGCTTGAGAGCTTGTGTTTACCGCCTTTTTGATCTAGGTGCCCCCACGGCGACCGTGGTTTAGAATCGTTCAAATTTCAACTTAAATTCACTTTCTACGAGTTTTTGTCTCAGTTTTTTTTCTTAAATTCAGTAGCATCATCTTAGAAGCAGTGAAGAACAGTGACGTGTTCTAGTTTCGTTTAAATTTCAACTTAAATTCAGTTTTCACGAGTTTTTGTCTCAGTTTCTTTTAAATTCAGTAGCATCATCATAAAAGCCTTGTTCGGCGTCCTTCCGGCGACCGCAGAATATTTCACGCCATTCTAGGCTCAAGTTTATCAAAATAAAAATCTGCCGCTTTTTGATTAAAAATTTAAATTCATTTGGAAAGCATCATAGCCGTCACGATTTGTTGCCACCACTCAAAAAAAAAAAAAAATTAAATTCATTTTCTCTTTCTGACGTTCAATTCTCTATGGCAACACTTCAACAGTAAAATCATAGCCACGTCAGTATCAAGTGAAGTTCCGAAGGGAGTGCAGCTATCGGTGAGAATATTTCACACAGCCAATTCCTGTCTAACTAACCACATTACTTTGTTTCGTGTTTTTTTTGTGTCTCTTATTTGCACGCTTTCTAGCTTGAGAGCTTGTGTTTACCGCCTTTTTGATCTAGGTGCCCCCACGGCGACCGTGGTTTAGAATCGTTCAAATTTCAACTTAAATTCACTTTCTACGAGTTTTTGTCTCAGTTTTTTTTCTTAAATTCAGTAGCATCATCTTAGAAGCCTTGTTCGGCGTCCTTTCGGCGACCGCAGAATCTCTCTAATTTTATTTAAATTCAGTGACGTGTTCTAGTTTCGTTTAAATTTCAACTTAAATTCAGTTTACACGAGTTTTTGTCAGTTTCTTTTAAATTCAGTAGCTTCATCATAAAAGCCTTGTTCGGCGTCCTTCCGGCGACCGCAGAATATTTCACGCCATTCTAGGCTCAAGTTTATCAAAATAAAAATCTGCCGCTTTTTGATTAAAAATTTAAATTCATTTGGAAAGCATCATAGCCGTCACGATTTGTTGCCACCACTCAAAAAAAAAAAAAAATTAAATTCATTTTCTCTTTCTGACGTTCAATTCTCTATGGCAACACTTCAACAGTAAAATCATAGCCACGTCAGTATCAAGTGAAGTTCCGAAGGGAGTGCAGCTATCGGTGAGAATATTTCACACAGCCAATTCCTGTCTAACTAACCACATTACTTTGTTTCGTGTTTTTTTTGTGTCTCTTATTTGCACGCTTTCTAGCTTGAGAGCTTGTGTTTACCGCCTTTTTGATCTAGGTGCCCCCACGGCGACCGTGGTTTAGAATCGTTCAAATTTCAACTTAAATTCACTTTCTACGAGTTTTTGTCTCAGTTTTTTTTCTTAAATTCAGTAGCATCATCTTAGAAGCAGTGAAGAACAGTGACGTGTTCTAGTTTCGTTTAAATTTCAACTTAAATTCAGTTTTCACGAGTTTTTGTCTCAGTTTCTTTTAAATTCAGTAGCATCATCATAAAAGCCTTGTTCGGCGTCCTTCCGGCGACCGCAGAATATTTCACGCCATTCTAGGCTCAAGTTTATCAAAATAAAAATCTGCCGCTTTTTGATTAAAAATTTAAATTCATTTGGAAAGCATCATAGCCGTCACGATTTGTTGCCACCACTCAAAAAAAAAAAAAAAATTAAATTCATTTTCTCTTTCTGACGTTCAATTCTCTATGGCAACACTTCAACAGTAAAATCATAGCCACGTCAGTATCAAGTGAAGTTCCGAAGGGAGTGCAGCTATCGGTGAGAATATTTCACACAGCCAATTCCTGTCTAACTAACCACATTACTTTGTTTCGTGTTTTTTTTGTGTCTCTTATTTGCACGCTTTCTAGCTTGAGAGCTTGTGTTTACCGCCTTTTTGATCTAGGTGCCCCCACGGCGACCGTGGTTTAGAATCGTTCAAATTTCAACTTAAATTCACTTTCTACGAGTTTTTGTCTCAGTTTTTTTTCTTAAATTCAGTAGCATCATCTTAGAAGCCTTGTTCGGCGTCCTTTCGGCGACCGCAGAATCTCTCTAATTTTATTTAAATTCAGTGACGTGTTCTAGTTTCGTTTAAATTTCAACTTAAATTCAGTTTACACGAGTTTTTGTCAGTTTCTTTTAAATTCAGTAGCATCATCATAAAAGCCTTGTTCGGCGTCCTTCCGGCGACCGCAGAATATTTCACGCCATTCTAGGCTCAAGTTTATCAAAATAAAAATCTGCCGCTTTTTGATTAAAAATTTAAATTCATTTGGAAAGCATCATAGCCGTCACGATTTGTTGCCACCACTCAAAAAAAAAAAAAAATTAAATTCATTTTCTCTTTCTGACGTTCAATTCTCTATGGCAACACTTCAACAGTAAAATCATAGCCACGTCAGTATCAAGTGAAGTTCCGAAGGGAGTGCAGCTATCGGTGAGAATATTTCACACAGCCAATTCCTGTCTAACTAACCACATTACTTTGTTTCGTGTTTTTTTTGTGTCTCTTATTTGCACGCTTTCTAGCTTGAGAGCTTGTGTTTACCGCCTTTTTGATCTAGGTGCCCCCACGGCGACCGTGGTTTAGAATCGTTCAAATTTCAACTTAAATTCACTTTCTACGAGTTTTTGTCTCAGTTTTTTTTCTTAAATTCAGTAGCATCATCTTAGAAGCAGTGAAGAACAGTGACGTGTTCTAGTTTCGTTTAAATTTCAACTTAAATTCAGTTTTCACGAGTTTTTGTCTCAGTTTCTTTTAAATTCAGTAGCATCATCATAAAAGCCTTGTTCGGCGTCCTTCCGGCGACCGCAGAATATTTCACGCCATTCTAGGCTCAAGTTTATCAAAATAAAAATCTGCCGCTTTTTGATTAAAAATTTAAATTCATTTGGAAAGCATCATAGCCGTCACGATTTGTTGCCACCACTCAAAAAAAAAAAAAAAATTAAATTCATTTTCTCTTTCTGACGTTCAATTCTCTATGGCAACACTTCAACAGTAAAATCATAGCCACGTCAGTATCAAGTGAAGTTCCGAAGGGAGTGCAGCTATCGGTGAGAATATTTCACACAGCCAATTCCTGTCTAACTAACCACATTACTTTGTTTCGTGTTTTTTTTGTGTCTCTTATTTGCACGCTTTCTAGCTTGAGAGCTTGTGTTTACCGCCTTTTTGATCTAGGTGCCCCCACGGCGACCGTGGTTTAGAATCGTTCAAATTTCAACTTAAATTCACTTTCTACGAGTTTTTGTCTCAGTTTTTTTTCTTAAATTCAGTAGCATCATCTTAGAAGCCTTGTTCGGCGTCCTTTCGGCGACCGCAGAATCTCTCTAATTTTATTTAAATTCAGTGACGTGTTCTAGTTTCGTTTAAATTTCAACTTAAATTCAGTTTACACGAGTTTTTGTCAGTTTCTTTTAAATTCAGTAGCATCATCATAAAAGCCTTGTTCGGCGTCCTTCCGGCGACCGCAGAATATTTCACGCCATTCAAGTTTATCAAAATAAAAATCTGCCGCTTTTTGATTAAAAATTTAAATTCATTTGGAAAGCATCATAGCCGTCACGATTTGTTGCCACCACTCAAAAAAAAAAAAAAATTAAATTCATTTTCTCTTTCTGACGTTCAATTCTCTATGGCAACACTTCAACAGTAAAATCATAGCCACGTCAGTATCAAGTGAAGTTCCGAAGGGAGTGCAGCTATCGGTGAGAATATTTCACACAGCCAATTCCTGTCTAACTAACCACATTACTTTGTTTCGTGTTTTTTTTGTGTCTCTTATTTGCACGCTTTCTAGCTTGAGAGCTTGTGTTTACCGCCTTTTTGATCTAGGTGCCCCCACGGCGACCGTGGTTTAGAATCGTTCAAATTTCAACTTAAATTCACTTTCTACGAGTTTTTGTCTCAGTTTTTTTTCTTAAATTCAGTAGCATCATCTTAGAAGCAGTGAAGAACAGTGACGTGTTCTAGTTTCGTTTAAATTTCAACTTAAATTCAGTTTACACGAGTTTTTGTCAGTTTCTTTTAAATTCAGTAGCATCATCATAAAAGCCTTGTTCGGCGTCCTTCCGGCGACCGCAGAATATTTCACGCCATTCTAGGCTCAAGTTTATCAAAATAAAAATCTGCCGCTTTTTGATTAAAAATTTAAATTCATTTGGAAAGCATCATAGCCGTCACGATTTGTTGCCACCACTCAAAAAAAAAAAAAAATTAAATTCATTTTCTCTTTCTGACGTTCAATTCTCTATGGCAACACTTCAACAGTAAAATCATAGCCACGTCAGTATCAAGTGAAGTTCCGAAGGGAGTGCAGCTATCGGTGAGAATATTTCACACAGCCAATTCCTGTCTAACTAACCACATTACTTTGTTTCGTGTTTTTTTTGTGTCTCTTATTTGCACGCTTTCTAGCTTGAGAGCTTGTGTTTACCGCCTTTTTGATCTAGGTGCCCCCACGGCGACCGTGGTTTAGAATCGTTCAAATTTCAACTTAAATTCACTTTCTACGAGTTTTTGTCTCAGTTTTTTTTCTTAAATTCAGTAGCATCATCTTAGAAGCAGTGAAGAACAGTGACGTGTTCTAGTTTCGTTTAAATTTCAACTTAAATTCAGTTTACACGAGTTTTTGTCAGTTTCTTTTAAATTCAGTAGCATCATCATAAAAGCCTTGTTCGGCGTCCTTCCGGCGACCGCAGAATATTTCACGCCATTCTAGGCTCAAGTTTATCAAAATAAAAATCTGCCGCTTTTTGATTAAAAATTTAAATTCATTTGGAAAGCATCATAGCCGTCACGATTTGTTGCCACCACTCAAAAAAAAAAAAAAATTAAATTCATTTTCTCTTTCTGACGTTCAATTCTCTATGGCAACACTTCAACAGTAAAATCATAGCCACGTCAGTATCAAGTGAAGTTCCGAAGGGAGTGCAGCTATCGGTGAGAATATTTCACACAGCCAATTCCTGTCTAACTAACCACATTACTTTGTTTCGTGTTTTTTTTGTGTCTCTTATTTGCACGCTTTCTAGCTTGAGAGCTTGTGTTTACCGCCTTTTTGATCTAGGTGCCCCCACGGCGACCGTGGTTTAGAATCGTTCAAATTTCAACTTAAATTCACTTTCTACGAGTTTTTGTCTCAGTTTTTTTTCTTAAATTCAGTAGCATCATCTTAGAAGCAGTGAAGAACAGTGACGTGTTCTAGTTTCGTTTAAATTTCAACTTAAATTCAGTTTTCACGAGTTTTTGTCTCAGTTTCTTTTAAATTCAGTAGCATCATCATAAAAGCCTTGTTCGGCGTCCTTCCGGCGACCGCAGAATATTTCACGCCATTCTAGGCTCAAGTTTATCAAATTAAAAATCTGCCGCTGCGCGGCAGCTTTTTATCCTTACGCCAAAATGATGCGCTCACCAATTAAGTCATGCGCACATGTCGACAAAACGTACGACCTTATGCCGGAATTCACCAAAAGTCAAAACGACTCCATGGTTATCGAAAATCGGGATGATAAAATCATAAAATTATGCGAAACGATTCTTCGAAAAGCGAAATCCCAAGACATCATCAGTGCTACTGAAAAAATAATGGAACTTATTAAAACTGATAATCCGTCCCATGCTAAAGAATGTCCGATTATGTTAAGTGCTATAAATACAATGGCGGAACAAATCAGAAGGATAGAAACTGAGCAGTCTTCACCATGGAACAGGAAAAAACCTGACAATGAAAAAGAAAAAGAGGAAGGCGAAATGGATCGAAGGTTTCCACCACTCCCTACTCCAAGACACGCTGTGGTCGTCAGCCACAAAGACGAAAAAGACAGCGCCGAGGTTTTAAAAGGAGTTAAAAATTCATTAGACCCACGGAAACTGAAGGTGGGCATAACAAATATCCGACAATCTACTAACGGGAGAGCAATCATAAGCTGCGAGAAGAAAGAAGACGCAGAACTTATAATGAAAACTCTGTCGTCGGAAAAAGTATCTGCGATCTGCGCCAAGAAAAGAAATCCCAAAATAATCTTAAAAGGTATTCAGAAGGATCTGAACTCTGCAGAATTAATAGAAATAATGGAAGAGCAGATCGAAGACCTCGCTGGCCTAAAAGAAGACTCAAAAATTCTGTTTTTCCAAAAAAATAAAAATCCGCGCCTTACAAACGTCGTGATCGAAACAAACCCCAAAATATGGAAGAAAATCGTTAACATGGGCAGAGTAAATATCGGATTTCAAAGAATCTGTGCTGAAAATTTCATTTCAACTATGCAATGCATGAACTGTCTGGGATTTGGTCATTTAAAGAAGCATTGTGATATGGAAACGAGGTGCTGGCACTGCGCCGGGAAACACACGTTTGCACAATGTCCAAATAAAGATAAAGCTGACGAAGTAAAATGCGGGTCATGTGTAAATGAAAACAGGAAGAGAAAAACCTCAGCTCCGTCAAGACATAGGTCTGGAACGCATGAATGTCCACTCTACAGGAAAGAAATCGAAAGATCTATTGACCACACAAATTATGAATAGGGAAAAAATGCAAATAAGTACGTGCAAAAACCGGGACAGCACAAATTCAATATGGGAGGAAAAATTAAAATCAAACAATGGAACGCGCAAAGATGCCAATCCGCGACAGACAGTGTGGTCAATACGGACAAATCGGACATTATTCTGCTGCAGGAACCTTACACAGGAAACACCGGGCAGCTGAAAACGAAAAGGTGGCAAGTTTACCAATCCACTAAAGGAACCAGAGAAAGCCCAAACAAGACAGCAATTCTCGTCAACAATAGTATTACAGCAACAATGATATCTTCAATCACATCAGAGAACTCAACATATATAGAAATAGAAACACGAGTTGGAACTATAACTCTAGGATCAGTATATGTTGAACCAAATAATCCTCTTGCACCCCAGATACTTACAATCACCAAACTTAATGAAGAAAACAGGAAAAAAGGCAAGAGCATTCTGATAGGCGGTGATTTTAACGCAAAAAGCTCGTGGTGGGGTAGTCCAAAAACAGATAAACGAGGCGAGGAACTAGCAGAGACGATAGCAACGCTGGACGCTCACATATTAAATGACGGCAGCACTCCAACATTTGAAACTTGGAGATCCGGCAACCATTTAACCTCATTCATAGACGTAACCTTCTGCTCCAACAATATTATGGACAAAGTCACAAACTGGGGTGTGGAACAAACAGGACTATCTGATCACAATGTTATAACGATGAGTATATCAGACACAATAATGCCCCCTGAATCAACAACCCCAAGGTACAGAACAAAGCTTGCAGACTGGACCAAGTTCGAAAAAGTCGCGAAAGAAATGTTGCAAAAGGCAAACATCACAATTGAAGATCCCGTCTATTCCAGTAATCCAATAAATCTTGAAAAACAGGTAGAAACTATCTCCTCAATCATCAAAACAAGTTGCGAAAGGTCTATCCCTAAACCAGGAGGAAAACGAAAAAACTGCCCATGGTGGTCTGACTCGCTGACACTTTTAAAATCGGAACTGGTCACTGCAAAAAGAAAACTTCAGAATTCATGTGGACAAAGAAGATCTGAGGTGACTTTACCCAAATATTTGGAAGCCAAAGAAAATTTTAAAAACGAGTTAAGAGAGTCAAAAACCAGTAGCTGGAAAGACTTCTGCCAAAAACAAACGAAGGAATCAACCTGGTCCAACATCTATAGAGTCCTCACGAACCCACCAAACAGGGCACCCACATCAACTTTTAAAAGCGATAACCCTGAAGAAACTGCTAAAGAAATTCTTCATCACTTCTTTCCAGATGACAATGTGTTAATTGAAACTCCTGAACAAATGGAAATAAGAATAAAAGCAATGCAAGAGACAACAGTCGACCAGGAACCACAAATTTCAAAAGATGAGCTTCAAAACGCCCTCAGATCGATGGACCCGAAGAAGTGCCCTGGGGCAGATGGGATCACGTCTGATATTCTTACCCGCTTCAATGATAGCTTCCCAGAGATACTGACAAAAATGTTCCAGAAATGTTTTAACATAGGATATTTCCCAAAAATATGGAAGGAAGCAAACATTATTATCATACCTAAGCCAGGAAAAAACAACTACAGCAGTCTAGAAAACTACAGGCCGATTGGACTTCTCCCGGTTTTAGGAAAATAATTTGAAAAAATCCTTATCGATAGAATAAAATGGAACCTCGGCAAAGGAAACAAATTAAGCTCAAAACAGTACGGCTTCACCTCGCAAAAATCAGCAGAAGACGCAATGTACGATGCAGTGGAAGTCATTAAAGAAAAAATGAATCAAACTGGCGAAGTAATCGTCATATCTCTCGATATCAAAGGAGCTTTTGATAATGCGTGGTGGCCACAATTGTTGAAACAACTGATAGAAAAAGAATGCCCTTCCAGCCTGGTAACGTTAGTAAGAAGCTATACAGAAGACAGGAAAGTAAGAATAAGGCACGGTAACAGCTCAAGTGAGAAATGTGTTTCCAAAGGTTGCATTCAAGGATCGATTGGCGGGCCAACCTTTTGGAATGTTTCGCTGGACGAACTCCTACAAATGGACCTTGGTCCAGACGTCTACATCCAAGCCTACGCCGACGATGTGCTTTTAATTGTAAACGGGAAAAATCTACAAATCGCAAAAGAAACGGCGGAAAAGGCGTTAGAAAAAGTAAGCAATTGGGGTAAAAAAGTTAAATTAGAATTCTCGGAAAAAAAAACACAAATCATGGTTATGAGTAAGTCTCGGGAAAAAACCATTAACGTAAACATGAATGGCAAGGAGATAAAACCGGTCAAGGAAATCAAAATTTTAGGTATGATAATTGATAATAAGCTTAGATGGGACAAACACATAGATTATATTTGCGGTAAGACCACAACAATCTTTAAAGCTTTATGCAGAGCGGCAAAACCGACGTGGGGGCTATCACCCGAAATAATAAAGACAATATACGACGGAGCAATTGTGCCGATATTCACGTACGGGTCAGGGGTCTGGGGCGATACGTGTAAAAGAGTCAAAAATAGGAAAAAACTGGCAAGTATTCAGCGTCAATACGCAATAAGAATTTGCAAAGGGTATAAAACAATCTCCACCACCTCAGCCTTAGCCTTAGCAGGCACACCACCAATAGATTTAAAAATATCAGAAATTAAAGATATCTACAGAATAAACAGAAGGGGTGTCCCAGCTAACTTCCTACCTGCTGATAGGGAAATAATGACTACATGCAATATAAATGCACTACCACATCCGGGGAAAATAGTAAGAGAAAATATAAAAATCGAGTTAGAAAATGATAATAAAATTAACGAGGATCCCATCCAAATTTATACAGACGGAAGCAAGCAAGATGGAAAAGTGGGCGCTGGACTTGTTATAAAGGAAGCTGGGAAAGATTGGGTGTCAAAATCTTATAAATTAGAAGATTATTGCACAGTTTACCAAGCGGAAATGTTAGCTATTCAAAAAGCCATAGAATGGGTACAAACAAAGGGAATAATAGACAAAGACATTACTATAAACTCAGACAGCAAATCATCACTAGAAACATTAAGGGACGTGAGAACTACGAACGATATAGCTAGAGAGTGTTTGGAAAAATTAGAAACATGCCGAAAAAATAAAAACCGGGTAAAATTTAAATGGGTTAGGGCACACAGAGGATTAGAGGGAAACGAAAAGGCAGATGAAGCAGCAAAAAAGGGAAGATTACTTAAAAAGTGCCCAGACTACAGCAAGGTACCTCCAAGCTTCACAAAAATAACACTCAAGAGAGAAACAGAACATAAATGGGATATAAGATACATGGGGGAAAGCACGGGGAAAATAACCAAGAAGTACTTTCCAAATATAAACACGGCACTTATAAAGGGGAAACACGTGGAAAACAGCTTTCACGCAACACAGATGTTGACAGGACATGGGTGCTTCAAAGAATACCTGAAACGCTTCAAAATAATAGACGATGACAAATGCCCGTGTGACAAAACATCTACTCAGGACAGCACCCACGTATTAGAAAAATGTTCAATTTTTGATATAGACCGATTCAGATTAAATTACAAACTAAAAAACTTTGGAATTACCGATGAGAATAGGACAGAAATCTGGAAACGGAAAAAAACAAGTGAAATATATATAGCGTTCTTAGAAAAAATTACAAAAAGAATTAAAGAAATTAATGAAAAAAACGAAAATTAAAAGAATCACAAAGATATAAGGAATAGTTATGAAAAAGAATTAGGAGAAACCTTGTGTGTAACAAGCAAGGTACCAATAGTAGATACTAACAATCCATACAACCTAACCTAACCTAACCTAACCTAACCTAACCTAACCTAACCTAACCTAACCTAACCTAACCTAACCTAACCTAACCTAACCTAACCTAACCTAACCTAACCTAACCTAACCTAACCTAACCTAACCTAACCTAACCTAACCTAACCTAACCTAACCTAACCTAACCTAACCTAACCTAACCTAACCTAACCTAACCTAACCTAACCTAACCTAACCTAACCTAACCTAACCTAACCTAACCTAACCGTAAAGCAAACAGTAAGAAATTTTAAAAATAATATTCCGTTGTTTAGCTTCAATCACAATTAAATTCCTTCGCATTTTAATTCATTCTTAACTCATTATAAATATTTTTCCTTTCGTTCCGCGTTAAGTTGCGCAAATTTGCACAAAAAAATAAATCTGATTACATTCGGTGCGCGTTTGGTTAATTCTGTTTTTCAAATTAATTACTCCGCAGTGCATAAGTGATATTTTTCATTCGGTCCGTTGGTACGGTCCGTTGGTATAGTCCGCTGGTGCGTTTGGTTTAATTCTGTTTTTCAAATTTCAATACTACCCAGTGCATACGTGACATTTTAGTGAATTTTTTTACCACGTGCCCCCACATCTGGCATCGAATACCAAGCTGCCATTTTGAAAAGCGCGGCACGAACCAGTGTTCTTTCACCAGCCGTAAAGCAAACAGTAAGAAATTTTAAAAATAATATTCCGTTGTTTAGCTTCAATCACAATTAAATTCCTTCGCATTTTAATTCATTCTTAACTCATTATAAATATTTTTCCTTTCGTTCTGCGTTAAGTTGCGCAAATTTGCACAAAAAAAAAAAAAAAATCTGATTACATTCGGTGCGCGTTTGGTTAATTCTGTTCTTCTCACGTTGCATAAAATCACTTGCAATTTTTTTTGCATAAATTGAAATTTTTTTATTTTTTTATTTTTTATTTATTTTTTTTTTTTTCTTCTCCCCTTTAGTAACAATCATCGCTGCGAGCCTCTTTCTAAATAATTCTATTTTACGACGGATCGCCAAGAAATGCAGAAAAGCACAGTTAAATTAAAGGATGTCGACGAGTCATTACTGACAACGTCCAAAGACTTAATCTCAATAGATTCAATAGCGGCCTCCACATCCTCCATAGGAATGGAGAACCCACGTTCTGAAATTCTTATACATAATGAGGATCCCATAAAGCTTCTTAATGACAGCACTATGGAAGAGGCTGAATCTGCAAAGCGGGCCTTAGCTTCTTGCGGTAACATTAAAAGCTCAAGCAAGGCAGCAGTAATAGCCTCTATCAATAAAATGCTGGCTAATACTTCACAGATGCGCTTACTCGTAGAGAGCAATAAAGGTCTCACTAGTGAAAGCTGTGAGATTCAATCACTCAAAGACGCAATTTTGATCCTGAAAGCCCAACATGCTAGGGAATTATTTGACCAGGAAAAAAGACATTCTGATAATGTTCTAAAGATTGTTACTGGCAAGGGGACTGAAACTTCCTCTCCAAATACTGAAAAGCCCACGGCAAGTCCGGACTTGTCAGTGGATGAAATTAAAGAACCCATGAGTTACGCTCGAGTAACTCTTGGGAAAAACGGACAATCTCAGTCCACCACAGCTCCAGTCACCGAGAAGAATTTCTCATTAATTGTCTCAGGAAAATCACCCATTGCTAGTGAAATTCTCGAGAAGACTCTTAAAAGTAGCATCAATGTCACTTCCCTAGGGATTGGCATTAAAAAGATCAAAAAGCTCGCTAACAACAAAATAGTTGTACAGTGCGATACCGAAGAACAAAGTGACAAATACTCAGCTGAGGTATCAAAATTACAAGATCTGCAGTGTCAAAAGGGGGCTAAAATCCTGCCCAAATTCATTCTTAAGGGTATTGCGGCTGATCTTTCAGAGAAAGATATCCTTGCAGCAATTCAAAAACAAAACAGCGGTTTTTCTACTCTCCTAGGAGACAAGAAACCCGAAGAGGTAGTCAAAATTCTCCACAAACTACCTTTTAAAAAAGACGAGACCCGCAAATGCGTGGTTATCTCTGTCTCACCAGTTTCATGGCAATACTTCACTAATGTGAAAGTATTAAACGTCGGCTATCACAAAGCCGGCGTTGCAGAGTACATGGCATTAATCTGCTGCCAGAAATGTATGGGTTATGGGCACTCAATTGCCCATTGCAAAAGAAAGCAGGTCTGCTGGAGATGTGGCGGTGACCACAAAATCCAGAAATGTACTACCCCTAACAGCGGGACTATTTGCTGCCAGAGCTGCGTAGCAGCTAACAAGGCATACAAAATAACAAAACCTACAAACCATATGGCTCTTTCCCCTGAATGCCCTATATATTTGAGAAATTTGGATAAATATAGGAGCTTGGTGGACTATGGACAGTCCTAAAAGTCTTAAATTTGCGCAAGCAAACCTACAAAGCTGCGAAGCCACGACTATTACCTTTCTAAAACAAGCAATACATCAAAAAATTGACATAGCTATTATCCAAGAACCGTATACCGGAAATACGGGAAAAATAAATAAATCATCTTATAATGGACCTATTTTGAAAAATCAAGTGTGGTCAGTCCAGTCAAGGCGGCGATAATAGTCCTAAATAAATCGGTCGCTGCCTCGTGTGTTCTCCTCCACAATTACAGCAACAGTTGCAACATATTCATTGAAGCCCAATTTCAAGGCACTCCTCTAATTATTGGCTCAATATATTGTCCCCCAAATGAAGATATCGACGCCAGCCTAGGAAAAGCAAACCAGCTACTAGATGCAAATACGAAGAAAATCATCATCGGAGCGGACGCAAATGCTAAAAGTGTCTGGTGGGGAAGCAAAAAGACAGACAACAGAGGTGACAAATTGAGTGACTTCATTGCCCAGAAACAACTACATATTGTCAACGAAGGAACAACACCAACCTTCGAAATCATTCGACAAAATACACTTCTGAGCAGTGTGATCGACATCACCCTATGTTCCGGCAGTTTGATAGGATATATAGATAGTTGGAAAGTTGACAAAAGGATTGCAGCCCTGTCTGACCATAACGGTATAACATTCAACATTTCATTCAACAAACCAAACACAGATGAATTTCCAGATTCGACGTTCATGTACAGAACAAGCAAGGCAGATTGGGCCAAATTTGCCAAGACGCTGAAAGCCAATGCAGAATGCAGAAAATTATCGCCTCAGGTAATTGACTCAAATATGCAACATAGCATACTCAACAAGCAGGTGTCCGATCTCATGGATATCATATCTGATGCGTGCAGAGCCTCAATACCTCCCATGAAAAAATCGAAACAAAAAATTTGCCCATGGTGGAATGAAGACTTGGAAAAGTTGAAGAAAGAAGTTCTCGCAGCAAAGAGGAAGCTGATGAATTCAGGTCCAGCGAGAAGAAACGCAGCAACACTACCAACATACCTCGAACTAAGAGAACGTTACAAGGAAGAAATAGCGACTGCGAAAGTTCAAAACTGGAAAGACTTTTGCTCCAGCCAAGGAAAAGAAACCGTCTGGTCAACAGTCCTTAGGGTTCTCAAGTCATCTCAGAAGACCCCTCCCGAAACGCTCACTTTCAACAACAACCAGTCTACCACGTCCGCCCAAGAGACGGCGTCTACACTGTTAGATCACTTTTTCCCCAACGACACTCAAGCCGGTGAAACACTAGAACAAACTCGCATTCGGAATAATGAGGATGCTGAAAACCTCAGTGAGATCGATCCCCCGTTTACAAAGCTTGAATTAAAAAATACTCTCACTTCAATAGACATTAAAAAATCCCCCGGAAGGGATCATTTCACAGCAGATATCTGCTCACAAGCGTTCGAAGCTCTCCCTGACATTTTTATGGCAATCTACAACGCGTGCCTACGAATTGGCTGTTTTCCGATCCTTTGGAAGATCGCCAGAATCAAGATCATCCGGAAGCCGGGAAAAGAAGACTACGGCAATGTGTCTTCCTACCGACCCATTGGACTTCTTCCGGTATTTGGCAAGGTCCTAGAAAAACTTCTCATCAAGAGGGTTACTTGGAAATTTACCACAAATGGAAAACTAAATACAAATCAGTATGGGTTTACGCAACAAAAAAGCACCGAAGATGCAATGCTTGATGCGGTTAACCACATCAAGCAAGCATCAAAAGAAGGTCTCCACACTTGTCTAATATCCTTGGATATTAAGGGAGCCTTCGACAATGCATGGTGGCCCCATTTGCTATCACAGCTTGCCAAAAAAGACTGCCCAGCCAATATATATAAGGTTTTTAAAGACTACCTATCAGACAGAATGGTAGAAACTATATACGCTGGCGCCTTGGCTCGTAAACATTCAAATAAGGGCTGCATTCAAGGTTCGGCGTGTGGACCTGTTCTCTGGAACGTAGTCATAGATGAACTCTTAAATTTACAACTAAACTCAAATGTACGAATTCAAGCGTTTGCTGACGACGTTTTACTCCTGATTTCTCACAAAGAACTGGCGGCTCTACAGCAAATAATAAAAGATACATTATTAGTAATAACGGATTGGGGAAATAAAGTAAAACTCCAATTCTCTGAAGAAAAAACTAAAGCACTCTTCATCACAAAGAGGAAGTCGCCACCACCTGTGGTTATAATGAATAGCAAAGTTGTCCCAATCTCGAAAGATTGCAAAATACTGGGGATTGTCATAGATGACAATCTAAACTGGAGCAAACATGTGGATATGGTATGTCAAAAAGCAGCAAATATTACCAAGAAACTTGCTTTTATGGCTAAACCCACATGGGGCCTCAGCTCAGAAATTTTAAGGATCATTTACATAGGAGTAATTGAACCAATAATTACATACGCAGCAACCGTTTGGGCCTCCGCTGCTAAAAGAAAAAATAAACAGAGTAAACTCAATAGAATACAAAGGGCAATCGGAATTAGAATATGCAAAGCATATCGCACCACGTCACTTACATCTGAACAGGCAATAGGTGGCCTGACTCCATTGGACCTCAAGCTTAAAGAACTTCAGTTAATCGGTGAAACTAAACGAAGTGGAACGTTACACCTACTACCCAGTGATAGGAAATACCAGGGAATAGTGAAGGTGGCCCTTCTACCCCACCCAAGCAAACAAATTGGGGAAAATGTAAGCTTTCCTGAAAACCACAAAAGAGTTTCTTTTGAAGAAAATGAAATAGACATCTACACAGACGGAAGTAAAGCTGAAGGAAAAGTTGGTGCGGCCTACTCAGTTTTCAACGCAAGCGGAGAGATAAAGGCAAAGAAATTACCTATGGCTGACTACTGTTCAGTGTTTCAAGCTGAACTCTTCGCTATAATGAAAGCACTAGAGTGGGTCAGTGAACAGCAGCGGCATTGGGACAAAATTAATGTCCTAACCGATTCGCAGAGCGCTGCTCACGCACTGGAGTGTGGGACACCTACCAATCCGATGGTGTTCGATATACAATGCTCTTCAATAAACTTAAAAGAAAGAGGATCTTTCTGCAAATTTATGTGGATCCGGGGGCACAATGGACTACACGGCAATGAAAGAGCAGACGAGTTAGCAAAGGACGCAGCACTAAAAGACAAAAACCGAAAGCTCTACTCGGAATTTCCACTAAGCTATGCGAAGCTCAAAATAAAAGAATCAATTCATGAAGAATGGGATCTGAGGTACAAAAACTCTGATACAGGCAAAGGAACCCGACTATTCTTCAGAAGTATAAGCGAAGCTAGAGATTTTGGAAAGAAGACAATACCTACATTTGAGCTCACCCAAATTCTCACCGGTCACGGTGCCAATCTATCATACCTCCACAGGTTTAAGATAAAAGACAGTCCAGCGTGCCCATGCGATAAGCAAACGGAACAAACAATACAGCATTTACTGTTAGACTGCCCAATGTTTTCTAAGGAAAGGTGGTACCTAACAAAAGAGAGCCAGAGGAGAAATATCAATATAAGCGATCTCCCGGAGGTCATAGCAAATGAATATTTAAGAAAAATCTTCATCAACTTCGCTAAAAATATAGTGACTAAAATAACAGAGCAGAACAAATAACACCAGGAAAGTGGAAAGTAAAATCACGCGTGATATAAGCAATTCGACAATAATATTTTAAATGGACGGAACGCACAAAAATTAAAATATAGTAGAAACTAAAAACACGCGCAATGTGCACGCGCACACGTCAATAAAATTAAACAAAACTTACGTCAACAAAATTTAATATACATTTTAACTACAAAACAACTAACAAACTTCTCACTTCTCTTCCCAAAAAATGGGCAACATAAATAATTTGATCCAAGAAACACTAAATTAAAGCAAAGTAAATATTAAAATCACGCGTATCAGAATTCTTCAATTAAATTAAATACATTATAAGTTTAAAACTTGAACCAAAACTTACGATGGCAAATAAGAAGAACACTTCCCCTTCCCAAAAAATGGCCAAGTTAAGTGGGTAAGAAACTATCCACTTAACGAGGCATCCAAATTTTATTACAGATCTTCAACACTGCTCCGGCTGAGGTTTTTCATGGTTCCCTCGAGCTGTAAAATGAATATTGGAGCAGTTAATAGCCCATGATAGGATCCTAACCCAACCAAATCCTTTCCCTTATCCTCAAGTAAACATGCATACTAAACACCCAGCCCTTTCCCGCATGCAAAGATTTAAAGAAAAAACACATAGTTAAGTAAACTCATAGATGAAAATAAACCTTGATAAATAATAAGCAAGGTAAATAATAGAAAGAACATTCAGGAAAAAAAAAAAAAAAAAAAAAAAAAACCTAACCTAACCTAACCTAACCTAACCTAACCTAACCTAACCTAACCTAACCTAACCTAACCTAACCTAAATTTAATCATAGGCTTGCAAATTTTGAAACCTGTTAAAAAGAGTGAAGACTACTGCCATCTAGCGGCGTATTTTTGTAGCCTATTGTCAGTTAATATGGGATTTTACAGATTAGCGACGTAATTCGAAACTAAAGGTAAACACTAGACGGTAAAGTAGATCTCTGGTTTTTTATATCGTATAATGTGTTATGGTGACACGAAAGTGATGTTTATTTTGATTGTGTTAGAAAACTTATTATAAATAGTCTGCCTTTCTAGTTTAACTCTATCTTAATTCGTGGATCTCCTATAAACAACTAGCATTGTCTAGCAAGTGGTCAAAGTGACCAAATTTAGTGTTTTGTCGGGTCGGGACAAATTATTGTAGCAAATGTGCTTTGTGAATAAAACCAGGAATTCCTCCATTGAAACCAGATGTTTTTACTTGACGTCCTTCTGCTGAATTATCAATTTATAACATGGTCCTCCAGCCGCATCTACCTTACGATCGGATTAAGGCATTAAAAGGAAACAATAAAATGAACCAGCGAGCTATCCAAAAATCCAGAAAGATGAAAAGATGAAAACATGAAGAACAAGGATCGACATCAATATAAGTATCACCTGCCCATTATTTCCTTCTATTCCGTGAATTCCTGTTCAAACAAGTGCTATTTTTTGTGTGTCAATGTACTTATTTAAAAACAAAAAAACTAACTACCCGCAGTGTAAATGCAAGTCATGCGAATTATTTTAGGTTAATTGTTTTAGAAGATGATTATTGTAAGATTCTGTCATTGTTCATAGCTTGAATTGGTTACTACGGTTTTCTACGCGATTATTGCACAGAAATTATTTTTTAAGGAACATTTTTAGAATTTGTTGTGTTGAATTATTGTCAAACGTATAAAAAATGGATAATTTAAAATCGTTGATTAACAAACGCGGAGTGTTGAAAGGTAAACTCACGAGATTTGCGGATTCATTAAACGCATTATCAGTTAACGAAATTAAAATTCGCTATGCGAGAATTGAAAAAATAATTGATGATTTCGAAGAGGTCCAGGAACAAATCGAAAGTCTTCCGGATTCCAACGAAATTGATAATAATTTGCAAAGAGAGAATTTTGAAAATCAATATTATTCAACCTTGGCGACTGCTAAAGGAGCAATTCAGTCTGTAGAGACTCCCAAATTAGAAATCAAGTTACCCAACCTTCAGTTACGAGAATTTAACGGAGATCCCAAAAATTGGATTAATTTTCTAGAAACATTTAAGACATTAGTTCATAACAATACTGCCATAAGCAATGTACAGAAGTTTTATTATCTGCAATCCTGTTTAAAGGGGAATGCAGCAAAGATCATCGCCAATTTCGAGGTATCAGACCTGAATTATATATCGGCTTTTGAATTGTTGCAGCAGAGGTTTGCAAATTTGCGAACTACCGTACAAAGACACATCCAAGCTCTGTTTCAACTTAAAGAGATGAAACATGAGGATCCAGTAGCCATGCGTTATCTGATTGATGAAACTAATGTAAATTTGAAAGCGTTGCAAAATTTAGGCTTGAAAATCGAACAATGGGATGCTTTAATTATATACGTAATTTCTAATAAATTGGATGCAAGTTCTAGAAAGCATTGGGAACAAAACCCATTGCAGGATGAGCTACCTACATTACAGGAATTTCTTAAATGTTTGACCTCGCGTGCGCAAGTTTTGGAATTAATGTTAAATTCAGATTCGAAAAAAATTCCTACCTACCCGAAAGCAAGTGGTAGCAACAATAATCCCAAAAAGGAATCGGTATTTTTAGCTGCTACCCACAATAATTGTATTTGTTGTAATGACAAAAGGCATAAAATATATTTTTGTAAAAAATTTTTAAAATTAAATTCAGGAGAAAGAGCCAACGCAATAAGGAGGTACCGTGCCTGCTTCAAATGTTTGAGGTTAGGACATACGGCCCCATATTGCAAAATTAATTTAAAATGCAAGCATTGTGATAGCGAGAGCCACAATACGTTATTGCACAGGGAGATGCATCCGAGCGATGACTCCATGAATAAAGGTGAATATCACCCAGGAGGTGACTGCCAAATGGATGCTGAACGAGTTTCAGTATCAAACCATTCAGCTTTAGCGAAGGCTGAAAAAACAATTTTATTGTCGACTGCTATCATTGGGGTAGTAGGTCACAATAATAAAGTGCATGAGGCAAGAGTCCTAATTGACTCTGGAGCTCAAGCCAATTTTATGTGCGAAAAGTTCGCAATGAAGTTAAATTTGAGATGCGAAAATATAAACAAGCCTGTGTTAGGTATACACAACAATGTTACCCATATAAAGAAACGTGTTGCGATAAAAATGAAATCTCTGAGGACAAATTATAATCAAAATATCACTTGTCTAATATTGCAGGAAATAACCACAAACCTACCTCAAGCAACAGTGGCCAGAAAAGACTTTAAGCTGCCGCCGGGATTACAAATGGCGGACCCAAATTTCAACGTAGCGGCGCCTATTGATATCCTGTTAGGCGCTGAGAGCTTTTGGGATATACTACAAGATGATCGGCTGAGATTGGATACCGGACCTACTCTGCAGAGGACTGAATTAGGCTGGGTTATATCGGGCCCGATCAACATTCATCAGAAAAAAAGGCCAGTACCGCAATTTTGTAGTTTATCAATAAACACATTATCTAATCAGATAGAAAAATTTTGGAAAATGGAGGAGGTGAATCCTGCGAGATTTCAAAATCACGAGGAGAAGGCGTGTGAAGCGGATTTCGTCGCCACGCACTCTAGAGAGAGCGATGGTAGATACGTTGTAAGTCTGCCGCGCCGCCCATGTGTGAGTCAACTTGGTGACTCGTTAAACACAGCGGAAAAAAGATTTAAGCATTTAGAAAAGAGATTTTTAATAAATCCTGAATTGAAATTGCAATATGTACAATTTATGCAAGAATATGAGCAACTAGGTCATATGGAGTTATGTGATAAATGGAGAGGGGATGAGCAATCCTATTTTTTGCCGCATCACGCGGTCATAAAAGAAGCTAGCACCACGACGAAGGTGCGTGTAGTGTTTGATGGTTCGGCAAAGACGTCGACCGGAATATCCCTGAACGATGCTCTGATGGTGGGAGCTGTCATTCAAAAGGACTTATACAGCCATTTATTACGTTTCAGAATACATCGATACGTCATGACTGCGGACATCGAAAAAATGTACCGTCAAATCAACGTATGCGCAGAGGATCGCAGCCTTCAGAAGATTGTATGGCGCGAATCACAAGAAGAGGAACTCCGACATTACAAATTGAAGACCGTCACATATGGGCTGGGACCTTCCTCCTTCCTAGCAACGAGATGTCTTCGACAAATCGGTATGGATAACAAAGTTAATTTCCCAGTAGCAAGTCAAGTCATAGAAAATGATTTTTATATGGACGATCTATTGACTGGAGGGGATGACTTGGAAGTTTGTTTCCAGTTAAAGAAACAAATAAGTGATATCTTGCTGTCCGCAGGGATGACCCTGAGGAAGTGGAGATCAAATATTTTGGAATTGTCATCTGGGCGGAGCCAAGGTGAAATTGCCAAACAGGGCAATTGTGAGAAAATGATCACTGACAATTCCAAGAATGAAAAAATACTTGGATTAATTTGGAATAATGAATTAGATTACCTGTCATATGAAATTACAAAGCCGTCAGGTAAAACGGAGAGCAAGCGTCAAATATTATCGTGCATAGCTTCCACCTTTGATCCTTTAGGACTTTTAGGGCCCATCGTAGTGGTAGCTAAATTAATTATGCAAAAATTATGGCAGTCCAAGGCATCGTGGGATGACATACTACCTGATGAAATTTTACTACCTTGGAGGGCTTATCTAGACCAATTATCGCAACTAAATGTGTTAAAAATCCCGAGAGGAGTTATTAGCGGAACACCAAAGACTATACAATTGCACGGGTTCTGCGACGCCTCTCAGAAAGCTTTCGGAGCATGCGCCTACATCGTCTCAACAGATTCGGAAGGTAAGAGGCACGCACAGTTAGTTACCTCCAAGTCTAGAGTGGCACCATTAAAGTGTATATCACTACCCAAGTTAGAGTTGTGTAGTGCATTACTATTGGCCAAGCTAATAAAAAATATCAAGTTGACGCTAAGTATAGAGGAATCGGCCACCTATTACTGGTGCGATTCAACAATAGCGTTGTGCTGGTTGAGAGGACAACCAGCTCGTTGGAACACCTTCGTGGCAAACCGAGTCGCTGAGATACAGGAAATCAGCGATCCAACCCAGTGGCGGCACGTATCATCGTCAGAAAATGCTGCGGATATACTGTCCCGAGGTACCACAGCTGAAAGGTTAGTCAGCACTTCAATATGGTGGAAGGGGCCAAGCTGGTTGACGGAAGATGTCAGCACTTGGCCAGTATCCAAGATGTCATGTTTGGATCCCCCGGAAATAAAAAGTAAAAATGTACTACTGGTAACTGATACTCAAGAATGGGATATTTTCGAAAAATTCTTATCGCTAACCAAATTGAAAGGAGTAATCGCTCAAGCGTTAAGATTTATAAATAATTGTTGTAACCCTAAGCATAAAACGTATGGCAGTAGATTGAAAACTCTCAATCTCTGTTTAATGGAAGTTTTAATTTGTGCAAGTGGAAGATTAAAATTAGCTACTTATTTATATTGGCAGATATTTGGGAGAAACAATGTTAAGCGTATCCTACATAAGTGTGTTGTATGTTTTAGATACCGACTTCAGGTTTGCCGGCAGATCCTGGGAAACATTCCAGTTGAGAGAATCACTCCCAGTCGACCGTTCTCTGTCATGGACGTCGACTATGCCGGACGGATAGACACGAAGGCTGGAGCGCTGAGAAAATCTCCGCTCCTTAAATCGTATCTTTGCATATTTGTTTGTTTTTCTACCAAAGCGGTTCATTTGGAACTAGTAACAGATTTGTCAAGCGATGCTTTTTTAAATTGTTTAAAGAGGTTCATTGCCCGTAGGGGTCAACCGGAAAAAATATTTTCTGACAATGCAACCACTTTCAGAGGAGCTTCCAATAAGCTCAAAGAACTATATGCCAGTCTAAGATTGAACAATGACAAAATCCATAGGTTTTTAGCTGATAAGGGAATTTCTTGGAGTTTTATACCGCCTAGGGCACTGAACCACGGTGAGCTGTGGGAAGCCGCTGTCAAGTCCACCAAGTTTCATTTATATCGAATTACTAAAAATAACCCATTGCAGTTTGAATTATTGTATACTTTGCTTTGTCAGATAGAGGCTTGTTTGAACTCCCGTCCCTTAACTTCCCTGTCTGATGACGTAGACGACCTTCTCCCTCTAACCCCCAACCATTTCCTCATGGGCAGGGATGCTTCGGTTATTCCCGAGTTGGATGTCCGCGAGCTCCCGGAGAACAGACTAAGCAAATATCAAAAATTAAATGCTCTAATTCAAAATTTCTGGTTCAGATGGAAACGAGATTACCTTGCTGAGCTGCAAAAACGGACCAAATGGCAGGCCAACAACCAAAAGGCCATAAAGAAGGACGATCTGGTAATCCTGATGGAAGACAATCTGCCTCCTGCATTATGGAAGATGGCGCGCATAGTATCTACTCATCCAGGCCCGGATGGAGTAGTGAGGGTAGTTACCCTCAAAACAGCACAAGGCACTTTTGTGAGACCCATCACAAAAATATGTTTGATGCCAATAGAATCAAACTTGGATCCAAATTTCCCGACCCGGCAAATCACTGACCTTCCCAAGGTCACAGCCTAACTGTAATTAGGGCTGAACCGATGCAACCAAACCACGTCAATAATTATGGAGCATCGGTATTGGTGTTGTTGACAACACTGTATCCAGCCTGAAGCCACTGGGGCTTCAAGTCAACAACCGCGAGATGATCATCCTCGCTGCAGATCCAATGGTACTATCTGCTTACCAGGGCACGGCCGCCCCTTGATTTATGATGATCTACCCAAATGATGACATACAGAAGTACATGCTGATGTACTTTTCTAAAATGATGACCACCCTGGACAAGATGGCCGAGTAGTCTACCCGGTGAAGTGTTCATTCGGTTTTTTGGCAGTGCCATGCCAGTGAAAGTTAATGAACTGATAATCAGTCAATAGCGAACTAACAATTTATTGCTATTTGTGAATTGGTGTTGGTTAAAAAATATAATTGAAGTGAAATTTCTCCATAGAAACAATGAGACATTATTGATTTGTCAATTTTACAAAATTATTATTAATGTTGTGATTTTATTATTTTATAATTTAATTTTTTGCACGATTTTTTAGAAATTTATAAATTTTTTAGGTTATTTTAATTGTTGGTTAGGTTCCCGGACCCTTCAAATTTAGATAGTTACACATCTTGTAAATTTTAGTATATTGTGTGTAGATTTAGGAATTTGTAGTTTGATTTTTAATTTCAAAAAAACTTGTTGTTTTTTCTCATTCCCCGCCGGGCAGTATGTTAAAAAGAGTGAAGACTACTGCCATCTAGCGGCGTATTTTTGTAGCCTATTGTCAGTTAATATGGGATTTTACAGATTAGCGACGTAATTCGAAACTAAAGGTAAACACTAGACGGTAAAGTAGATCTCTGGTTTTTTATATCGTATAATGTGTTATGGTGACACGAAAGTGATGTTTATTTTGATTGTGTTAGAAAACTTATTATAAATAGTCTGCCTTTCTAGTTTAACTCTATCTTAATTCGTGGATCTCCTATAAACAACTAGCATTGTCTAGCAAGTGGTCAAAGTGACCAAATTTAGTGTTTTGTCGGGTCGGGACAAATTATTGTAGCAAATGTGCTTTGTGAATAAAACCAGGAATTCCTCCATTGAAACCAGATGTTTTTACTTGACGTCCTTCTGCTGAATTATCAATTTTTTCCTTTCTAGATAGCTACAATGTTTTAACCATAGACACATAGTCGACACTCTTCCATGCTATAGCTATAGCATGGAAGAGTGTCGACTGTCGCCAAGCATAGGACCGTACTTGTAATTCTTGGCCATTTTTTTTTGTTTCTGATATAGGTACATTTTTGCTTTTTTATAAGTCTACTTAACTAGTCGATTTAACCAATAGACCTAATATATGAATAAATTAACATGGTATTAATATACCTTTAGAACAAACTTTAAAATGTTAAATAAAAATAATATTTTGCTTTGAAATAATTCAATAAAAATAATATTTAATATTTTGCTTTGTGCAAATAATTATCTCTAATGCACAGATGCAATATGGGCTAGCTGTGTCTGTTCTACGGATATTTCAATGGAGCCTGCTTTAAGGAGCTTGCAGCATTGATCCCCGGTGCACCGGTACACGTGCGTGCAACTCAACGGACGCCAGCAGAACACCCTTTCACAGTTGATGTTGGCTTTATGAGAATGGGTCGTTTCTTCGACTCGTTTTTGTGTAAGTCGGCTCGTATGTGGAACGAGCTACCGGTATCTGTTTTTCCTCCCTCATATAAATCCGGGCCTCTTCACGTCCCGCATTAACAAATCCCTTCCTACAGCCCCTATCTTAACCCGCCTCACAACGCTGCCCAACCGGGTGGTGACATAGTTCCCCTGTCTATACAATGTAAGGACGGGGGCTCTCTTGTGAGGTGTCACATAAAAATAAAAGTTTTGTATGATTTTTTTTATACATAGGTAACATTAATAAATGACTTTTTTTAACATTAACTCCCCGGCCCGGAGGAAATAATTTCTCTCAGGGCCTATATCATCTTTGGGGATGCTGTGTGGAGGGTCATTTTGAGGAGCGGCAGGAGGGAACATTGGCCTTGAAGAGACCCATGTTGTAGGAGGGAGGAACCACAGAGGTCGGCAAATCATTCCGCAGCCGAGCTGATGAACCCGGAACGAGTCGTAGAAGCGACCCGTTCTCGCGTGACAAATTTCAACCGTGTACATATGTTGGGCGCGCGTTTGGCGCGTTTTCCGACTATTTGCCGGTGCAGGTCAAGGGTTTTTTGGAGCTCCACTACCCACCTCCTGGGTAGAGGTGCCTGCCAAATTCATTTATCTGCGGGCCCTGTACAGTAGGCCTCGTAGGCCCGGCTACTGAGAAGCTGATATATATTTTGTTATTAATTTGTTATTGCAATTGAATATTGATACAAAATTAGGAGTAGGGAGTGGGGCAAGGGGCAAGCCCCCCGAAAATCCCGTCAGTCGTCACATTCCAAAAATCAGTTTGATATACCGGTCCCGCATTGCGCGAACTATCAGATATTGAGCTGATAAGAATTATAAAAACAGATACTTCACTAGTTCACTTTGATCTTATCCAACAGGCCGAAGAAGCTAGGAAATTTTGGGTTTAACCTGCTGAAAGCGTTCGTGTGCGAGATGCGACGGAAGTGGCGCCATCTTTGAACGGCAATATATATTATAATTTGTATCGAGATTTTTTGTCGAGTTGTTTTAACTATAATATACATATATATGTAAGTAGGTATATGGGAAGGTCCGATGCTCTGCTCTGTAGGGAACCCGCTTGCACAGCGCGGGTGTAAACTGTGCAACCTAAAGTTTAAGTTTAGACTTACGGATTTAAATACCTACTTCGTTTGTGTGAAAGCACTATGAAATAATAAATGATTTTACTTCAATGGCAAGCCAGAAATTCATTTATTTATTTGACTGTGTATGTTTGACTGTTTGAAACCCGGCGTGCGCAAATAAATTTAATTTGTGTTATTTCACAAATTCTTCATTTAAAAATAGTATAAAGTATATTTGCGGCACGTTCCAGAGTGGAAGATGCTCACAGTATCGCCCTGGTGTAAGGTCACCATTAAGAATTGAAACGTTGCTTGAAATGGCTTTAGCCGTGTTTAGTGACCAGATCTACTTCCCAACCTTCCTCTTCCCATCTCTTTCCCCTCACCGCTACCTTCAGCCTCACAACAAACTCCAATTGGGGATGCCATAGTCGCACTGGCTCCAGACGGGAGCAGTTGGGACTCTTGTGCGGTATTACATATTATATAATCGTATTACATATTAATTATATAATATAAATCACCGTTCCACAAGGTAGGGAAATGGAAAGATAGGTACATAAAATACAGAAATGTATATAAATGAAACAACCTCTTTTGCTATTTACTTTTTATTCTTTTAAATGAGTCTACGCTACCAGGGAAAGCTTTAACATCTCTGTGGACGGATTTGGAAGTTAATTTACTGATTTTAAATTTATGTCTGCTAAAGCAGAAAATAATAATAATAGTTGGATAGTTTAAATAAAATAAATAGAAAAAACATCAGACAGAGTCATCCGCAAAGAGACATTCAGCATTAAAACCCTGAGCAAATTGTTAGATATTATACATAAATACATATAAAGCATGTATCACTGGCATCCGGAAAGTTGGTGTTTGCAGCTCTCTATGCCGCTATGCCGCTATGCCGCCAAGGACCACGGGTGATGATAGTAGTAAGTATATAGTAGTAACTTTAAAATTCTAATATTCGTAACCGAAATTATCCGAAACTAGCGGATTCTAAAAATAATATCCAAGCGATATTGCACGTGTTCAGAGTGAGCACGATAATATCTAATGTTCACGCATCCGGTATGTTCGTATAGGTACCTACCTACTTATGCAGCCAAGAATATTCTTTGTTATGGCGTTTCCCAAATGGTGGGGCTGGAGTTTGGATCAATAAAATTTCTCCTTATAAAAAACACTTTTTTAAAATTAATATTTATCTCATAATAAAATAATAGTCACTTCTGTTATGAATTACGACTCTCGTCCTGAGATACCTATGACATATTACAGCGCCATTAAGGTGATTTTTTCATAAAACGGCGCTATGCGAGATATCAAATTATTATTATTATCTAATAAATACCAGTTAATTTTATATTTTATATCTATGTTTTAATTATTTTTCTTCTTCTCTTTTTATTCAAAATATGTAGGTATGTTAAAATTTTACAAATGTATAATATTATGTGCATCCTTTTTTATATTTTTTTTTAGTATGTAATACCACACAAGAGTCCCAACTGCTCTCGTCTGGAGCCAGTGCGACTATGGCATCCCCAATTGGGGTATGTTGTGAGGCTCAATGTAGCGGGGAGGGGAAAGAGATGGGAAAGAGGAAGGTTGGGAAGTACCTTGCTATTCAGATCTGGTCACTAAACACGGCTTAAGCCATTTCAAGCAACGTTTCAATTCTGAATGGTGGTCTTACACCAGGGCGATACTGAGAGTATCTTCCACTCTGGAACGTGCCGCAAATATACTTTATATTATTTTTAAATGAGGAATTTGTGAAATAACACAAATTAATCAAATAAAATGTATTTGCGCACGCCGGGTTTCGAACCACTTACCACTTATTATTTGCTAGTATTGTTCGGTTTTGGGGTAGGTCGGGAAAAGCTCACTTTCGATTTGAGGGGAAAAGCGACCACTCTGCTCCTCGGGTGGGTGAAACCTCACGGGTCACTTTGGCTCGCAGCAATTTTGTAAAATTTGGCACGCCAAATTGACCTCTAAGTTAATTCAATTTCAAAGGCCCCACGGTTCACTCTCCTTCGAAGCGAATTCATTGTATCTATCTCTTTTCAAATGCATGGAAAAGTTGAGAAAGATATAGCGAAAATCTCCCATACAAAACTGATTTTTGTTAGAAATTTATTCCAATTAATTAAACGGCGATCTCGAAAATAACGTTGAAAAAATGACATTTTAAAGGCCCTTTGCGGGGTGGTAAATTACGATGAAAATAAACATTTTGCGAGAGATGTTTTTTAATAATCATAAATTATACAAGATTTAGAAACTTTTAAAATAAAAACATGTGTAGCTTCCCATTTAAAATGTTACACTATATTGCGTCAAAGATTGAAATTTTTCTGACATTTGCAGAAATCGATCTATCATCAACAATGCATAATTTTCCAGCCAGTTAATATATACTCGAGGTAGGTACTGGCGTTTAAAATGTGAAGCATTTAAATGCAGAAAATGCAGCATTCACATTATCTGCGGTTTTATGAAACCAAATCGGATGAGTACTTACGTCGGTACTTAATTCCATTGAAAATCAAATAAGTAGGTAATGCAGCATTTATAACGCGGTAGGTACTTACCGTTCCAGTGAATTATACACCAATAATATTTTTCTCGGTATGCACTAGGTAGGTACCGACTTATGAAGGTACTCTTTCCTTTAAATGTTAAATCGAAAATTTATGATATGAAATGAAAAAAAGTCACCCAAGTTGGTCACTTTTTGAAATATTTAGGAACACGGAGGTTGCTTCTGAACACTGTTGGTAGGAACGTTATTTTTAAATTAGTTAAGTTGATTTTCACGTAATGTGCGAGTTTTATTTATTCAATTATCTTCAAAACTTATAATATTTATTATTTTTTATTTATACTATTATTTCAAAACAGAAATAATTACGGAACTTGAATAGAATTTGAACAGAACTTTCACAGAACGGTAAAATTAACTTGAAAAATTGAAGATTTCTAAATAAATTTTTTGAAAAACCCAGCCTAAATATATTTCATATGTTTTTTTACGTATGTACCTGCACAAGTACTCTACATAGAATCTATGCAGGTACCTTCCTGCACATAACAACTCATAATCTGATGATATTGCTTATGTATTTATTTTGTAAATGTATAATAAAATTGTTTGAAGTTGAATGGTATAATTTTTTTTTTTAAATATTAAATTTACATAGCGCATTTTTGTATTTTGTATTTTAATGATAACCATTCAACATGGAATTGGTATCGCCGCCCCGGGAACCATTAATTGGTTTCTATACACAATAGTGAGCTCTGGCATCATGAAATTATGCATTGCTAAACTTTTTTTTTACATTAGCTCCACACAGGAGGCACTGAGGAAAATAATTTCCCTAGGGGCCTATGTCATCTTGAGGATGCTGTGTGGAGAGTTTTTTAAGGGAAAAGAAGGAGAAGAAGATATGGGAAGGAAAATGGTATGAGGGGTGGGTAGGAATCTGGGGGTCAGTGTGGCCAGGAGTGGCAGACATATGAATCTATTCCTCACACTGCGGTGCAAGGCGAAGGGTTGAGAGAATCTGGCTGGAGAGATAAAAAGCTTCCCTCAATCAGTCTCCTCCGATCCAGCCCGCCACGCAGTGGTTGGGCGAACGTATCCGCCACCAAGATCTAGACAAATACATACAGTTTCAGAATACAATAGTGAGCTTTGGTATCATGAAATTACGCGAGAAAAGGCCCGTTCTAAATCCTAGGGGCCTGCGTCATCTTTGAGGATGCTGTGGGGTGGGTTTTTTAAGGGAAAGGAAGGAGAAGAAGATATGGGAAGGAAAAAGGTCTGAGGGGTGTTTAGGAATCTGGGGGACAGTGTGGCCAGGAGTGACGGACGTATGAATCTATTCCTCACACTGCGGTGCAAGCCGAAGGGTTGGGAGAATCTGGCTGGAGAGGTCAAAAGCCTTCCAATAATTATGGTAACAAGGGAAAGGATAAGAGGGAGATTAATGGACTTTTTGTACGTAAATAAATAAATTATATACAGCGGGTACCCGGCATGCGTTGCAAGGCCACTTTTACCTCGGGGTCCATTAAACTGTAATGGTTCCATCCCAAATCTCGGAAAACAACATTATAATGCAAGCGCCTGTAATATATAACATTATAAACAACGGGTACCTGGCATGCGTTGCAAGGTCACTGTAACCTCGGGGTCAACTTTACTGTAATGGTTCCATCCTGATTCCCGGGAAATAACATTTTAAAGCAAGTGCCTGCAATATATAATATAATATACAACGGTTACTCGGCATGCGTTGCAAGGTCACTGTAACCTCGGGGTCAACTTTACTGTAATGGTTCCGTTCCCATTCCTGGGAAATTACATTTTAGTGCAATCGCTGCACTACATAACATTATATACAACGGGTACCCGGCATGCGTTGCAAGGTCACTGTAACCTCAGGTTTCTTCATATATTTAATTTAACACACACTCCTCCTCGCTTCATCCACGTTCACACGCAAATCGCATAATTTTTTAACCCGTTAGTTGCATTTAACCCGTTAGTTGCATTGCAACCACTTATTATTTGTATTTAAGTGCTCTTAGTTATACTAACTATGAGTATTTGGCATAATCAACATAGTTTTACTGCGATATTATCCTGGAGCAGAATAGAACGGTATTAAAAATAAGTTTTTTGCTTTCATACAAAAGTGCTTGTTTCAACCATCACACTGTTTCAATCATAACAATGTAGAATTTACCTCTGAATTGAGAGCATTTTTTCTGTGTAAAATTCAAGAATTAAGAAGTCGAAAAAATATGTGTAATTCCCACGCGGTAGAAGAGAAACATACAAAAAACTAAAGTAGACAAGAGTGGGGACTACGAAGCACTTTTTTTTATCAATGTGAAGGGTGATTGTTTTAATATTTTTGTCCTCCGATTGCAGTGCACCTTTTCATTCTATTCCGGCCGTCCCATTTTTGTGCCGTGAATCTGGCCTTGCCAGGTTGTACCGTGTGGTCAAATCAAATGCCAGTTGTCTTAAATCTTTTGAAGATAGCCCGAAATAGGTAAATGTCGGCTGTTTTTGTAGCGTAGTTTGCAATCTCAGTTTCTTGAGAAGGGAAACATACTTTCTTCATATTTTTTTTCTCTGTTGTTAACTTTTTGTACTTACATAATTGATAAAACAATGTATACTATTAACGTTGATTTTTTAAAAGTTATAAATTAAAAAAAAATCAATAAAGCTATGTTATTACGAAATTGTCACGTGAGGGTGTGTGACGTTGAATGTGGTCGAATGAGATCGACTTCATCATCCAAAATCACAGAAGTTCACTATTCAAGATCACAGAAGTACATCTAGACTTTAATACATAATGATTTTATGACTTTTTTGAATAATACATAATGATTTGAATTTCTGACCTCTTTTCATTATAACTTTTAAATTTTCTCTCAGTGTGGACGATTGAAACATGGTTATGATTGAAACGTTGCAATCATCCCCACACAAATTGTTTCAAACATCCCCACGCTGCATTTTCTACTTCAAAGTCAAAAATAAGCCTTTCAAATAGACATTAACGCCACGCAAATGCATTATAAATACTCATAAATAGATAAAGAAGATAGTGTAATGAAACATTCGTCAAGCTGCGAGAGTAAAATGAGTTATAAGAAAAACAAAAATGTCTTAAATACCTATTTACTTTTTAGTGCGAAATCCAATAATGTCTCCTATGCACGATTGAGTCACTCGCCGACTAGTGAGCTTTTGTAGAAACATCCCAACACACCTGATGGAGTTTCGAGTGTTGTGTCACACTCTTAGGTATTATAGTTTTCGAGTAAATTGAGATGTTTCAATCATAACCTGTTTCAATCGTCCCCAGTCTACCCTATTTCAGGAGATTATATAATACGGAAGATTGATTTGCGATACAAGTCAGGGAAGATAGAGGAAGTCATGGCACGATCACCTGAATCAAATTCCTCATTTTACAGTTTAGTACAGGTTTAGTAGTTTGACGGCCTCCATAGCCGAGTGGTAAACGGTAATGGTAAGTGGTTCGAAACCCGGCGTGCGCAAATACATTTTATTTGATTAATTTGTGTTATTTCACAAATTCCTCATTTAAAAATAATATAAAGTATATTTGCGGCACGTTCCAGAGTGGAAGATACTCTCAGTATCGCCCTGGTGTAAGACCACCATTCAGAATTGAAACGTTGCTTGAAATGGCTTAAGCCGTGTTTAGTGACCAGATCTGAATAGCAAGGTACTTCCCAACCTTCCTCTTTCCCATCTCTTTCCCCTCCCCGCTACATTGAGCCTCACAACATACCCCAATTGGGGATGCCATAGTCGCACTGGCTCCAGACGAGAGCAGTTGGGACTCTTGTGTGGTATTACATACTAAAAAAAAATTATAAAAAAATCGGATAATTTCGGTTACGAATATTAGAATTTTAAAATTACTACTACATACTTACTACTATCATCATCCGTGGTCCTTGGCGGCATAGCGGCATAGCGGCATAGAGAGCTGCAAACACCAACTTTCCGGATGCCAGTGATACATGCTTATATGTATTATGTAAACTGTATTTATGTATAATATCTAACAATTTGCTCAGGGTTTTAATGCTGAATGTCTCTTTGCGGATGACTCTGTCTGATGTTTTTTCTATTTATTTTATTTAAACTATCCAACTATTATTATTATTTTCTGCTTTAGCAGACATAAATTTAAAATCAGTAAATTAACTTCCAAATCCGTCCACAGAGATGTTAAAGCTTTCCCTGGTAGCGTAGACTCATTTAAAAGAATAAAAAGTAAATAGCAAAAGAGGTTGTTTCATTTATATACATTTCTGTATTTTTTATGTACCTATCTTTCCATTTCCCTACCTTGTGGAACGGTGATTTATATTATATAATTAATATGTAATACGATTATATAATATGTAATACCGCACAAGAGTCCCAACTGCTCCCGTCTGGAGCCAGTGCGACTATGGCATCCCCAATTGGAGTTTGTTGTGAGGCTGAAGGTAGCGGTGAAGGGAAAGAGATGGGAAGAGGAAGGTTGGGAAGTAGATCTGGTCACTAAACACGGCTAAAGCCATTTCAAGCAACGTTTCAATTCTTAATGGTGACCTTACACCAGGGCGATACTGTGAGTATCTTCCACTCTGGAACGTGCCGCAAATATACTTTATACTATTTTTAAATGAAGAATTTGTGAAATAACACAAATTAAATTTATTTGCGCACGCCGGGTTTCAAACAGTCAAACATACACAGTCAAATAAATAAATGAATTTCTGGCTTGCCATTGAAGTAAAATCATTTATTATTTCATAGTGCTTTCACACAAACGAAGTAGGTATTTAAATCCGTAAGTCTAAACTTAAACTTTAGGTTGCACAGTTTACACCCGCGCTGTGCAAGCGGGTTCCCTACAGAGCAGAGCATCGGACCTTCCCATATACCTACTTACATATATATGTATATTATAGTTAAAACAACTCGACAAAAAATCTCGATACAAATTATAATATATATTGCCGTTCAAAGATGGCGCCACTTCCGTCGCATCTCGCACACGAACGCTTTCAGCAGGTAAGTTTAAACCCAAAATTTCCTAGCTTCTTCGGCCTGTTGGATAAGATCAAAGTGAACTAGTGAAGTATCTGTTTTTATAATTCTTATCATCTCAATATCTGATAGTTCGCGCAATGCGGGACCGGTATATCAAACTGATTTTTGGAATGTGACGACTGACGGGATTTTCGGGGGGCTTGCCCCTTGCCCCACTCCCTACTCCTAATTTTGTATCAATATTCAATTGCAATAACAAATTAATAACAAAATATATATCAGCTTCTCAGTAGCCGGGCCTACGAGGCCTACTGTACAGGGCCCGCAGATAAATGAATTTGGCAGCCACCTCTGGTGTGGAGCTCCAAAAAACCCTTGACCTGCACCGGCAAATAGTCGGAAAACGCGCCAAACGCGCGCCCAACATATGTACACGGTTGAAATTTGTCACGCGAGAACGGGTCGCTTCTACGACTCGTTCCGGGTTCATCAGCTCGGCTGCGGAATGATTTGCCGACCTCTGTGGTTCCTCCCTCCTACAACATGGGTCTCTTCAAGGCCAATGTTCCCTCCTGCCGCTCCTCAAAATGACCCTCCACACAGCATCCCCAAAGATGATATAGGCCCTGAGAGAAATTATTTCCTCCGGGCCGGGGAGTTAATGTTAAAAAAAGTCATTTATTAATGTTACCTATGTATAAAAAAAATCATACAAAACTTTTATTTTTATGTGACACCTCACAAGAGAGCCCCCGTCCTTACATTGTATAGACAGGGGAACTATGTCACCACCCGGTTGGGCAGCGTTGTGAGGCGGGTTAAGATAGGGGCTGTAGGAAGGGATTTGTTAATGCGGGACTTGAATAGGCCCGGATTATATGACGGAGGAAAAACAGATACCGGTAGCTCGTTCCACATACGAGCCGACTTACACAAAAACGAGTCGAAGAAACGACCCATTCTCATAAAGCCAACATCAACTGTGAAAGGGTGTTCTGCTGGCGTCCGTTGAGTTGCACGCACGTGCCACGTGTACCGGTGCACCGGGGATCAATGCTGCAAGCTCCTTAGAGCAGGCTCCATTGAAATATCCGTAGAACAGACACAGCTAGCCCATATTGCATCTGTGCATTAGAGATAATTATTTGCACAAAGCAAAATATAAAATATTATTTTTATTGAATTATTTCAAAGCAAAATATTATTTTTATTTAATATTTTAAAGTTTGTTCTTAATATACCATGTTAATTTATTCATATATTAGTTCTATTGGTTAAATCGACTAGTTAAGTAGACTTATAAAAAAGCAAAAATATACCTATATCAGAAACAAAAAAAAATGGCCAAGAATTACAAGTACGGTCTATGCTTGGCGACAGTCGACACTCTTCCATGCTATATGTCTATGGTTAAAACATTGTAGCTATCTAAGAAAGGAAAAAAAGGGTTTCTAAATTTGCAAGCCTATGATTAATTTCAAATTGTGTAGGTATATATTAATTGAAAGATTTGACTTGAGGACGAAACTAGACATTTTTTATCATCATAATTATTAGAGTCATCTAGCGACAAGATTATAATGACTTTTCATTATTGCAATAGTAGTTTCCTACTTACCGTAGGTCTCAAAGTATGCTTTACATACACGAAACACCTCTTTGTGTAATGCATTCTTTGAGACCACGAGTCAGTTTATACATAAGGCATAGTTTGAGGACAGTCCCCAAACTATCGTGTATATCGAAAATCGAAATGTCTTCAAACTATGCGTTAGATATATGTTTCGATATATATTTAAAATGGAACATCATAGACGTATATAGCTGTGTGGGGGTGGTTTTTAAGGGCGGCTGCAACAAAATGGCGAAGAAAAAAAAAGTGTATAAAAGTGTATATAATTAGGCTCAAAGTATGTGTTACACATTAAATAATAATGGTCCTACAAAGAATGCGTTACACATTAAATAATAATGGTCCTACATGAGAACCTGGAGGTACGCCGCGGCCGGAGGGCACGGAGAAGAAGCTGGACTTAGTTCCCTCAACTGAAACACATTGAAATCTGCTGCGAAGGTATGAAGTGACGTCCTTCCAAGACGAATTGGAGAACCTAATTGTGTGAACATAACATCTTATAAACCATTTTAATTTGTTATAATCACCTAGGTGATCACATAGGTACATAGGTACCTAAATTTGGGTAGTCGTCGCTCGAGTGGATTGCATCAGAGTTGGTTCAGGAATAATGTAACTGTAAAAACATTATTATGATATGCTATTATAGCCTTCTTGTTATTATATGTTCCGTGCAGTGGAACACATCTGCCACTTACGAGAAAGTATTGCCAACTGCACGCAACCTGATATTGTTATTGCAACTAAGATAGAGTAGTTTTTTTGGTACGTGGAATGTAATTAGACTTTTTAATACCGCATTAACAATTTAAGAGGGAATAACCATTGGAGGACCCACCACAAACCCGCCCAGGGTACCTAGCATGGTCGATCGATATAGGTTTTATCGAAAATATCGGTAACTTGTCATCGCTCCCGAGCACGACTGCAGACCGCTAACGAACAAACAACAGTTCACAACGACTAAGGATTCCTAATTTATTTGACGTGAACTGTTATTTTTGTCGTGCTCGGGAGCGATGACAAGTTACCGACATTTTCGATAAAACCTATGTCGATCGACCATGCTAGGTACCCTGGTATAGGTAACAGATGGTTACCCCTTCAAGGCTCTTGCAAGGACTCTAATTTTTTTGGTAAAAACGACGCTACATTTGATAACGAAACTAGACCTCCAAGGTCCCTGCTACGTTGTATGCAAGTGCTTAGCGGGAAATATAGATACAATATATGTTAGTATAACAAAAATAGACAAGACAATGGGACAGGTTGGTGAAAGTCCACGAGGTGGCAAGCGCTGGGTGATTGTATCCAGCGTATCCTACAAGCACCTGTTTGGGAGGAAGACACAGTAGATAAGTAATAAGGGCATGGCAAACGGTTGGGAGTCCTCTCCAATCGATTGGCAGTGCCAGCAAGAATGCGCATGACGTTCGGTCTAGTCGTGAACCACACTTAGCTTTCGCGCCCCTTGGCCGGTTCCTCGGTGATGCCTCAAAGAAAAGTAAATGGGAGATTGGGGGGAAATACCCGACGACCCTAAGGAATAACCAGACAAAACCGGAAATATGTAACTAACTAACTAACCATCACGCCGTTTCCCCTCAGGGGTAGGCAGATTGGACGGACCGCCAAACAACTCAGTCTTGGCACACGGTCTTTGCCTCACTCACATTCATACATCGTCTCATACATACTCTTCCATTATTCTGACTTTTGACATGGCCCGACTCAAGTATCTGATTCACTTGATCGTGCCATGTCTTCCTCGGGCGTCCCCGACTTCTTCTTAATTCACATTTGCGTCATATATTCTTCTCACACTAATTTCTTCTTTCATTCGCTCTACATGCCCAAACAATCTGAGAGTCCCTTTCTTAATCTTACTCATTATGCATACATCAGCCTTACAATCTTTGCAGATATCCACATTTCTCACACGATCATACATGGTTTTACCACACATTCGCCTCAGGGATCTCATTTCAACAGCATTCAGTTTAGTTTCATCCTTCCTCTGCCAGTTCCATGCCTCACTGCCATATATCAGGACTCGATTGTGGACTGCTAGCTTCGCTTCTTTTGACAGTTTTTTATTAGCGCCAACGGCATTTAGTCCTCCATTAATGGAGTTACCCGCATTTATACTTCTTTCAATACCTCTATCAGCCTTCCCATCTCTCGTAAACATACTACCCAGATACACAAACTCATCCACCTGCTCCAAGTATTCATCATTCATAACTATATTGCGCACGGTTTTCGTACTCTCTCTTTCGAACACCATGACTTAAGACTTACTTACATTTATCATTAACTCATTCTTCATACACACTTCGTTCATCCTAGACACGAGAGACTGTAGATCTTCCATAGTGTTAGAAATCAGCATACAACAGGCAACATACTTTCAGATCACTCAATTTAGCGCCCAATCCCATCTCTTTCAATTCTTGCATACAATTAATTATCCATGTATAAATTGAATAACCATGGTAATACTACGCGGCCTTGCTTAACACCTCTTGTGATGTCAAACCACCCCGTAAAACCACCGTTCATCCCAACACATGCAATGCTTCCCTCGTACAGAGACGCAATTGCCCGTATGAGGTTTGTATTCACTCCATACTTGGACAACACCATCCATAGCTTTTTCCTGTCGACTCGGTCGTATGCTTTTTGTAGATCTACAAAGGCACAGAAGAGTTTCTAGTTTTTTTCCAGAAAATTCTCAGTGAGCATACGCAAGGAGAAAATCTGGTCCATGCATCCCCTTCCACTAAAGGCACCTTGGCACATTCCATATTTTATCTTTTGTTTCCATTCTTACCCTTTCAATCAATATTCTTCCGTACAGCTTGCCGACTGAACTTAGCAGGCTAATAGCCCTATGATTCCCACATTCCATACGTGACCTTTTACCTTTGTATAACGGCATGATTACAGCCCTTCTCAATCTAATGGCGTGTAACCTTCCTATAAATACTGGTTAAAAAGTTTGCACAACCATGTGAGAATAATATGGCTATCTCCTTTAAAGTATTCGGCAGCAATATTGTCGAAACCAACGGCCTTACCATTCTTCATGAATTTTATTATTTTTTTAATTTCATCCATGCTGATTTTGATAACATTCACTCCGTCATCGTTCATACCCGATTCACCGCTGGCCTCGCTATCACCCGGGTTGCTTTCGAAGACTTCCTCAAAATATTTCATCCATCTCTCTAATATTTCATTCGTCAACATTATTCTGTCTTACTTTATACACAACTGTATGCTTTCTATTTAAGAACATAACATAAATAAAAAAATTTAAAAAATCTTTCGATTTTATCACTTTTAGGCTTCCGTTCTCTGGACTGCTCTGGGACCTTTTGACCTCCCTCCAGAACAGTTTAATGTTTTCTTGGAAGTGTTTTGTCATTTTTATTCCCTTTTCCTCTTCCAGGCGTTTCTTTGGTTCTTCCACTCCAACACTTACTCTTTTCTTGTATCTCTTATATACTTCTTTTGCTCTATCTCTCTCTTCGCTAAAAGCACTGCCAGCCACTATCAGACATAACCATGCTTTCTTCTTCTCTAAGATCAGTGCTTTACCTTGCGTATTTATTCCATACACATCTCTAGCACATTCACAAAGACTAACCTTTATGTGGTTCAATGTTTCATCAATGCTTAGACCATCCATTTCCTTCTCATTCAATCTCGTCTCTGCACGCTTCTCATACTCACTTCTGACATCAGCGTTTTGCAGTTTTTCAACTTTGACTCTGGTTGGAATTGATACCGTTTTCACTTTAGAGCGCCAGCCGCGAAAGAGGTTTACTCTTGACATTACCAGAAAGTGGTCAGTTTCAACCTCAGCCCCTCTGAAAACTCTTGTATCTTCGGTAACGGCTCTCAACCTAGAGTCAATTAGCACAAAATCGATTAATGATCTTTCATTTCCTCTTTCCCACGTATATTGATTGATACCTTTATGATTTAAGAAATTATTCGATACAAACAGGTTCCACTCTAAACATACTTCGAGTAGATACGTTTTAAGATTTTCACGGCCAAAAGTATTTCCGTTATTTGTTTTTGGGGTGTTATTCCGTATTGCGCTATCTCCTTCTTGAGCCAACGTTTCGGACAGCGTTGCAGAGTCCATCATCAGGGCAGATCCGGCAGATCCGGTAGATGTGTCATCTACCGGATCTGTCCTGATGATGGGCTCTGCAACGCTGTCCGAAATGTTGGCTCAAGAAGGAGGTAGCGCAACACGGCATAACACCCCAAAAACAAAATAAATAACGAAAATACTTAAGTATTCTATTCCCATTGCCATTCGTTCTTTTATCCCCAAACTAACCTAAAGCTGAATCAGATCCATCTCGTCTAATTCCCACCCACCCATTCAAATCGCCTGCCATTATCATTTTTAAATAAAATTTTAACCGTATTGACTCTTTTCCACAAGAACGTATAAATTGGTTGCGAAAGATTGTTCTTTTATCTGGTAAAGCTATGTTTTCAATTATGAGAATTTATTTTTCATAGGTCTTTGGCAGATTTGTTAAATTTTCAAACAATATTTTGTATTATACCACACCCATTTCAAATCATAAATATAATCATGCATTAAAATAAATTAATAAATTATCTGGAAACGCTATGTTTCAGAATTTTAATTTTAGTTTAAATAAAATCATTTAAAAAAAGATCCGCACACGTGTTTAGTGATGAAAATACTTCAGTTTGTCTATTTATTTACGGACATTGTTGAAAAATTATAAATACTTAAGATCAAAAAATAATGACAAAAAGGACATATTTTAAATAGTTTTATCATCACGTCTTTCAGCATTTTTTATTATTTTTAGGCATACCACACAAGAGTCCCAACTGCTCCCATCTGGAGCCAGTAGGGGTATGGCATCCCCAATTGGGTTATGTTTTGAGGCTGAAGGTAGTGGGGAGGGGAAGGAGATAGGAAAGCGGAAGGTGGGGAAATACCTGGCTATTCAGATCTGGTCACCAAACACGGCTAATGCCATTTCAAGCAACGTTTCAATTCTGAATGGTGGTCTAGAGCATAGGTTCCCAACGTGGGCGATAACGCCCCCTTGGGGGCGTTTCAGACCTTCAGGGGGGCGGTAGAAGGCAAAGAGAAAATTGGGGGGCGTTTCAGACTTTCAGGGGGGCGGTAGGAGACCCAGAGAAACCCAAAGCTAGTTTACTAGCACATATCGAAGAAGTCGAAGACATGCTAAAAGAATAAGAACTGCACTTGGTGATGATGAGCGAAACCTGTTTTACCGAAGAAATTAACCAAAATGAAACAACATTTCAGGGCTATTCGACAATTAGATGCGACTCATTTAGCAGGCATACAGGTGGAGTTATCACATTATTTCTGTAGTGTATGTGTGTGAGTGTGTAAACAATATCTCTTACAAAGTCACAAAAAATGCGGTACTAGATAAAAATAATACCTGGATACCTACTGGATAATGAAGGATTTTAATCTGGGAACTATTAGCTATGCAGCTATTTATCATTCCCAAAATCAAAATGATACAAAATTCTTAGATTTTTTTGAAGAATGGTGCCATTAGCAAATAAATAAATCATCTGTGGAGATTTTAATATTCAATACAAAAAGCACAAGATTACAAATCATCATAAATTGCCTATGTTGGAAGCAACTTGTCAAAAATTATACAAGAATATGAAAAAACTCTAAAACCATGGTTGATTTGGTAATTTCAAATGACTTTTACGCGGAAGTTAATGCTGCGGAAGAATTCAAAACCAATCTGATCACGAAACAATTAGTACAAAAATTAGATATAATAGTCTGAAGCCTCAGGGAACACGAAGTATACTATATATTCAGGAATAAAAATAACTATAATAAGGATAAATTGTGTACGGCATTACAAAACAAAAAGTGGATCTGCGATAACCAAGGAAATTTAGACAGAAAAGCCGATGAACTAATAGGACACCTGAAACCAGTAGTAAATGAACTAATGCCTACAACGAATATATCTATAATATAAAAATGAATCGCTAAATGTGTTTCTAAGCGCAAATCTCGAGATCAGCTGAACCGATTTCGCTAATTCTTTTTTTAGAATATTCCTTGAAGTACGAGGATGGTTCTTACTGAGAGAAAAATTAAGAAAATTGCGCAAAAATTGGATAATTTCAGAAACCTATTACTCTAACCTAAACGACTATCGCACGTTTGACAGTACGCGTGTTTGAGAATGACATTTTGCAAAACAATGATTGTTAAATAAAATTCTATTTTTGAAAATCTTTAAGTTGATAAATTTATTTATAGTACGTACTCCCCTGATAATTTGAATCGAATCAAGAATTTTAGATATTTTAAATAGGTACCTATGTTAGGTACCAAATTTAATATACATGAAAAATGGAAATTTGAATAAAAATTGTAAAAGGTGGCACGCGGGCTGTTTAAAAACTGAATGTACTGGGATTGAATATATGGAACGTGGGAGGAGGGTTGGCGGGACGAAGGAGCGGTAAAGGGAAGAGGAAAGGCGGGGAAGGTGGAAGGCGAAGGCGAGAGGGGGGAGGGGAACCAGGGAGGGGGAGAGGAACCTGGGAGGGGGGAGGAGAACTCGGGAGAAGGGTTCACGGGACGGGGGAAGGGGGGGAGAGTGGAGTGGGGAGAGGGAAGGTGGAGGTGACGGAGTGGTAACGCGAGAGGGGAAGAGGAGAAGGGGTGGCGGAAGGGGAACGGGACGAATGGAAAAGGACACTCAGGGAGAAACAATTTCTTTATTAAATGGCATAGCAACGCATGCCGGGACCAGCTAGTATTTACATATAAAATGAATTCCTGTTTCCCTTGGTCACGCCATCATTTCACTTTTTTTTAAAGTTTCCCAATACTTTGTAGAAGGTTCTTACAGAAAGAAAATTTAAGAAAATTGTGCAGAAAATTGGATAATTTCAGAAAACTTAACGACTATTATAACTTCACACGTTTGACAGTTCGCGCGTTTGACGAAATTGAATTGTGTTTTTGAACGTTTTTTTTTTTGTAAAAAAAGAATTATCTATGGATTATTTAAATTACTGATATTTTAAATAGATACCTACGTTAGGTACCAAATTTGATTGATTGTTCTTATAGTATATAAAAATGAGTATTTGTTTTGAATGAAAAGCGAAAATTTGAATAAAAAAATTGTAATAGGAGGCACGCGAAATGTTTGAAAACTGAATGTACTGGGACTGTTATATGGAACGCGGTAGGGAGATTGGCGGGACGGGGAAGTGGAAGAGGGGTAGGCGGGGAAGGTGGAAAGGGAACGCGGGAGGGGAAGGAAATGCGGGAGGGGAACAGGGAAATAATTTATTTCTTTAAAAATGGTATATCAACGCATGCCGGGAACCAGCTAGAAGTATATTAAAAGATACAAATAAATAGTATACCTACGAAATCCCTACATCTTCTAAAAAACAAAGGGATACAGCTTATAAAGCCTGTAAAATACAATTTCCAGAAGAAAGGTGGGAAACCTGTAAGAAACTTAGAAACATGTATAGGTACAGAAATAAAACATATCAAAAATTTGTATTCAAGGCTAAAAATTATTACCTCTCAAAGAGATTCAAGAAAAATGTGGACTACACTTAAAGAAATTATAAGTGGCAAACAGAGGGAAAACATTAAGGAAGTTCGGTTCCCCGATGGAGTTGAAGATGATAAAACTAAAATAGCCAAATTTAATACTCTAGTGTAGAAAACATAAATAAGAGTATTTCATTATTCACAGATACTTCTTCTCAATCATCGGAAAGAAGAGAAAATAATAATATTTTCAGGTATCAGTGACGCAAAAATCATCGACGCCTGGAATTACTATAGGCATAGTTAAATTTAAGTAGTTGCACTAATAAATTAATCTGTGTTAAAGGGAATTTTTCCGCAGTCGTGGAAAACTTCCATAATAACACCAGTGCCCAAAATAATAAACGCTAAAAATTTTGAAGACCTCAGAAAAATAAATGGATAACCTAAATATGAACAAATACTGGAATCCATAGTTAAAGAACAGATGAGAAAATTTATTGAAAAAAAATAACATTCTTGTAAAACAGCAGGGTTTAGAAACAAATATTCATAATGGAAAACCAGTATGGATCAGATGAAAATCACAATAGTAGTGTTCTTTGATTTTAGACGTGTTTTTGAAAAGATAGACAGAGAAATACTAATAATAAAATTAAAAATAGAAAACAAAGAAACAAAATTGGAGATGCTATATCTGAAGAACAACAAGTAAACCTCGGAGTTCCTCAAGGATCTGTGTTGGGACCGCTCCTATTTATTAAGTATATATATTAATGATATAGTGAAGTACCTAAAGTACTGTTCTATCAAACTTTTGCTAATGGCACACTTTTATATATTATACCAAATAATATCGAAGATGCATTGTCAAAAAACGCTTTTTTAAGAATACTTTTGCCGTAGTCTCTTGACCTTCTTCACTCTTCATCACGCAGCAGCATCACTAACGGCACCACTGTCACTCCGCTCAGCTTCGACCCTCCCTACGTAGCGTATATTATATTTTAAAGTTTTTTTTTCTTCGAATAAACTGAAAATAAATCTAACTTAAAGTAAATTCATGGTATTAGAGAAGAAACTCAACGAAATTACTACCCTAAATATAGAAAATCAAAATATTGACGAAGTAGAATAAATTAAATACTCAGGAATCATAATCTATAACAAATTAAAACTAAACACTAACTTTGAAATGATAAATTAAAAAAATTGCAGAAAAGATTAAAAAGAAATGTAGGATAAAGGGATAGTTAGACGTCAAAACACAAAAATTGGTCTACAATACCACTGTAGCGTGTCACGTGAATTACTGTAAGTAAAAAAAATGAAAATAATTAAGAACGGTTCCATGCCGACTCAGAATTAAACCATCTCAGAAACACCTCAGAAAGGTCATTGAAAGCAATGAAAAATAATTTTAAAATTGCCGGTAACCCTAACCTATCTTAACCATTTTTTTTTATCATCACTCTTTAGTGACCTCTATGAGGTGCTGAGTGGGTTTCATTCTGAGTTGGCCGGTCACCAAATAAAATATACAATAAAAAAATTTAAAAAACGCATCTTGCCCCATCCTATCCCCCCCCCCCCCCCCCCCGCCCCCGTTGTGGTAAATATAATCGTGACGACAATTGCTGTTTCAGATATTCGAGTTGGGGGGCGCTAGAAAAAAAAATATTCTCAAAGTGGGCGGTGGGCAAAAAAAGGTTGGGAACCTATGGTCTAGAGCGATACTGAGAGTATCTTCCACTCTGGAATGTGCCGCAAATATACTATATATTATTTTAAATGAATAAATTGTGAAAAAACACAAATTAATCAAATAAAATTTATTTGAATCGATCCCGCGACCTTCGGAGCGCGAGTCAAAAGCCTTACCGTTGGAATACGCCGGCCGTCGTTGTAGCGATCATTATTGAAACCTCTCATTATGTTCTCTATGACAAGCAGCAAATTTCCTGTTACCAAATTAATTATCTCCTATACTAGCCGGCTCTAAGATGCCAGGATCTGGCAGAGGAGTCCACCCAGTGTCCCTCTTCAGCACTGGATGCTTCAAGCAAAATCCCTAGAAGTGGACGAGATGGTAACCTAATGATTTAAACAGAAATAAACTCTTTATATTATATAATTTGGTTTTATTTACTGATAAGAGGTACACTCGCATTACACTCGCTTTGCAAAAGAAACAGAGAGAATATTGTTACACATATATTTTAATCACAACAAAAGTCAAGTTAGAGTTGACTGCAAAAGGGCGGGAAATTTAAATCCAACACTCCCTCTAAATGTAAGCCTTCTTATATTTAAAAAATCTTAATTAACTGGGTATTAATTACCCTTTGAAATAAGACATACAACTTTCGAAATAATTTTTACATATTACTTTTATGTACTTGTAGAGCTGTAATTGTGCATTCCAAGTTTAGATCTTAAAAATTGAAATTTATCCTTTGGCAATGCTTTGGTAAATATATCTGCAGATTGATTATCACTACTTACAAATTTTAGATCAATAATTTTTTGATAATATTTTTCTTTAACAAAGTGATACTTGATGTCGATATGTTTACAGCGTTTATGGAAGTTTATATTTTTGATAACACTGATCGCACTTTGATTGTCTAAATGTAAGCACATTGTGTCTTGTTTATATTCAACAATATCACATAACAACTGTTTTATCCACATAGCCTCTTTGGTTGCGGCACAGGCTGCCATAAATTCCGCTTCTGTTGTTGACAGGGCGACTGTTTGTTGTCGTTGGCTAGACCATGTTACAGCTGCTCCATTTTTGATGAAGACATAGCCCGTGATTGAACGCCTTGTATCTGGATCATTGGCGTAGTCAGCATCACTATAACCAGTCACTACTGGTGGCTGTGATGTGGATGAGTAATACAGTCCATACTCTTTTGTGTCTTTCAGATATTTGAGGATTTTCATCACGGCATTCCAGTGTGTTTTATTGTAACAGTTTAAAAACCGGCTCACCAGGCTCACAGCAAACATAATTTCAGGTCGACTCACTGTAACTAGGTGCATTAGGGAACCCACGGCTTCTCTGTAAGGAGTGTTCTTTTCTGGATTTCCATCTCCTTTTTGTAACTTCACATGAGGGTCCACAGGAACACTGTTGGGGCTGGCATCGGTCATGTTAAACCTGTTCAATATTTGTTCCACATATTTAGTTTGATGTATGAAAATACCATTGCCGATTTTCTCGATTTGCATTCCTACAAAATTACTCACTGAATTCACTATTTTTACATCAAATACAGTTTTTAGATCATTAGTTATTTCTTTTAGTACCGATTCATCTTTAGAAAATAACAAGCCGTCATCAACATACAGGCAAAGGTAGCATTTCTTATTGTTGACTTGACCAACATAAACACACATATCAGCTTTGCTGTTGACAAAACCAAATTTCTTTAAAATCGAGTCAAACCTCTTATTCCAGCAACGGGGAGATTGCTTTAAGCCATACAGAGACTTGTTGAGCTTACATACCACATTGCCTTCACTAGGCAGACCTTCAGGTGGAGTCATAAATATAGTCTCTTCAAGCTCACCGTATAAGAATGCGGTTTTGATGTCAAGCTGGATGATTTTAAGGTTATACTGGACAGCCATGGATAATAGTAAACGTATCGAATCATACCTTACAGTTGGTGCAAAGGTTTCGGTGTAGTCGATACCTGCTGTTTGTGCAAATTCTTTTGCACAAAGTCGTGCCTTAAACCGTGGATCCGTTGACTCCTCCTTTATTCGGAACACCCATTTGCATCCTATCACTTTGGCATTTGGAGGTTTTTCTATCAATATCCAGGTTTCATTCTTCTTATGTGCATCTAGTTCTTCATCAATTGATTTTATCCATTTTTCTTTATTTTCTGAACCAATTGCTTCTTTATATGTTTCCGGAACTTCAGGTGTAAAAGAACACAGGTAAGTACTTTCTTCAGGTAAGTTTAAGCATTTCTTTCTGTTTTTGTTTCTAGGTCTCAACGTCACACTTCTTACTTCAGGTGATTCCATACTGGTATCTGGTATGTATTCACTATCAGAAGTGGATTTGTCTCCTTTTACAGATTCATATGAACTTTCTGAGGCGCAATCATCATCTTTTGAAATTTCTTCTTCTATTTCAGTTTTCTTCGTGGATAATTCTACAGGAACAAAGTCTCTTTTCACAGAAGATTCGAGAAATGTAGCATCTCTACTTTTTATTACTTTTCTGGAATTCGGCAGTATGAATCTATAACCCTTTGTGTGGTCACAGTATCCAATGAAGATCATCTTGTGTGCTTTTGGATCCCATTTCTTGCGCTTTTCTTTAGGCAGGTGAACCATTGCCTCACATCCAAATATACGCATATGATTCACATTTGGTTTCAGGCCACACCACATTTCCATGGGAGTTTTGAACAACAAGGACCTCGTTGGAGAACGATTGATAATATAAGCGGCAGTGTGTATTGCATCAGCCCAATATAACTTTGGCAGTTCAGCATTGAGGAGCATACACTTTGCTCTTTCCACCAGTGTTCTATTCATGCGTTCCGCAGTCCCATTCTGTTCTGGTGTGTACGGTGTAGTTGTCTGGTGTATGATTCCAGCACTTTTCAGGAAATCGGAGAAATTTTTGTTATCATATTCTAGGCCATTGTCTGTCCGAAGAATCTTTATATGAGTATCCAGTTGATTCTCAACTTCTTGTCTAAATTCTTTAAATTTTCCAAGAGCTTCAGATTTGTTGCGGAGAAAGTATACAAAAATTTTCTTTGAGTAGTCATCGAGAAAAGTTATAAAGTATCTTGCACCACCAAGAGATTGGGTTTCCATTGGCCCACATATATCAGAGTGAACCAATTCAAGGGGTTTGCTAACCCTTGTTCCTTCACTTTTAAAAGATAATCGTGTCTGTTTACCTTCCTTGCAGGTTATACATGTCAGATTTTCTGTTTTGTTTGAGAAAGTTACATGTTTAGTATTTTCAGCCATTTTCATTAAACTGTGAAAATTCAGATGCCCCATTCTTTGGTGCCACAGGTAAGCATCTTGTTCTTCAACATTAGTCATGTGAGCATGCCCTCCAGGCATGTTCAGCCGGTACATGTTGTTAACAATATTTGCAGTTGCTACTATTTGATGCTTGCTGTTCAAGATGACACAGCCGGAGTTATCAAATTTTACTTGGCCACCATTTCGAATAATTTGTCTCACAGATAGCAGATTGGTTGCTAGTTCAGGGACATGTAGAACATTTGTAAACAGAATCTTATTTTCTTTGCCTTTGTCATCATAAACATCTAAACTCACTTCTCCCGAGCTTTGCACAGGTAACACTTTATTGTCTGCAACTCTAATATTCTTTATTACAGGAGTTGATTTCTTTTGAAAGAGATTCTTGTTCTTCGTCATATGAGCTGAGGCGCCTGAGTCTATGTACCAGGCATCATCATAATAAGACGATGCGATAAACACAGCAGCATAGGATGAGGTAGGTTTCTGTACCTTGTTTTTGGGTTTTGATTTACATTCAGGACTCTTATGGCCATATTTGTTACAGGTAAAACATCTCGGACCCTTGGTTTGTTTCTTGTCATTGTTATGAAACTTTTTATTTACTGCGAAGGCTGTTGTGTTGTTTTCAGAATTTCTCACATCTTGCAATAATTTTTCTTTAACAGAATCTGCATTTATCTTTGTGCCAGAGCTTTCAATTGCTATAATCATTGGCTGATATGAGTCGGGCAGACCGGAGAGCAGCAAAGTCCCGAGCCACTCGTCGTCCACTTTGAAGCCAATATTTCGAAGCTTGTGAGCTGTCGACATTATCTTGCTCACATATTCTTCAATATTTTTACATGCACTGAGCGAGGTATTGCACAAATCACGCAGCAGACCAACCCGGCGTGTCAGCCCGGAATCATCAAATGCCGCTGCCAGTTTATCCCATACTCCTTTTGCTGTGCTTTCTTCTTGTATGTGTACATAATTAATAGGATCGACAAGAAGAATAATTTTTGTTTTTGCTTTTGTGTCTTTTTTTGTGTCGATCACTGCCGATGCGTCGGCTGTTATACAATCCCACAGCTCTTCGTGTTGTAAGTATGTTTTCACTGCAAACTGCCATGTTGCATAGTTCTCACGGCCGGTTAATTTTTCAATTAATGCCAGTGAATTGTTCGTTGCCATTTTTATGCATAAAAACACCGACTTAAAACACTTTGGAATATGATTTGAGAAAGTCACGTTTTTGGGAGTTGAGGTTATTTCTTACTAATAGTCTTTTCACTGCTAGTTTATCAGAAGAAACTTTCACTGAATATCTCTGGGCTATTTCTGGGCCCATAACCTAATGATTTAAACAGAAATAAACTCTTTATATTATATAATTTGGTTTTATTTACTGATAAGAGGTACACTCGCATTACACTCGCCTTTGCAAAAGAAACAGAGAGAATATTGTTACACATATATTTTAATCACAACAAAAGTCAAGTTAGAGTTGACTGCAAAAGGGCGGGAAATTTAAATCCAACAAACGGAAAATAGCATCTTAAATGTCATAATACAAAACTTAGTCCATATCAGTAAAATAAACGTAAAATATTTTTATTCGGATTATTCTCAGAATCGTGAAACAAATTTATTATCAATATCATTTAACTAATCTCTGTGCGTGCGCCTATCTACTACTGATAGTAAAAAATAAAATTTAAAAATATATGCCTACAAAAAGATAACAGTATGCTTCAAGTAGTGAGTTAAAAATGCGCAACCATTTTAACTAAAATGATAAATGATTATCTATCTTTAAACATTCATGGGCCGCAATGTGAACCTACTTGCTCTTCGGCCAGAGATACCATTATACCACATTATTTAAAAATCGTCGAAAACTTTTCAGGTCTCTTCACTTAAAACACTCCTTTGAACTTCACTGAGTTTTATTTTACAATGGAACAACCACAAGGTCAACCCATCTTGATCGTTTCGGAAGGAACTGGTTTGCTCGGCGATGGGTAATTGGAAAACGAAAGATTCTCAGACATATCTGTTCCAAATAAAGACCAAATGAACTCTTTTTTTTTTGAAGAGTTTTATATCATAAGTACATTTTTTACTTAATTTTTATTAATCTGACACGGTTTCGACATATCCATGTCATTCACTAGCTATCTTTAAACTAAAACTTAAAAATTATGCATAATATAAAGAAATAATTAGATTTTATAGTTAGGGGTTAGTTAGTTAGTAGGTGGTGATTTCGGGGAAGGGGAGAACGGAGGGGGAAGTCAACATAATAAGAGAGCATTGTCAATAAAGGTGACTTACAAGGTGCTATTATTTTGTTAATTAAATTAATTTTTGGTTTCTTTTTTATTTACTTCTGAGATTTGTAAGGCGCACAAATTAAAATATGTGTTATTATTTTTCTTTGTTGAAGATATGGCCCATCACAATTAAATGATTAGCAAACTCGTAATAGCTATTATTTCGTAAACAAAGTTCATGTTCCCTGATTCTAGTTTAAAATGTCTAGTAGTCATACCTACATACTGTGCGTCACACTCCTTACATTCTAAAGAGTACTTTGTGTCCTCTCCGTAGAGAGAAAAAAAAGCTTCATTTTTAAATGCCTGGGGTCTCAAAAGTTGCGTATGATCAGTAGCTATTCGAAAACGTAAAAATAAATTAAATACATTTTCAGCATTGGCTCACTAAAATGGCCGAAAGATTTCGTGATTTAAAAAAAAAAACAAAGGGTCCATATTTTATATTTTGTAGCAAACTTAAATTTTATTCCATAACTGCAGTACAAAGAACTGAAAAAAATTAACATATGTGATATGTTTGTTAAAAATATAAAAGGAGAAAATAATATTTTTTCTGGATAAAATCGGTATTCTTGTAGACTTACTTGTATTCATAAATTAGTTTTTTTTTTACCATTTTTGTCAGCTATACGCAGTTTTTAATAACAAACGAACTTTAAAAGGTAAATGAATAAAAAAAAAGTTTTACCATAATTTAAGGTTAATTTCAGTTTTTTTTTTCTGATGTTCAATGCATTTTTGCGAGCCTATAACCATTTAAAAAAAAAAAAAAAATTAACGGCAGTTCTCATTTTCTTTATAAGACACGGCTTTTGAGACCCCAGGGGTTTCTGAATTCAAACGTTGAAATAATAAACACACTCTACTATGCAGTGGACGAAGGCGGGAAGCTGGAAGGGGGATGCGGAAGGAGAAGGGGGACTCGGAAAGGAAGAGGATCGCGGAAGAGGGGGGGAAGGCGGGAAAGGTGAAAGGGGAAGGCGGGAAGGGAACGGTGTACACATGGGAAACGACACGCAGGGGAGGTGTTACGAAGGAGGGTCAAAGAGAGGGATTTCGAAGGGTTTCATCGTAGCAACAGGCAATAGAAGGGAGTACAATTTGAAAATCCAAGCTTCTCACGCCGACAACTGCGGGAAATGTGTATATTTCATATAGTTTAGCGGCAGGATGGGAAGAAAGGAAGGGAAAGGGGATCCGTGGTGAAGTGACTGATTGACGAGGGGGGGCGGGGTGCATTATAATATGCGAGCCTGAGGTGTGTAAATAACCCCAGACCCTCTGGGCTTAATACCCAAGAAATTATGATTGTGAAAAAGAAACTACTTGCGCGAACTAATATCACAAAGGATGGCACAAAAGAGAAACTCCAGGGAATAACAAATCCACCAACCTTGTTTTTTGTAGATCTTGAAGTGTGGAGGCCTCCTTAATGTTATCCAACCAACAATTAGATGCAGTCAAAGAAATCCTTATGTAATGCAGTGTAATCAAAGTTCCTTTTCAAACAATGAAGAAAATTTTCCAACAAAACAGACAGTGTCAGTTCTTTTCTTGTTTTAGAATTTATTTTGAAAATCAATCCATTTCGATGTCTTTGTCAATTCCAAGGAGTAAAGTAAAGTAAGTACCATGCTTGTGATATATTTATTTAAAATTTCGAACAAACAAAAAAAAACATATTGCAATGCGTAACCACGGGGTTTGAGGGAGCGGTAGCAAATTTAATAGCAGGGGGTGAACTTGTAAAATCCATACTTCCATGTGGCCTGCTCACGCGTTGGATAGACAAAATTTATATATTTATTTTTTTTTACTTCATATCAATCAAATCAGATAAAAAATACAAAAGGTGTAGCTTATGGGTAGACCCCATTTCTTCCAGCTAACCCCACATAAATGTTATATTATAATGTTGATAAAAATAAAAATACAAAATAGATGTTTCATTTACGTGAGGTGTTCACTTAAGGTGTAATGACATTTGTTTAAAAGGAAAGTGTTTAGTGACGATTTGAATTTGTTTGTATCTTGTATTTGTTTAATTTTATGTGGAAGGTTGTTGTATACTTTAATGGCCATGTAGTATGGTCCTTTGTGGAATATTGTTTTGTTAGCTTTCGGTAATAATAAGTTTTCTGTGAACCTTGTAACGTATGTATGTGTTGAGTTTTTTTGTGGGAACTTGTCTGTAGATGATCACACTAACGTGCATAACTCCATTACATATAAATATTATGTCTGTGACTGTCAGAATTTTCAGATTTTTAAACATGGGTCTACATGAATCCAGACGAGCAGAGTTTGTAATTTTTTGTTTGCATCTCTTTTGGATGATAAAAACATCTTTTGGTGTTTTCCCCAAAAAATTATACCGTATTTTATTATTGAATATACATAACCATAGTAAATATAGTATAATATTAAAATATTTTTCTCAGTGTACTTACAACAAAAGAAAAGTTACCGATTTTTGCCACTATTTTTGATACGTGTTCTTTCCAGTTTATATTTGTATCTAGTTGTATTCTCAGCAGTAAGCAAGTTTGGGAAGATTCGATAACATTATTATGAAAGTTAACATTTTTCTTTATAAAGTAGGTGTAGCTTGCACTGGACAAAATTTTAGAATTTGGGTTTTGTTTGTGTTGAGTGACAGATGTTGCGATAACAGGCAGTTTGCTATTAATTGGCAAACTGGCTGTTGGCTGGCATAAAGTTATTTACTTATTAGTAAATCTCAAATCGTTAAACATTTATTTTTTTACATTTACTCCACACAGGAGGCCCTGCGGAAAATAATTTCCCTCGGGGCCTATGTCATCTGAGATGCTATGTGGAGGATCTTTTCGAGGAGAGGAAGGAATAAACATTGGTCTTGAAGAGACCCATATTGTAGGAAGGAGGAAACACAGAGGCCGGCAAATCGTTCCACAGCCGAGCTGGTTTATTTTATTTTTATTTATTTGGGAGACCAACAGTTTACATTAACAACAAAGTATATAATAATTGAGTACAATAATTGAACCATTTACAGGTTTCCACATGGGTATTATATACAAGTGTGTAGTGATTCCAGAGATATTTAATAATAAAAAATTACATTTCAAGAGACGAGTTATTTAGGTGGGGATAGGAAAGGGATAGGATGGGGGGGGTCGGTTAAGTTGAGGTATAGTTATAAAAATATGCGTGACAAAAAAATAAAAGAGAAAAAAGAAAAGGAAGTTTATAGAGTGGTGGTTGTATTAGAGGGTATCTTTAAGTATTGTTATTGTAGAGTATCGAGAGAGTGTCTGTGTGATTTTAAGGAGTGTGGTGCAGAGTTAAAAATATCAAATTGTGTATAGTGTGTGTTGAAAGTGTTGGATGCACGATAGATGAAAGAGTTCTGCTTAGAATTAGTGTTGCACCGAGGGAGGCTAAGAATCATGTTTTTTTTTTTTTATATTAACACCACACAGGAGGCCCTGAGGAAAATAATTTCCCTCAGCGCCTATGTCATCTTTGTAGATGCTGTGTGGAGGGTCTTTTTGAGGAAAGGAAGGAGTGAACATGAGTCTTGAAGAGACCCATGTTGTAGAAGGGAGGAAACACAGAGGCCGGCAAATCGTTCCACAGCCGAGCCGTTGAACTCAAGAACGAGTCATAGAAACGACCCGTTCTCATGTGACTAATGTCAACCGTGTACAAATGTTGGGCGCGTGTTTGGCATGTTTCCCGACTATGCACCGGTGCCGAGGGGATCTAGTTCCTCGGAGCATCTTCCATTGTAATACCGGTAGAACAAGGACAGCATTCCCACCTGACGCATATGCTCTAAAGATTGCAGTCCGTCTGTTAAGATGGGAGAATCTATCAAATGGACCGCCCGTTTCTGCACAGAGTCAAGGTTTTTTTTTAGGTATTTTGGAGCTCCAGACCAGAGGTGGCTGCCAAATTCAACCGTGGGGCGCACTTGCGATTTGTACAGGATTAGCAGTTGGATACTATTAAAGTATCTGCGGGCCCTGTACAGTACGCCCAGTTTCTGAGAGGCTAACTTAACTCTGGTTTCGATGGAGCCCCCGTACCTGAGCTGGTCACTTAGAGTTACACCAAGCATATCGATGGAGGTCCTGTTCGGAAGGTTGCTTCCGTTGAAGGAGACTAGATTTTCATTTCGATCCCTTTTAGACGTTATCAAACATGATTGGGTCTTTGAAACATTAAATTCGACGAGGTTATTCTTACCCCAAGAGAAAATACTCTCGAGGTAACCGTCCATTCTTTGCTTCAAAGCCCTCCGAGCTATTGGAGTTTGTGTGCCCTTTGGGGGCTTTTCAAACAAAAAGCTATCATGGACTGTACTTTCATCCGCGTAACAATGAATCGGTGCACATGACAAGAGGTCATTGATGTGCAACAGAAACAAAGTCGGTGACAGAACCGATCCCTGTGTGACGCGAGCATTTATCGAATGCGAAGAAGAGATCACCGCACGAGCGGTTCCGCCGGAATCCGTATTGACGGTCGTTAATAATTTTGTTCTTCTCGAGGTATGTGAGCAGTTTGTCGTTGATCACACGTTCCATTACCTCACAGAACTGATGTGATCGCTATGGGGCGATAGTTGGCTGGGTTGAAGCGGTCACCCTTCTTTGGAATAGGGTGAATGATCGCTTTTTTCCAACCAGAGGGCACAGAGCCAGACTTCAGGGACATTTTGAAGCTTCGTCAAAATTGGAGCTATTTCTGCAGCGCACCTTTGCAATACCAGGGCAGGTATTGCAAAGGTGCGCGGGGTAGCACCTTCATCATCGAGGGTCGAGTTTTCCGCGAACATTTTGCCTAATAAGTTAGCCTTTTCGGCGGCGGTATTTGCTAGAGAGCCGTCAGGTCTGGTAAGAGGTGGCAGACTGGGTTTGCAGAAATTGCGACCTATTGAGCCCGCAAGCGACCAGAACGCTCTGCTGCCGTGCGGGCAGGCAGCCAGCTTTCTACTGATCTGCAGGTCATGCTCGAATTTAGACCTATTAATGATCTTCTTGCTTTCCTTTGCCATTTTGTTATATACTGTTCTGTTTTCGGACGTTCGAGATGTGTTGTAGGCTCGGTAAGCCGCGTTTTTTCGTCGCACTGCTTCAGAGCATTGTCGACTGAACCACGGCTTTGAGCCCACACCAGTTTCTTTAACAGTGGATTGGATGAAGCCATCCATCGCGGATGTGATGACTTCACCAATTTCCTGGGCACATCTTGAGGGATCCGAGGTCCGAAAACAGACAGCTGACCACGGGAAAGCATTAAAATGTGCCCGCAGACCAAAGCAATCTGCTGATCTATAGTGCCACACTTTTCTTTTCAGCCGCTCGTTTGGCGGTCTGAAGGTTACGGGGATTGACGTCGTCACCAGGCAGTGGTCGGACGATCCTAAAGGCGCTGTGACATCAATCTTGTAGCCGTGTGGCACAGTGGTTAAAAACAAATCTAACAGATTGGAGCGGTGAGTCCTGAACCCGTCATCCTGAACCATTTGCTCCAGTCCGTGGCAGAGGGCAAAGAATTCCGCCTCTCGTCCAGCCGAGTCCGTTGGTCCTGAGAACTTTAACCAAGGTTCGTTATGAACATTGAAGTCCCCCAGGACCACAAACTCTGCCGTAGGGAAGCGGGGCAAGAGGTCATCAATAGTATTACTTTTTATTATTATGTTTGAAGAGTTCGGACGTATCTGAAACGCTAAGGTTCGGTGAGCGGTATAGACATGCGTTAAAACTTACCGTACTGGCAAGATTGACACGCACCCACATTACGTCGAATCTGGAGTTCTCCAGATTCAACAGTCGCACACAGTTGAGGTCAGCTCGGCTGAAGAGACAGGCACCTCCTTTGGGTCTGAATTTGCCAACGAGGGTGAAGCCCGGGCAATCCAGATAGGTGGCGTCTATAGGCTCGGCTATCTGCGTTTCGGAAAGGAAGAGAAGGTTAGGGCGTTGGGAGAGAAGGTGTTGGTGGACGAAGTTTAAGTTTTTGTGCAGGCCGCGAATGTTGGTGAAATTCACCAACAGCTTTGGCCTGCACCGGGGACTCCTGCTTCTCGCCGTTGTGATAGTGATATTACTGTCGTTTGTGCAATTCATGATTTTATACGTTTTTTTTGGGGGTTATTAGAAGAAAGGAAGGTCCGGGAAGGAAAAGGTATGAGGGATGGGTAGGAAAGCTGGGGATCAGAGTGTCCAGGAGTGACGGACGTATGAATCCAACCCACCCACTGCGGTTCAAGGCGATGGGCTGGGAGAGTCCGGCTGGAGAGGTCGCCCAATGCGCCCCAAACGCTACTGCTGGGTCCCCTCCGGTCTGATCTTGTTCGTCTGTTTGGAACTCGTATCTGTATTCGTTCTAGGAGTTCTGGACAATCTACGACGGATCTGGCTATTTTTTGAAGAAAAAGTACATCGGCCAAGCTTTTTTGAGCTTCTAATGATAGTATATTGAAGTACGCGCAACACAAGAATGAGTAGTACGTACGTTGAACACAAGAACGAGTCGAAGAAGCGACCCTTTTTCATATGACAAAGGTCAACCGTGTACATATGTTGGGCACGCGTTTGGCGTGTTTCCCGACTATGCACCGGTGCTGAAGGGATCAATGACGCTAGTTCCTAGGAGCATCTTTCATTGAAATATCGGTAGAACAAGGATAGCATTCCCACTCGACGCCTGTGCTCTAAAGATTGCAATCCGTCTGTTAAGACGTGAGAATCTATCAAACGGACCGCCCGTTTCTGCACGGAGTCGAGGGTATTTTTCAGGTATTTTGGAGCTCCAGACCAGAGGTGGCTGCCAAATTCAACCGTGGCGTGCACTTTTGATTTGTATAGGAGTGAAAATGAAGAGAATATTAGCGAAACTCAATCGAAAAATCCAATCGATATATGTAATATGTGTATCCCACGGCAAATGGTAGATATTCCTTATAGCTCGATTTTGAATCAACTGTATTTCTGATATTTCTTTTTAGTAATAGTTCCCCCAGATACTAACTTAATAACTCAGATGGGAGTGAATCATCGCAAAGCAAGTGGCCCGTAGTAGAGATGTGGAGAGAAGACCTTGGAGTCGGTACAGTACACCGGTTATTGGGGAAATTTTCGATTTCACATGCTCAACATGGGAATTCCACGAAAGTTTAGAGTCTAAATATTATCTAGTCCCTAAATATTTAGTAACTTCTATATTTTGGAGTTTATCAGTTCCAATTGAGATATTCATGGACGCATAATTCTTATTACCGAAAGTTAGGTAGTGCGTTTTTTTATATTGAGGCTCAATTTATTAATACGCAGTCTTAGAACAGTCCAACCTTGATGACCAAATTGAAATTACAGGAATTGAGGAAAAAACTAATGAACATCCCAAAATAACCGCTATCAAACTAATTGAAAGTGCTAATATTAAAATTAGTTCAGATGATATTACCTCAGCAATAAGGCAATATGACAGAAGACCAGGACATCCAAAAAAAATTATCCTAAAAATTAGAAATCCAGAATGTAGATTAAAATTATTGGCTAATAAGAAAGTGATTTCGAACCGTGAAAACATGATATTCCTAGGAGAATCACTAACTCCTTATTTTAAAGAGCTACTTTGGAAAGCTAAAACAAAGGGAAAAGAATTAAAATATAAATACATTTGGTATAAAAATGATTCGGTTCTAATGAAAGAAGATGATGGCAAAAAAATCAAGGAAATAAAACACGAAGACGACCTCAATAGATTATTATAGAATTTGATTAATAAAGGCACCGAAAATATTTACATCATTAAAAATGGATGTCGATTTAGGAAAATGCGTTGATTTGAGTGACATCACAGAACCTAATTTAATTATTAAAGATTTATTAACTTGCAAAAAATTTTTTAAACATTCCAAGTTTTCTTTACTTTGTTTAAACGTTAGAAGTTTAAATAAAAACTTTGATGAAACCATAACTATGCTGGATGGGATTGAACACCGTCCTGAGGTACTAGTGTTTACAGAAGCTTGGCTAAAAAAAATTACCAATATACCTAACATCCCTGGATACACTGTTTACAATACAAATAAAAACTGTTTGCAGAACGATGGTGTAGTTGCCTATATAAAACAAAATGTTCACGCGACTGTTGATGAAGTTGTTCTCCCTGGCGCAAACTGCCTAAGCATGCAGATATCGAGTACCTTGTGTGTAATAGCTGTGTATAGATCTCCGTCCCAGGCTCAAATAGATTATTTCCTTGAATCGCTGAGCGAACTGCTTGACTCTACATCTATCCAAAATAAGGAAATCATTTTATGTGGGGATATAAATATTAATACTTTGGATTTGAGCGATATGAAAACTCAGAAATACCTCTCACTTATGGCTTTTCATGGTTTGAAACCAATCATAAATTCACCTACAAGAGTTTCTTCTACCAGTTCAACCTGCATCGATCACATTATGGTGAAATCTAAATTCGAACCACAAGGAGCTGTCTTCACTACTGGCATAACAGATCATGATGTGATATTGCTGAGATTTATGAGCTTTACACTAAAGAAAATAGCAAAGGATAATGTGAAAATCAAAACCGTCATAGATAACAATCTTTGGAAGGACAGATTAAAGGAGGAATCATGGCAGTCAGTCCTATCATCTCAAGATGTTAATTCAGCTGCTGAAAATTTTATAAAGTGTTTAAAAATGCATGTGAAAAATTGTTCGTCTGTACAAAGTGAAAAACATAACATGAATTACTTAAAACCTTGGATAAATGATGGAATTATTAAATGCCTCAGAACCCGTGACAAATTGCACTACAAATGTCGAGAAGAGTTAAATAATATTCAATTGCTGAACTATTACAAAAGATATAGAAACTGGTGTACAAAAATTATAAAATATACAAAACAAGCGTATTACAGAAGAAAATTGGATAACGTCAATGGAAATACCAAACAACAGTGGAAGATTATAAAGGAGGCTGTAAATATACGAAAGGAACAATTGTCTATAAAAAAATTAAAAATCAATAACAATATTATCTCAATGGAGGAGAATCCAAATATAATCACTAATCACGTAAATAACTTCTTCAGCGATATTGGTCCTAGATTCGCCAAAAATTTGTGCAGCGCAAACAAAACTACCGAAATGTGTCTTGTAAACAATTTTATACCTAGTACTCAAGTAACAGGAGACACATTTGAATTTAAATCTACTAACATTTATGAAGTTACAAAAGTGATACATGAATTAAAAATGTCTTTTTCCTGTGGTATTGATGGCTTAAGTACAATGGTGTATAAACAAAACGTTTCTGTATTGGCTGGTCCCATATCACATATTGTTAACATTAGTTTTAAAAATGGCGTGTTTCCCTCTCATTGTAAGATTGCTAAGGTTATTCCTCTTTTCAAAGGTGGAGATCAGCTAGATGTTAACAATTATCGACCCATATCCTTGCTCAATACTCTCTCAAAAGTAATAGAGAGATTGGTAAAGTCAAGATTAGTTTCATTCTTAGAAAAGCACAAAATACTCTCCGACAATCAATTCGGTTTCAAAGAGAATAAAGGTACGAGTGATGCTGTATTGAAGGTACTGACCAAAGTTATAAGCGCGCTGGATTATGGAAACAAAGCTTTAGCGGTGTTTTTGGACTTATCAAAAGCATTTGATACAGTTTCCCATGAATTGCTCCTTAAAAAATTATCATCTCTAGGCATTGATAGTACAGCAATGGGTTGGTTCAGATCTTATCTTAGTGATAGAACGCAGCAAGTAGAGATAAATAAAATATTAAGCAATGGTAAATCAATCTCCTTTGGAGTCCCGCAAGGTAGTGTGCTTGGGCCAATATTGTTTCTAATATATATAAATGATTTATGTAATCTGAATATTCCTGGTAACATCGTTAGTTTTGCAGATGATACTACCTTAATATTTGAGGGTAAAACTTGGGATGAAACATTTGATAAATGTAATACAGGTTTAAGAGTGGTAAATAGTTGGTTAAATAATAGTATTTTAACTTTGAACATACAAAAAACCAAATATATCACTTTTAGCATTTCAAGTAAAAGTCAACCTTCTGCCACTCATAATTTAATAATACACAATTGTTTGCAAACCTGTAACTGTAACCCTGTAGAAAATGTAGTCAGCATCAAATACCTTGGCGTAAAAATAGATAAATTTTTAAGATGGAACGATCATGTTAATATGTTGGTAAATAATATTAGGAGACTTACCTATATATTTAAAGAACTCAGACATATACTAGACAAGGAAAAATTGAAGATGGTTTATTTTGCAATAATCCAGTCTCTACTTTCTTATAATATAGTGTGCTGGGGTTCTTGCCAAAAGACTTATATAGAACCACTTAACATTGCCCAAAAACTGATCCTTAAAGTTATGTTCAAGAAAAAATTTAGATATCCAAGTCATATACTTTATAAGGAATGTAATGTCATGAATGTAAAACAGCTGTATATTACACAAACACTTTGTAAATTTTTTAATAATATTAATATTGCAGAAAGAACTCAGCAAATTCGTACTACTAGAATTGGGTCTGGTCTTAACTTTGTGGCAATTCAAACTAAATCTTCTTTTGGTCAAAGAAATTACTTCTATCAGGCTCCACTCATATTTAATAGCCTTCCAGAACATATTAAGTCATCTAATTCCTTGTGCACTTTTAAAAAGATGGTTAAATTATTCGTATTAGCCGAAGATTGCCAATTGATTTTTTCTACATTGTCATTTCTAAATTAATAGCATATTGATTATTTATTACAGTATATTTACTGTTAATATATAATTTTTTTTCTTATTAACTTACCATTACGTATCAATTTTCTAACCGAACCTAATTTTAAATATTATAAATTAAACAACTTGCAAAAAAAAAAGTTATTTCAAAGCTAATTTCAACATATGGTCACTCTACATGTTTTACGTTATAATGTATTTGTAGAGGCCCATTCTGTGAGAAATATTATTGTAACAATATTGTCTTTCAACACATTATCTTGTATACTCTATAAAATTGTTAATGTCAAATCAAAATGAAGTTCAAAATTTCAATTTAAACAATAACACCTAAATTAAAAAGGTAAAGAAACAATAAATAAATAAATATATAGGGGTTATCGTATCCCATAACTTTGTCAAAACTAAAAGATCACACGGATGGCATTTCTAAGGTGTCACTGACATTATAAAATACAATCGTATTTTAATGAAAACGGGCACTTAAATGGAATGAAAACAATAATGTTGTGATCAAAACGGTTTCTTTCATATTTATTTCATAATTATTTGATAGTCACTTTAATATTGCATAAGAAAGATTCGCTCTAATTTAATCGCTTATAAATCTTTGTTTTTTTTTCATTGTTTATTTTTTACACCTATTTAAAAAAAAACCTAAGGACATGTATTTTTTTTAATTTTATATAACTAATGATATAATGAATGAGAACATTTTGTCTGATCTCTCAACACTTTGTTATTAATTCATATATTTTTATCACTTATTATTTTCTCTGTTTATCATTTTATTTTTAAATTTTATGATTTTGCTTTTACTTAACTGTTTTGCATGACCGATATTTGCGTGTGTTATTTTTATTAAATTGTGAAATTATTAACCCCGATACAGGCGAACCCTAGTGGGGTTAATAATTGCATGCTAAAAATATATGTACATAAATTGTGAAGAAGCAATAAATAAATAAATAAATTAGCTAGAATTGAGACATCTACATTCATTAGAGCCTCAAGGTCACTCAGGCTTGTACTGTGATAGTAGATTACAGTATCATCCGCATAAAGTTGGAGTTTTCCAGAGATACCACATTTAGATGTCATTGACATATAGCAAGAAAAGCAGAGGGCCAAGAATTGATCCCTGTGGTACTCCACATATGAATTTTATGAGATTTTATTAAAAATAAAACGAACACTTTCATTTGTATTTAACCACGAATTTATTATTTTATATACCGACCGGTTTCGCTTCGACCAAGCTTCCTCTGGATAAAATAATAACTGAATATTCAGTTATTATTATATCCTGAAGAAGCTTGGTCGAACCGAAACCGGTCGATATATAAAATAATAAATTCGTGGTTAAATACAAAGTGTTTGTTTTATTTTTAATAATAAATGCTTAACCACAAAGTAATTGCTTCTTATGAATTTTTTTTAAATTTTATTAAAATCGAATGATATAAAATCGATATTGAGTTATTATTTAAAATAAGCTGGTACGGAGAATAATTAATCTTTCTCATTGGAACCACCCTGTACGATCGTAAAAACATCTTTCAACGAAATATGAATTCTTGACCGCTGGCTGGTTAATTAACTAACTAACCATCACGCCGTTTCCCCGCAGGGGTAGGCAGAGAGGACGGACTGCCAAATAACTCGGTCTTGGCAAACACTCTTTGCCTCACTCACATTCATACATCGTCTCATACATACTCTTCTATTATTCTGACTTTTGACATGGCCCTTCTCAAGTATCTGATTCACTTGATCGTGCCATGTCTTCCTCGGGCGTCCCCGACTTCTTCTACCATTCACATTTGCGTCATATATTCTTTTTACACTACTTTCTTCGTTTATTCGCTCTACGTGCCCAAACCATCTGAGGGTCCCTTTCTTAATCTTACTCATTATGCTTACATCAGCCTTACATTCTTTGCGGATATCCACATTCCAAACACGATCATACATGGATTTACCACACATACGCCTCAGGGATCTCATTTCAACAGCATTCAGTTTAGTTTCATCCTTCCTCTGCCAGTTCCATGCCTCACTGCCATACATCAGGGTAGGTATCAGGACTCCATTGTGGACTGCTAGCTTCGCTTCTTTTGACAGTTTTTTATTAGCGCCAACGGCATTCAGACCTCCATAATGGAGTTACCGGAATTTACCCTTTTTTCAATATCTCTATCAGCCTTCCCATCTCTCATAAACATACTACCCAGATAAACAAACTCGTCCACCTGCTCCAAGTATTCATCATTCACAACTATATCGCACACTTTTCATACTCTCTCTTTCAAACACCATGACTTTTGACTTACTTACATTCATCATTAACTCATTTTTATTACATACATCGTTCATCCTAGACACTAGAGACTGTAGATCTTCCATAGTGTTAGAAATCAGCACCGCATCATCAGCATACAACAGCCAACAACGGCTGGTTAATGTCCCTTAATATATCTTAGGAATTTATGATGAATTTTATAATAATGCTACGTTTTTTTATAATAATAAAAGCAATAATATTAATTAATAATATATATACATAATGAAAACAAAGGCGTTATTGTGTTTCTCTGTAAAACAAAACTTTATTATAATACGTATTTACAACTCTTAAAAATTACATCATCGGTTAAAAGAAAGGTTCACTTACCTGTAAAACAAAAGAAACAACATTTAATGCCCTTATTTCAGGTTTCTTTATATAATAATTAGCTGACCCGACGAACTTCGTACCGCCTCAGAACCAACAACTGTTGTATTAAATTAAGTTTTTTTATTAAGTTAAAAATTTCCCAATGTAGCAATTATCGATGCCGAATTGTCCGTTTTTTGTTTTTGTCAGTATTAGAGATGGCGTTATGTACGGATTTATATTTTTTGTGATTTTTTTACTTTTCCAGTTAATAAGGAACTCCAGTGAAAAATATTATGGCTTTAAAAAATATGTTCATATAGACCAATAAACGCTGATTCTGAATATATAAGTTTTATTTCATAATATTAAACGTAGAGTTCTTAAAAAAATATTAAAAAGTGCATTTTTAAACCTCTCGTCAAAACACACTGTAAATTTGGTATTACTGAAATGGTTAGTGCTGACGTCACGCGTCACCAGTCATTGTATTAAGAAATTTTGATTATGTAGGTATGACAAAAGCCATCGGTATTAACAACATTTCATGTTATTCTTTATTTCATACTGTTTATAGAGATTTAGTTGATGTGTTTATTGAGACAATATTTAAGCCTAAATAATTCAGTATCAAGAATAGAGGTAAAAACATAGTAATGCTTCTTCTAGGGAGAATACTTCGAACAACGGAACAACGGATTTCAAAATGGCGGCAGTAGATCAGCTGATTGCCCAATCCTATACTAATTTTTCAGCAGTGATAACGTCACACGATTTACCATATTTCCGGTGGTTTTCGGGGGGTCTAGAAAAATTTTAACTTTGAAAATTATTTTAACTATTAAAACTTACTCTAAAAATAAAAATAAAAATACAGTTATTTAAGTTAGAAGGTCATTATTCATAAAAAAAAAATTAAAAAATTGGACTGGAGTTCTCTATTACGGGAATTTTTTAAAGGAAGCGGGTACGGGTGCTGTCGCCCCGGGAACTATTTATTGGATGACCAACACCTCTGCCATAGGTCACCCCAAGTGGTTCGCTACGTTTGGTGATTTAGCAGGGGTGCCCGGGTTCATGGGGTGACTTTTGTGCGGGTCTTGGCGGCGGAATCGTCTGCCCACATGCTGCGTGGCGGGCCGGATCAAGATAGACTGGTTGAGGGAGGCCTTTTAACCTTTTGCAGTTGGAGGGATGGATTCACTCCCGGATGACCTCCAGATTCCTACCCACCCCTCATGCCATTTTCCTTCCCAGAACTTCCTATCCTACCCTTCCTTAAAAAGACCCTCCACACAGCATGCCCTAAGATGACATAGGTCCTGAGTGGAGCTTACGTAAAAAAATTGCTTTTAATTTCAGAGATTTATTATTATTGTATTTTTCCTTCGGAGGGGTGCAGACATACGTTCACCGTTTGTTTCATTTTCTACTATTGACATTTAGTGTGGAAGAAAGAGGGGCAGCATTATATGATTAAAAGCAAAATAATAAGCGCATTGACATTTGACGTAATTGAATTTTTGGAATAAATATTATACCTATCACAATATTGCTGCAGTTCTTTCAAAATATGAGAATTCGTTCCATAAAAAATGTATGAAAAAATTATTTTTCTTCATAACGTTATTTTTCGTGCATTTTTGTGATGTTTTAATAGTTATTCTGTTATCCGGGACGGAGACAAATCTAAAAAATTAAAGATCATCAAAATCGGTCCAGCCGATCTCGAGTTATAAATAGTGTAACTTACCCGACTATGTTTTATATATAATAATAAAATAATAAATAAGATAATTAGATAATATTTTGAGGATGTTTTTTTATGCAATAATTCTGACAGTTATATTTAAATAATTCCATTCTGTTGTTTAGCTGTCAGCAGTGATATCTAGTGGGCCACTAACTAACTCGGTACTTACTCAGTGACGCAGCAAATACAAGCTTAAGGAAAGCACTCATTAGTGGTTTTCTTTACATATATATTAATATAACTTATTTATATTGAGGGATCAGTATGATTTATAGGTCCAATTAGAAGTTCCACAGAGTCGAACCCTCTGATATGAAAATATCTGGAGTTGGTGAATTATTTTCCCATTTGGTCTCTTTGACATGTTGTTCTTGTATTATTTTGTATCTATTATACTTATATAGTGCAAGTGCATAACGTGGATTGACTAGGTGATCATTTGTGGAAAAGTTGCGTGAAAGGGTTTAAGTTTTTCCTGCGGGAATGATTTAACCGGGACATAATTTTTTTCCCAGGTATATAAATGGGATAAAATGAAATTTAATTTATTTTTTAATATAATTGTTGACGATATAAAGCAGATATTAAACATAATTTAAGAAATAAGCTCTGTACCCGAGAAACCATTGTTACAGAATAAAAAGTTTTTTGGCTCTCCTAAGCCTTTACTTTTATGGAATTGCATCCCCGGTACAAAGTTAGGAACGCAATGAATCAACGATATATTACAATTTGGGAGGCGGGAATGGGTACCGCCGCCCCGGGAACCTTTATTGGATAACCAACACCTCTGCCATAGGTCACCCCAAGTGGTTCGTTACGTTTGGTGATTTAGCAGGGGTGCCCGGGTCATGGGGTAAGGTGTGTCTAGGTCTTGGAGACGGATGACCAGGATTTACTGAACCCCAGATTCCTACCCACCCCTTAAACTTTTTTGCTTCCCAAAACTCTCCTCTCCTTCCTTTCCTTAAAAAAATCCCTCCACTCATTCTTTTTTTTCGTAAGAAGCTTTGTGGTTAGACATTATATTAGAAAAATAAAACAAGCACTTCATAATAAATAATAATATCAGTTATAATTATATCCTGATGAAGCTTGGTCTATGATACGAAACCGGTCAAAGTATAAAATAATAAATATTCGTGCTTAAATACAAACAGCCTTACTAAAAAAAAAACACAGCACGCCCGATTACCCGTGTTGCTGCAGCAACATGAATAAAACAAAAATACACTAAAACACGATAACATTACCAATAAGATTTGGTCTTAAAACGTACTGTAAATCCGGCAACCACGCATATTTAAGTACTAAATTGTTTGTTTTTCTTCATAACCGCTAGGTGGCGCGGCGGCGCGGCGCCTGCGCATTCGTGTTCGCGGTCGAAAAAGACGCTGGAAGCGCGAAATGATTTCTGTGTGTCCAATATTACTTATGTGATGGTTAATTTCTATTAATATGAATAATTTACTCTTATATTTATATCATTGATATATTTACCGTGTGTTGTGTGGTTTTTCATAAGTTTTAGTCAAGTTATAAAACAATAATCGTACTTTGAAAATTGAAGTGTCTAAAACTATTTTATATGATACATTAGAATTCAAATTTACATTTAAAGGTTTTATTTTATGATAATTTTATGACAGTGGTGTTTTTTTTTAAATAATATTATCTAATGCATGTGTGCGTAAATGCATCAAAGTAATTAACGTCTTTAGAGATGCAAGAAATCTGATTTAAAAGACGGTATAATTTTTAGGTTAGTTTTTTAGCAATAAAAAAAACTTTGAAATTTTTTATTATTTTTTTATTGTATGCCCGAGGAAAAAGTGAGGTGATAGTTTCCTTCCAAATTTATTACATAAAAGGACTGTGTTTTTGAAATTTGGTTTTTTTCTTAATTTCTCTACATTTTAGTCAAAAAAACTTTGGTAAGAAATTTTTTTCCATTTATTTCCGAGTTTGAATCTTAAAATATGTCAGTTTTTGAAAACTAAACTGTATTTCAAATATACAAATCTAAAAGGTAATTTTATCTAGTTTTCATAAATGGTATTTGTTTTTACGACACCTTCAAAAATAAGAAACATATAGAACATTCAAAATACTACGGAAAAAATACAAATATCGTTCGGACATTAAAGGTTAAAACAGAGATAAACTACCCTCTCAGGCCGTGGAAACCATGTGTATTTCTTTCAATGAACAAATTTTTAATTAGTAATGTTTTCACATCCGCGGCCGTTTGTCAATTGAATAAAATTTTCACTGGGTTTTTTAGTAAGGCTGAAAGTGTATTAATAGCATTTTTATAATAAATTCAATTCGTTCATGATGACAGTTAAGTATTACTGGTACTGGCCTTGTTACAACTCATCCAGTTCAACATCCCTTCCGGTTAGGGTTGCCATACGTCCGGAATTTTCCGGACAAGTCCCGAAATATAGGTCTTTGTCCGGAATGCGGGGGAATTCTAAACAGTCCGGAATTTATACAATTAAGTGGAGATTGATATAAAAAATGAAATAAACCAAATTATTTTTATTACAAATCAAAGTAAAAACATCACTTCTCAGAATTATTGTTCAACACTTCCGAATCTTTAATAATAGTTTTGTAGAACATTTCGCAAGTCATATTTTTTAAATTATACTGTGTTAAGAGAATCGACTTGATAGACTCTACATAAAGCCTGTTCCTTTCTTTTGACCATTGGGTTCCCATTAAGGAAAAAACCCTTTCAACATTGGCATTTTGTGCCTGCATCGCAAATATATAAGAGCATATCTTTGTTAATTCCGTAACTTTTCCTGGTCCAGCTGCTTTCAGAATAATGGTCAATTGGTTATTGGCATTAATCTAAAAAAAATTTGACTTCGTTGCTTCATTATAATATTCAAAACTGTGATTTTGAACAATACAACAAACAATTTGCTATCATCTAAATTTAACCCTTTTCCAATGAGAAACAGTATAGATGGAATAATATTATTGTCATACTCAATAGTATTGTCTTTTTTTATTAACATCTATTTCTATTAACATAAAAGGAATACCTACCACTTTTCAAATCTTTATTTCAAAGTTGTCGTCCCCCCACGATGCATAACGACATTCATATTATATTTACAAGAAAGTCCGGAATTTTTATCAAATGTCAGGAATTTTCTCCGGGATTTTGATTTTTTGATCTGGGAACTCTACTTCCGGTAGACTCCAAAATAATGAATTGCTGTTCCTCAATCAACATTCTACTAATTATGGATACCATTCTCCCTTGTCCAGAATGTCGAGACTTGTCAACGCAAGTCAAAGCATTGATTTTTTTAGTGTAAAACTAAATGACTTTCGGCAGTCGATACGCAATATTTAAATGCTTCTTCATGCTTTTCCTTGTATTGTCTTATATATGTATTTTTTACATTTTATATTATCATTGCTATTCATTTATGTGCTCTCCCTTCACTGTTATCTCTGTTCTTTTTGTATTCGTGTTATTATTATTGTGTTTTTAATGAAATATTGTCCGTAAATTAATAAATAAATACTCCGATGTTGTTGATATATTTAGTACATCAATTTTTAATTTATAAGCATACTTTTTAAAGTTTTTTTCATCAAGTATGGGAATATTTTGATAAAGCTATTTAAATTGACTAACACATTAACATTATTTTATCGGCTGAAAGAAAGAAATTTTGGATTTTTTATATTTTGTACCTACATACTATGTGGATCAAATTCAAAAATATTTATACTTAATATTTATTTTTATGCAAGTGTTTTAAACATTCGTTTCCTGCACTATTTACTAGTATAATTTCGTAAATATTGTTATAAATATATGTATGTAAAGGCCTAAATAGGCTTAAGTAAATAAATAAAATAAATGATTTTCGTTATTTGTTTTTGGGATGTTATGCCGTGTTGCACTACCTCCTTCTTTAGCCAACTTTTCGGACAGCGTTGTAGCGTCCATCATCAGGGATGCGTTGCAGTGTCCATCCCTGATGATGCAACACGGCATAACACCCCAAAAACAAATTACGAAAATACTTTTGGCTGTGAAAATCGTAAAACGTATCAAAATTAATGATGGTTCGGTTTTCCTGGTATTATTTTTCGCACAATTCTGATTATGCAATTTGTCGAGTTGGTTACAAATTTGAATGTGATTCCATCCATATACAATTGTAGGTGTTATTGTATTATTGAGTATATGGTGTAACTGAGATACAGAGTAAAACTGTCGTCAGTGTAATTGTGTTCCCCCGGTCCGGAGCGGGAGTGTTCTAACTAAATAATAAACCATCACGCCGTTTCCCCGCAGAGATCGGACCGCTAAACAACTCGGTCTTGACACTCACTCCTTGCCTCATTCACATTCTTACATCGTCTCGTACACACTCTTCTATTATTCTGACCCTTGACATGGCCTGACTCAAGTCTCAGATACACTAAATTAAAAAAATTTCCTCTTTTATTCGCTTTACATTTTTTTTACATGAATACCGCACAAGAGTCCCAACTGCTCCCGTCTGGAGCCAGTGGGACTATGGCATCCCCAACTTGGTTATGTGTGAGGTTATGGGGAGGGGAAGGAGATAGGAAAGAGGAAGGTGGGGTATGGCATGGCTATTCAGATCTGGTCCCCAATCACGGCAACGTTTCAAATCCTGAATGGTGGTCTTACACCAGGGCGATACTGAGAGTATCTTTCACTCTGGAACGTGCTGCAAATCTTAATATATAAAACAAAGTCGGGTTAGTTACACTATTTATAACTCGAGATCGACTGGACCGATGTTGATGATCTTTGATTTGTTGGATTTGTCTCCGCTCCGGATAACATAATAACTATTAAAACATTGCAAAAATTCACGAAAAAGAAAGTTATGAAGAAAATTAAAATTTCCATACATTTTATATGGAACGAATTCTCATATTTTGAAAGAACTGCAGCATTATTGTGATAGGTATTTTCCAAAAATTCAAAAACGTCAAATGTCAATTCGCTGATTGTTTCGCTTTTGTTCTTAATTATATAATGCTGCCCCTCTTTCTTACACACTAAATGTCAATAGTCGAAATCGAGACAAACGGTGAACGTATGTCTCTGCACTTCTCCAAAGAAAAAATACAATAATAATAAATTTCTGAAATGAAATGCATTTATTTACGTAAGCTCCACTCAGGACATATGTCATCTTAGGAGATGCTGCGTGGAGAGTCTTTTTAAGGAAGGGTAGGATGTTCTGGAAAGGAAAAAGTGGAAAGTCAGTGTATCCGGGAGTGAATCCATCCCTCCAACTGCGGTGCAAGGCCATTGCCTTGACCAGAATTGACCTTTTACCTTGACCTTTCCAGCCGGACTCTTTCGACCCATTGGTCGAGAGAATCCGGCTGGAAAGGTCAAAAGGGAGCTCCCAGTTTCTCGATCCGGCCCGCCACGCAGCCGGTGGGCAGACGCATCCGCCGCCAAGACCCGCACAAAAGTCACTCCATGAATCCGAACCCCAGGCACCCCTGCTAAATCACCAAACATAGTAAACCACTTGGGGTTACCTATGGCTGAGGTGTTGGTTATCCAATAAATGGTTCCCGGGGCGGCGGCTCCCGTACCCGCTTCCTTTCAAAAATTCCCGTAAGTAAGTGGAAAAGTCAGAAAATCATAAAAAATATAAATCTGTACACAACGCCATCTCTGATACTAACAAAAACAAAACACGGACAGTTGGGCATCGATAATTGCTTCATTGTGTAATTTTTTACTTAATAAAAAAACTTAATTTAATTCAACAGTTATTGATTCTAAGGCGGTACGAAGTTCGTCGGGTCAGCTAGTACACTATAAATATATTATTTTAAATTAATAAATTGTGAAATAACACAAATTAATCAATAAAATTTATTTGCCACGTCGGGATTCGATCACGCGACCTTCGGAGTGCGAGTCAAGAGCCTTACTGCTCGACTACGCCGGCCATCGTTGTAGCGATCATTATTGAAACCTCTCATTATGCCCTCTATGAGAAACAGCAAATTTCCTGTTACTTAATTAATTATCTCCTAGACTAGCCGGCTCTAAGATGCCAGGATCTGGCAGAGGAGTCCGTCCAGCATCCCTCTTCAAGCACTGGATGCGTGAGGCAAGTATCCTCCAAGCAAAATCCCCAGAAGTGGGCGAGAACGTGCTTGGAACCGGTAACCTTCACTTCAAACTGAAAAATAGCGTCAAAATGTCAAAAAATAAAACTTAGTCCGAAAAGTAAAATAACGTTTATTTTTAACCAACGTTATTTATTTATTTGTTTATTAAGACATACACAGTACTTTATAATTCAGGACATTATTATAAACGTGAAATATCGTAATTCGAATTATTCTCACAAGCGTGAAACGAATTTATGATCATATAACCTAACTAATCTCTGTGGGTGCGCCTGTCTATCTACTACTGGTTGTAAAAAATCAGATAACAATGTGCAAGTAGCGAAGTTAGAAATTCGCAACCTTTTTATCGTACATCTGTTTAAAAAAAAAATTAGTCCAAATTTTCCAAATAAAGATAAAATGATTTCATTTAGTTTTGAATAGTTTAATTTCACATTGTCATTTAATTTTAAATAATCTGCTACCGGTTTCGACACATCTGTGTCATTCACTAGCAATTTTAAGAGGGTATTACCAGAGAAAACCAGAACTATGTCATTTTTTAATTAGATTTTAGACGTATTGACTCTTTTCCACAAAAAATTATAATTTTCGAAAGATGGTTCTTATATCTAGCATTCGCATGTTTTGAATTTTGAGAAAAAATGTTTATTTTTGTATAATAAGGTTATTGGCAGATTTTTTAAATTTTCAAAAAAGATTTTGTATTATTCCACACCCATTTAAAATCATATAATCATGCAGTAATCAATACATTATCTTGTTATCGTATGTTTTAGAATTTTAATATTAGTTTAAATAAAATCATTAAAAATATATACGTACATGTGTTTCTTGATGAAAAATGGTCCGTTTGTGTATTTATTTGCGCACTTACAAACTAATATATTTCAGATTTTTTTTAAATTCTTATTTAACTTAGACATTATTATAAAATGATAAATACTTATAATCAAAAAATAATTATAAAAAGTACATTATTTTAATAGTTTTATCATCATGCCTTTCAGCATTTTTGGATGGAGGTATAAATTAAAGCAAATTTGGAATGAAATAAAATCGATATTGAGTTATAATTTTAATAAGCTGGTACGGAGAATACTTTATCTTTCTCATTGTAACCGCCCTGCACGATCGTCAGAACAACTTTCGACGAAATGTGGATATTATTGGGTGGGGTTAGTGGGAGTGGTGATTTCGGGAAAGGGGAGAACGGTGGGGGGAGTCGACATAATAAGAGAGCATTGTCAATAAAGGTGATTTACAGGATGCTTTTATTTTGTTTTGGTGAAGGGCAGAGAGAGGGATTTCAAAGGGGCTCATCGTAGCAATAGGGAATAGAAGGGAGTAAAATTTGAAAATCCATCATGCTTCTCACGTCGACAGCTATGGAAAATGTGTGTATTTCATATAGTTTAGCGGCAGAGCGGGAAAAGGGGAAAGGAAGGGAGACCCAGCGGGGGGAGGGGATTTAAGGAGGCGTTTTGAGGTCTGTTAAGATGGGAGAATCTATCAAACGGACCGCCCGTTTCTGCAGAGTCGAGGGTATTTTCAGGTATTTTGGAGCTCCAGGCCGGAGTTCGGCTTCCAAAGTCAACCGTGGGGCTCACTTGTAATTTGTACAGGGTTAGCAGTGAAAATGAAGACAATATTAGCGAAACTCAATCGAAAAATGTGGAAACAAAAAAAATCAGAAAATGATTTGGCACCTCTGGGACTCGAACCCAGGACCTTTGGCTTTCCGGGCCACTATTCTAACCATTGCGCCAAGGTGTCGATATCCGATTCGGTCATTTTTAACTGTATCATTTTAACTTTACTCAACATTATCTTCCTTTTTCTTAACGCATATTTTATTGGCTGCTATTTTTATGTGTGATTGCAAGATTCAAACCCAAATTAAATGCTATCTTGTTTGTGTCTGGATACATTTTCATCCATTTTATTTTTAATATGCGACATCTTTTGACTTTTCTATAAGTCTAGGATGAATTTTTTTTTTTTTTTTTTTACTTTATGAGTTAAACCTCAAATTGCAATATTTATCGAGTCCCAGAGGTGCCCATATCTTTTTCTGATTTTTCTGCTTCCAGATTTTTCGATTGAGTTTCGGTAATATTGTCTTCATTTAATTAAACATTAGAATTGGAGGTTTTTACTACTAAAGTAAAAAAAATAATCATTATATTTTGGTTAAATGAAGACAATATTTTCTTTATTTAAAAAAAAACGAGTGTGCTTTAGACCACAAGATTGAAGTAAAACTTCTTTAGCTCCATGTATATGATGGAGCTAAAGATGTTTTGAGGAAGAGAGAACGAAAATGTGCGCGCGCACTGCTCTCTCTTGCTCCTACAGTGTGATACAGACAATAGGTCTGCTCTGTGTCTTAGATATACTTAGATGTAACTGGCTATGAAAGAAAGAGAGAAAGAAAATGTGTGCTCGCACCTCTCTCTCTTGCCCCTACAGTAATATACGAAACGTAACTTTCTCTCTTTTATCTTCACTAACTTATGTCTTCCTCTCAACTATCGTTCGCCTCCTTTTCGTAACGCTCTCGTCACGCATTCACCAGCTTACTCCCCAAGTCAAACGTGCGTAAATAAGTTTTACTTCAAAAAAATGTTGATCAATCCGAAAGCTCTTCAATAAACAGAATAAAAACTCAAACACTGGCATTGCAACGCATGCCGGCATCTCGCTAGTAGTCTCGCAGGCCGTACGCGGGCGGTGGTGCTGTATCTCTGCCATAAATCCATGTCAATTTCGGAATAAAGGTAATCATTACAAATTTTAAGGTAGGACTCCAGATAAGCCAGACTTACCTTCAGTCACTCTCAGGCCACTCCTTTTTAGAATATCTCTCTCGCAAGTGAATCCAACACAATTAATTCTGAAAAATTGTTTCGTGATTTTGACCTCCGCGCTCCTCAGCAGAACGGTAAAGATCCTCGTGTCTAGGCTTCAAATCCGGCGAAGACAAATTGTATTATTATTTCATGTATTTCAATTGGGAATACCTTTTATTATTGGCATAAAAATCTTTGCACAAAGTTGTGAAATTCTATTTTATCGGACAGAAGTTTCAGTTTTAATATCTGTGATTTTTGTCTTCGCAAAAACACGTAACTCTGTTTTATAAATTGCTTTTTAATATATGCATGTGATTTAATTCGTTAATTATATAAAACGTCAATTTCTGCAATTTTTTTGTAGCGGACCATCCTTCAGTGACCAGAGTTCAGTAACCAGAGTTCAGTGACATTTTGTCTGACATACTCGTGACATTACATCCTTCAGTGACCACAGTTCAGTGAGATTGTCTGACATACCCGTGACATTACATCTTTCAGGGACCATAGTTGAGTGACGTCTGACATACTCGTGACATTACATCCTTCAGTAACCACAGTTCAGTGAGGTTGTCTGACATACCCGTGACATTACATACTTCAGGGACACCACAGTTGAGTGACATTGTCTGACATAACCGTCATGTTACTTCCTTCAGTGACCACAGTTCAGTGACATTGTCTGGTGTACTCGTGACATTACATCCTTCAGTGACCACAGTTCAGCGACATTGTCTGACATACTCGTGACATTACGTCCTTCAGTGACCACAGTTCAGCGAAATTGTCTGACATACTCGTGACATTACGTTCTTCAGTGACCACAGTTCAGTGACATTGTCTGACGTACTCGTAACATTACATCATTCAGTGACCACAGTTCAGTGAGATTGTCTGACATACCGGTGACATTACGTTCTTCAGTGACCACAGTTCAGTGACATTGTCTGACGTATCCGTGACATTCGGTGAGTTTATTATTATTTGTTTATTTATTATCGACCCTCCGCACTAGCGACCAAATCGTTATATAACTACTTATGTGTTCTCGGCATTCGTTTCAATGCCACATAAAAAAACGTCTCTCCCTACGTGTCCTTTCCCATTCTTTCCCATTTCCTTCCACCTTCCCTTCCCCTTCCACATCCCTTTCCCATCCTGCATTCCCCTTTTATTTTCCCTGTCTTCCCCCTTCCCCTCTGTATGAGACCACTTATTTGTTCCATACAAATACTATAAACAATAGGGCGCTGGACTCCGATCGTCACTTCGGTTTCGGGAGATAATAATAACTCAGAGGCTTCTTGGGTAATGAATATAAATATTTATTTTCAGATGGTTTTTATACAAAATTTTGTGTACACCTGTTTTGAAGAAAAACGTAAACATGTTTTGCATTTCTGCATCTGTTGTTTATCCTTATTACCCCAGGTGTTTGAGGCAGGTGTCTGGTATGCTATGTTTCGTTTGAATAACAAACTGGTTTGGACATGCGTATTGTTTTCTTGCCTGAGTTGACCTGATTTCTCCAGGTGGACGAACGCACCTGCTTAAAATGCAGGATTTATCATCAATATAATTTAAGGCGTTTTGTTTGCCAAGTGCTTAGTTCTTGAATAACAAGTGCAGCCTTTTGTGTAACATTTTGCAAGAATCGACTTGATTAATATATTGCTTACTCTTCTTTGAATAGGTGGTAGGCAATATTTTAAAGGAACACGTGCGGCGGTCAGCTGTGATTTTTCACGCAAACAAACTAGTTTAGACACGAAGTGTTTTTCTTGCATGGGTTGACCTCATTTCACACCTGTTGTTTGTGATAATGCGAGGTGTTTTGGTTTTTAAATAACACTTGCAGTTTTTAAATTTTCATGTAACATTTCGCAAGAATTGACTTATCAATAAGTTGATTACTGTTAGATTACTGTTGATAGACAATAATATTTTAAAGGAACAGGTGTGGCAACCAGCTGCAAAAGTTTCACGTAAACAAGATCTCATGCATCAAGACGTCTGTTACACCCTCTTTCGCTTCCAATTTCATATTTGTTAACCCATTGACCTCTAGGCCTGGAGGCCAATGGGTAAAAAATGATTTTTTTTACCCATTTTCTCAGTCTAAATAAAATTTAAAAAAAGAACTCACTCTTACAAACCCACAAAAATCAATTCAATACTACAACAACAATCATAAAATAAGTAACCGATCCAGATCACGTGACAACCTAGAAATCCCTAAATTTAAAACCAGTGCTTCTCGACATCATTATACTTATCAAGGGATAAAAAATTTACTACCACTAGATCAACCCATGACTAATTATAGGTTTTAATCACAGAGAATGAATTTCTAAGATTAGTTTTGATTACATCGTACCTGTTAGTGGTAATTGATCAAGTGTTATTTAGTACATTATGAACTTTTTTTAAAGAGGAACTTTTTTTTTGGGTTAGATCATTGTTTCCAGGGCCGGATCTACGAAATCTAGCGCCCTGTGCAGTAGGTACCGATGGCGCCCCCCCCCCCCCCCTACATTTTTATTTTGATTAAAAATTCGTTTACCCCAATTTTGTTTTTTTAATTTAATTTTTTTTTTACACTAATTTATCAAATAAAATCAAGACATATAAAGGGTGTAACCCTATCTAAAGTTTTCGAATAAATAAGCCACGATCTATATAATTCTTCTCCATTAGGCAGTTTCTTGTAATAATACTTAGTATTAAATTTACGCTTGTTCGTAATAGGAAAATCAAAACCTTTCAATTGTACAGGACCTTCCCGAACTAATAAACTAATGGAATTTTGAGATAACTTTGGCTAGCATCCGGGATCTTTCAATTCAAGCTATGAAAACAGAATTAAATTTAAACTGCTATGAAACGAGTTTTTTTATGTCATTATGCTCTTTAATTCTAAATTCTGCGAGCCTGAAAGTTTTTTTAAATTATTGTTCTATTCATTGTAATCCACAATCCACAACCTCTAACAACCAATAGAAGTTTAGTTATAAATTAAAAAATCTAATAATATAACCTCAAATTTGTACCTTGCATTTCCATTTCCCCTGTGTTCTGTGTTGAGCGAACAAACACGAACGTATCTATGGTATCAACGGCTTACGAAAGACGCTTACACTGATTATTACTGACTGTAAAATAACAAATCTAATAGAAATTAATTATAGGTACATTTAACGAACTTCAACCCTAAATATACTAACCCCACTTCAACTGTCAAATCAATGATGAACATGATGAAACTGTTAACAAGTTGCAACCTTGCAAACCGTGCGATGTTTATGCTAATGGAATTTTGAATTTACTGAAGATTTCATAAGAAAATGGTCTTTATAACTACCTTCTCCTAGAGACTTAAATCGTACAAAAGCATTTTGAAAGGCGCCGTCAGTTTATTTGTTCTCTTGAATAAAAGTACGGCGCTGTGATTGGTTAATGAATTTGGATCGCACTCATTCGTCGTAAAAGACGGTAAAAGATATATGGAAAAATAGATCTTACGTTTAAACTAAATATATGGAATTTGTAAAAAAATTCTGTAACTGACTATAAATTCGTAAATCGTTGAATTTCGTTGAATTCAAACCAGATGCGTGCGCAGTCTGTATCTTTGGAAAGTGTTGCTAGAGCGTAATAATTATTTCGTACTATGGGTAATTTTTAAACGATTCAGGGAATATTAGAACAAATTTTTAATACAATATTTATTTTCTCACGGTGCCCCTTCGGAGTTGGCGCCAGGTTTTTTGCACGTTTTTGAACGTATGGCATATCCGGCGCTGATTGTTTCGATAGCTATTGAAAGTTGTTATTTTCTTCCGTGGAGTCTGAAATCTCTACCTACCACTATTGGAACGAAAAGGATGAAGAGGAAAAAATGGGATGTCAACCAAAAACAAGATGATCCTACCTTGCTGGTGATATCCCGGGGTCCCACACTCATGCACTAAAGAAAACTCCACGGTTGAAAACACGTATCGTGCGCGGATCCGGGTTTCGAATATAAGGCGACGAGAACAAAGTACTTGGCTGTCAGTACCGCGCGGGTGTTGAAATTGCACTGCTGGTCGCGGTTAGAATCAATCTTTAACCGGTGACAATGGAAAGATGCATATATAAGGATAGGTAGGTATGACGGGAGGAATCTAACCCGGAAAAACATAAAAATAAAAATCTACAGAAACGTAATATACTTTCAAAATTTGAAATAACAACAGAATGTGAAATCTTAAAAATTAAAGAAAATATGAAAAGAGGTTCGTCTCCCGGTTTTGATTCTATTACGGCACACATGTTAAAATCTATGAAATCTTACTTAATAAAACCCATCACTCATTTAATAAACTTGAATTTAACGAAAGGAATATTTCCAATGAACTACAAAAACACAATAATCTCACCTATTTACAAATCTGGTGATCCACACCAAGTAACGAATTATCACCCAATTTGTCTAATTTCTAACATAGGCTTTCCTATTTATATATTAAGATCTTTATCTTTGAAAAAATAGTAAAAAAACAATTGGTAAATTTCCTAGATAGTAATAAAATACTACACAAAAACCAGTTTGGTTTTAATAAATCACTCAGCACACAAGATGCAATTGCTAACGTAACTTCATACATTTACGAATCATTAGCTAGAGGTAAAAAATATGCGGGAATATTTATTGACCTAAGAAAGGCATTCGATAGCATATCCCATGAGATGCTATTAAAAAAATTAAATGATATTGGCATAAAAGGCAACGCGATTAAATGGATCACCAACTACTTAAAAAACCGCCCTCAAGTGGTAAAAATCAATCATGTTAATAGTGATCAAGAGATTTCAAGCTTTGGAATCCCGCAAGGTACAGTGCTTGGACCAATTTTTTTACCATATATGTAAATGATATTTTTTTTTCAACATTTAAATGGTCAAATTACATCATACGCCGACGATACAGTATTAACCTTTCCCATACCATGCTAAAAATACCCTCGACAAACCGTCTTGTTACACAGCGTTACTCTATGGGATTTGGAAATTATTTCGGGTTTTTTGTAAAAATATTGTTGTGAATATTTTTTATTTGGCTTATATGAATTTATTGTAAGAAAAAAATATTGATTTTGTGCCCTAAAACTGAAATATTAAAAAAATAATCATTCATAATAAATAATCAAATATTATTTGAAACGCCCAACAAGGCGGGCGGCTGTGACAGCGACCGCCTAGGGTCACGTTAGCCTCGAGAAGAGCATCATTGTTTCAGAAAGCCACATGTGGAATGCGCTAGGTACTAGTAAGGGCTGACACCGACCTACTATCATTTTTTAAATACATTTACAAAAAATATGTTTGCTGATCTAAGTTAATACCAGATTGAATGGTTTTAACAATACTTAAAGAACACTCGAATTTTATTTTTTTTACAGTTTTACGCAAAAGCAAACCACGAAAATATAAATTATAATTATTTTGAAGTGAAAAACTTCTTTAGCACCGTTGTGATTTGAAACTGGATGAAACGAAAAAGTGACACTAAAAAAACGGTAAGCAAACCACGAAAAAAATATGTTATAATTACTTTGAAATGAAAACTTCTTTAGCACCGTTGTGATTTGAAACTGGATGAAACGAAAAAGCCACACTAAAAGAAAGAATAAGCAAACCACGAAAAAAATAATTTTATAATTATTTTGAAGTGAAAAACTTATTTAGCACCGTTGTGATTTGAAGCTGGATGAAACGAAAAAGCGACAAAAAAAACAATAAACAAACCAAGAAAAATATAATGTTATAATTACTTTGAAGTGAAAACTTCTTTAGCACCGTTGTGATTTGAAACTAGTTGAAACTAAAAAGCGACACTAAAAAGCAAACCACAAACAATAAGCAAACCACGAAAAAATAATTTTATAATTACTTTGAAGTGAAAATTTCTTTCGCACCGTTGTGATTTGAAACTGGATGAAACGAAAAAGCGACACTAAAAGGAGACAAACACATTCATCTATAGCATATATAGAGAATGGGTTAGAATAATCGGTCTCCTCTTAATGCGGTGCTTCGCAGCCTTCCGACTCTTTTTTCTGAAGGTTTCGCTTCTACCGGTGAACTGCACACTAGTATTTTTTATAATACTCACTTATATGTTTTAACATTTTTCCGAAATTTAGAGATAACCTTTAGGATAAATTTTACTTTTATGAGTGGAAATAGTTTACATAGCAAATTAAAATATTTATTTCACAGGAACATAACGACAAAAACCTATTAGGTAAATTCTCATATAAACATTAATCCAACGTGTTTATCATAATAAAATATAAGTAAAAATGTAGATGTAAAAGATTTTTTCAAAAGAGCAAAACAAAGACTTTGTTATTATATTTACCTACATATTATGTAATGCATTCGTTTATAGTAAATCTATATTAAATCGTAAAATGGCGACCACACGTCATCTAGTACTATACGAAACTATAAAAACTTAAGCTGTGGATACTGTAGTGCAGACATACAGTTTTTTTTTACATTAGCTTCACACATGAGGCCCTGAGGAAAATAATTCGCTTCAGGGCCTATGTCATCTTTGGGGAGAGGTCTTCCTGCTGGAGAGGTCAAAAGGTCTCCCTCAACCAGTCTCTCCCGACCCGGCCAGCCACACAAGCCAGTTGCTAGGCAGACGTACCCGCCGCCAAGATCCGGAACCAAACCTACCCCATGAACCTGGTCACCCCTGCTAAGTCACCAAACGTAACAAACTACTTGAAGTCACTTATGGCAGAAGTGTTGGTTGTCCAATAAATGGTTGTCGAGGCGGCGGCATGCCGTTATTATGAAAAATATGCATTTTAGAAGATGATCGAAATAGCAAGTTACACAAAGACAGTGAGCGTTCTAAAATAGTAAAAATAATAAATAATTCAAAAAAATATATATTTTTAAAATCCTAACATCATTGCAAATTGTACCTTCAATTCATTGAAACCTAACCATTTATATTTATTGCTACTTCCTTCCATGTAATAATCATTTGTAAAGACGTCACTTTGCTACTGTTTCAATTGAAAGAAAGTCCCTTTTTAAAATAATTATTTTATGGGGGTAGTTTTAGGTAAGATTCTAAATATTGCACCCAACCCTCACAAAAGAGTTTTATGGTGGTGCAGTAATGTTTACAATCGTATTTTGGATGAAGTATTGTTATGTATCTTCCTTTTTGAATGCCCTAACTAATTAAGCGTACCTTTTAATCCCATCCATCAAGTACACTTGACGTGACTTTATCACTAAACGGCGCTATAAAAAGGTGGAAATTATTATAATTTTTATCGGCCTTGTATCCCATCCAGATCTCCACAAATTAACATGGCTCTACCTATAATGTAACTATATGGTTTTACAACACATAGGTACATATCAGGAATCTCAATTATAGAGCATTTCAACAATTATCTTTCCTTTGCCAGTTCAATGCCTTACTTTTCAATTTGGGAGGCAAGTATGGGTGCCGCCGCCCCGGGAACCATTTATTGGATAACCAACACTTCTGCCAAAGGTCATTCCAAGTAGTTAGCTACGTTTCGTAACTTAGTAGGGGTGCCCGGGTTCGTGGGCAGAGATTTGTCCGGGTTTTGCTTTATTATTATATATTTATTACTTCTCCAGCTGTACTCTCTCGGAACATCGCCTTACACCGCAGTGGAAGAGATGGATTCATACGTCCGTCACTCTTGGACACAATGACACCCAGATTCCTACCCACCCCTTACATCCTTTTCCTTCTCAGAACTTCCTAACCTTCCTTTCCTAAAAAGACCCTTCACACATCATCCCCAAGATGTCATAGGCCCTGGGGGGAATTATTTTCCTCAGGGCCTCCTGTGTGGAGCTATTGTAAAAAAAGCACTGCATTGTCATTGTCTTAATCAAGTCTTCCACGAAAAGATTATTTGATAAAAATAAAATGAAATTAAATAAACATTTATTACTTCTGAACTAATGTGGCATGACCCTGCAAATAACCCATAAAACTAAACAAAAAACATCCCCCGTCATCTGATTGTCTACAATCGTAACATTTTGTAGTTAATTTTAAGGAAATACGCCATAAGGAATTAAAAAATGACTCTGGTTTGAGGATCAGGTGGTCGGTTGGCCGAACCTTCCGATGTGGTTCCTCATTTTTTTTGTGGCTCTTTTTAAAATGAAAACGGAATGTCAAGCAACCCAAGTTTTTTGCAGCAAGATAATTAATATTGTCATCTCTGTTTTCAGACATTTCAAATTAATGCACTAGAAAGCGACGACAAACGTATTATGATGTCAACTTCGAGAAGTAAAATAATCTCTACAGATAGGCAAAAGGTTTTAACGTTTTATTTTACATCTCTTTTTGTCATACATAACTAAAAGGAGATCGTAATATTGGACGTAGGTTAATGAGGTTGAAATGAATTAATGTTTTGTCTTCTCTGTTATTCCCATAGAAATTTAAAATTTGTTGTCTCAACTGACATAGAAATGTGTTGACTTTTAGGAAAACATTTTTTATTATTTTATACAGAATCGTCACAATTTTTAAAATATTTTTTACGGATGCAAAAATATATTTTTTAGGAATACCTAAAATCTTGATTTAATGATTGAAGCATTTGAGGAGTTATTGACGTTTTAAAGAGCGTTATAAACTATAATCGCATCGTGGATTTGGGCGGGTTAATAATAAGTGAAAAGACTTGGGAAAATGTAGAATTAAAGGTCACAGAAGACATCACACGCTTAAGAATTTTTTCGACACTAATTTACTATCACTTAATAGTGAAAAGACATTTGTAATTCCATTTGCAATCCATCCAAACGATGCTCCCAAAAATTTTAACATTGTCATATACGATAATACTAAAATTCATAGCCAAAATTATTGCAAATCAAACTGTACAATATTAAAAACAACAAATAAAATTAAATATCTCGGAGTAATTATCGACAAAAATCTGAAATGGGAGGAACAAATATGTCAGGTAGTAAACAAAATCAGAAAATTAATATATATATATATATACTTTTAAGAATTAGAAATTTTCTATCGATAAAAAATCTATATTTAATCTACTATGCCTTAGTTCAATCCACTCTACAATACGCTATTATTAGTTGGGGATCCGCGTATAAATGTAACCTTCTTCCAATAGAAATTGTACAAAGAACAATTATTAAAATTATATTAAAAAAATCCTTAGACTACCCAACAGAACGCCTGTTTGAAGAATTTCAAGTACCCACATTTAAAGATTTATATATTAAAAATTCATCAATTCAAATTATAAAAGAAAAAGATAAATATCCATTTTTAAATGAAAACAGAACTCGACTTAAACATGTTTTTCTATGCCCAAAACTAAATACGTCTTTTGCACAGCATCATTATACTTACCAGGGAAGAACTTTTTTCAATCGTCTACCAGAAGAAATCAGAAGCATTAATGATAAAACCCGAATACTGCTCTCTGTCAAGAGACATATTCTTAAGAAAAAAACTACTGTCAATTAATCGTACAAATATCCTTAGTTTTCCATTATACTCTTTCTTTTTTTTTTAATTCACACCATCTTATCTTATAATATATAAAACAAAGTCGGGTTAGTTACACTATTTATAACTCGAGAACGGCTGTACCGATTTTGATGATCTTTGGTTTGTTGGATTTGTCTCCGCTCTGGATAACAGAATAACTAATAAAACATCGCAAAAATTCACGAAAAAGAAAGTTATGAAGATAATTAATTTCTTCATACATTTTGTATGGAACGAATTCTCACATTTTGAAAGCAGCAGTATTGTGAATTCCAAAAATTCGAAAATTTCAAATGTCAATGCGCTGATTGTTTTGCATTTGTTCTTAATCATATAATGCTGCCACTCTTTCTTACACACTACATGTCAATAGTCGAAAAGGAGAAAAACGGTGAACGTTTGTCTGCAACCCCTCCAAAGGAAAAATACAATAATAATAAATCTCTGAAATGAAACGCATTTTGTTTTACATAAGTTCCACACAGGAGGCCCCGAGGAAAATAATTTCGCTCAGGACCTATGTCATCTAAGGCGATGCTATGTGGAGGGTCTTTTAAGGAAGGGGAGGATAGGAAGTTCTGGGAAGGAAATAATCAGACGCATCCTCCGCAAAGACCCGGACAAACTTCACCCAATGAACTCGGACACCCCTGCAAAATCACCAAACGTAGCGAACCACTTGGGGTGACCTATAGAAGAGGTGTTGGTTATCCAATAAATGATTCCCGGGGTGGCGGCACCCGTACCCGCCTCCCAAATTCCCGTAATTAAGTGGAAACGTAATAAAATCACAAACAAAAAAATCCGTACACAACACAATGACATTTCTGATACTGACAAAAACAAAACACGGACAGCTGCTAATCGATAATTGCTTCATTGTGTTATTTTAAATTTAATAAAAACAGTGAATTTAAATCTACAGTTATTGATTCTGAGGCGGTACGAAGTTCGGCGGGTCAGCTAGTTATCAAATAAATACTGCAGCTCACATATATTTATGTACAATTAATTATTTAAGTACTAACTTATAACTAATAACTAATAGCATTTATGTACACTCCCCTTCCATACACAAGCAAAGGCTTTAAATGGAAGGGTAGTAAAAAAAAACCTGTAAAAAAATATACATATATTTTGTTGTAAAATTGTAATTATAATAAATGTTTCAATAAATTTAAAAAAAAAAAAAATACATGGGTGTAGATACAAATATGCACGAACATATACCACCCGCCAAAAATAACATTTTTCCAATACCCATCGAAACTGGCCAATTTTGAACAAATACAAATATATGAAAAGAAACCTACTCCTAACATTTAATCTATTCCTTACAAACTAGGTGCACGTGAAACTAAAGACTATACGTGCAGAATGTAAAGAAAAAAATAATAACTCGAAAAACATAACAAAAACAAAAATAGCTGAATCGCAAGCAATGCGAAACCCTTGAAGGCATAAAAAAAAAACAAAAAATATATGAACCTATACCAAGATTCATATAAAAAAGAAAAAACGTTACTCTCTTATTCTACAGGTAAAAGGCAAAGCTTTGCCACAGGCCGTAGATATACACCATCGCTGGTTTGTACTGAGACTACTCTTACGACCCCGTCAGAGCCCGGTTTCACCTCCTGCCGAGCGGCCATTTCAATGGAGGACTCCTAGTATCTTTGATGACCACTAGGTCATTTACTTGAAGGTTACGGGTAGCCTTATACCATTTGACGCGATTTTGTAACGCTTGTAAATATTCTGTATTCCAGCGCTGCCAAAAATGTTGAGTCATTTTCTTTAAATGTTCCCACCGATTGAGACGATTTATTTTAACCTCCGAATAGTTATATTCTGGAATCGAAATTAACGGTTCTCCAATTAAAAAGTGACCTGGAGTAAGGGCCTGAATGTCCTCAGGGTCTGAGGTTAGAGGACAGAGAGGACGAGAATTTAGTATGGCTTCTATTTTATGTAATATAGTTGTAAATTCCTCAAACGTCAATGAAGTGTCCCCTATTACTCGTTTTAAATGATTTTTTACGACTCGAATGTTCCCTTCCCATAGTCCTCCGAAGTGAGGACTGGAGGGAGGGTTAAAGTTCCACACTATTCCCTTTTCTGAACATGTACGCGTGACTTGTTCATCATTACGACAACTATTAAAAAAATTTTGTGTTCCTATCATATATTCGCCCCAACAAAGTTCATACCGCAATCCGAATAAATGGCCTGACAAATACCCCGTCGTGAAGCAAACCTAACAAGGGTAGCGATAAAGGCTTCAGACGAGAGATCCGAAAGGACCTCGAGATGTATCGCCTTCGTTTCCATGCAAACAAAAATCGCAAAGTAAGCCTTGTATGTCTTAGCACCTCTGCGTTTTCCTTCCTTTAGGACGTATGGGCCGGCCAAATCCACCCCCACTCGACTGAATACGCGTTTGGGCGTAACACGCGCTTCTGGCAGACTGGCCATGAGGGGATTTTGCGGGGACGCTCACAATCTCGTGCATCTCACACATTTGGACACCATTTTCTTGATTTTATTACGTGCCGATACAATCCAATAATTTTGCTGAATCAGGAATTGCAGAGTTCGTGAACCAGCGTGTAGATAGGCCTTATGGTAATAAGATATTAATAGTTCCGCAATCTTACTGTTTTTTACCAAGATTATTGGGAACTTAGTATTATATTTTAAATGAGAGTTGTGGAGCCACCCGCCAACGCGAAGTAAGTTTTCGTGGTCAATAAACACATTTAATTTTTGAAATGCCACTGAGTTGACCGCATCATTTTGCAACATTCTGAATTTCTCGGGAAAATGAAACTGCTGGTCGCATTTTACTATTAGGGTGACCGCGCGATTTATTTCTGCGCCGGTCAGAATTCCAGATCTACGAGCATCCTTGGTCCGTTGCTGCGTATTGTAAATAAACCTAAGCGACCAAGCGACCACATTCCGAAGACGGTTCCAAGAAGAAAATCGGGAAAATTGTAGGCCCTCATAGTAGTCAAGCAGCCTGTGAACTGTTGAGACGTGGGATTTTACTTCCGTTAGCTCTTCAACCTTTATTTTTTCCGGTAAAGACAACGGCCACTTCTGACTTGGCCGAGCCAACCAAGGAGGTCCTTGAAACCACTATTGGTTATCTAATATTTGCGATGGACACAAACTGCGAGAAGCAAAATTGGCTGGATTTTCTTTTGACGCAACGTGGTACCACTTCGTGTCCTCGATTTCATCAATAATTTTGATAACGCGGTTTGCGACAAAAGTTTTCAAAGTATGAGGTGGTGTCTTAATCCATGATAAAACTATAGTGGAATCGGAAAACAATATTATATCCGTAATTTTCACGAGAGTTTCTATCGATGACTTCGTCATTTTTACCAGCTTTGCAAGTAAGTAAGCTTCCATAAGCTCGAGACGTGGTATTGATAATATTTTCAGTGGTGCAACTTTAGATTTACTCGTAAGTAATGTGACTTGAGGCTGTGCTTCGTTCGTAACCAAATATATACAAGCCGCGTAACCTAATTCGCTCGCATCTGAAAATCCTACTAAAGTACAACTTGAGCCTTTTATTGTACTGCAATGTCTCGATATTTGTAAATAACATAACTTAGGTAATTCATCTAAGAAATTTTCCCATAAATTAACAATATTTTCCGGGAGGGAGTCATCCCAACCTTACTTTAATTTCCATAGTTCCTGTAGAAGGCATTTCACCTTAAAAACAATAGGTGTTATTAATCCAATGGGATCGAAAATACGCGCAACACATCTAAGTATTGCACGTTTTGTAAAAACCTTTTCTTTTTCTTCTACCGAGTACGAGAATGTATCGTTATCAGGATCCCAAATTAAACCTAAAATTTTCAACGAGAAAGATGTTCTATCATCAAATGCAACTTTACCACTCGTATGGCTCCGGTGCTCAATTGGAATGTTATTTAAAACTGACTGCGAATTGCTCATCCATTTTCTCAATTGAAATCCTCCTTTTGTAAGGAGTTCTTTTAGCTCCGTCTGCAGCTGAGCGGCACCTTCCGGTTCCCATTCCCCGGTTACGATGTCGTCTACCTATGTGTCCGATAACAGTACCTTAGAAGCCTTTGGAAATCGAGTACCTTCATCCTTCACCAGTTGATGTAAAGTTCTTATGGCTAAATAGGGCGAAGAAGTCACTCCAAATGTGACAGTACCAAGTATATATTACCCTACCGGTTGCAAAGGTGAAGAACGTCAAAGAATCCTTTGAAAATTTATATCTTGTTCTCTCAATCGAATTTGGAGAAACATTTTTTGTATATCCGTAGTGAGTACTATCGGGTATATACGGAATTTTAAAAGTATGTGACTTATTTCATTTTGTAATTTTGGACCCGAATATAAACAATCGTTTAGCGAAATTTGTTTATCCGATTTACATGAGGCGTCAAAGACTAACCGAATTTTAATATCATTTCCTATTTTTTGTACAACCGCATGATGTGGAATGTAATAAGTATTCGGTATCTCAGTCGATGGAGAAACTCTTGCCATGAAGCCTTGCTCTAAGAAATCCTTTATATATTTACAGTAATGTTCCGACAATGTTGGATTTAATGACAAGCGTTTTTCAAGATTATAAAATCTCTTAAGGGCGATATCATATGTGCATCCAATATCCACATGATCTTTGCTCTTGAAAGGTAGTGCCACGATATATCTGCCGCACCCCTCCCGATTGACTGTTGACTGAAAGATGGTTTCGCATTCATTATCGTCCTTATTCCGAATAATTTCGTTAGAAACCTCTTCAATTTCCCAGAAACGACTTACCGCGTGGTTTAAGTCACTATTTTCAACCGCATTTAACGCTGACGTCACAAGGGTTGTGCTGAATTATAACCTTGTAGACATGAACCCATTGCTAGCAAATTACATTTAAGGCTTGAAACATATCCTTGTCTCCATATGTTCGCAATCAAATCTGATCCCACTAGAAAATCAATGTCTCCTGGCTTTTGGAAATCTGGGTCAGCCAAATTTAAATGTTTGAAATCTTCAAATGATTCTTGTAAATCTACGGGCGTAATTTTAGAAGTAATATTTGATATTATTATAGCTTGCCCTTTCACAAAGCAGTGATTTTGAATAAAGTATATTTTACAGGTAAATAAACCCTGTACATTGTTGACAATAGCATTGTTTATACCCCAAACTTTCCCGTACCATTTTTGTGAATGTAGTCCTAAAATGTTATATAGGTTTTCAGAAATAAACGACACTTCACTCCCCGTATCAATTAAAATCCACGCTCTGTGTTTACGTCCAGAACAGTCAAGGAATTCTGCCAGCGCGGTAGGTAATATCGAACGTTTTGATAGCCCGTAAGCAATATTACACTGTATTTATTTATTGTTTTGGAACATTTACAGAGTATTAACAGAAAAAAGTCATTAGATTAGCATTGTAAAAAGCGTACATGTTAATAGTCCACTTAAAAATGTTCACAGAATGCACAGTTTAATAGTTGTTAACAGAAATTAGGAATAGCAAAATATAAACAGAGGTATAAAAAGAGATAACAAAAATAGTGATGATACAATATAGAGATGACAAAGATAAAAAAAAGATCGATATACGATGTAAAAAAACAGAAAAACAAACAAAGTAAAGTACAAATAGACTGAAAAACAGCCATTCACATTCTAGTTCAAGATAAGTATTTTCAATTCTCAATTACATGTTAGGTTAGTCTATTGTTTATTTGATTTTTAAAATAAGCGAGACTATTTGCATAGATGTCTATATGGTTACATTCAATGGAATTATACAGTTGACACATCCGAGACAGTGGATTGAAGTATGCAATATTGTTTTTAATTAATTCAAGATGAAATATATTCTGATTCCTTAAATTACGTCTATTGGGGACCTTAATAAGAAAATTGCTCAGACAGTGAGTTGTTTCAAGCTTATCATGAATGATTTTGTATAGACTCATTAAGTCAGCAACTTTTCTTCTTTTTTCCAGAGTTGTAAACTTAAAATATTGGAGTCGTTCCTCGTAAGATTGGAGTAAGGCATTTAGTCCAAGTTTAAATGATAACAATCTCAGAATTTTTTTTTGCACAGATTCAATAGTTTTTGAATATTTTAAGTAGTGTGGGTTCCAGATAATACTACCATATTCCAATTTGCTTCTGACCAATGAGTTGTATAGGGTTATAATGGATTGGGGTTTTTTTAAATGGTTTCGATATTCTATGTATAAACCCCATCATTTTCAAGGATTTAGTCGTGATATCACTGACGTGTACATCAAATTTAAATTTTGAATCAAGAATGATTCCTAAATCTCTGATGGTGGTAACTGCATTTAATCGAACATTATTAATGGAATATGCATAATATTTTTGTATTCTGTTACGGCTGAAAGTCATAATGTAACATTTTTCAATATTTAGAAACATATCATTCTGAATACACCAGTTATGTAGTGTAAAAAGGTCTTCTTGAAGCATAACTTAGTCAGAATCATTGGAAATTTTACGGTAAATCTTTAGATCATCAGCAAATAAAACAAAATCACAGCGTAACATGGGGCCAAGGTCATTAATGAAGATTTAAAAAAGCAGAGGGCCAAGATTGGACCCTTGGGGTACACCAGAGGTTACAATTACGGGAGGTGACTCATGCCCATTTATAAGTACGAGCTGTGTTCTCTTTTCCAAATAAGATTTAAGCCATCTAAATAGATCACCGTGAATACCTATACGATCAAGCTTCTGTAGTAAAATAAAATGATTTACTTTATCAAAAGCCTTTTGAAAATCTGTGTAAATAGCATCTACTTGAGTTCTTTCATTAAACGCATTGCAAACGTAATCACAGAAATCGAGAAGATTGGAATTTGTGGATCTGTTAGGAACAAATCCATGTTGATTGATGCATAATTGTGGTTTAAAGTGTGTGAATATGGAACTATAAATTATAGATTCAAAGGCTTTTGCAAAATATGATAATATACTAATTGGTCGATAATTTTTCATAGAAGATTCATCGCCAGATTTATGTATTGGGACAATATGTGCATTTTTCCACAAATCTGGGAAAGTTTCCGTAGATAATGATTCGTTAAATATAATGAAAAGTGGCTTAATCATTGCACTAGAGCAACATCTTACAAACAAAGGAGGTATTTTATCTGGTCCTGGACCTTTATGTATATCAATGCTTTCTAAACAAGATTTGATAGTTCCCATGCTTACGTTAAGTTTACTAAGATTAAATTGGTTGAATTGAGGAACATTCAGTCCGGAAGTATTTGATGTGGGATTCGACTGAGTATAAACCGATCCAAAATAATTAGAGAACATATTGGCAATCTGTTGTCCATTGTTTGCAATCATAGAATCCATATGCATTGTTTTTGGAATCGAATTTGAATTACGCAATGATTTAGAATAAGCCCAGAAAGTCTTAACATTATCTTTTATCCCACGCTCAACTAGATTGATGTAGTATGTGTAGCATTCTTTTAGCTTTTTTTATCTTTTTCTAAGAGTAGCAAACTCGGAATAGTCTATCGGGTTGTTATATTTTTTAGCCCGAAGTCTTACTTTATTTTTCTCTTTGAGGAGCATTATTAGAGATTCGCTAAACCAATTGGGATAGTGATTTCTTACGTATGTTTTTTTTTGGAATGTGCTTGTCTATAATATCCCATAGTGTATTGTAGAATAACTGTACCTTATTATTGAGATGACAGTTGTTAAAAAGTGAAATCCAGTTTACATTTTTTAGATCATGACAACATCCTTCATAATTACCTTTTTTGAAGTTGTATTTTACGGGAGAGTGATTTTCTTATAAGAATTGCATTTTTTCTAGACTTACATTTATTTCAAAACAGGGATGATGGTGATCAATTTTTGATAAGTTAGCTGTCGTTGAAATATTAATATTGGTTTTATCAGAAAGAACAAGGTCAAGAATATTAAAATTTTTGTTAGGTAAATAATTAAATTGGTGAAGGTTGCACATTGAGGCCAAATTGACAAGGGACAATGCTCTTGTGTTTGGTGAAGGAGTTCTAGCTCAATTAGTAAATTAATGATCGTGTAAGTTAGTAATAACAGCTATTGCAAATAATAAGTAGGTTAAAAAATCTTGTATAAATTCAAAAATAAAAATCCTGAAGAGTTTGAAAAAATCATAATATAAATTAAAAAAATCATTATATATGAAAGAATCATGTAATTTAGTAATAAAAATTATTGTAATAAGTAAGTAAAGGATATGTAAGAAATAACACAAGATTTATACAATAGTAGACTCAGAGATATAGAAACTAAGAAATGAAAGAAAAAGAAGGAATAAATGATTTATAAAATAGCAGACTTTAAGATACAAAGTAAACATATTTGGGACTTTTATAGCAGTTTAAGGTAATTTTTTAATTTGTGCTTAAATTCCTGCATATTTTCGATGGTTTTTAATTTTAATGGGAGGTTGTTATAATAGATTATGCCCAGATAAAGATAGGAATTTTGAATGTGCTTAGTATTAAATTTAGGGATTTTAATAGTTTTCTGGTATCTTGCTGATGTATTGAATTGGAAGTTACGAGTATTTAACTGTATTTCTTTGTAAATTTGTAGTATTGAATATTTATAGATTTTGTCTATTGTAGGCACATTGAATATTGAAAAAAGAATTTCAGTAGGAAATTTAGACGGTTTTTTCAAGATTACCTTAATTATCAACCTTTGAACAATTTTGAGGGGATTTAAAATATTGTCATATGTTCCTCCCCAGCCAATAATACCATATTGCAATATAGATTGAACAATTGCATAGTACACTCTTTTTAGGTTTTCTAAGCTAAGAATATTTCTAAGTCTAATAAATATATAAATACATTTCCTAATCCTTTTGACGAGTTCACAGATATGTGTTTTCCATTTAAAATGTTGATCTATATATACACCAAGATATTTGATTTTGGGAGTTGGACTAAGTATAGCACAATCTTGATTGCAGTTTGTTTTATTACATTTACTTTGGTGTATTATGATGTTTAAATTTGGTTCTAATTTGAATTTATTGATAGAGAATGGGATAAATTTTGTTTTTTCAGTGTTTAGAGAGAGGAGATTTTTATCGAACCAATTTTTCAATATGTTAATATCAATGTTAGCTAGGTTATTAACAGTATTCCAATCCGTACCTTCAATTATTATGACAGTATCGTCAGCATAAGATATTATTTTTCCGTTTAGTTTTTGTATGAATATGTCATTAACATAGATAATAAACAGTAACGGTCCCAGGACTGTACCTTGAGGTATGCCGAAATGACTCATTTTTGGTGAACTAAGCACACCATTAATTTTTACAACTTGGGGACGTTTGGAAAGGTAGCTTTTTATCCATTCTAGAGCTGAACCATTTAATCCAATGATTCTTAATTTACTTATAAGTTTGTCATGTGATATACTGTCAAATGCTTTTTTGAGATCTATAAAAATTCCCAGGCATTTAAATGATTTATCTAATGAACTATGTACAAGGCTACTTAATTTTGCAATTGCATCTTGTGTGCTTCTACCTTCCATAAAACCAAACTGGTTTTCATTAATTATATCATTGCATTTTATAAATTGGCTCATTCTTTTTTTAACTAGTTTTTCAAAAATTTTTGCTATATTTGAGATTACTGATATGGGACGGTAATTGTTTACTTCTTCTGGATTACCTGACTTAAATATTGGGGTAATAGTAGTTTGTTTGTAAATTGATGGAAATACTCCGCTTTGGAAACTTGTATTTATTATATGCATTAATGGCATAGAAATTTGATTTTTTATGTTTTTTAAAATATCAACCGTGACTGCATCAAAGCCCGGAGCAGATCCTCCTTTCATATCGGTTATGATAGAAACTATTTCGTCCTCTGTGGTGACTTCAAATGTTGTCATTTTATTTTTAGCATTTATATTACATTCTGGAGATGTTATAATATTTGGATCAATGTGAATGAGATTGGCGAGATTTTTCCCAACATTTGCAAAGAAAGTGTTAAATATATTTGCAGCTTTTGAGGGGTTTTCTTTACAGCATGTTTTTGAGTTATCATGATTAATAGCATTGATTTCGTTATTATTGTTTTTTTTCTTGTCAATTATTTCATTTACAACCGTCCATACTCTTTTACTATCATTTTCAGCTAGATCCAACTTCCATTTATAGTAACTTTCTTTAGTATGTTTTATGATATATGAAAGTTTATTTTTATATGCTTTAAAGTGATTAAGTAAGTTTTTATTATTAGGTTGTTGAGTTGTTAATTTATAAAGAGCTTGCTTACGTCGTAAAGATACTATTAATCCATGAGTAATCCATGGTTTTATAGGTTTGAAGTTAGACAGTTTGTGTTTGGGCATTATATTTTTTGACGAGTCGTTTATGTATTTAGATATTTTTTCTTCAAATATTTTACAGCAGATATTGACATCATTACATTGTAATAATTCGATCCAATTTTCTGATTGAAATTTGTTTTTTAATGTATCCATATTAAGTACTTTTTTGGAAGATTTTGTTTGTTTAAATGATGGCAATATTGGATTGCTGGTTTTGTGGTTAAAAATACAAGAATAATGATCAGTGATAGTTGTGTGAATGACAGCTGCTGTTATATTTTGGATATCCAGTATATTTGTAAAAATATGATCTAAGCATGAAGGTCGTTGACCTCGAACGTCTCTAGTGTATGAATTTATGCACGATAAATAATTGAGTTCTGCTAACATGTTGAGATAGCTATCTTTATCCTTACTAGAATAGTCGCTTGCTATATTTAAATTCATATCTCCAACCAAAATATTATTTTTATTTCTAAAATTTAATAAAATATTTTTTAATTCATCAATAAAGTGTGACACTATCGACCTATGCGTTCGATAAATAGCAATAATGTTATAATGTTTATTTATGTCTTTAAATTCAATATTTAATATGTTAACATTACTAATACTGTGAATCTCTTTAATATTAAGTACATTGTATTGGTTAGATACAAATATTCCAATACCAGAGTTTTTGTTTAACTTTGTTGTTGTTGTATAGTATGAGTACCCCGGGATAGTGAAATTCAATTCACCGGCTGAGTGCGTTTCTGTTAAAACTATGCAGCCCGGGAAATAATTTAATTCTTTTAAGGATATTATTAATTCATCCATGTTCCTTTCTATGCTTCTAATATTTACATGAAATAGGCTAAATCCTTTATCAGGACAAATTAAATTGAAATCTTTTATGGAGTGACACAAATTTTCTTCTATACAAATTTTTTTATCCAAAGCGTTACATAAAAAATCATTCATTTTGCAATTTTAGGTTAGTTATTCTATGGATACATGTATGTAATTTGTAATGACAAATGGTAGAGGCAAAGAATTTTAAGTATACACTATGTATACACAGATATGATGGCTGAAATATCAACATATAAATATATGATTTAGTTACGTCTTTAAGTTTTATATTTAAAATACAAACTATAAACATTAAAATATAAACATCATAATCATTAATATTGGGAACATTATACTGGTTGGAAATAGGTATTCCAATATCAGAGTTTTTGTTTATTCTTATTATTGTTACATGGTACCCTGGAATGGAGTAATTAGTTTCGCCAGTACGTAGGTCTTTGTTAACCCAATCAAGCCCGGGAAAAAAATTATTTCTTTTAAAGATATTATTAATTTTTCAAAAAAAATTTTTACGCTTTTAATCTTTTTATGAAATTGAGTAAATCCTTTTTCAGTACAAATAAAATAGAAATCTCTTATAGAGTGATGTAAGTTTTCCTCAATACATATTTTTTTACCTAATGCGTTACATAAAGAATCATTCATTGTTAATTTATAGATAAGAGTTTGAGGAAATGAAAATTTACAATATTTATTCGTAGTCAATGCGCTCTTTAGCAATTTGAAGCATTTTTTGCCGGTTAAGGCATTTTATGCTATCGACTCTATGATCGGTGGAATAGTTCATATCAAACCTTTTGTTTTGGACACAGCAGTTGTTGCAGATTGGGGTTTGTTCTTTGTTTTCACATTTGGATAATACGTGTTCCTTAGTGCAATGAGGGCAAGTGGGAGGCTGCGTCCTGGCGAGACATCTTTGAGCTGTGTGGCTGAACTTGAGGCAATGGTAACATTGTCTGAGCGGGCTGCAATCCTCGACGTATACTCTTTGGAATTTGATGTTTATTTTTTTTTTATCTATTAGTTTTTTCCTTAACTTTCCGGTTGTTTCAATAATGTAGTTAGTGGTGTCGTTTTCTTTTCCTTCATTGTACTTATTTTTTAATTCCTTGATAAGCTTAATGTCTTTTTTGTCTTCTAGGGTTAATCCTTCATTTTGTTGTACAATTCCGTCTATAATTTCTTCTTCAGTCAATTGGCATTGCAGCCTTTTCAACATTAAGCACGGTTTCCTTTTTTTTATTTCTTCCGCCGATACTTCTTTTCCAATTACTTTATTTATCTCTTCGGTTAATTTTTCTGCATCTTCTTTTTTTTGGCAAGAAATCACTAATTTTTGTTCTCCGATCTTTTTTACTCCATTTACTCCAACTTTTATTTTTGTTAAATTAATATTTTTTTGAATTTTTATTTTTATGTCCTCGGCCTTCAAGGTGTTTTTTGAGGTAATTAAAATGGCGTATTTCTGTTCTGCATTATATGAAGTTTCTACGAAGTTTTTATTGTTACTTAGTACACTTGCGTATGATTTTTTGTTATTTTGATTAATTTCTTCGAGTTTCTGTGTGTAGTGATGATTATTTTTAATATTAATTTCTTGTAATTCTATGATCTTCTATTGTAGACTAATTAGTTCGTGTTGAATTTTTTCTTCCAGTGATACAATATTTTGTTCCAGTGTTAATTTTATTTTTGAGTCTTTCACTGAAGTGATCTTATTAACTAAGTCTTTGATATTTTTAAAAATTTCTTTGGTTTCCATATTAAATTAATGGAATCGCCCAGGTGGGCGAGTTATTAAATGTAAGTAACTATATTTTTATTGTTTTACTTCTTACAAAATAACGCGACTGTACTCGTTCGGTGTTGAGCGAGAATGTTGATTGAATGTTGATAGTTGATTCGCGATCTCTCGCGATCTGTACAGAATCATCTCCGTTGCAGTACTGCGGTTGTTTGGCGAAAGAGACCTTTCGTCAGTATGTAACAAACTATGGTGCGTTTGGTTGCATGTTCTACAACGAAATCTTGATCTACAATTTTTAATGAAATGTGGATTCAAACAATTGAAACACAACTTTTCCTTTTTTACGAAGTCCCTCCTACTGTCTACATTTAGTGATAGAAAGTCTTGACACTTTGTCAAGTGATGTGTGTGCTTACACATTATACAAGTAATTTTATTAACATTATGCTCGTTTGAGCTCGCGTTTGAAAATAATACCCTGTTAGGAATCTTTTTATCTTTTATATCTGAAATCATATTTATTCGATTTTGTGTTGCTAAAAATTCTATTAATTTTCCAGTATCCGGTATTTCGTCTTTTTAAACAAGAAATTCAAAAGACCGACGGGTTTTTAAATCTATTTTTTGCAGAACTATATTATGAAAAACGAATTCTTTAAATAATTTTCCTCGGTTTAATTCGCGAAGCCCCGAGAGATTTTCACGCAGGACATTCAAAATCTCTTCATTATTAGCAAAATAACAATTTAAAATCGAGTTGGCGTAATATATAAATAATGCTCTAGATTCCTACGGGAATTTCTACGGGAATAACAGAGAAGACAAAACATTAATTCATTCCAACCTCATTAACCTACGTCCAATATTACGATCTCCTTTTAGTGATGTATGACAAAAAGAGATGTAAAATAAAACGTTAAAACCTTTTGCCTATCTGTAGAGACTATTTTACTTCTCAAAGTTGACTTCATAATACGTTTGTCGTCGCTTTCTAGTGCATTTATTTGAAATGTTTGGAAACAGTGATGACAATATTAAATATCTTGCAGCAAAAAAATTTGGGTTGCTTGACATTCCGTTTCCATTAAAAAAAGAGCCACAAAAAAAAATAAGGAACTACATCGGAAGGTTCGGCCGACCGACCACCTGATCCTCAAACCAGAGTCATTTTTTAATCCCTTTCTGCGTATTTCCTTAAAATTAACGACAAAATGTTACGATTGTAGACAATCAGATGACGGGGGATGTTTTTTGTTTAGTTTTACGGGTTTTGGGTTATTTGCAGGGTCATGCCACATTAGTTAAGAAGTAATAAATGTTTGTTTAATTTCATTTTATTTTTATCAAATAATCTCTTCGTGGAAGACTTGATTAAGACAATGACAATGCAGTACTTTTTTACAATAGCTCCACACAGGAGGCCCTGAGGAAAATAATTCCCCTCATGGCCTATGTCATCCTTGGGGATGATCTGTGGAGGGTCTTTTTAGGAAAGGAAGGTTAGGAAGTTCTGAGAAGGAAAAGGATATAAGGGGTGGGTAGGAATCTGGGTGTCATTGTGTCCAGGAGGACGTATGAATCCATCTCTTCCACTGCGGTATAAGGCGATGTTCCGAAAGAGTACAGCTGGAGAAGTCAAAGAGACTCCCTCAACCATTCTCTCCTGATCCGGCCTGCCATGCAGTAGGTAGGGAGATAAAACCAGGACAAATCTCTACCTACGAACCCGGGCACCCCTACTAAGTCACGAAACGTAGCTAACTACTTGGGGTGACCTTTGGCAGAGGTGTTGGTTATCCAAAAAATGGTTCCCGGGGCGGTGGTTTTGGTGGTATATCCTCTCTGCTGCAGAAGGTAGTTTCGGTATTGAAGACAAAATAATAATAACATTTAAAATACGATTGTAAACATTACTGCACCACCATAAAACTCTTTTGTGAGGGTCGGGTGCAATATTTAGAATCTTACCTACCTATTTTATTACCAAAACTACCCCTATAAAATAATTATTTTAAAAAGGGACTTTCTTTCCACTAAAACAGTAGCAAAGTGACGTCTTTACAGATGATTATTACATGGAAGGAAGTAGCAATAAATATAAATGGTTAGGTTTCAATGAATTGAAGGTACAATTTGCAATGAATGTTAGGATTTTTAGAATATATTTTTTTTTGAATTATTTATTATTTTTACTATTTTAGAACGCTCACTGTCTTTGTTTAACTTGCTATTTCGATCATCTTCTAAAATGCATATTTTTCATAATAACGGCATGCCGCCACCTCTAAAACCATTTATTGGACAACCAACACTTCTGCCATAAGTGACCTCAAGTAGTTTGTTACGTTTGGTGACTTAGGAGGGGTGCCCAGGTTCATGGGGTAGGTTTGGTTCCGGATCTTGGCGGCGGGTACGTCTGCCTACCAACTGGCTCTGCGTGACTGGCCGGGTCGGGAGAGACTGGTTGAGGGAGACCTTTTGACCTCTCCAGCAGGAAGACCTTTCCCCAAAGATGACATAGGCCCTAAAGCGAATTATTTTCCTCAGGGCCTCATGTGTGGAGCTAATGTAAAAAAATTCTGTATGTCTGCACTATAGTATCCACAGCTTAAGTTCTTATAGTTTCGTATAGTACTAGATGACGTGTGGTCGCCATTTTACGATTTATTGTAGATTTACTATAGACGAATGCATTACATAATACATATGTAGGTAAATATAATAACAAAGTCTTTGTTTTACTTTTTTGTAGAAATCTTTTACATCTACATTTTAACCTATATTTTGTTATGATAAACACATCGGATTAATGTTAAAATAACATTTTACCTAAATGGTTTTGATCGTTATGTTCTTGTGAAATAAATGTTTTTAATTTGCTATGTAAACTATTTCTAATGTAAAACTAAAAGTTATCACTAAAAATCAATATAAAAAATAAATTGCACAAAAATGTTAAAACATACGACTATTCAAAAAATACTAGTGGGAGTTCACACCGGTAGAAGCGAAACCTTCAGAAAATTAAAGTAGACAAGAGTCGGAAGGCTGCGAAGCACCGCAAAAAGAGGAGACCGATTATTCTAACCCATTCTCTAAAAATGCTATAGATGCATGTGTTTGTCTCTTTTTAGTGTCGCTTTTTCGTTTATCCAGTTTCAAATCACAACGGTGCTAAAGAAGTTTTCACTTCAAAGTAATTATAACATATTTTTTTTCTTGGTTTGCTTATTATTTTTTTTAGTGTCGCTTTTTCGTTTCATCCAGTTTCAAATCACTACGGTGCTAAAGAAGTTTTCACTTCAAAGTAATTATACTTAACATATTTTTTTCTTGGTTTGCTTATTGTTTTTTTTTAGTGTTGCTTTTTCGTTTCATCCAGTTTCAAATCACTACGGTGCTAAAGAAGTTTTTCACTTCAAAATAAAAATGAAATTATTTTTTTCGTGGTTTGCTTATTGTTCTTTTTAGTGTCGCTTTTTCGTTTCATCCAGTTTCAAATCACAACGGTGCTAAAGAAGTTTTCACTTCAAAGTAATTATATCATTATTTTTTTCGTGGTTTGCTTATTGTTTTTTTTTAGTGTCGCTTTTTCGTTTAATCCAGTTTCAAATCACAATGGTGTTAAAGAAGTTTTTCACTTGAAAATAATTATAATTTTTTCGTGGTTTGCTTTCGCGTAAAACTGTAACAAAAATTTTAAATTCGAGTGTTCTTTAAGGGTGGGTTTCTTCATTTACCGAGAATGCAATGCTAATTGTAAAAATAAACGATCGAAATTTAAAATTTAAAAGAAATTTCTATGCATTTGACCGTTTACTTTTACAATTAGCATTGCATTTAGTATTATCGGTAAATGAAGAAACCCGTCATAAGTATTGTATTTTTATTGTAATCTATATCTCTATGCAACTAGTGTTAAAACCATTTTATCTGGTATTAACTTAGATCAGCAAACATAAAAAGCTCTTTACGATAAAGTATTTATGTAAATGTATTTAAAAAATGATAGTAGGTCGGTGTCAGCCCTTACTAGTACCTAGCGCATTCCACATGTGGCTTTCTGAAGCAATGGTACTATTCTGGAGGCTACGTGACCCTAGGCGGTCGCTGTCACAGCCGGCCCGCCTTGTTGGGCGTTTCAAATAATATTTGATTATTTATTATGAATGATTATTTTTTGAATATTTCAGTTTTAGGGCACACAATCAATATTTTTTTCTTACAATAAATTAATATAAGCCAAATTAAAAATATTCACCACAATATTTTTACAAAAAACCTGAAATAATTTCCAAATCCCATAGAGTAACGCTGTGTTTCAAGACGGTTTGTCGAGGGTATTTTTAGCATGGTATGAGAAAGGTTAAGCCACATTTTTTCGTCGCACTACTTTAGCGCATTGTCGACTGAACCACGGCTTTGAGCCTACACCAGTTTCCTTAACAGTAGATTGGATGAAGCCATCCATCGCGGATGTGATGACTTCACCAATTTCCTGGGCACATCTTGAGGGATTCGAAGTCCAAAAACAGACAGCTGACCACGGGAAAGCATTAAAATGTACGCGCAGACCGAACCAATCTGCTAACTTATAGTGCCACACTTTTCTCTTCAGCTTCTCGTTTGGCGGTCTGAAGTTTACAGGGATTGATGTCGTCACCAGGCAGTGGTCGGACGATCCTAAAGGCGCTGTGACTTCAATCCTGAAACTGTGTAGCACAGTGGTTAAAAATAGGTCTAACAGATTGGAACGGTGAGTCTGGACACCAGGAACCCTTATAGGCTCCTAAACTATTTGCTCTAATCCGTAGCAAAGGGCAAAGGATTCCGCTTGTCATCCAGCCGAGTCTATTGATCCTGAGAACTTCAACCAAGGTTTGTTATGAACATTGAAGTCCCCCAGGACACAAACTCTGCCGTAAGATAGCGGGACAAGAGGCCATCGATAGTGTCGCTTAAATTTTTGAAGAGCTCGGACGTGTCTGATTCGCTAAGGTTCGGTGATCGGTATAAACATGCGTAGAATCTTACCATACTGGCAAGATTGACGCGTACCCACATTACGTCGAATCTGGAATTTTCCAGATTCAACAGTCGCACACAGTTGACGTCAGCTCGACTATAGAGACAGACACCTCCTTTAGGTCTGAACTTGCTTGCGAGGGTGAAGCCCGGCCAGACCAGATAGGAGGCGTCTACGGGCTCGGCTATCTGCGTTTCAGAAAGGAATAGTAGGTTGGGGCGTTGAGAAAAAAGGTGGTGGTGGACAGAGTTTAAATTGGTATGCAGGCCGCGAATGTTGGTATAATTCACCAACATTTTTGGCCTGCGCCGGGGTCTCCTACTACTCGCCGCTGTAATGAAGTTAATTTGTGTTAGTTGTGTGGTCATGATTTTATTGATTGAGTGATTTTACTTGTAAATGCTCTAATTGCGTAAATAAATAAATAATCATCCCATCCCTCCTTGGTCATCATTAACAAAGAATTTGCTGGCTGCTAAACGTAATTGTTGGATTCAAATAAAGTCGAAACAAAAACGTTATCTTATTTATAGCTTTCATGGCCAGCTTTCAATATTTACTATTGCATTTTAAGGCGACCCTTGGTCATTCCTCTGATATCTTGCAACATTGTTTAGAATCATGTGGCATTTTTTGGCAAACGCGTTACGACATTTTGTTATATCATTTTTATTATTTTTTATTATAATAAAAATAAAATGAGTTACATCTATGGCATTTACATAAATGCCAAAATTTTATATTTAAGGTCATCATTGGTCATGTATGCCTTAACAGAAAAAAAGAGCTCTTGTGCCCGATTAGGGAACCACGGTTCTTACTTATTTTGTATATATGTTATAATACGTTTTGTGAAAAGTATTTAGTTTTTTATTCGAGTTTCTTTCGAAAAATGGTTTATTTTATTTATTTATTTCTATAACATACACTTTACATATTATTACATTGGTTCTCATAGTTAATACGTTTAGTGATAAGAAAGAAAGATGTTAATGATCCGTAACTGTGTAAATAGGTTAGAAGTAGTATTTTGTGAACACCTAACTAGGCGAACCTGTACTTAGGGTATTCCCATATTTGGGAATAAGTGCTATTCTATTGGCATAAGGAGAAACACCGTATGCTCCTTTATTTGTTCTGATTGGTTAATAATACAGCGCAATTCAGAAAAGAAGTTATTATAGTTGTTTATGGGTTGGTAAATATAATGGTTTTGCATTCGAGTTGTTTTAAAATTGGGTGTAATAAGTTGATTTCCATTTCTCATTAGTTTGATATTCTTACTAATATTTGAAACTATTGTTTCAGGAGATTGACTACGTGTACCTTTCAAACCATGGACGTCGACCACGAGTTGCTGTGGGAGCCTTCGAAAGCACACATGATTGAATTACTTTTGGAATCTTCATCGGAACTACCCTGTGACATTCTGCACTCAGAACCTTATCCCAGCGACCACGACCTGGCGCTGTTTTCGTCCGCTGTGTACAACGTGAGAGAGCCGTGGGAAACCATCGCACTCTACGGGGAGAAGCTTGTTATTCCCGAGGGATGGGGTCCCTTGGCCCTCGGCTCCAACCTGGGCGCGACCAACGGATATTTCGGAATAGCGTTCGTGAACATCAAGTTACAGCAGGTGGTAGTGGCCCACCGAGGTACCAAACCGACAAGCTCTGGTGCACTGTTTACGGATATTATCGGAATCTATGGAAATCAATACACCGCCTGTATGAATTCTGCAATCACCTTCGTGGATATTATCAGGCAAGTAATACTTTCAACAAACGCTGAACATGGTAGGAAATATAATCTCGCCATAACTGGTCACTCCCTCGGAGCATGGCTAGCGCAGATTTCGGTATTTACTTCTAAGTGGTTGAATGTGAATAACGGCGCACTAAAAAAGAAAACCAATGCTAGTGGACTACATGCTAAGGCCGTCGTATTCGACAGCCCAGGGGCAAAAGCCATGTTAAATAAAATACTGGATAATTATTTCAAAAGATATACGACAAATTTTTTGAACATGTTAGATATAACAATATATGTTATGCTACCAAATCGCATTAACACTTGTGGTGAGCATATAGGAACAATCTATCTTGTTTGTAGCGATGATTTGGATTTAAATCTTTTGACGTATACAAATTATAATTCGAATACTCACGCAATTAGTAATTTTATTAAAATTTTACCAAATAGAAGACAAGTATTGGACTGGGCTAAGAATGAGAATGAATATAAATCACTTTTTGTGGGTCAAGTTTTTACCGAGGGTAATAATTATAACTTGAATTTTAAAGATGATGAGTATTTAATTAAAATGATTAAACGTTACCAGGTGGTCTCTTCCGAGCCTAAATCGCAGTCATTTCCAAGTCATTTTAAAGTTTTTTCTGAAAACGAAGTAAATCTTCTTAATAAGTTAGTAATTATTAAAAAGCAAGTGGATGTTAGGATTTTAAATGAATTTATTTTAGCGAAACATCTTGAAATAAAAAATGAGAAATTATTTCCCGATTTTGAAATTGATCATATTAATCAAACAATTATTTGCAAGTCAGAAGAATTGTTAAGAAAATTTATAAGGCGACTTAAGCAGCTGGTACGGTGGCTGGGGACAGAGTTCGCGGAGGTTGTGGAGAGGCAGAGCAGAATTACTGACATCATTTACCGTGATGAGGGACAGACCTATTTGAACAAAGTAGGAAAGACTAAGCTAAAGTTTACCGATTCGATAGGCCTTCGGGACTTCTTGCTTTCAGAAACGGAACGAGTTTTCTCGATAGTTACACAAGGCGGAGAAGAAGACTTGAAGTTCGAGATCATCCGACTCCTGAACGTTTTCTCTCAAATTAAAGAAAGCGTTAGCGTGCCTTATCGCATTCATAGATATACAATGGAAGAACATCATAATTTCTTGGAGTTAACACGGTTACAGACTCTTTATGATAGATACGGTTCACCAATCGTCCAAAATAACCTATTAATGGTTGATGGTAGTTCATTCTCAACTATCAGTTCAGGCGATAGCATTTTTTTAAAAAATTTTGTACAATGCCCTCATCTTAATTTTGAAAAACTTGTTTTTATCTCTTCAAACCCAATTGACGTATTAAATTCTTTTGAAAACAAAAAAACATTTATTGCAGATCGAAAAATTAATCTCAATGACTTATCGAACGAGTCACAGGAAATTATATTTCAAAGAAGTAATTTAATACTTACGGGAAATAGTGGACATAGTTTACAAGACTTTTTAGGAATTTTAAATTTAGAGAACTGTTCTCCTAGTGATTTCAGTCGGTTGATAAATTCCGATTATTTGAAGAGAATCGTGACCGACGAAGACTACCGTATTTCATTAAATGACACGCGTCCACCGATTAGTGATTTACAAATGCCGACAATTAAAACAAATATCAAGACTAGCATGGAACATGTCATGAATTGTGTAGATTTACATGACTCCCTGGTGGTAACCAGCGGATTAAGCAGCGAGAATCTGGGGGAAAATCTCACCAAGAAGATCATCATCGCCAAGGGAGATGTAGAGATTTTCTTTAAAGATACTTGCAATAATAATCAACGTAAAACTATTTACCTGATTGAAGTGTCCGGGGCAGACTTCTACTGTAAACAAATATTTAATCAGGACTTTTATGTACCCAGAAAGTTTATCCATAGGGTGTATATTAACTTGCAAAAGTTCGTGCAACTTAAACATAAGCCTTCAACAAATTTAGACTTATTTGTTATTTGTAGTGAGGAAAATAGGTCGCCACTCTTAGAATTGATAGTAAATCGTACGAAAAGAGAAGCGTTCTCAAAGATTAATTTACTTGTAGCGGAAACCAAAGAACGAGAGGTAGACATAATCCACAAATATTTTGGTGAGAATATTCATTTCGTGAAAATTTGTGAAATGGATGAACTAAGTGCAAGCGAATGCGATGGCATTTATGCAAGCGATGAAGATAGTGATCATGTTGACAATGATGAAAGTGATGACAATGAAGAAAGCGGCGAAAGGATTGAGAAGCATCAAATAGAGTGGCGATATTCCCATGGATCTATTGAGAACCTGCGCCCTTGTATCTCCAAGAACTCTAGTTCGATAGATGAAGATACTTTGATCAAATCGCAACGAAACCTGGTGATCATCACAGACAAGCCCGGAGTTGGGAAAACAACCACCCTAGCAAAATTGTCCAGGCTTATTGAATCAGCATGGGTAATACACGTCGAGTTAAAACAATTCAGGGCGCATATAGATGTTCTTTCAGAGACGCTCACTCCTCAAAATGTGGCAACTTTTCTGTTGAGTGAGTGCCCCTCTAGAGGACAGTCAGTAGACGGCTGTCTCGCTGAAAAAATTTTAGAATATTTATTAAAAGGTAAGACGTCTGTCAAACGGGTTATTTTGATGTTTGATGGCTTCGATGAGATGGACGATTATAATAAAAACATAGAGAACTCTAAGGATAAACTTGTAAAACTCTTTACTTTTTTGCAAAGCAAACCTGCGATTCAAGTGTATCTGACAACCCGAAAATATTTGAAAGAATCCTTAGAAACAAAATTAAGTCAATTCTCTACATCATTCATCACGATCAACACAAAAGAGCAGCAAGATTTTTTGTATAAGTTTTGGTGGCCCTTTTTTTCCCTCGAACAGGGAAGTAACCGAGTGAAAACGGATACTCTACTCAAGAAATATTCGGTAGAGGTTTTACGACGGACTGAGCGAGTTTTTGGTTCAGACATAAGCAGTTTCATGGGGGTCCCCCTGCAGCTGAGAATGATGGCTGAAGTTTTCAGGCCTCCAAGTGATATGTTGGATAGCTCTCTGGAAGAGTTACTTAATAAATGCAATGTCGACAGTGCACCAAGTCTGTATAAGAGGTTTATACGTTTGAAATATGAAATTTATCTCAACCAAAAAACATCTTTGGGAACGGCGTTAAACGAACATAATAGAAATGATTACCTCGAAGGATTCTTCAGACAACATGGTGAACTTGGTTTTAGAACATTTTTTACCGAATTTTACAATTTACATCAACAGCACTTTGTAGACATTACGGAATCAAAGCTAAATTCATTGAATAGAATCGGTTTGATACAATAAAAAAAAAAAGGAGAATTTGAATTTATACACAGAACCTACGCCGAGTATTGCTGTGCGTACATGGTAGTCCAATGGCTTAACCGAGAAGAACGCGTTCTGCAAGACAGCTCTTTCAAGGGCGAACTGATCAAAAACATAGTTTTTCCACAAATACTAATACACCCGGATAGCAAGCTTATTAGGTATTTTATGAATTATGAATTCAAAGATATGGTAATGTTGGACGCCACAACTAAATTAATCTCTGAGCGTATTAGTAAACTGTGGATTAATGAAAATACAATATTCAGGAACCGAGATCACCAAACGGCTCTGCACATTGCCGTCCAAGAAAAAAACGAACATATCATAAAATTTCTTATCAGCGGCTTCAATATAGAAAACACGCGGGAAGTTTTCACCTCTTTTATTATTCAATTTGACGGCAATAATCATACAGCACTGCATATACCGGAAAACCGTCTGATTGGATTCGGTGAAGATGGTGAGTTATGTGACAGAATAATTGAGACAATGTTACGTTGTATCGTAGCGTCTCCCGATGAAATAAGAGAAAAGATCTTATTTGCATGCTTACTTAATAAGGATGTAACAGAATCACAGATTAAATATAGTCTACAGAAATCAGGTAAAAGAAGTAGTGTCACTCTTAAAAAAGTTGATAGCAGAATAAAGAAATTTGAAAAATTAGTAAGTTCATTTGGTTCAGCTTTAGATAAAAATAATACTCAACTCGTGAAAGAAATATTATCTGAACGACTATTAAATGATGTCGAGCGATACTGCCTACTGTCGACGAAACATCAAGATTACGGAATGAAGACTGCGCTTCACATGGCTGTGAAGAATGGAAATCTTGATGTCGTTAAAATATTTGCGGAGCAAACCTACGTTCCATTTACCTCATTAGTTACACGGCACGATGAAGAAAAGAAAACACCTTTACTTACAGCAGCTAAGTACGGTCACTTGGATATTTTTAAGTACTTGGTGGAAAAGGGCGCAAAAATTGAACCAAATGGAAGACTAAGCGAATCAGCTCTGATGTTCGCGACCAACTATGGACATGTACCAATTGTAAAATATCTTATAGACATCGGTGCTGATATAAAATCTACAAATGAGCGAGGCGAGGCTCCACAACATGTAGCGGCACTTCGGGGTCACCTCTCAGTCATAGAATACCTTGTAAAAAGTGGTGCTGATCTGAACTCTACAGACAATGAAGGTGAGACGGTACTTCATTTAGCGGCACACAAAGGTCATCTTCAGATCGTAGAGTATCTCGTCAAAAAGAGAACTAATTTAGAATCTACAAATAATCGCTTAGAGACTGCATTACATGCAGCGGTATGGCCAGACCATCTCCATATCGTAAAGTATCTTGTTGAAAGTGGCGTTGATGTAGACTCCTCGAATAAATATGGTGAGACTGCAATGCACGCCGCAGCACGAGAGGGCTATCTCCCGATTATTAAGTACCTCATTAAAAATGGAGGTCTTGTAGACTGCAGAAATAAATACGGAAATACAGCATTGTTTGAAGCGGCACGGGAGGGCCATCTCCCAGTCACAGAATACCTCGTCGAAAATGGAGCTGATACAAACTCCACAGATAATGATGGTGAAACTATAATACATGTAGCGGCACGGTATGGCCATCTCATGATTATAAACTACCTCGTTTATCACTCTGCTAATGTAAACACCGCAAATAATGACAAAGAGACTGCCCTTCATAGAGCAGCGCAAGGAGGTCATTTGAAGGTCATAGAGTGTCTCATTAAAAATGGGGCAGAACTAAATATAGCAAATAAAAGCGGCAGAACTGCACAATATGTCGCGGCACAAAATGGCCACATTTCAATTATAAAACACCTCGTCGAAAATCATGCTGATGTCAACTTTTCACATAATGATGGTGAGACTATATTACATGCCGCGGCACGTCAGGGCCATCTTCAGATTATGGAGTATCTCGTTGAAAGAGGTGCTAAACTAAACGCTAGAGATATTAACGGCAGGACTGCGTTGTATTTAGCGGGACAGAAGGGCCATCGGCAGATTATAGAATATTACGTTAAAAGTGTTACTGATTTAGAAAACTCAACAGATAATTGTGGTGAGACTATATTACACGTAGCGGCGCAGCGGGGTCATCTTCCGGTCATCAAGTATCTCGTTGGATTTGGTGCTGACGTACACTCCACAAACAAACTCGGTGAGACCGTACTGCATGCAGCGGTGATGCAGGGCCATCTCCCAGTCATAGAGTATCTCATTAACAGTGGTGCTTATATATACCATAAAGATCTTCACGACTGGCTAGCATTACATGTAGCGGCGCAGCTGGGGGAACTCCCGGTCGTAAAATATCTCCTCAATAGTAGTTCTAAAGTAAATTGTAAAAATTATGAGGGTAAGACCGAATTGCATATGGCCGCACATGGAGGATATCTCTCGGTCATAGAATATCTCGTTAAAAGGGGTGCTGATGTTATCTCCGCAGATAATGACGGCAAAACTGCATTTCATATAGCCGCCCATCGGGGACATCTCCCGGTCATAGAGTATTTTGTTAAAAGTGGTGTTAATATCAGCGTTGCAGATAAAGCTGGTAATACTGCACTTCATACAGCTGCGCGACAGGGCCATCTCCCGGTCATAGAGTATCTCGTTGATAGTAATGCTGATGTTATCTCTATAGATAATGATGGTAAAACTGCATTTTATATGGCGGCACAGGGAGGCCATCTCCCGGTCGTGGAGTATTTCGTTAGAAATGGTACTAATATCAGTATTGCAGATAAAGCAGGTTGTACTGCACTTCATGCGGCGGCGCGACAGGGCCATCTCCCGGTCGTAGAGTATCTCGTTGATAGTAATGCTGATGTTATCTCTATAGATTATGACGGTAAAACTGCATTTCATATGGCGGCACAGGGAGGCCATCTCCCGGTCATGGAGTATTTCGTTAGAAGTGGTACTAATATCAGTATTGCAGATAAAGCAGGTTGCACTTCACTTCATACAGCGGCGCGACAAGGCCATCTCCCGGTCATAGAGTATCTCGTTAAAAGTGGTACAAATATCAGTATTGCAGATAAAGCAGGTTTTACTGCACTTCATGCAGCGGCGCGACAGGGCCATCTCCCGGTCATAGAATATCTCGTTGATAGTAATGCTGATGTTATCTCTATAGATAATGACGGTAAAACTGCATTTCATATAGCGGCGCAGGAAGGCCACCTCCCGGTCGTAGAGTATTTTGTTAAAATTGGTACTAATATCAGTATTGCAGATAAAGCAGGTTTTACTGCACTTCATGCAGCGGCGCGACAAGGCCATCTCGTTATCATAGAATATCTTGTTAAAAGTGGTGCTATTGTTATTTCCGCAGATAATGACGGCCAAACTGCGTTTCATATAGCGGCGCAGGAAGGCCACCTCCCGGTCGTAGAGTATTTTGTTAAAACTGGTACTAATATCAGTATAGCAGATAAAGCAGGTTGTACTGCACTTCATGCAGCGGCGCAACAGGGCCATCTCCCGGTCATAGAGTATCTCGTTGATAGTAATGCTGATGTTATCTCTATAGATAATGACGGTAAAACTGCATTTTATATGGCGGCGCTGGGAGGCCATCTCCCGGTCGTGGAATATTTCGTTAGAAATGGTACAAATATCAGTATTGCAGATAAAGCAAGTTGTACTGCACTTCATGCGGCGGCGCGACAGGGCCATCTCCCGGTCATAGAGTATCTCGTTGAAAGTGGTGCAGAAATAGATAAAGGAGATTGTAATGGCAGGTCTGCATTACTTGTTGCAACACGACGGGGCCATCTCCCAACCATAGAGTGTCTTGTTAAAATTGGGGCAGATGTAACTTCTAAAAATAAATGGGGTGGGACTGCATTACATGAAGCGGCATTGCTGGAACATCTCTCAATAGTGGAGTACTTTATTAGTATTGGGGCTAACCTTGACCTGATAGACGCTAATGGATGGACCGCACTAACTATAGCATCTGCTCTGGGTAATAAGGATATGGTGAGTGTTTTAGTGAAAGGAGGTGCTGATATTAAGCATATGGTGGATTTAGAGGTGGAGCATTTTAATTGAATAATTTTGTGGAAAAAGGCACATCCGTTTGTGAAACGTTATAATACATATATCCAGAGTTGTTCTTGAGAGTTATCTTATTATTGAAGATAGAGCAGGTTGTCCTGCACTTCATGCAAAATTGTTCGGAAATTAAATCATTTCTGATGAAATTTTCGTTTATTCCGTACGTGAATATATTTACATTAGCATTTTATTACATTTTGCATCACTAAAATAATCCAAACCATTGTGTTACTTGTTATTTTATTTTATTTCTACTGCTCCGTAACTTAAATTTTATGACCAATTTAACCCTTTATTTTTGGTTTTAACCCCTCAGGCCTGTCCTCTCAAAATTTGTGTGTATTCGAAAACTAAAAACTTTTATTTGATACACTTTCAAATGATATTATTAGAAATAAACCTTTTTTTTAACGCAGAGTTAAAAAAGTTTTAAATGGCTCACCTTTAGTTTTTTTTTGTCTAAAAACTAATTATATACATTTTTAACAATAATATACATTTCGTTAAAAACCCGAATCATAAACGTTGTTTTCACTTCACTCTTTAATAGTTTTTTTATAATAATTAATAAAAAGCTTTATAAATTTATCATCTCAAATTACGGTCGGAATCTTTGGTTTCATGGGGGTATACATTTTTATTCTTTTCTTGTAATAATTTTTTTAAAGCTCCGCAACCGGGCCCAAAAAGAAGAAGATGGAGAGATACAAAATTACGAATTTTAAATCGATGCGAAAATTTTTAATAAAACACGACTCGTTTAAAATAGAGCAAAAATCTCGCGGGCATTGTCTTAAAAAACAGCAATTAAAAAACACAGAGTGATTTTTTTCATACATATAACTTGTAAAATAACTGAAACATACTTTTTCGGTATTTGTTTTTGGGGTGTTATGCCGTGTTGCGCTACCTCCTTCTTTAGCCAACGTTTCGGACATCGTTGCAGGTCCATCATCAGGGCAGATCCGGCAGATCCGGTAGATGTGTAATTTTTAGTCGTGAAGTGTGTGCTTATTTACTTCGAAGCGATACCGTGTCGCCAGCACCACTAACTTTCACCAGTACAAAATAATCGTGACAAGCAGTGGCATCATCGCCGCGGAACGGAATGGAAAGTTCATTAAAACGTGGTATTTATGCTAGCCAGGGGCAAGTCCGTTTGCGAGATGCCGACGGAAGTGGCACCATCTCTTAATGAAATCTAAAATTAGAAATCACAATGGTAAGAATTTAAAATAATTAAAAAAAAAAATTAAAAAAATTACAATGGTTAACTTTCACCAGTACAAAATAATCGTGATAAGCAGTGGCGTCATCACCGCGGAACGGAATAGAAAGTTCATTAAAACGTGGTATTTATGCTAGTCAGGGGCAAGTCCGTTTGCGAGATGCCGACCAAAGTGGCTCCATCTCTTAATGAATTCTAAAATTAGAAATCACAATGGTAAGAATTTAAGAAATAGAATTACAATGGTTAAAGCGAATTTAGTCAATATAAATCAAAATGGTTTACCACTAGCTGGCATTACCATTAAACCATTTTGATTTATATTGACTAAATTTCGCTTTAACCATTGTAATTCTATTTCTTAAATTCTAGAATAATAACATTAAAGAATAACATATATTTTTTTAAGAGTTTTAAAACTTAACGTGTTTAATTCGACAGTTATTTACTAAGATAAGCATATGTTACATATGCCAAAAAAATCTACTGGTGGCTCCACAACATCAAGCTCATACACGTTTTTCATCAAACCTGGGTTGCGTGGTCCCTAAAACAAAAACCTGATTCGCCCAACGAAAATTCTGGTTTATCGCTCCCAAAAGTTTAACGGCAAAGTCACAGAATAATTCTAAATCCCTCATTAAAGCCCGTATCAAACATTGGATATTTGAAAAGGGAAGAGATTTTTTCAAACAACACATGAGAGCTTAATATTACAATAAAGAACAAATAATTTAAAAAAATATATAAATTTAATTAATATTAATTTAACTTAGCATTAGAAAAAAAAAATAACAAACAAAAAAATTTACTTTCTCTAACACTCTTTCCAACTTCTTTCAGAGAAAGAATATCAAAAGTGACTACAAACATGTACTCTCGTGCAGAAGAATACCAATTTTTATTTATATTTATATCTTAAGAATAATAATACATACCAATTTTTATTTTAATCTTCTTTAAATTATCTTTTTATTCTTTATTTCTTAGCTTACTTTTAATTGTTATATCTTTATTTTTATCTATTTTTTTATGTTATTTTTTTCTTTCCTCTTCTTATATTTTTTTATCTGTTTATATAATATTTCATGTATGACTACCACAACACGGGCAATAGCCTAGTCTGGTAGTTAAAAAATGCCAAAAATGTATCATGTTAATGTAAACGTTTATGAAATAATAAAAAAAGGGAGATATGTAAGAAATCGGTAGTAATTCGGGTAGCCGGTCCTTAAATACGTTGTCTAGTTTGTACACTGAAAATCTGTTGATGGTGTTCAAACCAGGCAAACGTTTTTGAGAGGGTTCTTATTCGTACAAGAAGTATCTTAACAAAAAAAATCAAAACGTACCGACACGCTATTGGTAAATATTATAAACTTTTCTCAAATTGCTTTCGAAAACATTGGTTTAATAGAGGTGCACATTAACATTTTCTATGATTGAATTCTAGATTTTAATATAAAATTTTCGCACATATTTGATCTTATTTCTCACCGTGATAGTGATTTATATGAGACCTGTTTGAGATGGGACAAATTTGGTCTCCTTTGTATTAAACGGGTTGATTGCTGTCGTGGCAATAAAAATTATTTTTTTTTTTTTATTCTCAAAAGTGTATAAATAACAAAGGGAAAAATATAATAATATATATTAACATATTGTGTGTAAAATCCGCATGTAATTTATAGATAGTCGACCGGGTTTTGCTTCGCTCTAGCTTCATCAGAGCTTATATCAACTGAGACGTGTTATAATTTATTGGAAAAGAATACAATGACAGATAGAGATACAAGTAGAATGGAGGGAGTTATGTTAGAGGAGGGGCAGGCAAGGGGGAAGAGGAGCAAAGTTTCAGCGAGAGTGAACAGAAGAAATAAAATATAGGACTGAAAATATAGGCGTTGCAATGCAACTTAATAAATAAATTGTTTCTACCTGCGGGTCCTTTTTCTTTCGACCCATTCCACTTCCATTGCCCCTTGCCCTCCCATGTTCTCTTCCTCTCACGCGTTCCTCCTCCACCTTCCCCGCTTCTTTCTCCCCTCACCCACTCCCCCGTCCCGCCAACCCCCCTCCCGCGTTCCACATATTCAGTCCCAGAACATTCAGTTTTCAATCAAATTTGGTACCTAACATATGTTTGTACCAATTTAAAATATCTCTAAATTCTTGATTCGAGTCAAAGAATTACTTTTTTAAATTTTGCAATTCCAGCAGCTGTACCTAATTTAAGATTGTATAATTTCATCTTTTTGTGATATTGGTACAATAAATTCATTCTTGTGTAGAAGGTGTTTCACTGTCTGCTCTAGAAATCATACAATTAAAATATCCCGGGATTTATCACGAGTCTGCGCTAGTATTATTAATAAATTACGTCTTTGCAAATCGAACACACAAAAATGGGTGACTGACCGCATTAACGGTGATCTTCTGTGAATAAATACGCTTTTCCGGGGAAAATCAATATTTTCCGGCAGTCTCTGATTCTGTCTACTCTCTATTGACGTGATCCTAATAAATGTATTAAACACCTAACCTAACTTTAACACTCTCGTCTCGCATTGCCATTTTTAAAAATGCTCTACATATTTTGGATGAGATTCAAGTTCTATTGTCACGAAAATATTAAAAGAAATAAGAAAATGGTACCTAATGTCAAACTTGTTCAAACATCCGAATGGTCTCCAAAAATAAATTATCTACATCTTGACGTATTAGCCCGCAAAGGATGAGGTTTTGTACGCTAAATATATTATGCATGTGAAGGTGAAGTGTTAAACATCTTGTCTCTATGAAAAGCTACAAATATTTTTTCTCATCTGTTATTAAATTTTAAAATGTTTTTCTGTATTTTTGGAACATGTACATATTAATATTATCTAAGAATGTATTTTATAGTTGTTGTCTTTTGAGGTTTATAACAGTTAATATACGCGCTAGAATGTTTTCTCTATATGCGACGTGTTTATTATCTTATAATGTATTTTAAAGTTATTGTATTTTGATATATATATAACAGTTAATAAGTCTTAGCGATTTTTTATGTAGCATGTTTATTATAGTCCTAGATTCTAGCATGTTTTTTTATATTTACGAAACATATGTAAGAAAGTATTTTAAAGTTTTAAATTAATAAATTACTTCGTTTTTACCACTTTTATTGTTTACAAAACCGACATGTTTCGTCAGCAAAGCTGACTTCTTCAGGGTTTTGACAGAACTAATTTTAAAAATAGACATATATATAGGTAATAGAGAAAAATAATCGACATAAACAATAATAAAATTAGAAAGAAAATAATTGTTTAAGGGGCGAGGGGCAATATAGAACAATTAAAAATTTTAAAAGGGGAATAGACTTTAATAGGGGAATAGATGACCTATTATTAAATCTATTCCCCTTTTAAAAATTTTTGTTGTTCTATATTGTCCCTCGTCCCTTAAACATTATTTTCTTTCTAATTTTATTATTGTTTATGTCGATTATTTTTCTCTGTTACCTATATATGTCTATTTTTAAAATTAGTTCTGTCAAAACCCTGAAGAAGTCAGCTTAGCTGACGAAACATGTCGGTTTTGTAAACAATAAAAGTGGTAAAAACGAAGTAATTTAATAATTTAAATCAAAATAGTGCCACAAAATAAGTTTGCTGTGTTAGAAGAAGTATTTTAAAGTTGTTGTCTTTTGATATATTTAACAGTTAACACGTCCTAGTGTTTTTTTTTTTATGTAGCATATTTATGTTTATTATAGTCCTAGCTTCTAGGATGTTTTCTGTATTTACGAAACATATCTTTGAAAATATTTTAAAGTTGTTGTTTTTTTAATATATATAACAGTTAAGACGCCCTAGCGTTTTTTTATGTAGCATCTTTATTATAGTCCTAGCTTCTAGCATGTTTTCTGTATTTACATACGAAACATATCTAAGAAAGTATTTTAAAGTTGTTGTCTTTTGATATATATAACAGTTAAGACGTCCTAGCGTTTTTTTTTTATGTAGCATCTTTATTATAGTCCTAGCTCCTAGCATGTTTTCTGTATTTATGAAACATATGTAAGAAAGTATTTTAAAGTTGTTGTCTTTTGATATAGGTATGTAACAGTTAAGACGTCCTAGCGTTTTTTTATGAAGCATGTTTATTATAGTCCTAGCTCCTAGCATGTTTTCTATATTTACATACGAAACATATCTAAGAAATTATTTTAAAGTTGTTGTCTTTTGATATATATATAACAGTTAATACGTCTTAGCGTTTTTTTATGAAGCATGTTTATTATAGTCCTTTCTAGCATGTTCTGTATTTACGAAACTTATGTAAGAAAGTATTTTAAAGTTGTTGTCTTTTGATATATATAACAGTTAAGACGTCCTAGCGTTTTTTTTTATGTAGCATCTTTATTATAGTCCTAGCTCCTAGCATGTTTTCTGTATTTATGAAACATATGTAAGAAAGTATTTTAAAGTTGTTGTCTTTTGATATAGGTATGTAACAGTTAAGACGTCCTAGCGTTTTTTTATGAAGCATGTTTATTATAGTCCTAGCTCCTAGCATGTTTTCTATATTTACATACGAAACATATCTAAGAAATTATTTTAAAGTTGTTGTCTTTTAATATATATAACAGTTAATACGTCTTAGCGTTTTTTTATGAAGCATGTTTATTATAGTCCTAGCTTCTAGCATGTTTTCTGTCTTTATGAAACATATATAAGAAAGTATTTTAAAGTTGTTGTCTTTTGATATATATAAAAGTTAAGACGTCCTAGCGTTTTTTTATGTAGCATGTTTATTATAGTCCTAGCTCCTAGCATGTTTTCTGTATTTACGAAACATATTTAAGAAAGTATTTTAAAGTTGTTGTCTTTTGATATATATAAAAGTTAAGACGTCCTAGCGTTTTTTTATGTAGCATGTTTATTATAGTCCTAGCTCCTAGCATGTTTTCTGTATTTACGAAACATATTTAAGAAAGTATTAAAGTTGTTGTCTTTTGAAATACATAACAGTTAAGACTTTTCGTCTTTTCATGTATACAGTAATTAATACGTCCTTTGGCGTATATTTTTATACGATTTTTTCCATATTTTTTAAACGTGTATATTATCTAAGATTTATTTTAAAGTTGTTGTCCTTGGATATATACAGGGTGTCCCAAAAGAAAGTATATATTTTGTGGATCGATTAAAAAAAAGTAATGGTTCTATCGAAAAAATGTTTGTTAAATACTAAAATACACAATTTGGGAATTTATTTCTCAAAAATAATATTGTCCAAATGTAAACCCTCGCGTTCGCGGCATTAATTTAATCGAAGAGCAAAATTTCTCATGACGGCTCGGCAGGTAGGCTTCGTGATGGCCGCCATTTCGTCACGGATATTTTCTTTTAATTGCATCAGGAGAAGTCGGATTTTTGACGTACACCTTAGATTTGAGATAACCCCACAGGAAAAAGTCCATAGGGGTTAAGTCAGGACCACAAGAAGGCCAATTTATATCACCTCTCCTGGAGATCAATTTTCCAGGGAAATTTTCATGACCTCATGGCAGAGACGTATTGGACGTATGTGATGTTGCTCCATCTTACTGGAACCATGTTCTTTGGTTATAGCCAGTAAGTTTGTAGGGGTGCAGCATCAAGTCTTTTTGTAAAATGCTGTATAACGATGATCTAGGCACATTTAAACACTTGCGCGTTTCCGAATCGAAAAGTTTGAGTCGTCACGAAAAGACTGATACGCACTCTTTACGTTTTCTACCGTATCGATGACCTTGGTGTCCCAGATTTTGGTTTTGCCAGCGTTGTAACGATTTCTTTAAACTTTTTGACCCATTTTCGAATGAGAGGAATGCTTAACGCATCATTGAATTGACGAAAACCTCAAATGTTGCAGAATCTTCTACGCGCTACAGTAGCCGAATCACCCTTTTTGTAAAACCCACGCACGCACAACGCGCTGTCGCTCCCGAAAAATGCTTCATAGCGACTAAATTCCCAAGAGCCAGACTACTGATTGACATATCCCCCGCGCCCCTCGGAAAAGTTGCGTTCACACAGAAAGCAAAACAAATATATCCTTTCTTTTGGGACACCCTGTATAACAGTTATTACGTCCTAGAGTGTTTTCTGTATTTATGACAAATGTACCATACACACAAGCCCTGCTTATTTATGGGGGTAAATCAAATACATATATTATGTAATTAATTATTGTACATATAAAATTTATTGTAATTTGTGTATCTTTTTGTGAATAAAAAAAAATGTTCATTATCAAAGAATGCATTTTAAAGTTGTCGTGTATTGATGTATATAATAATGAATACGTCCTTTTTGCGTATATTTTTAGAGTGTATTTTAATGTTGTTTTCTCTTGATGTTAATATGGTTAATATTTAATATTATTATAATAATATAATCTAATATAGTAAATATTATATTTAATAATTTGTAGACCATTTTCTGTATTTTGAAACATGTATATTATTAAGGAATGTATAATTTTTCGCCAGTTTTGTCTAATGCATATAACTCGACAGTAAAAGTTTTTTCTTTAATGGTATATACGTCGTAGAATGGGGTCTGGCAACACTTCGGCCAGTACAGAGTTATACCCGGGTATATTACAAACATTTTGATGTTACTTTTTAGTTCTTAACTTCTCCTAATGTTGCTATACCTTGTTTTTCCGATCACTTTTATAGCTACTTTATTATTGACTTTAAAAAGGGCACTGTACATTTTTTACTTAATTTCTCCGAAACGCTTGCTTTCAAGTTTGTTTAAATTTATTTTTGTTCTTTTATAATAATAATAATAAATTTGGACAACTTATATAGCGCTGTTTTTGCGAAAAATCGCCTCAAGAGCGCTGTATAGTTATATCTATGTTTTATTGTGTAGGTGTGCTTTGCTATGATTTTTCTCACATCTCAAATATTTTTATACTAAAGTGCTTTATATCAGGGCAAGAATCAATTTTAAACATCCCTAGATAATTTGTACCAGGGTAAGAATAAACTGCGAATATCCCCCAAATACTTTGTACCATGGCAAGAATAAACTGTAATATCCCCTAAGTACTTTGCATCAGGGCAAGTATAAACTGTAATATCCTCTAAGTAATTTGTATCAGTAAGAGAATTAACTTTAATATCCCCTAAGTACTTCGTACTAGTGCGAGATTGACTTTAATATCCCCTAGGAACTTTTACCAGGGCAAGAATAAATTTCTAAATATCCCCCAAGTACATTTTACCAGGGCAATAATAAACTGTAATATCGCCTTAGTACTTTGTGCTAGGGCAAGAAAGAACTTTAATAACCCATATATACTTTATACCAGGGCAAGAATAAATTGTAATACCCCCAAGTACTTTTTACCAGTGCGAGAATTAACTTTAATATCCCCTAGGTATTTTTACCAGGGCAAGAATAAATTGTAAATATCCTCTAAGTACTTTGTACCAGCGCAATAATAAACTGTAATTTCCCAAAAATACTTTGTACTAGGCCAATAATAAACTAAACGGCAAACGCGCACTGGATTGTTTTCATAACAATTACTTAATATGTGAATCAATTCATTAATTTTAGTGAAATGCATATATTTTCACAGAGACGAAACATATCATGCATCGGCTCTCAATTATCTTGCCGATGCAGACTTATTATGGCATAAAATGTTGATTCAGCATATAATAATAATAATAATAATAATAATTGGATAATTTATAAAGCGCCGTTTTTGTGAAAAATCACCTCAAGGATAAACTCAACTTTACTATATCTGAATATAAGAGGAAAGTGGAACACGAACATTATACTATTAGGTTCACAGAAAATAAAGAAAAACTTTTACCAAAACATAACAATAACTGCGGACAGCAAACCTTAGAGTAAACGTGTCCAAAATATTCTACATATATTCGTACAAGTAATATCAAAAATTTCGAATTAACAACTGGTTTCAAATATATGCTGAAAAGGTTATCTCTGTCTTGTAATTGGGTTAGTGTGCAAAAAACGGAGTGTTGCGGATACCTTCTGATTCCACAAAATTTCATTTAAGGTATAGAAAACACCACTGTTATACGTACTTTCTTCTAATTACTTCATTATATCATGGTTACGGAATTGGTTTTATATAATTTTGTCAATTTCATGTAAGGAAAATATCTAGTATTAGTTGTATTATTGGAATAATGTAAAAATTGCATAAAATGATAAAATTTATGTGTTGAATTTCCTAAAGATTCAAAAATAAACATTATATGATATTATCTACATTTCGGTTTTTTTATTCCTTTTTCTGTGTGTTATTTTGGTTCAGGGGTTTAGAAAGATCGAAAAAAAAGAGAAATTTTGTTTTACCAACGCATCCAAAAACATATACGGTGCAGCTTATAAGTAGCCCCAAAAACCCTAAGAAATATTAAAAACAATTTATTATCTACGCGGCGTTCTTACCTCAAAGATTATGGTCAAGAATTGCCTAAACGTATAATAAAAACGTGCACTGAACTGAAATAGATTCCTTTCTGCAATAGTATATAGGCCATATCTATCACACAGTATGGGCAGGCAAATTAATTCTTCCAGAAGCGGCAAAACATTTGATCATACATTGTGAAAGAAGATTTTTGTATCTTGAATCTTTTTTCTCAGAATACCAACTATCCAATGAATTTTAATTGAACAACGAACAAACAGGAAAAGAAAAATTCTTATTTTTAATTATTTCACATCCAAAATAGACTAACTGCCATTCGGGTAAGTACCTACCAGATCAGTGCAATTATAAATACATAGAAGCATGGAAAAAAAGCAATTCATACATTAATACATTTTAAGTACTTATTTAAAACTCAAACGTTATTATAAACTAACCAAAATATTATATACTCGTATAATTATATATTTATTTATTTTATTCAGGTTCTCCATAAAACAGTTATACAACAAATTATTACGGAGAAGATTACAAAATTTAAAACAAGAAAAAAGTCCGTGGGGGCAGATTCACTATGTTGTGACGTACGTCAAAAGATAGTTACTGAACCCTGTATTATTTATTTATTTATTTATAAGTACATGTTACATACATAATAAATTTACTACAGAAGATACATTAGGTCACCATACTAGGCAGCTGCCTGTATCATGGTGACCAACGGAGGATAGTTATATGAATTGAAGTCTAGTACTCGTAAGTGTAAACATATCTAAGTAAAATTTAAAAAAAATTATAAATTAATATCATTCATTTCTTATGACAATTTTTTTTCTTTTTTGGTATGCAGTATTATAAAAAGAAAAGAAAAATAAAGTTTCTTTAAATACGAACTAAATGTAACATGAGTAAGTATAATCGTTAAGCCGTTGAATTGGTCTGTTTAATGGCGCATTCTGAAAGGAAGAAGTTCTCGCTTTCGGAGCATAAAAAAGTGTGTGGGATCTCCCACGAGTATACGCGTTAGGGAAAAATGGGTTAATCTCCTTCAACGTAGGTGTACAATATCGGAGATCAGCCTAAAAAAATGTTTCCCCAAAAATATTTTTCGACGGGCTTCTAAGGTATTAAGATCGAGTATTCCTGTTAAGAACAACGATGGATACATTAATGGTAGTAAGGTAATGCATAAACCTTGTTTGTACTCTTTCTATTTCTAGGATATGGTTTTGTTCAGAGGGGGTCCAAATAATGGAGCTGTATTCTAGAATGCTGCGAACAAGTGCTTCATATATTCTTCGTATTGCAATTCCATTAGTAAATGATCTCTCATTACGAAGAATAATTATATATTATGGTACTTAATCACAGGCTCGTTGCAAAACCCAAAAACTGCTTTTTTTGCTCTTGGGTATCGGGAAATTGAGCTTTATCTAACTTTTATCGGGAAAATTTACCTCCCTCTTTTCTCAAATACTACTTACTCTATTATACTAAACTATTACTACTAAAGGTAGATATTTTATGTATTGATTAACTTAATAAATACAATATAAATAAATTCGCACCTGAGGAATAACAGTGGCATAAGTAAAAAAATGCATTTTTGTGTTAAGTATGCAAAAAGTTCCCAGATATCTATTTTATCTTCGATAAAAACGGCGTCGTTTTTATATTATAATATTTTACTCGAATTCAAGCAAAACTAGTTGCGCAATGATCATTGAATCACTATTTTCATATTAAACCTAACAAATATTAATACTGCTGTTACAATTTTTGTAAATTAATATGTTATTATTGGTTAATAAACTGATTTTATACAATCAAACGAAATATTCAAACTGCTCTCCTGAAAAAAGAGTTTTTTGAGTTGTGCCATTGTTTTTCCCCGGGTGCGAATTTATTGATTTTTTTGGTTTACATGACCTCCACACGGGAGGTATTGAGGAAAATAATTTCCCTCATGGCCTATGTCATCTTTGGGGATGCTGTGTGAAGTTTTTTTAAGGAAAGGAAGGAGAGGAGAGTTCTGGGAAGGAAAAGGGTTTAAGGGGTGGGTAGGAATCTGGGGTTCAGTGTGTCCTGGTCATCCGCCTCCAAGACCTAGACAAACCTCACCCCATGAACCCGGGCACCCCTGTTAAATCACCAAACGCAGCGAACCACTTGGGGTGACACACACACCACAGAGGTGTTGGTCCCGAGGCGGCGATACCCATTCCCGCCTCCCAAATTGTGCTAATTAATGACTGCTAATGACTCCCTCAAGTCCTCACATTTACAGTCTGAGATCTTTTGACCTACCTTAAGAGGAAACCGGACGGCGTTTTGTCCACACAAACGTTTTCCCCATTATCCTTTCTGGATTTTGAATCTTGTGCAAATATTTTTTTATTTAACATAATATACTATCACTAACATGGGGGTACGTTTTGCTTTTTTTGATTAGTTGTTGCTTATATGTTGTGACCCTCTAAGAATCGTTAAAATTGTTTGGTTTGAACGCCATCAAGAGACGTTCAGTATACAAACTAGACAATGTTTTGAAAAAAAAGCAAAACGTACAAACAATATTTTCTTCTAATACAGTTGGTAAAAAAATCTTAAAAATCAGTCTAATTTTGGATTAAAAACAAAATGAAGAGTACAAAACTTCGATTTTAATGATATTATTTAGGTATTATTAGCTTGAGGTCAGTATTCGGAGTGGTAACAGCGACAGTGATGCAACAGTATGGCAAAATATCTCTTATTCAAATTTTTTTGCGACCGTGTTTTTTTTACATTTGCTTCACACAGGAGGCCCCGAGGAAAATCATTCCTCTCAAGGTCCTTGTCATCTTTGGGGATGCTGCGTGGAGGGTCTTTTTAGGAAAAAGTGTAGAGTAAGTTCTGGGATGGAAAGGGGTATTAGGGGTTGGTAGGAATCTGGGAGTCAATGTGTGCAGGAGTGCGGACGTATGAATCCATCCCATCCACTGCGGTGCAGGGCGATGTTCTGAGAGAGCACGGCTGGAAAAGTCAAAGGGACCATTCTCTCCTGATCCGGCCTGCCATGCAGTTGATGGGCAGTCATATCCACCGCCAAGACCCTAACAAACCTCACCCCATGAACCCAGAACCCCTGCTAAGTCACCAAACGTACCGAACCACATGGGGTGACCTATGGCAGAGGTGTTGGTTATCTAATAAATAATAATAAATGGTTCCAGGGGCGGCGGTACCCATACCCGCCTCCCTTCTTTTAACAAAAAATAATAGCATGATTTGATACAACCATGTTAGTGTGAGTTGCTCCACGAGCAGAGTTCCCGGATTCTAATCCCTTCGAGGGCGCTGTGGGTATTTCTTTATATTTAGAAGAAAAGTAGTGTATTAACATGTGCAAAAAAACTATTATTAAAAAAAAACGATTAAAATCCATTTTTCTTCAACAAAAATAGATTTTATTAAACAATTTTAATTTTATAAAAAAATGATTATTAATTAATCAATTTTTTTTTTACACTTATGATTTTTTCATTCGCAGCCCTGCTACGTTTAGTCATTTGTCCGGAATCCGGAGAGCGAACCTCTATTATGTTTATAAACAAAACATGACATTAACTCTATTTGTGCGTCTACGATGATATTTATTTTGTGCTTTGAAAACAGTTTAGTTGAAGTTTCTAATCAAACTTGTCACTAGATGAAGTCAACAGAGTCAACGAAAATTTTGTAATTTGTATTGATTATTTTTAAAAACTTTTAATTTCGGTTGATTATTTTTGAAACTTATAATTTCTGTTGAATATTTTTAAATTAATAAAACAATTAATATAACAAATTTTTAGGAAAAATAGATTATTTATAAATGGATTTTTCATATTACGAAAAAGAACCGATTATTTAATAATCGTCAAGTCACATCTCTAGTTGACATAACACCGACCCGGTGAGAGATCACAAACCAGAGGTAAGAATGAAAATGTCGTGACTTGAAACGGCTTTCCCAGATCTAAGTAAGCAGGTTATCGACCAACTGTTACCTTCCGCTTGCCCAACATCTTTTTGCCCTCACAACATTCCTCAAATTGGATGCCTCACAGCATTCCTCAAATTCCGCCGGCCTTGAGCAGTCAGCAGAAAGATACACAAAAATAGTTTTTTTATACATTCAACTCCACAAGGAAAACAATTCCCCTTAAGATCTATGACATCTTTGACGCATTGTCATTGTGGAGGGTAATTGAAGTGAAACTTATTTAGCGCCGTTGTGATGTGAAACTCCGATGAAACGGAAATTGCCCTAAAAAGAGCCAAACACATATTATATCTTTAGGATTTAGCCTGCGATAGAATTAGATAGAATGAAACCTTATCTTCGAACGGTACCTACGACGCGTCGCGCGTCGCGCTGGCCATATTGGCCGCTTTGATTATGATATCACTTTTCAAGGCTCCTAGTTTCGCTTCTACCACGTGTGAACTGTACTCGATTATTTTTAAAGAAAGGAGAAGGAGGGGTTGTTATCGGAAGGAAAAAGGTAAGAGTTAAAGATAAGATTCTGGGGGTCAATGGGTCCAGGAGTAGCGGTGCCTCTGCGATGCAAGGAGACATGTCGAGAAAGTGGTTCCTGTCAAAGAGTGGTTTTGGGTCGTAAACTAACTTCCTCAGACTCTTCGAAATGATTTTTTTAAGTGCTTAAAACAGTAGCCATTTAAAGAAAATTGTAGTGTATTTTGGTGTACCCCTTAGATGTGCCGCTCGGAGCTACTATCCCCTTGGACAGGGGTCAGGCGATTAAGTTGCTGTAAGTATAGCGATTAAACTTTGATGTTGTAGGTATTGAGATTAAAGTTGTAAGTTTGGCGATTAAAGTTCCTGTAAGTATGGCGATTAATTGATGTTGCAGGTATTGAGATTATAGTTGTTATAAGTGTTCCGATTAAAGTAACTGTAAGTATTGCGATTAAACTTTGATGTTGTAAGTATTGAGATTAAAGTTGTTATAAGTATTATAGTTGTTGTAAGTAGTAATTAAAGTAGCTGTAAGTATTGCGATCACAGTTGCTGTAAGTATTGTGATTGAAGTTGCTGTAAGTATTGCTTTATTCATCATATAACTTTTTATACAGTTTTTACAGGTGATTCGACTACCACGCTAGGCACATGCCCGTATTATGGTAGTCGGATTATGAATATATAATTATATAAATGCAAGAATTGTTATTGGTTAATATGTACAATGTTTTTGTATAACAACGACTACTTTTAGTGGTTTCTTAATTAAGTAGATAATATTTATATAATAATAAACTATTCTTATTGTAAGCTGCTGTTTGCCTATAAAATAGGTACATACATACATGATAAGTAGATAAATAAATAATGACTCTACTTGTGGAGATGTTGAAAATAAGTCATCCATCCATTATTATGATAATTATCAAAAGATATTTTTTTAATTTGACTGTAAAAAAAATAAAAATAATAGTAATAAAGCAAATTAACTTAACTTGTTGACTTCAGGCATTCTTTAAAATAGTTCCTCCCCTTTGTAAACAACCAATCCTGTACATTTATGATATAAAGCTTATCAGTTTTCGATTTCCTAGTATCAATACTCAGTGAGTTGAACATTTTGGGGGCAATATAGGAGAACTGTTGCTGTGCGAAAGTTGTTTTCGTTGTAGGAATTATACATTTAAGGTGTGACGAATACCGAGTGTGAATTTTTTTTGTGTTTTTTCCATCGAATCGTTTTTCCATAAGAATATGAGAATTGTTTTTATGTATAATTGTCGAATGTCTAATACTGTGAATTTTTTGAACAGTGGCTCTGATGGGTTATATTTGAATATTATCCTTAGCAGAAGTTTTTGAATAAGGACCATAGTATATAGAATCGACATTGCACACCCTCCCCATCCCACAATACCATATGTAGCAATTGATTGAAAAAGTGCAAAGTAAACACATCTCAGTGTTTGTAGGTTAAGAATAGATCTGAGAAAATAGAAAATGTAGCATAATTTGCGAAGCCTTTTTGTTGTAGAATTGATGTGTGCCTCCCAACGCAGTTGATTGTCAATAATAACCCCTAAGTACTTAATTTCGTTTGATATTTTTAGGTCATCGCATGAACAATTTTTGTGAAGTGATGATGTAGTCGTGTTAGGGTTCTGTGAACATGAATGTATGGTAAGTTTATGGCAGTTTTGGGGGAGGTTTGGTTTACGTATAGAAAAAAGTAGGTATTTTGTTTCATCAATATTAAGAGTGAGGAGATTGGAATCTAACCAGTGTTTTACTACATTTATGCCATAGTTTACTTTTTTAAAGGTTGAATTCAAATTTTCACCTTCAAATACGATAACCGTGTGACACGCATCTTGCTCTGTTAGCAAAGAAATTCCGTATGCATGAGCTCTCATCATCATCTCAGGGTCCTGCGTGGGATAAAAGAAAGCTACTATCTGAAGTAAATAAAAGAACTCACATAAAACAAAATGAACTTGTTATTATTGACAAGCAAAAAACATAATCTACATAAATACCTTTGTAAACTCATAAAGAAACGTGTAGAAAGAGAGTGTATTCTAACTGATTGTCAATTGTCTTTTACATCGCAGAACGGCTGCGTTCACTACCACTGCTTTTGCAGTACTTGCATATCACCACACGCCCTCCTGATGTCGTCATCACTGTACAAATTGACTTAACCAGCCCGGAGGCCTTCGCGCCCTAGTGGGTCGTCCTTCTGTACTGGTCTCTCCTTCTTCTTCACTGTCCTCTTCAAACACATCGAAAAGATTTACGGTGGGACTTGCGGCCAATTCCTCGCATCTCTCTTCAGACTCAGTTCGTTCTCTGTCAGGCATCTTCCGCAGGTCAAGCACATGTCTTGGTACACCATCAACTATGATATTGTTGACTGAATTAAGTCCTGTCACCCTTCCTTGCCTCCAGCGTGATGTGCATCTTTTGTCTACTGGTTTGACCGCAACGACATCGCCTACTTCAAACTCAGTCGATACTTCCTCTTCTATATTCACTTGCGCAGAAGGGTGCCTCCATGAATAAGTGTGAACCGAGCTAGAAGGCGCAACACCCTCATCCTTCTGACTCTTCGCAGCCAAATTATACCAAAATACTGCCTGCAGAGGATCGCTTCCACTTCTAGCTGCAGTTCTCTTTATTGTTCGATGATGTCGTTCAACTATACCATTTCCTGCTGGACGGTATGCCGCGCGAAATCTTTGACGTACATTCCATCTCTTACACATATCTGCAACACTATAGGAACGAAACGCAGTACTATTGTCCATGAGAACTTCACTGGGCGGGCCTCTTTCCCGAAACACTTCTTCCAGATTTTTGACAATCGAAACTGCGTTCTCTGATTCGATTTCCCGCCACACGGCAAATCTACTTGGCCCGCAATCGATGAGTGTGAAGAAACATTTCCTACCGAAATGAGTGACATCAACTGCCAAGCGACTCCAATTTGTTGCAACATTGAGGTTACATTGAGGTTCATGGGTTGACGGCGGTGAGTCAATTGTCCTGCATTGTATGCAGTTACGTACGCATTTATCGACGTCCTCTCTTCTCACCTCGGGATCAACCAGCCAGGCAAGATGAAGCGTTCGCTCTACTCCAAAATGATGTTGAGCATGTAAAGCTTCTACGCTTAAAGCACATGTTTGCTCTCCAGTTTCTTTTTCAAGTATCTCCAACCTCTCTTCATACTCTGAAGATTGTAAGTCTCTTTCATGACGTTTCCTGTCATGGCTACTCTTTACCCAGGCCTTGCAGACCCTAGTAAGTACATCGGCTTTATTTTTACAAGACTTTACAAGGGTGATCGACAATGTGAGATCAAATTCTTCTACAATCTCCTTCACCAATCCCAGACGCCGCTTGACGAGCATCTCTGACATGCCAGAAACTTTTACACGACTACTCCCGGTAAGTGTGGATCTCACCCAGCACAAAACCGTTGCCGAATCTGTAATTATTTCCACAACTTGAAGATTCCACTTGAGAGCTAGGTTTAATCCCTTCAGGACAGCATCTAGCTCCGCTATGTTAATATGCGCTACATCGGTTGTCTTACGTAGCCATGCGGCGTCTTCAACAGTTCTTCCCTCAATTTCCAAGGTAACTCCAAGGGCCAGATTACTTGCATCACAATAAACTCTGGCATCACCTAATGATTCAGGCACTAGCCACTCCCCTTTTACAGGATCGTCAATTCTCACTCTCACCAGAAGCTCTTCAGCCATTTGTTGGGCCCTGTCGCCAACGTAATCATCCCATGCCTGGCCTTGACATTCTCTCTTCATGAAACTGCAGGCTGTCCTTAACCATCCACACACAGGATAGTGCCCAGTCAGCTTGCCACAGATCGAAAATAATTCCATTCTACTCAGGTGCGATCCTTCGTGCATTATGGGAATGTCATTGCCTCTTCTGAACATAAGACGTCCGACCTTATCACGTTCAATACGCAATCCGAGCACTCTTGCGCCCTCCAGTTTAATCGGCTCATCATGCCATGTGCGCCTCACGAACTCCTCATAGGCCAGAAACGGGTTTGTTGCGAAGGCACAAATCAACGCATTTTTGATGGCGTCACCATTGTCCTTATCCTCTACACTCAGCTCATTGTAGACAGCAAATTCAGGTCCCTCCAGAAACATCGGGATGATCGCGCACACATCCTTTACTTCTTTAATTTTTAAAACCAACTCGACTTTTGTTATCCACTGAATAACGTCGCCCTCGCCATTAAAACACCTTAATAAATCTCCGAGTTTAATATTTGACATCTTGCCGAAATAGCTTGTATTCTAACTGATTGTCTTTTACATCGCAGAACGGTTGCGTTCACTACCACTGCTTTTGCAGTACTTGCATATCACCACAGAGAGAGAGAGATAATTCAGTTATTTTAGTAGAATCCACTCCAAATGATCATTCGTAGCTTGCGATAGTTAATATGGCGCACCTCTTCCAGCCTCAAAAACAAGGGCTCCAGATAGCTGGAGAAGAGCCCCAGAGCTGTCGCTTCGCATGTCCATGACACAGTGAAGGAGCCGAGATTCCAGTCCATCCACAAAGGCCCGCTGATCACAATGCGTCATAGGCTATCTCTCAGGCATTGAAAGGATATAACCCGCAGTTCTAGACTGTAAATGTCATTTAAAAAGTGCCTGCAATCTTCATCAAAGTTGTCCTCGGTGATATTGGATTGTACGTGGCTGTTTTATATAACGTCACAGGCTGTAAACACGCCCGACCAAAAAATCAATGTATCCAGCTGTATTCAATATTCCCGGTGGCTATTTCTCGGTGGATTGTTTTCCGCGTCATTACGAGCGTCAAGCATTAATTCTTCACGGCACCAATTTGTAGGTGTTTGCACTAGCCTCCCTGGCTTGTTGAATAAAAAAAACCGGACTACATCAAGCAACCACTCTGTTACGAAGCAAAGTTCCTGATAGAGAAATTTACACAATCATTTACGAGTAATAATAATATTTCTCGTGCTGAGATTAAACACAAAATCACGCTTCATAATATAACTCTTTACGAATCAAACTTCCGACAAATTCTTAAAGGCGGAAACACATTATTAAAACCCGACGCGACGCCACGTGTCAACACCCGATATGCACCGTGCACATTACCAACACGCGACGCCACGATATACTAGCAATTTCTGAATACAGTTAGCTAACAGCAGTGGAAGTGTACGGTTATGTACTATGGATTTATTAAATAACGAGTCAGACTTTGAAGAAGATTTGATGCAAATTTTGGGTACATATATGATACTTAAACGACTCAAGAAAACGATAATAACTAGGCGTTACTGGGTACATGAAATAAATCAAAAGAGAAGTATGTGTGGTGAATATCGTACTCTGTATCCAGACTTACTTCAAGATAATGAAGGATTTCATATGTATTTTTGGGTTACTATTATTTTTTATTACCCATTATTTTTATTTATTCTTCCCATACATTATTTCTCACAGTATGAACCCTGTATATAGCTAAACTCGTGTCATATAAAACAGGATATCGTTTTACCAACTCAACTAATTGTTCGTCGGTCATTTTGCTAAATAAATGCAAAGAAGAATATGAAATTGGCAAAAATTCCCTATATGCTCTGTGACAGTTCTCGAACGACTGACGCGTGGCGTCGGGTGTTGTCTAGAAACACACCGCGCGCGCCGCGTCGGATGGCGTGTTTACCCCCACCATGGGCAACACACCGACCTGGCACGTCTGGATCGGGTGGCGTGTGCGCGCATGGCGTCGCGTCGGGTGTTCATAGTGTGATTCTGGTCTATAGAAAACAATACATTTGATTCGACTCAACACGCATCGCGTTTCGTCGGGTCGGGTCGGGTTTTAATAATGTGTTTCTGCCATTATTATGTCATCACGTCGCCCTTACAACAGTTTTTTTTCTTTTTTTTTCAAAACAATCGAGCCACGTTCAATTTGAAATTTGCAATTTGAATTTTTTTTTCAGTCGTTCCAACGGCACACCTAAATTAATAATACTCCTTCTGAGCAAGTAGGTACCGACTGAATAACTACCATGAAAATAATTACGTTACACGTGTCATCAGCGAATAATATTATAGTGCCACCAGTATTCAGATTGCATAAAGAGTTAATGTATATGTTGGGGTTTCACAAGGTACCCGCAAAGCGGAAGGAAAGGAAAAATGAGGAATGCCGACTTACCCTGCAGATTTTCTTCCTTCGCTTGTCTACTTCAGATCCGCTGGTTCCTTTCTTTCACCATTGAACTCGCGAGCTCACGATGGACACATATATTTCGACACGGTCGACTAAAGGCTCCGTATTCAACATAAGTGTTGACAGGATGGTGTGTAATTTTCAACTGCACAATGTGAATCTTGATTGTAACTGGTCGGCATGGTGGGTAGAAAAAGTAGGAATTGTTGGGTAGGAATAATTATGATTTGTTGGGTAGGAATTAGAAGGATCGGTAGGTAGAAATTAAAAGTTGGAAAAAATAAAGGTAAAGGAACAATGCTAGGCACCAACAGTATATAAGAAAGAGAAGTGGGCCTAATACACTGCCTTGGGGCACGCCATACGTGATTTGACAATTTGAACTTCTGTATTCTTTAGCGGAATTGATAATAGTTGACTGGGATCTATTTGTTAGATAGATCTTGAACCATTCAAGTGTAATCCCTTTTATTCCTATCTGCAGGAGTTTTTTTAGAAATTTGCGGTGAGATACAATATCAAAGGCCTTAGCTAGATCCAAGAATACAGCGAGGGGTTTGCGAATTTTATCGAGGTTATCAGATATTAATTTAGTAAAAGTTGCAATTGCATCTGAGGCACTACGACTTTTGCGGAAGCCGTATTGATTTCTTGACAGGATTTCATTGTCTTCAAGAAATTTGTAGAGTCTTCGTTTTACCGTTTTTTCAATTATTTTTGAGATCGGACTCAGCAAAGATATTGGTCTATAGTTATTCACGGATGATCTGTCCCCTGATTTAAAGACAGGAATAATTGTTGAAGGTTTTAGGGTGTTTGGGAAAAGGCCAGCTCGAAAACTTAGATTCGTGATATGTTCAAGGGGTTTATTGATGATTGGTTTGAGGTATTTAATTAGTTTGGTGGATATATTGTCAATTCCCGTGGAGTGTGTATTTTTGAGTGAAGTGATGATTTCATTGATTTCTTGTTCTGTTGTTGGAGTGAGAATGAAAGGGTTATAACTCTTATTGTTCAAAGAGATATTGTTTGCAAGGCTATCTTCAGATGTTTTATTTTTATTTAGGATGTTATTTGCTAGGTCTGATCCGATTGTAGAAAAGAATTTGTTGAAATGATTTGTGATTGTTTCAGAGTTTTCAGTTGCATTTAATGTTTTGTCTGCGATGGTGATCTTATTTATGGGTGTTGTCACGTTTTCTGTGTAGCATATTTCTTTGACAATATTCCAGATTTGTTTATTGTCGTTAGCAGCTTCTTCTATTTGTTTCCTATAATAGTCTTCTCTGGCCGTACAGGTTATTTTTTTACAAGCATTTCTACAACGTTTATAGAATAAGAGAGATTTGCAATCGGTAGGATTATTTTTACAATATTTATGAAGTTTGTCACGCTTACGAATGCAGTGTAAAATACCATTTTTTATCCAAGGTTTTAGTTCGATTTTACGACTATTTTGGTTGTTGTTTGTGTTGGATGGAGAATTTATTAGATGTTTATGAAGGATATCGATGAGAGATTCACAGGCTAAGTTTGGATCACTAAGTTTATAAAAATTTGACCAATTTTCTCTGACACCAGTTTGAAGAGAGTATCATATGAAATTTTCTTTAGTTGTATAGTAGATGGTGGTGATTTTTGTATTTTATGGGAAATGGAGGTGATAGTAGCGTAGTGGTATGTAACAGTACATTGATATACTAGAGAATTGATATTTAGTTTGCATTTGGCAAAAACGTGGTCTATGCAACTGGCGGACAGCTCTGATACACGAGTGGGGGCTGTAATAGCTGTTAGAAATCCTTGCAAAGTTAGTAGATTTATGTAATCGTTGGCTTGAGGATGCATTGTATTTATAATATTGATATTAACCTTTCAAAGGCCAGGAACGCGCCCGCGCGCGAGACTGGAATTTCAAAAAAGAATATTAATTCAAATAATTTGGATGCGATTTTAAATTTTATTCCATTAATTTATAACATAAAATAAAGCTTAAAATAGCTTCCTCCATTCTTGTTATTAAGGTAATTTAAAAAAGGTAAGGTAAAAAACCCTGGCCCTTGACAGGTTAAGGTCACCAATAATAAAGAAATTTTCACAATCTCTAATGCATACCAGAATTTCATTAAGTGCTTTTAAAAATGGTATTATGTTGGATGTTTTCAGTGACCGGTATATAGATAGAATAGTAACGTTTTTTTTCTATTTCGAGTTTAAGACAATTTGAGTTAGCTTATGTGATTTCCTTTACAGAGTGTTGTATGTGATTTTTTATGTAAATAATAACGCCATCATTTGGTGATTGGTTATTATGTGTGTTGTAGTGATTATAGTTTTTTTTATGTTTTTAGGAATATAGTTATCTTTGATCCAGCATTCGCTCAAAATAAGCAAGTCAAAGTCTGAGTCAAGTTCTGTATGTAGTATCATAAGTTCATTGAAGTTTTTTTCATACTTCTAATGTTCATGGAAAATATTTTTAAGTTTGATTTATTTTGGGTTTTTTGAACTTCTATGGAACTATTGGTTTCAATACATGGAACCTGCAATATGTTGTCCAAAAGATTTGTTATATTATCATCCATTTATATAAATTGGTGTAGTATATATTACATAACAGATTGTTGGAATTTTGTTGGGTTTTGTATGAAATTAATAATATAGTAAGTAAAAAAAGTATATTTATAAAGTATTAGTTTGCATAATGACTCATATAAATAAAGTATATGATGGGAGTATCATTTAGAAAAAAAGATATTTACAAGTATTATCATTAGATTTTGAAGTATGAGGCATAAAAACTGAACTTTTTTTCCGACACTTTAGAGCAAAGGCAATAATATAAAAATATGTATCTTTCTATGTTTAAACTATAGGTATGGTTTATGCAGAAATTATAATTGCCATTTAAAATTGAAAAGGTATTATATAACACATACGTAGGTTTGGGGTCGTATGAAGTATGATACAGGAACAAAAACATCAGCGTAATGTTTGAGAGACATACATCATACATCCATAAGCTTGCCAAAAATATGAAGAATTAAATTAAAAGAATTACGCTCCAAATATGTATTCATTGGATTAATATTGATTTTATAAATGATCGTGTTACGAGGGCAAATATTATGTAGAAAAAAATAATGGTTAAAGATATTAATATTTAAAAGCAGATATTCATTATATTTAGTTTGTTGATGGCCTTTCGGGTAATGACAACAGTAATCGATCTTTGTTTGTTTCACTGGCCAGTATTGCAGGCGTTCCGAAGTCCTTACGCACGTATATTTGTCCTTGTTTAATCCAGGCGTATTTAAATTTGTTTGTTGCCTTACGGGCCAGGTACCATAGATGATTGGCTCGAAAAGTCAGGTGTTCGGAAACGTAGACTTTCGAGCTAGTGCCAGCAATTCCCAGTTGTTGTGTGTTTAATTTTTCGGCTGGACTGTATGCTTGCTTGTTGTAGGTTTTGACATCGGAAAGAAATTGGTCGCGGTCCATGTTAGTTTTGAATTTGAAGATGATGGGTTTATGTTCCTTATTAGTTTTTTGAGAAATTCGGTAAGTTGCTTCAACTTCATTTATATTTACATTAGACGTTGTAGTTTGATGAATGTTATAGAACACATTTTTTTAAGTTCTCACCCTTTAGTTCAGGGTTTCCCCGAACTTCAATGTTTTTAGACCTATTTGCACGGTCCATACTATCCATTTGCCCTTCCAAAAATTCAATTCGGGTTTCAAGTTTAGTGTTTTTATTTTTTAGCTCTTCATTTTGTTCTTCTAAATTATGAACTCTTATGACTATATCTTCATATTGCTTACTCATATTCGATATCGTTTCTAGAATTTTATTATTTTGTTTAATAATGGCGTTTTGAGATTGAAGGAGCTCGTTTGAATTATATACACTCAAATCGGTCGAGTTTTTTTATGGAATACCTGTTTTGTTTATTGGATACTACTTCCAATGGTTTGTCATCACTGCTCGTGATCGAATTGATGCACTGCTTGCATTTTTGCTGAGCGCGTCGTTCTTTGGTGAGGCGGCGATGAGTGTTCTCTGTCACGCCACCACAGTGGAGGTGATATGTCCCTTTGCACTTTGAGCAAACGAACATAGAATCGTCGGAGAGAATGTTTTCTGGGCAGGCACGGCACTCACTCATTAACTCCACACAGGAGGTCCCGAGAAAAATATTTTCCCTCAGGGCCTATGTCATCTGAGATGCTGTGTGGAGGGTCTTTTTGAGGAGAGGAAGGAATGAACTGAACATTGGTCTTAAAGAGACCCATGTTGTAGGAAAGAGGAAACACAGAGGCCGGCAAACCGTTCCAAAGTCGAGCTGTTGAACTCAAGAACAAGTCGAAGAAGCGATCCGTTCTTATGTGACAAATGTCAACCGTATACAAATGTTGGGCACGCGTTTGGCGTATTTCCCGACTATGCACCGGTGCCAAAAAGTTCAATGACGCTAGTTCCTTGGAGCATCTTCCATTGTAATAGGATAGCGTTCCCACCCGATGCCTCTGCTCTAAAGATTGCAATCCGTCTGTTAAGTTGGGAGAATCTATCAAACGGACCGCCCGTTTCTGCACAGAGTCGAGGGTATTTTTCAGGTATTTTGGAGCTCCAGACCAGAGGTGGCTGCCAAATTCAACCGTGGCACGTACTTGTGATCTGTGCAGGGTTAGCAGTTGTGTACTATTAAACTATCTGCGAGCCCTGTACAGTACGCCCAGTTTTTGGTAGGCTAACTTAACTCTGGCTTCGATGGAGCCCCCGTACTTGAGCTGGTCACTTAGGGTTACACCAAGCATATCGATGAAGGTCCTGTTTGGAAGATTGCTTCCGTTGAAGGAGACTGGATTTTCATTTCGATCCCTTTTAGACGTAATCAGACAGGATTATATATTACAAGAAATCATTGAGAAATGGGAAGAACGATGCAAGATAGACCGAGATAGACCTAAAGATTTCCCCACTATTCCAGAAACCTCAAAATTCAGAGAAAATCCCCGTAGTCTTGGCTTTTCAACTGACCTAATTTTTCACAAAAAATGGCGAAACAATTGGATGTATTGGGGGAAAATAGAGTAACTTTAAGCCACCGCTACCCGAATATCTACCGATTTCTTAAATATCCCTCTTAAACATTTGAAAATTTTAAGCTCTTAAAAAAATATTTGTTTCTTTTGAAGATAATATCTACGAGTATACATTGCCCACTTCCCCAAGTTCCCTCGATAAAAAAAAAATCGCAAAGTATGCTCCGAAAATTATTATTTTCACATCTGTTTCAGTTATTTCACAAGATATAATGTATGAATAAAACTATTTAAATGCTGTTTTAGACAACTCCCAAGAGATTTATGCTCTATTTTAAACGAGTCGTGTTTTATTAAACATTTTCACAATTTTCGCTTCAATTTTAACGTTTTAAATATTAGCGCACTCTCTCCCACATGCGTAATTAAATGTCTCTCCATATTTTTCTTTTTGAGTGGGGATACGGCGCCTTAACAATCCTTATGTACTGACACGTTTTCAGCATGGACAAATTTAAACTGGGTGTAAAATGCAGACTGGATTACCGGACATTGGACGATGTCAGTCTTGGGTCTTTATGTGGCATTGCAACGCACACCGGGTAGGCTTTCATAGGGTTTTTACATAACAATTTTTCCCTACCACCAAAACACAGACAGACAGACCTCTAAGCCTATAACAGCCAGGTACTATTTTAAAAACCCACATGAGGTAAAAATTGCAAGGCGCATATGACGCCGTTCTATTTGTACCTATAAGGAACATTAACTTTAAATTCAGTAAATTTAAATGATTCATCTCTTCAAGAAATAGAAGAATCACGTAAATGAAAAAAAGCACACCGGGTAGTCGCTAGTTTGTAATTACATATCTTTAAAAAATATACCTACTTTAGCTACCTATCTTTATTGTAGAATTATAAAATAATATTCTTCATTCCAATTGATATAAGAATAAAATCAATGTTACCTTTATGATTTCCGCCCAATACTCGGATAAGTGGTGTTATCTGTACCTGCGTATTTGATTACTAAGAATTTTGAAATATTGTTATCAGTTAGATAGTCGCACCTACTAAGCTTAAAATATTAAATGCATAGCAAACAATGTTGGCTACGTCCCATCGATGTATATTTTATGATTGATTCTATTTCCACAACGTCGTTAATTACATATTTATTTTTAATTTTAACTTAACGAGTAAAACCTCAAATTGAATACTTTTTTTAATCAACAGAAGACAATATTAGCGAAACTCAATCGAAAATATGAAAACAGAAAAATCAGAAAAAGATACAGGCACATCCAGGACATAAAAACTTTAAAAAGAAAATGACGTAAAGATAGCAGCCAATTAAAATGTACACTTACGTACGTTACGTATATTTTAAAGATAGATAATAACCGACAATAATCGGTAATAACCGATTTCGGCAAATCCGTGTCATTCATTAGCAAACTTACGTGTCGAAACCATAGATAAAATCTGATTTACTTTGCAAACCATTGGCACACATCATAAATACAAGCTTCGAAAATGGCAACTTTCCTTTAAATTACAAAAAAACTATTATTACGCCCATTTTCAAATCTGGTGACCCCACTCTAAGCAGTAATTATAGACCAATTTCTCTTACCTCAAATATAGCAAAAATATTTGAAAAAATTGTTAAAAAACAGATGTTTAATGGCATCTCGCTTTATAATACATATCACCATTTAGTTCTTAAAAGCAAAATCTGCTGTTGAATTAATAGACCTTTTTACATGGGAGCGCGAATTACTCGCCACGTTATTAACATATTTGCGAAGTTCAAATACGGCAAAGTAAAGTTCGCCTCTTTTCACAAACGAATATTTTGTTGCCGTATTTAGTTAAGACACTTTTAAAAAATGTTTCATAATTTATTTACCCCTGTAACCAGCGACGAGTACACTGGAGAACCGCCCACATTCGTTATGATCGACATATTTTAGGGTATAATGTATACCACAAGCTGACATTTTTGCCGTGTTATTTCGTAAAATGTACGATGAGAGCTCAACGCTGGTCCGGATAAGAATGACGACGTCACATTTTTTTAGATTCAAGCGAGGCACTCCCAGCCGGTTCCATGGAACCGGTATAGGGAGGGGTAAATAATACGCTTTTATCACTTAGGACAGGTCTATATTCATTCACAAGTCTATGTATTTATGGGTCCAATTAGTAGTTCTACCGAGCCGAACCCTCTGATATGAAAATATCTGGAATCGGTGAATTATTTTCCCATTTGGTCTCTGGTAGGTTGACATAGTGTTCTTGTATTTTTTTGTATTTATTATACTTACTAGCTGACCCTGCGAACTTCGTACCGCCTCAGAATCAAAAACTGTTGTCAACTTATTATCTGAATCAATTTAATTTTTTTATGTTAAAATGAATACTTAAAATGAATTAAGAAATGTAATTCACGTAGCAGCAAGGCATTTTCTTTATTAAAGCGAATCAAAATGATTCACGTGGCATTATTGTACTACTTTCTGTTAAACTATTTGCTGGATGGGTTGCACTTGGGCCGATTCCCTTCATTGAAGCGCCTCGTGATATATGACATTTTTCGTTTTGACCTGCTGACATGCAATACGAAATTTGGGGTACACTATACCATTGACTTGTGATTCAAACAATGTTGGCCCAAGAACATTCACAGCAACAACCTAAAGTAGAAGCATTCATCACTTTTTAGATAAACTGTGTAAATGCGACCAAGAGCATCAGTAAAACGCACAACCGGATGGTCAGTAACCACATCGCCGTGCTTCCGACGTGGAAATCTCTTTGACAAAGCGTTCCAAGTGTAATAGTAATAACGTGGCATTTCAGAGTAGAGCAACGTTCGGGCAAACAGATCGCATTGGCAAATCAAAAAGAAACTGGTCAACGTTGTTGCTGGAGGTGTTTCTGCAAGTGGCAACATTCGATGTAATGAAATAAACTCGTTGACCATTCTCAAGATGCACCGCCAAAAGTACAGCAATGGAATGTCGTTCATGAATGGGGAATGAGAATATACGCCAAATTGCCTCATTGTAGCTCACCAACTTGATATATTTGTAGTTTGAACGCCAAAAACCGCCATATCACTGACTTTCGTGACAAATTTGCAGATATATTTGATTGACTTCACCGAATTGCAATACTCTACGTTGCAATGCGCCTCGAATGTTTTGGAAAGAAGTGGCTGTTTTCCTGGAGTTGTGCAGACATACGTTCACCGTTTGTCTCATTTTCGACTATTGACATTGAGTGTGTAAGAAAGAAGGGCAGCATTGTATGATTAAAAACAAAAGCAAAACAATCAGCGCTTTAACATTAAAATTTGATGTTTTTAAATTATTGGAATTCACGCAAACGTCAATATTATAAAATAAATAAATAAAAAAATAAAAAAAAATAATAATAAAAAAATATATATATATTAAATTTTATTTATTTTTATTTTTATTTATTTATTTTATCCTTTCCGGTTAGGAGACAAATCTAACAAATCAAAGATCATCAAAATCGGTCCAACCGTTCTCGAGTTATAAATAGTGTAACTAACCCGACTTTGTTTTATATTAAGATATAGTGCACTTACATTGTGTGGATTGACTAGATGATCATTTGTGGAAAAGTGTGTGGAAGGGTTTAGTTTTAATCTGTGGGGAATCCGAGTTGAATCCCGGAAATAAAGTGGTAAAATGAATAAACGCAGGAATTTAATGTATCCCCATCATAAATAAGCAGGGCTTTTGTATATGGGGGGGGGGGGGGGTGATTATATTAGTTTTACTTGACATGATTTAGTTAAAGTTTTCAGTGTAATTTTTAAGGTGAGTTTTAATTTTTTTTACATTGGTATTCATGTTTCTATTTTTTTTTGGTAATGAATTAATTTTTTTTTAAATAGAAACATCTTCAAAGGATCTTCAAGGTTTTTTTGATCGCGTTCATGCAAATTAAAAAAAAAATAATAATTTAGGTTTAAATTTTTTTATAAAGAAACTAGCGAATTCCCACTAAAAAAACTATTTTCTCTCTCCGTGTCCTTTCCCATTCGTTCCGTTCCCCTTCCGCCTTCCTTTCCCCTCTCCAACTTCCCAACGCATTCCCTCTCCAACTTCCCCGCCTTCCCTCTCCCCTATACCGCAAACCAACTACCGTATTACCGTATCCCCCCCCCCCCTCCCGCGTTCCATACATTCAGTCGAGGTACATTCAGTTTTCAAACAGCTCGCGTGCCACTTACTGCAACTTTTTATTCAAATTTTATAATGCCAGAGCTCACCAATACAATAAAAACATTCGTGGACGTGCACACAATAATTCACCGAAGTTTCATTGCATTCAGAATGATTTCATAGCGCCAGCACTCACTGTTATATATCGAAACCTATAAACCCTGAGGAAAATAATTCCTCTCAGGGCCTATGTCATCTTTGGGGATGCTGTGCGGAGGTTTATTTTGTGAAAGGAAAAAGAGGAAGTTCTTAGAAGGAAAAGGGTATTAGGGTTGGGTAGGAATCTGGGGGTCACTGAGTCCAGGAGTGTTGGACGTATGAATCGATCCCTCCCACTGCGGTGCAAGGCAATGTTCTAAGAGAGTACAGCTGGAGAAGTCAAATGGACTCCCTCAACCATTCTCTCCCGATCCGGCCTGCTATGAAGCTGGTAGGCAGACGCATCCGCCGCCACCTGAACAAACCTCACCCATGAACCCGGAAATGTCACCCTGCTAAGTCACCGGCCGTAGCGAACCCCTTGGGGTGACCTATGGCAGAGGTGTTGGTTATTCAATAAATGGTTCCCGGGACGGCATATACACATTAAATCACAAAAGTTTCATCTCAATCGGATTAGTGGTTTAAGAGCGCCTAAGGGACAAACAAAGAAACATGCATTTTTATATAAAAATTAAGATTATATAGCTAGGTATTTGGTTTGAAATTTCAAATTAAAATTTATTTATTATTAGTTTCAATAGCAAGGTTTGTACATGTATGTATAATGTATAGTATAAGTATAGATTCATTTTTTGTTTCACAGACCTCCTCACTAGGATTTCCTGTTCTGAGGTGGCCTGTAGTTTTTAAAATATTTGTATTTGGTTATGGATTGTCTTTATATCGTCTTCATGATGTTTGTAATGTTATTATCGCTTTGATCTCTCAGCCATGTTTTTACTTTTGTTTTAAATATATTCATTTCCTTTATATTTTTGATAATGTTGCACAATTACTTACAGAAATCTGCTCAAGGGAAATTTTAGGAAAAGGTTTATTTTATCAAAGCATATTTTTGGTTTTCATAATGTATACTGATTCATAGTAAAGATTAATCTCTTAGGTTTTTTATAATGTGTATTGTTGTAATTGCGTACAAGAATATCAGATCAATCGCAATTTTTACGATTTCATTAAAGTTGCAAGCTCTCGGGCTCTAAAATGTGGAATGAAAGGTAAGAATTTATTACGAAAGATTACGACAATATAAAGGGCTAGCAACACTATCAAGCGGCTTGGCTCAATCACGTAGTTTTTTGTCTATGGCTAGAGTTTTGACCGCAATATGACCGTTTCCAGAGGTGGCTTGACGCTTGAGCTAAGCATTGCGCAATAATCTACGTTATATTGCGCAACGCTTGAAGCGAATTTATATTTTTTGGGCCTAGACGACAAATCATAGACAAATAAGTACCTACCTGAGTGGTGATTTTAGATATTACGTTTTTGTGTTTAATTTGTAGAAACCCATCTGATTTTTCTTTTAAATTAATGTAAATATAATTTAATAATGTTATGACGTTAATATTATATTAAAATATTAATATATAACATTTATTATAACATAACAAATAATTATTTTTCTTTACTAGATTCCATCTCGCGCAAAAAAATCACTTTCAACTACCGAAAATGACAGGAAGCCATAGACAAAGGAGTAATAATATGTTCAAATGCCTTTCGAGAGAAATATCGTCTATGCATAGACTAAGGCTTGGCTCAACCGCTTGAAGCGCGCGTCAAGCTGTTGAGGCAAGCATCCATAGACAATAACGGAAAATAAATTTACGTGCTTACCGTCAAGCCGCTGGATAGTCTCCAAGCGTTCTGGCAAGCATTTGTCTATGCCTAAATGTGATTTTCGATAGTTTGTTTGGTTTATTTATGGTTGACAGTGAATTTTTTGCGGCTGAAATAAAATGGAATCTAACGGAGACAAAGCATTCTTAGCTCTTGGGTTAGCTTTGTATTTTAATAAAAATAAACGAATTTGGTGTCAAGAATGGTACAATTTGAGATCCCGCTTTAAGGGGTGTTCAGACATCTAATATAACCGCTAGCAGGTATCTGTTGAACCGCGAGCGCTTATGTTTCGTGGCGTTCACACGGCGCAGATAAAATATTTCTTCCTATGGTAGGAGAGGGGGTCAGTTGAATTAGCGAGCGGCCACGGAGCGCGCATTTTTTGTACTGAATCTATGGAGTTGACATCTGTCACCCACCGTTCTTGGCAGCTCCGTAATTAAAATGACCCCCTCTCCTGTTTTCGTCGGAGTGAGGGGCGCTTAACTGTTGGCATATCGCCTCAGGAGCGGTTACGGCGTAAGATGTGCATTGTCTATGGTTGATGTGCGCATAAAGCGCTCAGGTGTGAACGGTCTGAAGGGATTGTATGGAGAGCGATATGTGGCGTGCTATGATCTTTTATATTTATATGCTCAATGTGAACGAGCTCTTACTCATAAGCATTTACAAAGCGTGTTACAGGCACGGCACCAAATGATTACATGCATTTTTTCATGTAATCATTTAGTGTTGAGTACCTCATACAAGAGGCACCTCAACTGTCCCATACAAACACGTAAAATGTCCCCCCACCTCACAAAATGTATTTGTACCAGCTGTTTTTCTTTGAATTACTACAAATGTCATGTCATGTTGTCGCGCTTGGGACAAATACGAAGGGGGACAAATATGAGGTGGTTGGTTTATTGGTCAACATTCATGTCATGTTACGTATGGGAAAAATATGAAGGGGGGACAAATTTGAGGTGTGAGGTGGTTGGTTTATAGGACTACATTCATGTCATGTCACGTATGGGACAAATATGAGGTGAGGTGTGAGTTGGTTGGTGTATTGGACTACATGTCATGTCACGTTGCCACGTATGCTGCTCGAAAAAAAACTTTTTTTCGGGTGCGTTAGTCAGTTGGTTTCTGGGAGTACTTTGGTGTAACAGCTGGACTTCAAGCCGTCGAAGGTCATGGCCGCAATACACGTGAGCGAACTAATTTATAATGAATCATCACGAGATAGTTTTAACTTTGGCTTAATAAATCATTAGCGTTTAATTAATCCTTTCTAAATATGTATAGTTGATCTGTACAGGCGCCCTTTAGGATTTTCTAATGAAATGCAACCATTTTGTTTGATTCCACATGTTCATTAATTGATTTACCGAAGGTAGTCAACCACCCCTGTAGATTCAATAACACAATAATCATGCTCTACAGGGGCGGATCCAGGATTTGTTTCTGGGGGGGGGCACAAGGGGCGGACGGGCCAAAAAAAAAAAAATTCAGGATTTTTTTCTGAGGGGGGGGGGGGGGGGGGGGTGGGCACAAGGGGCGGACAGTTACAAGTTCAGGTATATATAGGAAGATTTTTTGAAAGTGTCAAAACAATAGAAAAATTAAATCTATCTATCTTTCTTCTTTTATCTCTTCTTTTCTTCTTTATATATAAAAATGAATCGCCGAAATGTATGTACGCACATAACTTACGAACGACTGCACCAAATTGGATGATTCTTTTTTTGTTGTGTTTGTTATTGTCAGGACAAGGTTTGTATGAAAGAAAATTGAAAAAAAAAATCAAACGGATTTTTTTTTTAAATGTCATAATATGAAAATTGAGTGCGTGAATGAGACAGAAGACTAAGAGAGGTCTTCAAAATAGCTTTTAGTATGTTCACACCCTAAGCACCCTGACCAAGTTTCTGAAGGAATCGCTTAGGTGCACTCTACACCTACTTTTGGACCATTCATTTTTTTTTACATGAGCTCCACACAGGAGGCCCTGAGGAACATAATTTCCCTCAGGGCCTATGTCATCTTTATGCTCACCTATGATGCTGTGTGGAGGGTTTTTTTAAGGAAAGGAAGGAGAGGAGAGTTCTGGGAAGGAAAAGGGTTTAAGGGGTGGGTAGGAATCTCGGGTTCAGTTTTGTACTGGTCATCCGCCTCCAAGACCTGGACAAACCTCACTCCATGAAACCGGGCACCCCTGCTAAATCACCAAACGTAGCGAACCACTTGGGGTGACCTATGGCAGAGGTATTGGTTATCCAATAAAGGTTCCCGGGGCGGCGGTACCCATTCCCACCTCCCAAATTAAAAATTGACTGGACTATAAACAAATATGATTAAAATGTGCACTTTACTTATTTGAAAATTGAAAAATGGGTCGGGTCAAGATGTGGCGGGTTCAATTCCTCTTTCAATGTACAAACAACATCTTCCGCTTATTATGATGCTGGTAGGAGATTTTCAAATTGTCAGGTTATTCGTAAACCGGGAATACGAATTATGACGCCTTTTCTTTAAAAAAAAAGTAGTACCCAATAAATAGATAAGCCTCACCCCATGAACCCGGGCACCTCTGTTATCCAATGAATGGTTGCCGAGCGGCAATGGTCGCCTTCCAAATTGATACCTCATCCCATAACCCGGGAACCCCTGCTAAGTCACCAAACATGGCAAACCACTCGGGTGACCTACGGCAGGGGTGTTGGTTATCCAAAAAATGTTTTCCGGGGCGGCGCGGCAGTACCCATCCCGTCCCGTCTCCCATATTGATAAGAGAAATTAAAGAGAAACAATGATAATAGTAGTTCCGTTATAATAAATAATATAGCTTTGTTTTGTGAACGGTCACCTCAATTGTACATTACACTTTATAGGTAATCTAACGTAATACATTGAGAAAATAACAGATATTTTCATAAATATTATGTGTATTTTAAAATTGTGGCAGCCCTACATCTATTATCAACTTCTCTGGAAACGAATGTTTGAAATGAAATTATTAGCCAAGTTCCAAACCAGACCTTTTATAATAATAATGCGCGCGCGCTGCAGATACACCTCCTGTCGAATGCGTTAAAAGCAAATTTCACGAATCGTCCGAAATGTTTTTTTTTGTGCGGAGAACGGGGCCTTAAACACGTTATGTTTTAAAGCTCTTAAAAATGTATATTATTCTTGAAGATAATATCTTGACATTGCCCGCGCCAAAACGCAAATCATATAAAATTCCCTCGATAGACAAAAAATCGCACAGTATGCTCCAAAAATTATTATAAACAAGTTTGTTTCAGTTATTTTACAAGTTATATGTATGAAAAAAATCAGTGTTTCTTTAAATGCTGTTTAAGACAATGCTACAAGATTTTTGCTCTATTTTAAACGAGTCGTGTTTTATTAAACATTTTCGCAATTTTCGCATCGTTTTGTCGCTGCGCTCTCCTTTAACATTCGAAATTTTGTATCTCTCCATCTTCTTCTTTTCGGGACCGGTTGCGGAGCCCTAAATAGCATTTAAAGAAATTATGATTTTTTTCAATTATTTATAATAATTTTCGGAGCATATCTTTCGATTTTTTCTGTCCGGGGAATTTCATATAATTACCATTTCGGCGTGGAAAATGTATAGATATTATCGTCAAAAATAAAATGTATTTTTTTAGAAATTTAAAAACTTAGTGTTAAAGAAAAATATGTTATAAAACGGTAGAAATTCGGAATGCCGTGGCTTCAGATAGTTTAACTTGTGACCTTAATTGAAGAATAGTGCAACGGTTTTTTGTTGAGTTCTGTGTTTAATGTATTTTAAAGGTTTCCGTTTTACAAAATAACAAAAATTATCTTGACGAACTATTTTAATTTCGAACGAAAATAAATCAACACCATTTATTGGTTTGACCTTGGACGTAGTAAAAATTTTGTCTGGTAATTTTTGCCCTCTTTTCGCGACTAACTTTTTTGAACCAACCGCCAAAATTCTTTAATATTTCCAAATGAAAAAATCGATGGCATTCATTGTTTTGGCATTGCGGATATGAATATTTTACCTGCGGCGCTTTATTTTTACCCACTTTGATAGTTTTATTAAACAAAAATATTGTTTTACAATATGTTAAGTAGGTTTGCGACTCCACCGATAACAAATATAACCAGGTTATGTTGTACATACCCTCCCACCAAGGTCCGCATACAAAATAATAACGGAAAGATATTAATACTTCGACTAAAAAGGTTGATCATTCCTAAAAAACAGCGGAGGGTGAATTTATGTAGTTATAATTTATGGAATAAATATAATTTTTTATATTATTAAAAGCGGATCGTGCTTTAAAAAAGTTTGAAAACCACAATTTTTTTATTTTTTTTTTTATTTATTTAAGTACTTATCTTAAAAAATGGAACATGTTACAATGTTACTTTTCCTCCATTAAAAGCATTTGCTTGTGGATGGAGGAAGAGTTTACATTTTAAATATGTACAATTTATACTTATACAATCAGATGTTTCACATATGTACAGATTCACAGTTAATATCCTGTTAATATACCGTTAAAACACAGTTTAATTATATCGCAATCAAGACTCTTTAACTAAAAGATAAAATCATCTACATGTATTCAGTAAGAAGAAAAATAGGTATAATTTTTAGTGTGACATTCATGTGGTGATGGGGGAAGCAGCAATTTTCTCATTGGTGATTTCTCTAAAATGCTTTTTGATGGAGTTCAACAATTGTACTTTGTCATTAATGCTTCTGATTTCTACTGGAAGGTTATTAAAGAAATATTTTCCTTGGTGTGTATAATGGTGTTGGGCAAAAGACGTGTTTATTTCGGGGCATACAAATACATGTGTTAGTCTTGTACGATTTTCAGTTATGAATGAGAATTTATCTTTTTCTTTTATAATTTGTATGATTGAATTTTTCGTAAATAAGTTTTTAAGTGTTGGAACTTTGAATTCTTCGAATATGCGTTCAGTGGGGAAGTCTGGAGGTTTTTTTAGTATAATTTTAATAATGAGTCTTTGAACAATTTCTGTGGGGGTTAAACTAGTTTTGTAAGCTGCTCCCCAACTGATAATGGCATACTGAAGAATAGACTGTACTAATGCGTAGTATATTGAGTATAGATTTTTCGTTGATAAGAAGTTTCTAATTCGTAAGAATATATAAATTAATTTCCTAATTCTTTTTATTGTATGTCCGATGTGATCTTTCCATTTTAGGTTTTTATCTATGATTATTCCGAGATATGTAATTTTATCCGCTGTTTTCAAAAGTGAACAATTTTGTCGACAGTGATTAGTATCGTGTTGTGCGAGAGAATGATTATGTAAGATTATTTGAAGATTTGATATATTATTGGTGTTAATTTCGAAAGGGATGACATATGTTTTGTCACTATTTAACGAAAGGAGGTTGTAGTCAAACCATATTTTTAGATTATTTATGTCTTCTGTGGCTTTTAAATTAATTTTTTCCCATGTTTTTTCTTTTATTATAAGAACGGTATCATCGGCGTAAGAGATAATTCGTCCGTGTAATGGTTGAATGAATATATCGTTTACATATAAAATGAACAATATTGGTCCTAGCACGGTGCCCTGTGGGCAGTGGCGTAGCGCGGGGGGGGCGGGGGGGGGGGGGGGCGGTCCGCCCCGGGCGGCACTTTTAAGGGGGGCGGCAAATTTTCACAATAAATAATAACATTATCTTGGAAAAATTTAAACCATTTTAAATCATTATTTGAACATTTTCTACGATCCTTTCATTTACGAATCCAACTCTTTTGTTAATTCATTAAAAATATCAATAACTATATTTTTTTAAGCTGCGAATTTCGCAATTCGTAGGAAAACCGTACGCATATTATGAGAGTAATACTAATTAAAGCTGATAACTCGCAAACAGATTCACTCTTAATTAAAATCAGAATTGTGTTCAGAATGTATTAACGACGGAATTTCAGTTGTGTATTCATCTGCTGATACATTTCGAAAGAGACCATCATTTTATTCCAAGTGCAGTTATAAAATTCTAGTTGTAGATTATGTATGTGCTACCAGTATCAAAGAGAAACCATTTTCATTTTCTGGGTGTAGTTTTAATTCGGCAAATGCAGATTTAATTTGACCCGTCTAATCACAGGAGACGCAAATTATCCCAAACATTTAATTTTTAAATAAAATTGTGAAATTATGTCCCACACATACAATCTTAATATATAAAACAAAGTCGGGTTAGTTACACTATTTATAACTCGAGATCGACTGGACCGATGTTGATGATCTTTGATTTGTTGGATTTGTCTCCGCTCCGGATAACATAATAACTATTAAAACATTGCAAAAATTCACGAAAAAGAAAGTTATGAAGAAAATTAAAATTTCCATACATTTTATACGGAACGAATTCTCATATTTTGAAAGAACTGCAGCATTATTGTGATAGGTATTTTCCAAAAATTCAAAAACGTCAAATGTCAATTCGCTGATTGTTTCGCTTTTGTTCTTAATTATATAATGCTGCCCCTCTTTCTTACACACTAAATGTCAATAGTCGAAATCGAGACAAACGGTGAACGTATGTCTCTGCACTTCTCCAAAGAAAAAATACAATAATAATAAATTTCTGAAATGAAATGCATTTATTTACGTAAGCTCCACTCAGGACATATGTCATCTTAGGAGATGCTGTGTGGAGAGTCTTTTTAAGGAAGGGTAGGATGTTCTGGAAAAGAAAAAGTGGAAAGTCAGTGTATCCGGGAGTGAATCCATCCCTCCAACTGCGGTGCAAGGCCATTGCCTTGACCAGAATTGACCTTTTACCTTGACCTTTCCAGCCGGACTCTTTCGACCCATTGGTCGAGAGATTCCGGCTGGAAAGGTCAAAAGGGAGCTCCCAGTCTCTCGATCCGGCCCGCCACGCAGCCGGTGGGCAGACGCATCCGCCACCAAGACCCGCACAAAAGTCACTCCATGAATCCGAACCCCAGGCACCCCTGCTAAATCACCAAACATAGTAAACCACTTGGGGTTACCTATGACTGAGGTGTTGGTTATCCAATAAATGGTTCCCGGAGCGGCGGCTCCCGTACCCGCTTCCTTTCAATAATTCCCGTAAGTAAGTGGAAAAGTCTGAAAATCATAAAAAATATAAATCCGTACACAACGCCATCTCTGATACTAACAAAAACAAAACACGGACAGTTGGGCATCGATAATTGCTTCATTGTGTAATTTTTTACTTAATAAAAAAACTTAATTTAATTCAACAGTTATTGATTCTAAGGCGGTACGAAGTTCGTCTGGAATCGAACAGAAACTTGTCGAAAGGAATCTGTATTTAAAATTTTAAGTTTATTCTATTTTAGGTACTTTAATTCGAATATTCGCAGGCGTGTATTTTTGAGCCAATTCACATGTCCAATAAGAAAATTTTAATGTTTAGAAACAATAATGTTCTAATAAGCACGTCGGAAAAAATACTTTATCTAGATTTTAGAACAGTTTTGTTTTAATAAAAAGGAACATAGCATTGGAAGATCCGGAAATTTTGTACGCAAACATTGACAGGCAAAAGTTTATAGATATTTTTTTCTTATTATTCGAAGGGTTAAACCAGTTTTCAGGATGTAAAATTCCATTTGAGAATTCATCTGCTGACACAATTCAAAGGAAAACATTATTTTATTCGAAGTTCAGTTATTAATTTCTAGTTGCAGACTTTGTATGTGCTGCCAGAATCAAAGAAAAACCATGATCGTGTTCTGAGTGTACTTTTAATTCGCCGCATACAGACTTAATTCAAACCAATTTTGTGTTGAGAATGTAAATTTCCAGTTGTGGATTCATCTGTTGACACATTTCGATGGAAAACATCCTCTTATTCGAAGTTCAGTTAGTTATAAACTGGTTTTGTGTTCAGAATACAACGATAAATTAAATAACGAGTTGCAGATTCATCCTGCATCGAGTGAAGCTTTACATTTGAGTTAGATAATGCTGTAAAATTCTGAGAAATTGATTTTTGCGTGTGTAACTATTGTTTGGGGACTCTAACGCAGTATCAATCAATCAACTTTGGAATAGAATTTATATACACGATTTTCGTTGAAAGAATACTCGTCAAATGTGATTATTAAAAAATCAGGCTCGTTTATAAATAGGTCGTAATAAAAAAAAATAGGATTTCCATATAGAACCCCACCTCCCCCCATTCCACCTCTTGAAGTCACAATTAAGGGGGCGGTGAAATTTTCCTCCGCCCCGATGATCTGAGTGTAGGTTTAATTCACCACAAACAGATTAAATTAAAACCAGTTTTATGTTTAGAATGTAATTGCTGGTAGAATTAAAGAAAAACCATTTTCATGTTCTGAGTGTAGCTTTAATTCACCACATACAGATGCAATTAAAACCAGTTTTGTGTTCAGAATATATGTGCCGCTCATCATCATTATTGGCTCTACAACCCCTGGTGGGTCTTGGCCTCCTCAAGAGTCTTCCTCCACTCATCTCGGTTTTGAGCCAGCTCTCTCCAGTTTTGAAGCTCCAAGATAGATATGTATTTGAGGACGTTGTCGCTCCATCTTAGTCTTGGTCTTCCCAGGCTCCTTCGCCCTATTGGTCTTGAGTTCAGCAGGGACTTTTGTGCTTGATGCTCGTGGAATGCTGTTTTGTGGAATGGAGAGTTGTATGGTCCTTTAAGTTTAGGTTTGTGTACGAGTCATCTAACCAGCATTCAGTCAAGATAATAATGTCGAAGCTTATGTTTATTTCGTTTAGGAGGATCGAGAAATTATCGAAGTTCTTTCGAATACTTCTAATGTTTTGGGATATTATGTTTAAGTTGTGTTTTTCTGTGAACAGAAAATTACAATCTGTCGCTTTGTCAAAAGTGTGTTCTGAGTTGTTAAATGTTTCTGTATCAATATTAAGTTGAGTGATCATGTTGCGGTTGCGAAGATACATAAGTTGATCCATACAAAGTTCACACATTTTGCTAGTGGTGGTAAATTAGGAGTAATATAGGAGTAAAAATTGAGAGTAAAATTATTCAAATACTTTGGATAATAAAAACCTTTAAAAACATAAAATTTCATGGTAGAATAATTAGAATACTTTGGATAATAAAATAGAGCCCTTTTAAACCATAAAATTTGATGGTAGACTAATTCAAAGAGTTTGGATAATAAAAATATATATAACAGTAACATTTGATGGTAAAATAATAGCAGTATTTTGGATAATAGAAACCTTTAAGAACATAAAATTGGATGGTAAAATAATGAAAATACTTAGGATAATAAAAACCTTGAAATGCACAAAATTTAAAAGGGAAATTATTTAAGTACTTTGAATAATAAAAACCTTTGAAACAATAAAATTTGACAGTAAAATAATTCAAATACTTAGGATAATTAAAACATTTAAAGCAGTAGCATTTGATGGTGTAATAATAAAAAAACATTGGATAATAAAAACCTTTAAAAATATAAAATTTCATGGTAAAATAAGTAGAATACTTTGGATAATAAAATAGAATCCTTTTAAACCTTAAAATTTCATGGTAGAATAATTCAAAAACTTTGGATAATAAAAAATATTTAAAACAGTAACATTTGATGGTAAAATAATAACAGTACTTTGGATAATAGAAACCTTTAAACACATGAAATTTGATGGTAAAATAATGAAAATACTTTGGATAATAAAAACCTCGAAAAGCATAAAATTTTAAAGGAAAATCATTTAAGTACTTTGAATAATAGAAACCTTTAAAACAATAAAGTTTGACAGTAAAATTATTCAAATACTTTGGATAATAAAAACCTTCGGTACAATGTAATTTGATGGAAAAATTAGTTGAATAATTTGGGTAATAAAAACTTTTAGAGCAATAAAAATTGATGTTAAAATAATTCAAATACTTTGGATAATTAGAACATTTAAAACAATAGTATTTGATGGTATAATAATAAAAATACCTTGGATAATAAAAACCTTTAAAAACATAGAATTTCATGCTAAAATAATTAGAATAATTTGGATAATAAAATCCTTTTAAACCATAAAATTTGATGGTAAAAAAATATAGATACTTTGGATAATAAAAACCTTTAAAGGTATAAAATTTTATGGTAAAATACTTTAAAAACTTTAGATATTAAAAACCTTTAGAGCAATAATATTTTATGGTAAAGTGATTAAGATAATTAGAGTAATAAAAATATTTAGAATAATAGAATTTAATGATAAAATAATTAGAAAAGTTTGGGTAGTAAGGACATTTAAAAAAATAAAATTTTATCGTAAAATAGTTAAAAAAAAATTTGGGTAATAAAAACCATTGGAAAAATAGAAATAGAAGTAAAAATAATTAAAATACTTTGAAATACCTTTAAATCAATAAAGTTTGAAGGTAAAAATGTAGAGATAATTAGGTTATAATTTGGGTTATAATAGAAGATGATGGTAAAATAATTAGAATAATTTAGGTTATAATAGAAAATGATGGAAAAGTAATTAAAATAATTAGGGTTATAATAGAAAATGATGGAAAAATAATTAAAATAATTTGGGTTATAATAGAAAATGATGGAAAAATAATTAAAATAATTTGGGTAATAAAAACATTCAAAACAATCAATTTTTATGATAAGATAACTTAAATAATTTGGGTAAAAAAAACATTTAGAATAATGAGACTTGATGTTAAAATAATTAAAATGGTTTTGGTAATAAAAACATTTAGAGCAGTAAAATTTGGTGTTAAAATAATTTGGATAATAGAAAGAATTAGAAAGATTTTTGTAAACAGAATCGGTAGAATTAATTAATGAAATGGGACTTGTAGGGGAATAATATAGTTGCAATGATTGCAATGTGTTAAATAATTCTGCCATTATGATTTATTGCAATACAGGAAGTTTATAGTAGAATGCTTAGTTATCTACAGTTGAATCCCCATTTTTTTCAAATCATTTTCATGTTTTATTTCAATTATTTTTTCCCCAGTTGTTTTGCGGACAAGCAATTTATTAGATTTGAACCATACGAATTGATAAAGGGTTTCTTTGGCCCTTTGCTTCGTTTTCCACATCAGTTCCTTGAAGTAAGGAGAGAGTACTTCATTGATGTAGATAGGAGAGTTTGGGTTTAAGGTTTTGGCCTCTTTCTTTAGCGAGAGCAACGATTCCCTTGTTTTTTGGCTGTAGAAGGCAATGTGTAGTTTGACCGGGGTGTTCCGCCTGCGATCTTGTGTCCTGGTCACCATGCGGATGTCTTGTTGTTGGAGGGGCAGTCCCAGCGAGCCAGCTACCCGAAGAACGGCCTCCGCGGGTTGTTCTCCCGTCCGTAAGTCCACACCCGCCATTTCCACGCTGTCGGAGAGTTTGACTTGTTCTAAATCCGCGAGTCGACTTTCCAGGGAAGAGATTCTGTTGTTTTTTTTTTTCGTTTTCCTCGCGTAGGAATTTTGCTTCTTTATGAATGTCCTCTACTTGTTTGAATTTTAATAGCAGGTCTTCATATTGGAAAAGTTTTAAGATTTTCACGGCCAAAAGCAAAAAAGGGAAGAAAATATTGAAAATATTGAATACATCTGCAATGAATCAAAGAAAATCATCACAGAGATTGCAAAGGAAAAATTCAAAGAAGAGACGCCGCAAAAGAAACAGAAATGGATGACTGACGAAATACTAAACCTCATGGAAGTAAGAAAAAAATACAAAAATCGAAACGTGGAAGAATACAAAAGAATCCACACAGAAATTCGGAGTAAAATTAGGCAAGCAAAAGCTGATTGGCATATTCAACAGTGTGCTATAATTGAAACCCACAATGATAAACATGATATTTTCCAAGTACACAAGAAAATCAAAGAATTGACTGGAATAAATCGTAAAACCGACATAGGGCAACTGGAGGATCGAGATGGAAAACTTCTAACCGATATTAACGAAAAACTAAAAAGATGGAAAGACTACATCTCAGAACTCTTCAATGTTAATAGAAGCGCAGAATATGATATGGGAAATATTACAACAGGCCCACCAATCACAACAAATGAGGTAGAACATGCAATTCGTCTCTCTAAAACTGGGAAAGCAGCGGGCCCAAATGGAATACAGGCTGAAATCCTTAAACTCATAGGAAATAAAGGCATCCTAGTATTGACCAGTCTCTTTAACTCCATATATAATACAGGAATTATCCCACTAGATTGGCTTCGATCCACTTTTGTTACTCTCCCAAAGAAAGCAAAAGCAAGAAAATGTAGTGACCACCGGACAATTAGTTTAATGAGCCACTTATTAAAGATATTTTTGCGAATTATACATGGACGCATATATCGCAAAGTGGAAGAAAAGATAGGTGTCACACAATTTGGCTTTCGAAATGGGTTGGGTACTCGAGAAGCGTTATTTAGTATTCAAGTACTAATCCAAAGATGTAGAGATGTGAATACAAATGTACATGCATGCTTCATTGACTTCCTTAAAGCATTTGATAGAGTTAGACACGACAAAATGATTCAAATTCTGAAAACCTCCGGGATAGACGATAAAGATATAAGGATAATAGGTAATCTTTATTGGAACCAGAAAGGAGCAGTAAGAGTAGAGCAATGTCTAACAGATGAAGTAGAAATAAAGAGAGGCGTGCGACAGGGTTGTATTCTTTCACCAATGCTCTTCAACTTATACTCCGAAGAAATATTCAATGAAGCTCTGCAAGAGGCTACTCAAGGACTTGTTATAAATGGGAAGATTCTGAACAACCTGCGTTATGCAGATGATACAGTACTTCTAACAAGTAACATTGAGGATTTACAACTTTTGCTGAATCAAGTAGTGAAGACTTGTGAGAATTTTGGGCTAGAACTGAATATAAATAAAACAAAATACATGCTCATAAGCAAAAATAACGCATTGGATGAACATCTTTATATTGCTGGAACAAAACTGGAGAAGGTACAAAGTATTGTATACTTGGGCTGCAATGTAAATGATAGATGGGATCCTTCAGTTGAAATCAAATGCCGCATTGAGCAAGCTCGTGCAACCTTTATCCGCATGAAAAAAATGTTCTGCAGTCATGATCTCAACCTTGGATTACGAATGCGAATGGTCAGATGCTACGTATTTTCAATATTATTTTATGGAATGGAAGCATGGACGCTTACTGAATAATTAATTAGGCGACTTGAGGCATTCGAGATGTGGATCTACAGAAGAATACTTAAAATAAGCTGGATGGACAGGGTCACAAATGAAGATGTTATGGTTCGGATGAATAAAGAAAAGGAAGTAATTAAAACCATAAAAATCCGAAAACTTCAATATCTTGGACACGTGATGAGACATCCAGAGAAGTATGAGATCTTGCATCTCATAATGCAGGGAAAGATTGCCCGAAGACGGGGCCCTGGAAGAAGGAGAACCTCATGGCTGAAAAACCTGAGACAGTGGTTTGGCCAGTCTACCGTGGAGCTGTTCCGGGCCTCAGTAAACAAAGTCCGCATAGCCAACGTCCGTTGAACGGACAAGGCACAAGAAGAAGAAGAAAAGCATTTTCGTTATTTGTTTTTGGGGTGTTATGCCGTGTTGCGCTACCTCCTTCTTTAGCCAACGTTTCGGACATCGTTGCAGTGTCCATCATCAGGGCAGATCCGGCAGATCCGGTAGATGTGTAATTTTTAGTCGTGAAGTGTGTGCTTATTTACTTCGAAGCGATACCGTGTCGCCAGCACCACTAACTTTCACCTAACTTTCACGATGCCGGCACTTATAAGAAAATAAAAAACAACCCCACCAATAAGATTGACCTGAAGACAAGAGAGCTAGTTAAAGCTTCCAGTATTAGGAAAGAGGATCGATCTGGGCTTTTCGTAAAAGCCTCCAGAACTCCTGCCCTATACGGTCTTCCTAAAATACACAAAAAGGATATCCCAATGAGACCGATTGTCAGTGCTATTGGTGCACCTACTTACAAACTGTCCCAATACCTCTCTAGACTACTGCAGATGCAAACTGGTAAAACTGAATCTTGGATCAAGGATTCCACAGATCTGATCAGTAAGATAAAAAAGGTCAAGACTGAGGAAGGCGATATCCTAGTCAGTTTTGATGTAGTGTCCCTTTTTACAAATGTGCCTTTAGAAGACTCCATGACAATGCTCAGGGAGATCTATGAGGACGACATTTGCAAATTTTTTGAACACTGTCTCAAAACGGTATATTTTGCATTCCAGGGTGAACTTTTTGAGCAAGTGGAAGGAGTTGCGATGGGCAGTCCGTTGTCGCCAGTACTTGCCAACTTTTTTATGGAGAAGTTTGAAGAAGTGGCACTCGACACAGCTTCAGCTGTTCCCAAGGTATGGTGGCGTTATGTTGACGATGTCTTCGCCATCTGGCCTCATGGAACAGAGAAACTGAATGAATTTCTGAATCATCTTAATTCACTCCACAGTAAAATCAAGTTCACAATGGAAGTGGAAAACGATGCGAAAATCTTGCCTTTTCTAGATGTGGAGGTGATGCGAAAAGAAGATGGTAATCTAGGACACACTGTATATAGAAAACCAACGCACACGAATCGGTATCTACATGCCGATTCGCATCACCACCCAGCGCAGAAGAGAGGACTTATACATACGTTGGTGATGCGAGCGACCAGAATATGTGAAGAAACTAAAATTGGAGCAGAACTTACAAAGCTGACCGATGCACTGGAACGCAACGGTTACCCAGCTAGTCAGACAAGGCAAATCATAAGAGCCAAATCTACACCAAACGAAGACAGAGCTAAACAAGAGTTAAAAGGCTGCGCTTTCCTGCCTTACGTTCACAATGTGACAGACAGAATCGCTAGGCTGTTGAGAAAATTTTATTTTTTTATTTAAGTTTTTATTCCAGCAGGACTAGGAGGGTAGTGCAATCCCAGTCTGCCATATTACATAAACAACTATAAAAGAAAAAAATGTTTAAATATTAGGTATGTACCTAATTAAAACATAAAATGAAAAATACAAATAACAAAAAATAAGCATAAAATTAAAATAAATAATAAGCAGACAGAATTAAAAATAAAAAGATAAAAAGATATTTCGGGATCGTCCATCATGGAGGTCGCCTCATCATCTGCATCCATCGCTCCTTTAATGGGGAACTGAGCCACTCGGATGCAGCCACGACAATGATATTGGTTGAAGTCCGTATCCTGCTCCAGAAGCTGGCTAGTCGGTGGCGAAGTAAGGCTGAGAATGAGTGCACCCTCCCCTCGGTGAACATCGTGGAGGCACTGCACTGAAAAGATAGCATCAAGACTGTCTTCGGTGCCACAACTAAAATTCAAGACCTACTGAGGTCTGCAAAGACTGAGTTTCCTCTGGAAGTAGATGGAGTGTATAAACTCAGCTGTTCCGGATGTGACAAGGTTTATGTAGGCCAAACAGAGCGGACGATCTCCAAAAGGATAGCAGAACACTTTCGTGCTTGCAAACTCGGCCACCCTGATAAATCGGCAATCGCTGAGCACTTAATCGAAACCGGCCATTACTTTGGATTTGTTCCTGAGGTCTTGGGTAGACCCAAAACTTATATAGCACGCCTAATTACGGAGGCAATTGAAATCTACAAAAATCCTTTTAATATTAATAGAGACGACGGAGCTAAGCTCAATAGCTCTTGGTATCCGGTGATTGACGGCTACACCAAAGCTAAACGCAAAAAAATATGTCTAAGTATACAGTAAGGCCAGCTCGTGGTAAACCATTTTGTGTTATAACTTTATATTGACTAAATTCGCTTTAACCAGTGTAATTCTAATTCTAGTAAAATTCATTTAATATTAATAGAGCAAAAAACCATGTCTAAGTATACAATGCCAGCTCGTGGTAAACCATTTTGATTTATATTGACTAAATTCTCTTTAACCATTGTAATTCTATTTCTTAAATTCTTACCATTGTGATTTCTAATTTTAGAATTCATTAAGAGATGGAGCCACTTCGGTCGGCATCTCGCAAACGGACTTGCCCCTGTGATTTCTAATTTTAGATTTCATTAAGAGATGGAGCCACTTCCTTCGGCATCTCGCAAACGGACTTGCCCCTGGCTAGCATAAATACCACGTTTTAATGAACTTTCTATTCCACCGCCATTATGGTTCGATACAGTTCTCCCAGGATGATCACACTTCGCTTACAACACAACATAAACATACTCCAAGACTTTTATAACAAATGGCGTATAGACGTGAACCCTTCCAAGAGCGCTGCTATTTTCTTCTCGCGAAGAAAGGTTCGCAGCACTCCTAAAGGTCACGTTTCCATGTACGGCCAAGCAATACCCTGGCAAAACAACGTTAAATACCTTGGAGTCACACTCGATAAAAAACTCACATGGCACACACACATCAAACATACAATTAAAAAAACCAAAAACGCTGCCGCATCCCTTTACCCGCTTTTAAATTATAATAGTCAAACGTCACTACAGAACAAAATTCTTATTTACAAATCAAAATTGCGACCCATCATGACTTACGCCGCCCCAATTTGGGCCACAAGCAATACTAAGAGTCTAGAAACCTTCCAAAATGTCTTGCTTAGAAGATTCACCAAAAGCCCTTGGTTCGTCCGAAATAGCATTATTAATTCAGGCACGAAAATTCCTCCACTTAAAAAACACATAATAGATCTAGCCAAAACATTTTTCTCCAAACTTGCTTCAAATTCAAACCCAAGCATCTCATGTCTCGGGCAATCAAGTCCCGATGACAATCTCCTCCACCGCCTGCCCATTTCCATCCTTCATCCACCTTGATGCGCGGGCTATAATAAAATTTACCTTTGTTCTCTTATATAAAAGATAAATAAATAATTATATATATTTATTATGGTATACATATTTGTTGCATATGAATACATACATGCATGGGTGTATGTAAAAATGTTTATCTATACAAAATGTATACCACTCACAGATAAACAAACCATCAAAAAAAATTATTAATGTCCTTCATCTTGCCCAAGGTAGCCCGAACATCGGGCAAAAAAAAAAATCCATCAGGTGACATTACTACAGTTTGCAAGACAAAGGGGTAAATTTCTCCCTGTAACTTGCCAAAAACCAATATATAATACTTTCTATTCCGTTCCGCGGCAATGACGCCACTGCTTGTCACGAGTATTTTGTACTGGTGAAAGTTAGTGGTGCTGGCGACACGGTATCGCTTCGAAGTAAATAAGCACACACTTCACGACTAAAAATTACACATCTACCGGATTTGCCGGATCTGCCCTGATGATGGACACTGCAACGATGTCCGAAACGTTGGCTAAAGAAGGAGGTAGCGCAACACGGCATAACACCCCAAAAACAAATAACGAAAAAAAAGGTCTTCATATTGTTTGCAGATGAAATCACTGCTTCTTTTGAGGTCATTAATTTCCTCCTCAAACATTTGTTTTATTTCAAAAATTTTGTCATCAAAATGTTTGGTGAGACGATTATATAAGGAGTCGGCTTCTGATCCGAGTGTCGCGCCCGACGTAGCAGGTGAGCTCGGTCTGTTTTTGCATTTTGGGCATTTCCAAATTTGTTTATTTTTTAATGACATTTTTTTGAAATTGATATCTGTGATATTTAAGCAATTGTTATGGAAACCGATGTTGCAAGTGGCACACGTGAGCGCATGGTAATTTTTGGTGATAAGGTTTAGGCAGGCTTCGCAATTCATTGTTGGTTCATTTTTTTTTTTTTCTTTTTTTTTTAAATAAATATTCGGAAGAGTAGGATTCGGTGGATAGTGCGGCCTCTGTGTGGTGATCGAGCTAATAGATTTGTAATGTTTCTAATAATGTTCTTGTTATTGCTCGCAGACACAGATGGCGTTAAATAAAAAGAAAATAAATAAATAAAGGTTATAGTGAAATTTGCTTATTTAACTTATTTAACTGATCTGGTATGCACTGGACACAATAATTTAATTTATTTCATTTATATATTTTAATTTTCACTGTCTTGATTTAAGAATCTAGGGGGAAATATTTTTTATGTGGGTTGATTATGTTACACTTTATAAAATAAATGTCAAATGTCACAGTTTGAATGATGTTTTTGAATAGATCATTTAGAACAGATTCGTGTATTTTTTAATAGGGACGGCTGGATGATTATACGTAGGATGAAGCACAGTTTATTTGTTACCGTTAAACCGATTATTATGATTTATTTTACCTTTAACGAGTTGAACTGTGAACTCTGTTAGGCAGTTTTTTTGTTTTTATTTCAAAAACACTATTAAGATACTAACGGGTGTTAAAATTGAGGATGTAAGATTACACGACGATAGCGCGTAAAAAACTACACTGTATTTCACAAACTGAAGTGATCCACTTTACTTTTTTACTACACTTTTGATTAAATTAGTGTTGGAGCATTCAAATAGGCGTCTGACGTTTATTACGTTGTTGTATTCAAATTATTGTTTTTATATTTATTGTATTTGCAGCCTTCATGACAGATATTTACATAATCATCACCTGCTTAGATTGCTTCTTTACGAAACATACCAACACCATCATCTTTAATAACATCTTTTATATCTATAATAATTCACTTTTCTCATTTTTTTCTTTTCTATGTGCTTGTAGTGGAATCAACCTTCATCTCGAAGAAAAATACGCATCATACTCGAATTATCAGAACTCACAATCTCCTATACAATATATTAATAAAATACTGATTAACAACACCGTAATTTACACTTTCTATTTTTACTTTTTGTTTGCTGACTTTTCGCAAAATAACTACGGGTTCACCACTACACATCATAGTAAATTTAAACATAATTATATTTCAGTTACCTTCGGATAAGTGCAATGATTCTGGTATTAGCGTTAATATGAATATAATTCGAGATCTGGAGAATTTAAACAACTATAACTGGGACTCATATAATCTAAAAATCATACACCAGAATATTAGAAGCATATCGAATCTCAACGACTTTACAATTTTTCTTGATCTATTTAATTCCTCTTTTGATGTTATAATATTAACTGAATGCTGGTTAAGTAAATACTACACCGTAAAATCAATCCACAATTACTCTGAATATCACACCACAACCAACCTCAACAAATCTAGTGGAATTGTTATCTACATCAAGGACGGAATTAAAGCTCATGTAGAGGAAACTCCTTTAGCACAATCAAACTGTATGAAAATAGTATTGAATAATAACATATGCATATTTGCCATTTACAGATCTCCTTCCTTCATCAATATTGACTCCTTCCTGTTTTCATTGCAATCAATTTTAAACAATGCTAAAAAATTTGAACAGCAAATTATTATGGGAGATTTAAACATAAATACTATCCCTGATTACCACCGTCAATCAATCGATTATCTATGTCTACTTGCGGAAAACGGTTTCACACAGACTATTAACAGCTTTACTCGTGAACAGGGCTCGAGTAAATCTTGTCTTGATCACATCAATGTGAAAAATATTAACTTTATTGACACTTTTGTTATACACTCAACTATTTCAGACCACTATACAACATCTCTTTGTCTTAAAAACAAGCCTCCCACTTCTTCGAAAATTAAATACGTTGCTAAAACTAATTTCAATAATTTAATTGAGGACTTGAGCGCAGAAAACTGGCTAAATATTCTAGATCAATCAGATACTGACTTAGCAATGAAAGAATTTATTACCAAACTACACGAGTATATATCAAAACATACAAGTAATATAACCGTATCTAATAAACAAATTAAACTCACACCATGGATCACCCTGGGTCTAGTTAAATCGATTCACAGAAGAAATCATCTTCATGAAAAGGCAAAAACATATCCTGAGAATTTGGTATTACAATGTTATTATAAAAAGTATAGGAATTTGTGTAAGGAATTAATTACATCGGCGAAAGAAAATTATTATAAGAAACTCATTTACGAAAACAACTGCAATCCAAAACGTTATTGGGATACCTTTCGCAACATAACCAAATCCAAAATCAATAAATCTTCAGAAATTAAATCGCTATACATTAAAACATCAAACTCTGAAGTCCCCAAAGATATGGCAAACTTTGCAAACTGCTTCTTTTCATCTGTGGGAGACACACTTGCGAAAAAAATTCTCGATAAGTGTACGAAATCAGAAACCGCTCTCGCCAATTTAACTATCCCTAATATCGGTCACAAAATAGACTCAATCACAACGTCATCTAACGAAGTCATGAAGATAATTGACGACCTTAAGTCATCAAAAGCATGTGGTCCCGATAAGATTTCATCAAATATTCTAAAAATCATTAAATAAATAAATAAATAAATAAAGGTCTTTATTCCAGAATGTGGGGAGGTGAGTGCAATCCCACACATCCTATATAGTGTGTAAGTACATACATAAAACACATAGATATTTATAAAATATGGTAATAAGAAGGGAATGAAATAAAAATATAAGTAAAAAAAAATAAAAAAAATAAAATCAGTCTGGGGTTATGGGAGCCAGTGTCTTCCTCTAATGTTCTTCTAAGCTCGATCCTGAAGTCAAGCGGGATTCTATTATGAGAATGTTTCTGGAGTGGTTTATCCTTCCCCTCAGTCCTGCAATCCTGGTTCTTAATAGAGCTTTAAATCCTGGAACTCGCCCTTCTGTAAACATTGAGGAGGCACTGCAGTGCCTGGGGAGTTCAAACATCAGACGATAAGCATTGTTATATTGCACCCGAAGCCTTTCCATGGTTCTTTTTTTGAAGGTTGCCCAAAGCTCGCATGTGTATAGGGTTGTGCAGAAGGCTAGGAATAGCGTCCTTTTTACCCGTGGACTGCATATCCGAAATCTTCTACTGAGCATGTTGGATTTTATGCTCAGTACGCGCCTCTGCCTGTCAATATCTTCATCATCTGTTAATTTATCGTTGATGATATATCCTAGATATTTGGTAGATTCTACTGTTTTTAGGAGTTCGCCGCTCAAAAAGGTGGGGGGGATATTTTTTGGGCCTTCCCCGTGTTTTATGACCAACAGTGCTGTTTTTTTCGCATTATAGATCATGTTGGTTTCGTGTGCGAATTCTTCACAGATCTTCAGGAGGATTCGAATCCCCTTATTGACGGTGCCATCAGAACCGTATCGTCTGCGTAGCTCATGTTGTTGATACATTGACCTCCGATGTGGCAGCCCACTCCAGCATTGTTTAGCCTGTGGGTTAGTTCATAAAAAATAAAGGATACATAGCCTTACCGATTGCGTTCATTGCGAATCTAAGCTTTAAATCAGGGAAATTCCCTAACCGTTTAAAGCAGTCAATCGTCATTTTACTGCATAAAAGTGGGGACAAATCACTGATTCATAATTACCGGCCTGTTTCCCTGCTCAACTCTGTCTCAAAAATTTTGGAGAAAATTGTAAAGAACCGTCTTATCCATTATCTAGAAAATAACAACATCCTTTCTAGTAGACAATTCGGCTTTCGCAAAGGTTTAAGCACTGAAAACGCCATCGCTAATTTGACAAAAATCATCTCTAATAATCTAGATTCTAGATAAAGGTAGTAAATGCATTGCACTTTTTTAGATCTAGTTAAAGCATTTAACACTATCTCGCACAAAATTCTGCTGAATAAACTACAGCGAATTGGGATACAGGGTCAAATTTTCAAGTGGTTGGTTAGTTACCTAGAAAACAGGAGCCAAAAAGTGGATATTAACGGTACTCTAAGTGATCCAGCCAATATTAAATATGGCGTACCGCAAGGAAGTACTCTAGGTCCCATATTGTTTAATGTTTATATAAATGACTTATGTAATACTTCATTTGCAGACCACATTATTACATTTGCTGACGATACAGTACTTTTATTTGAAGGCAAAACCTGGAATGAGTCTTGCAGTAAAGCTGAATTTGGCATAAACAAAGTTAAACAGTGGCTAGATAGTAATCTCCTCACTCTAAACTCGGATAAAACGAAATTCATCTGCTTCAGTTCAACTCAAGCGGGTCAACCACAAGAAATCCTTAACATTAGAATACACCATTGTAACGACATTATTACATGTAAATGCAATATCTTAGAATGTGTGGACAATATAAGGTACCTAGGAATTATCATTGATAAATTTCTGAGATGGGACAAATATATAGCATTTACTTCCACAAAGGTCAGGAAACTTACACATCTGTTTATAGCAATAAGAAATATTCTATGCGTAAATGATTTGAAACGAATTTACTTTGCAATGTGTAATTGACTATGCTTCCTTAGGTTGGGGCGGTTGTGCTAAAACTATACTCGATCCCTTAGCTAAATCCCAGAAATCGCTTATAAGAGTCATACTGAAAAAACCTTTCAGGTACCCCAGCGATTCATTGTTCGCAGAGTTTCGTGTTCTTGATGTAAGACAATTATACATGAGGAAAATCATATTACATACTCAAAAACAGAGGCACCACTACGCTTCCGTAAACCACTGTCATAATACAAGACATGCAAAAAAAAAACCAATAGTTCCGCCCGCCACTTCCTCATCTTTAGCACAGAGACAATTCTCATACTTAGGACCTAAATTGCTCAATCTCATACCTGATGCATGGAAGGCAAAGAGTACTAATATTCTGCATATGCAGGTAAATAATTGGCTTCTGGTCTTGGGGGGAGCTGAATGCGAGAATATGCTAAACAACAGTAATTGAATTGTAATTTTTGTTTTTCTTTACATTTTAATTTATATTGGTATTATATTAGCATATTACAGTAACTGTATTTTTACATAAAGTAAGTTCGAAAATTGCTCAATTCTTCGTGATATTTTTCCTTAAAGGAAAAGTTCCTTCTTTACTTTCAGTTTTTTATTTTTCATTTTCTTGTTTTATCTATTAACATTTCTTTAGTTTATTATGTCAGCTAAACAATAGTAAAAAAATGTCATGGTATAACTGAAAGTATACTAGATTATGAATATATATATGTATTATTTTACCAACAGAATTTCTTCATTCATTTTCATTTTTCTTGTTTTATCTATTAATATTTCTTTAGTTTATTATGTCAACTAAACAATAGTAAAAATTTCGTGGTATAACTGAAAGTATTCTAGAATATGAATATACATATGTATTATTTTACCAACAGTATAGTCAACACTATAACTTACTATAATTTACATGTAAAAACATTATCATATTGGAATGTCCTAAAACGGGCAATTGCCTAGCTGGACATTTTAAGTTCATTATATTGTATTATGTAATATTTACAAACAAACAATAAATAAACAAATAAATAAACAAATAAAAAATAACAAACACATAGACGGCCATAAAATACATTAACATAAGTACTCAAGTAATGGGAAAAACAGAAGGATAATTGTGTAGACTAATGGGTTATGAGTTATGATAATACATTTTGAGAAACAAAGCATCAACTGGCAGGTGGTAAGGAGCACTGGGAATTTTATTTTTAAGGGTTTATTGGAAACAGACCTAATATTGGACTACTTGATATGTCTAATTGAGAATTAAGTACATGGCTTTTGGTTTTTACAGCTTTTTTTATTTCTAGCCCCTCTAAATTGTTTAGTCTGTTACGATGCCCGTTTTGGTGTAAGATGTTAGCACCGGTGCTATGACAGAACGTATGATCTTTATCGATCAAATGATTGGCGAACTCTGAAAAACCGTTATTATTGAGGCAACGAAGATGCTCCTTTATCCTAATATTGACATTACGTGTTGTCTTACCAATATGGAAAGCCGAACAATTATTACAATTTAATTTATAAATCCCCGAGTGACTTAATTTGTCGTCCTTATCTTTAGAATTAATTAGAAATTTATCTACTTAGATAGTTATTGGTATAAAGGGCCGGTCTGACTTCAGAAGGAAGGTTTTTTTACACTTAAGGTAGAAAAATTATCAATGGACAAAATTCGCCGCCATTGATGATTAATATTATTATCATTGATTTGAGAACAAGGACTAGCAAATAAGAAGCGATTAATGGCTATTTGTTTTAGTTTTTATATTTAAGATTAAATCTATAAAATATGATTCAAAGTCATTATTTACCGCTATTTTTTAATTATTTTTAGTTCATTAGCAAAATTATTATCGGACATTGGAATTGTGACTAAACGATGGACCATTGAATGGAATGCGGAGTGTTTATGTGATATAGGGTGATTGGAGGTGCTGTGTATGACAATGTCAATATAGGAGGGTTTACGAAATATGCTAAAATTAATTTTGTTATTAAAAATAAAATTCCCAGTGCTCCTTACCACCATGCCAGTTGATGCTTTGTTTCTCCAAATTTATAGTCATAACCCATTAGTCTACATAAATATCTTTTGGTTTTTCCCATTACTTGAGTACTTATGGTGTCTCCCTATATATTCTGTTATATATAAGCACACGTTATGTACTTCTTGTTTAGTATTAATTTGTACCCTGAAGATGCTTGAGTAAAGCGAAACCGGCCAGTTCAGAAATTAATAAATCTCATGGTTTTAAACAAAAAAGTATTTTATTTTATTAGATTTTTTTTTACATGAATACCGCCCAAGAGTCCTAACTGCTCCCGTCTGGAGCCAGTGAAACTATGGCATCCCCAATTGGGGTAAGTTGTGAGGCTGAAGGTAGTGGGGACGGGAAGGAGATAGAGAAGAGGAAGGTGGGGAAGTACCTGGCTATTCAGATCTGGTCTCCAATCCAATCTCCAATCCAATCCCTCTAAAGCCAATTTAAGCAACGTTTCAATTCTGAATGGTGGTCTTGCACCAGGGCAATACTGGGAGTATCTTCCACTCTGGAACGTGCTGCAAATATACTTTACATTATTTTAAATGAATGAATTGTGAAATAAGACAAATAAATCAAATAAGATTTATTTGCCACACAGTGTTTATTTATTAATTGGATTTTATCATTAATTTTTCTAATTTCATCCGGTAGCCGGTTGAAAAAAGTCTTCCTTGATAAGTATAATAATTTTGTGCGAAGGAAATGTATAATTTTGGGCATGAAAAAATATATTTATGTCTAGTACGGTTTTCAGTTATAAATTGATACTTTTCTTTTATAATTTGAATCAATGCATTTCTATTGTACAGATCTTTGAAAGAAGGTTCTTGGAATTCCTTAAATGATTGATCCGTTGGGTAGTCAGATGGTTTTTTTTTATTATGATTTTAATTATTAGCCTCTGCACAACTTCAATTGGGGAAAGATTAGTTTTGTACATACAGCTGGATTCCCAGCTAATGATAGCATATTGTAAAGTCGATTGAACCAAAGCGTAATATATTATTTATAAGTTTTTTATACAGATAAAAAATTTCTGATTCTTAAAAATATATAAATCAATTTTCTAATTTTTTTTATAACTTGGAAAATTTTTTCCTTCCATTTCAAATTTTTATCGATAATAACTCCTAAATATTTTGTGTTCGTTGTTTTTAATATTGTGCAGTTTAGAATACAATATTTTTTATTATGTGTTTTGGAATTATCATGGATGATGATGTCAATGTTTTTAAGGGTATCATTTTTGTGTATTGCAAATGGAATTACAAATGTTTTATCACTATTTAGTGATAGTAAATTTACGTCGAAGAATTCTTTAGAATATTTATGTCTTCGGTGGCTTTAAATGTTACTTTTCCCAAGTTTTGTCGCTAATTATAAGTACCGTATCATCGGCATATGAAGTAATTTGGTCATGTTGTGGTTGAAAAAAAATGTCATTAACATGTATGGTGAAAAGGGTTGGTCTAATTACTGTACCTTGCGGGATTCCAAAGTCTGATATTTCTTTATCGCTTTAATCTGATTTATTTTTACGACTTGCGGTCGATTTTTTAGATAGTTCGAAATCCATTTAATCGCATTGTCTTTTATACCTATATTGGTCAGTTTTTTTTAGTAGAATCTCATGGGATATACTATCAAAAGCTTTTCTGAGATCAATAAATATACCGGCATATTTTTCAACTTTATGCAATGTTTCGCTGATGTATGAGGTTTTTATTTATTTATTTATAAAATACATGTTACATATATTAGCAACAAACACAACAACCAGAGCACAACTCAACTATTGAAGAAGGTTTCCACACATTTGCTTCAGTAACTGATAAAGAAGTCGAAAACGCTGTAATAAGTTTGCGAGGATCAGCAAGCCCTGGTTATGACAATATAACCGTAAAAACATTAAAAGCCGTTCATGAGATAATCAGCAAACCGATTGCTTATATAATAAATGTAAGTCTAAAGAAGGGTGTATTCCCGAACAACTATAAGAAAACTATGTCACCCCTGTTTTTAAATCTGGAGATGAAAAAAATATTTCCAACTATCGTCCCATAGCACTCACATCAAACATTGCAAAAAATCTATGAAAAAATTATTACAAAACAACTCAACAATTACATAAAAGAAAAAAAGATAATGAGCCCAAACCAATTTGGGTTTAGGGACAATCTCAGCACTCAAGATGCAATTGCTAAATTAACTTCAACAATAATACAAAAATTAGATAATGGAGAAAAGTGTCTTGGTATATTCATCGACTTACGTAAGGTATTTGATAGCATATCACACTCCAAACTAAATGAGAAACTCATGCAAATTGGATTGGACGGAACAGTACTGTCATGGTTCCAAAGTTATCTAAAAGAGAGATTTCAATACGTCAAAATAAATAATACACTAAGTGAAATTAAAACCTCACCATTTGGTATACCACAAGGAACTGTCATCGGTCCAATCCTTTTTATTATATATATGTAAATCAAATGTTCACTCTTCCCATAGTTATTATTATGCAGACGACACTGTAGTTATCACTAAAGGGAAATCATGGGAGGAAACAATGAGTATAGCAAATATCAATATAAACATACTTAAAACATTGTTTGACCTAAATTGTCTCTCACTTAATACAGAGAAAACTTATTTTATTCCATTCTCTTTGAAAGAAAAAAATGTCGAGAACAATATATCTATTAAAATCCATTCATCACCGTGTGAAAATAAAAAGGAATGCAACGATGAAAATTGCCTACCAATAACAAGCAAAAATTGTTTGAAAGTATCTGGGTATCATAGTAGATAGACACTTAAAATGGAAAGAACAAGTCCAAAATACAGTAACCAGAATAAGAAAACTTATATACATATTTATTAGACTCAGAAACATCTTATCATCCAGTATGATCAAAACTATCTATTTCTCTCTTGCCCAATCTATTCTACAATATGGTATAATCGGGTGGGATGGGACTTTCAAAACTAACCTTTTACCTGTAGAAAGGGTACAGAGGTTGATTTTAAAAGTCATCTTACGAAAACTATCTGTATTTCCAACAACACATGTTATGGACAGAATTGAAGTAGGGTTTTGTACGTTTATTAAACAGGGTATTTAATATATCAGGGTGTTGGCACTGGAAGCGATGTGTTGTGTTTTGATTTGTACCTACTATGTGATCATATACACCTCTTATTAAGTGGGTGCATTATATGTTAATTATTCAGGGTTATATATATGAAGGTACACAGTTATCAGCTTTAATCCCATAGGATCTTAGACGCCAAATCTCGTAGGTACGAGATATGCTGACTGTGTCGGTAGGCATGAATACTCCCATCAGAGCGTGGGCACTGTTATTTTATTCAAGGTTGTGAAGCTTGGAAAATAAGGAAATAAAAGAGTGGATGTATAACAAGATTATTATATTAAAATATTGACATACCTGTGGACCATACTATGAAGAGCTAGCTAAAACCTATTATTTTTATGCGGCGATTCCGGATGCCTAATATTGCAGCGTGAGGGGCCCCTATCTCCCCCACGTTGCCTCCGCGCCAGGTTTGCAAGCTTCTCCATCCATCTTGGGTGATTATTACGTTTGAGATCACCATGCCCATGGTGTCCTCTCCATCATGTGGTTGCAGTACTGGAAATGTCCTCCATCAGGTTGTGAAAAGAATCGGCGGGGACTACACGGACGGTCGTGTCCCTTTGTATTATTGAAGATCCATCTCGTCGAATGACGGATGGCAAATATAATCGCAGATTACAGTAAAACTTGGTCGGTCAAGCCGCCATTATCGCACCACGGGATTCTATACTGGAATACCCGTAAATAAGAATTCTCCAGTCGCGATAACCTTGTATCGGCTGGGAATAAAAGGAAACTCGTTCACATTTTAAATAAACTTGAAACAACCCGCCGATTGAATATTTTACATATTAAATACATTTAAATCCACATTTTCGACTGTCGGATTCACGTCCTGCCCTGGAGACGCGAATCCAAAAAGTGCCGGAAAACGATCATTATCCCCCTATCGACCGAAAGTAAAACCACTCGGAGAAAAAGTGTAATTTATAAGTGGCCAGTAAAATCATTGAATCCACTACTATAGACAAATATCAACAACCCTGGGGCAATTTTGAACATTATTCAATTATTTTCATAACATTTTCCCCGTTCTCGCGTAAATGTTCGACCCCGAACATACCTATGTCCTATGCTGACTAAAAAGCCGGTTCCTAAAAAACAATAAATTTCAAAACAGAAACATAATAGAAATAAAAACAATAATCATTGTAGTTTATTACAAAAATAAAAAGACATTGTAGTGAGAATATCATTTCAATCATTCACTTTTATATTATGCTCTGTGGCATCACTTTATCCTGCTATCGGATTATAAACACTTTTTTTTTAATGGTTGAACAACCTTCACTTTTCACTGAATTTACATGAAAAAGAAAACCTGCCTATACTAACTAGGTCTCACAGTTGAAAAAATAAAAATAGTTGGAAAAAGAAGTTATACAATGACAATACATAATTAATTGTTTTGTTTTGTTTTGCTTTGTTTTTGTACATAATACATTTTTTAATAGTTACATTTATTTTTTTTTGTTTGTTTATCGTAGTTTTGATAAGTTACATATTTTTTTGTTTGTTTGTTTACAACAGTTTTGATTACGAGAGTTTTGATAAGTTACGAGACATTTTTTTTTAATAGTTTTTTTTAATGAATGAGACTTTAATTTAGTCTTATTTCAATGATGCTTGATACTTGATATGAAGAATCATGTTTTTGAGTCATGTGTGACTATTTGAATGGGCTAGAATTTTATTGGCTCTGACGTAGAGCATAACTTACGACAATATAAAGGTGTGCACGTATTTATTTAGACTTGTTATATTTGAGAAAATAATTGTGTGATTTACCATAAATCACTACAAATAGTACCGTGTGAAAAAAAAAACATAAAACTCGATTTTAAATAGAGTTTATGAATACTTGTTGAATGTTGTGTCAGGGTTGGTCACAAAACTCCAAGAACAACCCGAACCACTCAGGCAAGTTTCACACCACGTAGTACTTTGAGTATGCACATGGACCAGTGGCTGGCAATCCTTCCGCCTCCCGTAGGAATCCTCCATCTACAGGCAACGGATCCACTGCCCTCCTACTGACGATGTAGCACACATGTTCCCTACCTGAGTCAGCAACTCATGGCCTGATGAGCAGACAGCAAGCATCTCTCGCCCTCTGTCTGTCATGTAAGGTAAACGTAATCGACGCCGGATCGATACGTTGCGGTTGGGGTACAAGCCCACCCTTACCTTTGGAACTAATTTGAACCATTAGGAATGGTAAGTTGATCACCAGGATCCAGTTGATCAGACCGAATATACCTCCGTCAACCCCCCTCCAATGATAATAATGACGTTTCGTCATTGTTCGATAATTTCTCGAAGTCCTATCACATTTCGTGAATATTGTCCTTTATTTATAAAAGAATGATAATAAATATCACATTATTCCTTGTGTCTGTCTGTTCGCGATAAACTCGAAAACTCCTGAACGGATTTTCATGCGGTTTTCACCAATAGATTGAGTGTTTCGTGAGGAAGGTTTACGTATGTAATTTGTCAAGGATTTGTGTAAATTGGTTGAAACATAACGATAATTGTTAGAAGTGTCGGAAAAATTCTAGCCGCCTGGTAGCTTTCATCGAAAACGCTGCCTAATCCTTTCGGGATATAACAAAACAACGCATGGTGGGATATTCCTCTTTTATAGATCTACAAAAAAGTCCGTGATGGCATATATCTATCTTTTACGGATAGCTTACTATACGCATTCTATCTTCTTATCTTATTATTCTTATCAATTGCATATTAGATATAATGTTTATAGTAAGCTATCCGTAAAAGATAGATATATGCCTTCACGGACTTTTTTGTAGATCTATAAAAGAGGAATATCCCACCATTAATGGTTTTGTTTGCTGGGGGCGCTGCTGCTGTGGCCTACCCCAAGCCCTATTCCTGTAAAACACACACAATAACAGCCGTCGGTTAGCTCAAACCGGCTCGAACATGATTCCTCCTAAAAAACAGGGCGAGTGCCAGTGGTTCGCTTGGTCAATTCTTCCTTCCCCTCCTCTCCTCAAAATCCCCGGGACTCCCTCTTCAATCAGTACACAGTATTTGCATTTAAAGGGTTTATTCAATAAACAGAACAGGGTGATACACATACGGCCAGTGTCGGCACAAAACACAAGTTAAACTACCCTACTGACCTAACGAGGATTTCTCCCTCTCTCTATGCGTTTAAATGAAGTTACAAACGGTTCAAAGCACACGGTGGGGGGGAGGAAGCGAGTTGGTACTCACATAGCTAGATGCGTGGTCTGCCATCTTTTCTGGATTCCGTTCACAACACAATTTCAAACAATACATCGCGGAGTTAATATCGTGGAGCACAAACAGCGCAAATCGCGCGTAGCACAGTTGCTTGGCCGAGAGCTAGCGAAGGAATGGCGGTCGGCGGGCCGCCCGGCGCTTGGCGCCTGACGCGGGGTGGTCGCGCGGTGCGGGGAGAGGAAACGGTAGGCACGTGTAGTGGGGACGATTCACTTAACCTTCCGCTCGGGAGCCGATTCTGTTACGTAACACTTCCCCCCTCGCCGCAAAAAAAGCGACGTGGTAATGGAGCAGTAGGGCTAAGAAATCCTCTTACCCTTCTAGCACTTGTGCCAAAACAAAACAAAAAAAAAAAAAAAAAAAAATTTAAGAGAAAAAAGGAGAGAGAGAGAGAAAAAGGTTGCTAGCTACAAAATAGTAGAAACAAAAACAAAAGAGAAAAAAGCATGGTGAACAAGGAATTATACATGAATGAACAAGAAAGAGCAGTGACATACATAAATATAAACAAGGACCTGTTGGAGAAAGGTACAAGGGTTATGCAGTGATAGAAAAAAAATGACTCTAATTGTATCATTGGTCTGTGAGCTATGTTTGCGTAGCGTGGTTTGCGTAGGATGTTTGGGGTGTTGGGACGTTGCACTGAAGTTACACGGTTACTTTGTCACAGTAACCTGGCCCGTTTGAGATTACACTCAAGGAACACTAGGGCCTTAAAGAAAACACGAAGAAGAGAACGCAGGATGAGGCTTCTTGGTGGTGGAGAGGGTTCTACCTGTCACAGAGGTCAAAAAGGTAGCTGCTTCCGGATCCTGTGGGTGGGCCAGTATGACATCATTGAGGTACTGGAGAGTGGAATTGTAATTGGTGGTTGGTCCTTTATAGCGGAGGTGGTTTGTGTGCATGACAGCCGCTGTTGTGATGGTGGTTGGTACACTGGTTGTATACAGTGGGATTGTTGTGTGAACAATCGTTGGTATTGTTATTTGCGCAAAGGCACAGGAGCATTGGCATGGTGGCAACAGAGCATTTGCAAGGTGCAGCAGGAACATTTGTACAATGGCAACAGGAACATTTGCGAGATGCCGCAGGAACATTTGTACAATGGCAACAGGAACATTTGCGAGATGCCGCAGGAACATTTGTACAATGGCAACAGGAACATTTGCGAGATGCCGCAGGAACATTTGTACAATGGCAACAGGAACATTTGCGAGATGCCGCAGGAACATTTGTACAATGGCAACAGGAACATTTGCGAGATGCCGCAGGAACATTTGTACAATGGCAACAGGAACATTTGCAAGGTGCCGCAGGAACATTTGTACAATGGCAACAGGAACATGAACCAACTTAGAGCTGACGTGCTCGGGTTTGTTTGAGTGATGGTTTTGTGATGATACAATTCGCAACTACACGCACGACTCACACTAGGTTATGTTAGGTGTGGTCGGGTGCTTTTGGTACGTAGGGTTTGAAGGCATGGGACCTCCGTGACGGTAGTGAAGGCAGCATGAAGAGAGGCGCAGGTGTAGATAGGGTGAAGAGCTGCTGGTCTTCTTATTAATCCGGCGAAAAAATTATTATTAGAGCAAAATTCTTGAAGTTTACCTGCCTGGTAGACCAATGATGAAAAGGTTTGGAGAGAAACAAGGTGTGCATGTTGAGAAAAATTGGATTTGTTTGACGCGTAGAGAGAGAGAGAGACGGAGAGAGAGTTAACTAAATGCAACTACAGACTTATACATATTACAAAGGTACGTATTCAAGGAAAGGTTCTGTTTAACCCATTTAGCTTTTTTTTTGAAACTAAATACATTTCCAAGAACACGTAGGTAAGGGTTTGTACGTATGACAAAATGCCCCTTTTCGAAAGAAGTTGGTCTTCCATGACCTATGCTCACGTCTATACGGTAGCATTTTTTCTACTTTCGAAGAACAAAACATTGAGTACAAATAAGTTATGAAAAGTGGGAAAGGAGTAGGAAGTTGAAAAGATCCGTGAATGAAGGTTGTCCCCTTTGACAAACGAAACGCCAAGTGCGTAACGCATATATCCCCATTCACGGATAATTTCGAGGAAAGGAAAGAGTGACAATTGGGAACATTTGAACGAAGAAAACTGCTGAGGACTCGGCTATTTCCGAAATTCGACCTCTGAGTGAAAGGTGAAACAAGGTCTACAGCAACTTTCCTGGCACATTACAATACAATTTGGTAGAGTGGGACAAAAGGGATACACTGACATAAAAGAGTCTAATCCTCCACGTGTATTGGGTAGAAGATTAGAAGGTCGTTTTATTCTCCTACTTGTTTGCGAGAAATGACAGACCCTTGCTCAAATCTCACAAACCTGGGGGTTTTCTTGTTCGTCCCCCAGACAACGAGTTAGGTGTTTTTGTGTCCATCAACTTAACTCCTACGACACGATGCCCCATAATCATGAGTGAAGCGTATGATTAGTCCTTTTGAGATAGTGGATAGTTCCTGGGTTCTTGTGACAGGAAGTCCACGGGCATGTTAATGAGTACTCTGCTGCAAAAGCAATAATTTTCTGATAACAGAAAATAAAAGGCGTGTGATCTACGCTTGGTAGGTCACACAAACATGGGGTAGATATTATTTCGTTCGCACGATTCATGGTGAGTATTGTAACGTCTTCACGTCTCATGTACAGGAATGAACGATTTACAACAAATTTTGCCCAGTATTGAAAGACAGTAGCCCAATTACGTTCGAAAATGTGGGTCCCCATTCAATACAGACGGCGGGTTAAGCGGTTCTCATGCCAAAGGACACACGACCAACTTAGTAACATTTAGTTATGAGTATAAAGTAATTATAACGAGCTTCTCGTATCATGGCGGATGTTTTGAGGATCTCTCCTATGATGGTAGATATTGTCACGTTTTCACGTCTCACGTGACAGGAATGAACGATTTACAACAAATTTGCCCAGTATTGAAAGACAGTAGCCCAATTACGTTCGAAAATGTGGGTCCCCATTCAATACAGACGGCGGTTTTTGCAATGATGTAATTAATACGGCACTGCTGTAGCTTAATAATTTCATATTAGCATACGTTACAAGACTTGCCAAAAGGCGATAAACACAAATTTTATTGAAGATCTGGCCAAGATTTTAAACTTCAAACTAGAATAATGGTACAATAAAGGACAAAAGAAACTGATGTCATGATAAAATATGTACCTCATAATGAAGTTGTATATGTACAAGGAACAAAGTTAATGAAGGGACAAAACATATTGTCACTTTTATAACAACAAAAAAAATTTTTTCCGAATCCGACAAAATATGATTCTAGAAAAATAAGAGCAATTGGGTTGAGCGCCATTCTAATTTTTTGGAAAAAGAAGAAAAAACCACAAATAGCAACAAGGTTGCTCTTGAATTGTCTCGAATCCAGCGAATGTGACCTGATAGGTGAGTACATTGGGTGTATTCGAAACGATTCCCAATATACAACATTACTATGAATGTGTAGGATGGGGTGAAGAGGGAAAAGAAAGAAAGAAAAAAACGGGAGGATTTCCTATTATAACAGAAATCGTCGCGACATTCTTACAATATGGTGCTGTGACCATAGTAGCGAGCCCGCGGCAAAGGTCTGAAACCAATGGTTATTATACAGACTTGTGCTTATGATTTTATATTTACAACATTAGGGTAGGGACGTACTGGTACGACAAAACCCGACACAAAACAAAAAATTAAAAAAGGGGTGATATGACAAGATGAGGCGATGAGGTGAGAAAAAAAAACGCGCGGATGCTGCAAGAATTGTGAAAGGAAAACGACGTCTCGGAGCAAGAGTTTTCTGGAACCGTTGATGGTAGGAGGAAAAAGGAGTCCCTTTCCCGAAGTGATCAATTTCAGGAAGAGGATGCATACAAGCATGAAAACAGTGCCCCAAGAGGTGCTCTTGTGGTACAGCAGGCAAGGCGCGCAGGATGTAAAAGAACATATAAAATTATGCACAAAAAAAAAAAAATGTACAGGAGTTAGGCTACCGTTGACATTAATGTGCCTTCGGGTGTAAGGATTTCCTTACGAATGCCCATGTGGGTGATTATTTACATTAAATAATTACACATGACTCACGTCGTTTATGACGAGAATTATAAGACTTCTAAAGAGACCGCATCGCACTGATTGATGACTGGCCAAGAGAGGTCAGGGACGTAATAATGATCAGGGTTAACAAGATGCATGTTTTGCCGATTTGGTAACGCCTGAGTACTTGATGTGATGGAATTTACTGATTCCATATTCCCAATTTTGACAATGTCTTTCACATGGTAATTTCCGATGTGTTTACCAGAGATGTCAGACAATCGATAAACGAGGTCTGAGATCTTTGTTAGAACTTTCGTTTTTACAAAGCGGGGTGCCAATTTGGCAGAGAAGTATAGCGCACCTTGCGACAAGGTGTTGTTCCTTCTCCAAACGATGTCTCCTTCTTTGAACGTGACGTGCTTTCTGCGAAGGTTATACCTGTCGGCACTCTTTTGGTGGGCCAATAGTAGAGCGTCTGTTACTTCGCTATAGATAGCGGAGAGTTCCTCCTTTTTTGAAGTAAAAATGTGTGGGATTATACCCAGCGTGACTTGAGGAACTTCCATGGTGTATAAGGTCGTATCAGAGTGACCTTATGTTGGAAAAAGTGAGAACTAGACTCGCAATTGGAAAGAAATTGGGCAGAGATTGACCACTGGGGACGTATTTTTACAAAAAGTTTTTGAAAAAAAACGCGTTTTTTATAAGTGTTTGGTTTATTTGAAAATTTGGGCAGCGGTTCCCCTCAAAAAACGTGATTTTGGGAAAAAATCCTGATGTTTTGAAAATTTGTAGAAAATTTTTCTAAGTCCGAAAACGAGAAAAATTTGGGCAGCGGTTTCCCTCAAAAAACGTGATTTTGAGAAAAAATCCAGATGTTTTGAAAATTTGTTGAAAATTTTCAAAGTCCATAGACGAGAAAAAAAATTGGGCAGCGGTTCCCCTCGAAAAACGTGATTTTGAGAAAAAATCCAGATGTTTTGAAAATTTGTTGAAAATTTTCAAAGTCCATAGACGAGAAAAAAAAATTGGGCAGCGGTTTCCCTTACAAAAACGTGATTTTGAGAAAAAATCCTGATGTTTTGAAAATTTGTTGAAAATTTTCTAAGTCCGGAATGAGAGAAAATTTGAGCAGCGGTTTCCCTTACAAAAACGTGATTTTGAGAAAAAATCCCGATGTTTTGAAAATTTGTTGAAAATTTTCTAAGTCCGGAACGAGAGAAAATTTGAGCAGCGGTTTCCCTTACAAAAACGTGATTTTGAGAAAAAATCCCGATGTTTTGAAAATTTGTTGAAAATTTTCTAAGTCCGGAACGAGAGAAAATTGGGCAGCGGTTTCCCTCAAAAAACGTAATTTTGAGAAAAAATCCCGATGTTTTGAAAAAGGTTTGCAAATAAGCAAAAGTCCGGAAAAGAAAAAATAAAAAAAACGGAAACGAGGTTCGCCTTAAATGAACATGTTTTTTGGAATATTTCGATTAGCCTTCCAAAGGGGGGGTTCTTTAGAAAGGAAAGGAAATATTTTTTCTTTTATACAAGTTTTCGTGGAAGTATGTTTGAAAATTCAACAATGTCTTGGGGAATTGTTCTTTATTTAACGTGGCTATACTGCAGCCTGATTTGAGCATACACCATTACTGGTATTTATCCGCCGACTTCCTTTTGTCATAACAAGTTATATGCAGAAATGTGCATACGTAATGTAATGCCTGACTCGAGGAATCGACGTCAACGCGAACCGAACGTCTTTCAAATTATGTCGTCTGTTTCTTACGAAAGAAAAAAAAGCTAAATGATGAAACAGGCGGCAAAATTAGAAAAATGCTCAATTGTCAAAAGGTAGAAAGAATTTAATCCACTTGTTTCCCTTAAGCTGCAAAATATGCCGTTATATATACAGGCCAGTATTTTGCGAAATAGTCCCCTATTCGCAGAATATGTCGATATCAAATACAGACCAGCACACTGCGGAATAAGTTTATTAATAAAAACTGGTTAATTAACTTTCGGGAAACGAAGCGGGTAATTGGTTTATCATATACAGGATTTTAATTGTTGAATAACTTTGTTTTAAATATTTGTGTACATTTCCACTATTAATCTTGTATTTGAAACTAGCAAATTTAGTCGGTCGACACTTGTAAACACTATATTATTCACGACGGCAACTTTCTTGGTTGAGCACTTTACGTAGGAATACCGGTGATAATGTTTTGTCGAGTGACGACTCGAAAATGAAGGAATGTGCCCGCGATAGTTTAAATTTGCAATTCGAAGTTACACTCGCGTCGATGTTCTTTGATGGTAATGCTAGACAAATTGGGAAAAAAAACAAGACAAAACATTATAGATTATACAGTTTAAACAATGGCTGATTGAAGAACGAGGCGAGCGACTGTGAAGAGGGAGGAGAAAGAAAAAAAAAAAAAAAAAAAAAAACCCGCCACACGTCGGGCGACAGTGCTGGGGCGCTGCTGCTGTGGCCTACCCCAAGCCCTATTCCTGTAAAACACACACAATAACAGCCGTCGGTTAGCTCAAACCGGCTCGAACATGATTCCTCCTAAAAAACAGGGCGAGTGCCAGTGGTTCGCTTGGTCAATTCTTCCTTCCCCTCCTCTCCTCAAAATCCCCGGGACTCCCTCTTCAATCAGTACACAGTATTTGCATTTAAAGGGTTTATTCAATAAACAGAACAGGGTGATACACATACGGCCAGTGTCGGCACAAAACACAAGTTAAACTACCCTACTGACCTAACGAGGATTTCTCCCTCTCTCTATGCGTTTAAATGAAGTTACAAACGGTTCAAAGCACACGGTGGGGGGGAGGAAGCGAGTTGGTACTCACATAGCTAGATGCGTGGTCTGCCATCTTTTCTGGATTCCGTTCACAACACAATTTCAAACAATACATCGCGGAGTTAATATCGTGGAGCACAAACAGCGCAAATCGCGCGTAGCACAGTTGCTTGGCCGAGAGCTAGCGAAGGAATGGCGGTCGGCGGGCCGCCCGGCGCTTGGCGCCTGACGCGGGGTGGTCGCGCGGTGCGGGGAGAGGAAACGGTAGGCACGTGTAGTGGGGACGATTCACTTAACCTTCCGCTCGGGAGCCGATTCTGTTACGTAACATGTTATATCCCAAAAGGATTAGGCAGCGTTTTCGATGAAAGCTTCCAGGCGGCTGGACTTTTTTCCGACACTTCTAACAATTATCGTTATGTTTCAACCGATTTACACAAATCCTTGACAAATTACATGCGTAAACCTTCCTCACGAAACACTCTATCTATTGGTGAAAACCGCATGAAAATTCGTTCAGTAGTTTTCGAGTTTATCGCGAACAGACAGACAGACGGCGCGAGGGACTTTACTTTATAATATGTAGGAGAGATAATCGGTCAAAAATACATTTTTGAGTTTTTTTTTTAATAAGATAGGTAAGTGCCAAATTATATGAGTAGAAATTTAAGTTTTGTGGTAGGTATCATCATTACATAGTATAAAATGAAGTCGCTCAAAATGTATGTGCGCATAGATCTTTTAAACTACGCAACAGATTTTCATGCGGTTTTCACCAATAGATAGAGTGATTTAAGAGGAAGATAATAAATGCTTATTATAGTTGAGAAAAACCGAGAAATTCAAATATTCAATTTAGGCAACGGGCAGCGGGCAGCTGGCGAGCGGATGGTGTGGATTTTAAAGGTTGGGTAAATGGCGTTGTGTTTCGTTAGCCACAGCAACGTGTGGCCGGGTCTGCTAGTTTTTAATATGATCTACTAATAATTCGTAGCATTGGAAACGTCATAATTTGAAATGTCAAGTTTGACATTAGCATACACATAACAATTGTTGTAAATTCAAAAGTATTTAAGATGTCAGTTTGACATTATTTGTAAATAAACAATCAATAATATATTTGTGACAGATGTCAGCTGTAAATAACATTAATTTCGTCTCGTAACTAATTAAACATTCATAATAATAATATCCCGTATAAATGGTTTCCTAATAACGGTTATCTTTTGAAATTGCATAATAATACAAAATATTTGAATGCTTTGTTTACATCATGTTATTTGACAATGTACACAGTTTGTATGAATACCGGCATTATATAATTTTATAAAGCTTGAATAATAATGTTCAAATGTATTTTAAAATGTTTGTAATACTTTTAACTAATACCTTTCAACTAAAATGTTATTAATAATTACTACAATGATTTGATGAATGTACATACCTCCGTAATTATGACCAAAATGTCACTTAGTTAACAATAAATCATTATAAATCTTAGCATAATTATTGATATTAACTTTATATTCTTATTTAAACTCTTAATATAATTGTTTTTAGAAAAATAAAATAGTTTGTATTTGAAAACATAACAATGTTTTGACAATTCAAGAAGCCATAGGTAAATTGGATAGCAATAAGTTGCCATAGATAATTTAAATTGAAAATAACCACTATTCATTGGAATAGAATTTTTTTTTATAGAGTTCTATAATGCATAATATTATTGTCTATGACTAATTTCCATTTTCTAAGCATATTTTAATAAAATGACAATCTCAAATCAATTGAGGTTATGTTTGATTTGATGTAGGTATTTCAGATTATGCACACTACATTTCAAATTAAAAACATTGAAAAAGCATTACAGGTTATAATATAGATTTGTGACCGTAGTATTTTAAAGCAAAACAAAACAAAACGTAGGGCAAGTTTAAAAATACATGTAGGGCATGTTTATACAATGAATTTAAAATTTCCAAGATTCACAACAATGAAAAAAATATTGTCGTTATCACCAGTTGGTGCGCCATGTTATGGACAGAATTGAAGTAGGGTTTTGTACGTTTATTAAACAGGGTATTTAATATATCAGGGTGTTGGCACTGGAAGCGATGTGTTGTGTTTTGATTTGTACCTACTATGTGATCATATACACCTCTTATTAAGTGGGTGCATTAAATGTTAATTATTCAGGGTTATATATATGAAGGTACACAGTTATCAGCTTTAATCCCATAGGATCTTGGACGCCAAATCTTGTAGGTACGAGATATGCTGACTGTGTCGGTAGGCATGAATACTCCCATCAGAGCGTGGGCACTGTTATTTTATTCAAGGTTGTGAAGCTTGGAAAATAAGGAAATAAAAGAGTGGATGTATAACAAGATTATTATATTAAAATATTGACATACCTGTGGACCATACTATGAAGAGCTAGCTAAAACCTATTATTTTTATGCGGCGATTCCGGATGCCTAATATTGCAGCGTGAGGGGCCCCTATCTCCCCCACGTTGCCTCCGCGCCAGGTTTGCAAGCTTCTCCATCCATCTTGGGTGATTATTACGTTTGAGATCACCATGCCCATGGTGTCCTCTCCGTCATGTGGTTGCAGTACTGGAAATGTCCTCCATCAGGTTGTGAAAAGAATCGGCGGGGACTACACGGATGGTCGTGTCCCTTTGTATTATTGAAGATCCATCTCGTCGAATGACGGATGGCAAATATAATCGCAGATTACAGTAAAACTTGGTCGGTCAAGCCGCCATTATCGCACCACGGGATTCTATACTGGAATATCCGTAAATAAGAATTCTCCAGTCGCGATAACCTTGTATCGGCTGGGAATAAAAGGAAACTCGTTCACATTTTAAATAAACTTGAAACAACCCGCCGATTGAATATTTTACATATTAAATACATTTAAATCCACATTTTCGACTGTCGGATTCACGTCTTGCCCTGGAGACGCGAATCCAAAAAGTGCCGGAAAACGATCATTATCCCCCTCTCGACCGAAAGTAAAACCACTCGGAGAAAAAGTGTAATTTATAAGTGGCCAGTAAAATCATTGAATCCACTACTATAGACAAATATCAACAACCCTGGGGCAATTTTGAACATTATTCAATTATTTTCATAACACACAGCTATTTGACTCTTTTAGGGTTCTCAGTCTTAATAAAATTTTCAAAAAGAACTCATTATTACAAACTCATAAAGATCATTTCAATCCATCAACAACAACATTCACAAACATAAACAACAGACCACGATCACGTGGCAATTTAGAAATTCCAAAATTTAAAACGAGTGCTTCCCAACACCATTATGCTTATCAATGTATTAAATTTTTCAATGCTCTCCCGTATAAAATCAAGTCTGAAAAAAATTATTAAGTTTTTAAATCCCAAATACAACAACTAATAGACCAACCCGACACTAATTATAAGTTTTAAATTCATCATCACAATAATAACAAAACAAAAAAAAATTAGAACATATCTTTTAAAAATATTTCATCAGCATATCAAATTGAAAGCAAAGTACATTCCCAAAGATAGTACAATTTTTTTTTTTTTCTAAAATAGTTACATCTGGTATTATGATCTTGATTTTATCCAAAGTTTGAGAATCTTTACAATACGAGTTGACCGCTAACAAAATTAGTAAGGGGCGCATATACCATATTATTCAGTTGTCATTTTCTAACAACTTCACATTAAAACAATCCTTTTTCTGCACATATCCGAATTTGCAGGCACCAAATTGTTACAACTTTATTATATGTACATTGTTAGCGGACCTACATGGGGGTCCCTACATTCTGCCGACAGACTAGCTCAGGTTTTAGTCAGCAGAGCGGGAGAGGCCCTCACCACCAGGGTGGTGGGATCTGTGAGGCGTGCGTGTGGCTTCTCTGAAATAAAGCTCAAATTTCTACGGGCTGGGGGAAGGCAGTGAAACCAGTAATCAGGGTAAACATCAGTTATATTGGGTAAAACACCTGCGTAGACACAATATCACAATAATGCATACATAGTAATTCAGGGTAGCAACAACAGTTATATCTAAAATGGAGGAATCTATCTCTATAATCTCTCTGGTAGGGCTATTTATCTCCGCGGTGAATTTACATGTAACACACGCATTTAAGGGGAGTTAAATTGGTTCAGGTACTCACAGCTGGGGGCTGAACTCTTGTAGATTCAGTGACGGGAAAGAATATAGCCATTCTTGGAGTTCCCGCAAGTCACTATGCAAAACACGCTGCATCGTGGCTTGCAGAATGTTCCGGAACTGTGCGGAACGGTTTACGACAACACGGGCGCTCAAGGCAGGCGCTGGGGAAGAATGGCTGGCGGCGGCGGCTACCGGCCGTGGCTTGCTGGGTTCCGCCGCCCGTAGCGCGCCGGTAAGCTAGCGGCGAGGGAGTGAAACTGTAGTTTGCGCAGTGGCGTATTTGTGTATCGTAACACCTCCCCCCGCGCTCGGAAAAAAAGCGACGTGGCAATGGAGCAATAGGGCAAGAACCCTCTACGTTACCCGCGGGAGTTGAAAGAGAGATTCGTTGACCAGAGAGAGAGCTGACTAACATCTTAAAACTAGCTTATGCTATGGGCTAGGTACAATGTTTGTCAGGGTAGGGAGGGGGGTACATAAAATATGAGGAACAGGTAGTTATCACAAGGAGGGGTGAAACAACATACATATTTATGCAATTGAAAGAACAAAAACAAGGTTATGAAAATGTGAAACAAAGACAAAAATTATGAAAATGTGAAAACAAGGACAAAAATTATGAAAATGTGACTCTAGGATTTCATTGGTCTGGAAGCTAAATTTGCGGTGCGTAGATTTGTTTGTGTTTTTGACGGGGTTCGAAGAGTTTCGAAGAATTGCGAAGAGACGTGATTTCACAGACTCTAAAGGGATTACATTATCACTGTAATCTGACCCATTTGAGATAACACTCAAGAGTACACTAGGGCCTTGGAGAAAAACACTTTGTTTTGTCGTAGACGTCGAAGGTTACGAAGTGGAGGCTGTGGTTGCAGTGCGGAGGGCTATGGTTACAGAGGTCGTTGAGGAGAAGAATCCAGGATCTGCAGACATGCCAGTACGAATCCTAATGTGCCATTATGGTGGGCACGGATCGTGTATAATGGTTATCGAAGCATAATGTAGCTCGGAATAACTTGTGAGGGTGCGCATTCAGCGAATACTGGAGAGTCAAGGTAATAATGGTTTACAGATGACATGGTGTGCGTCACTGCATGACAGAGCAAGATACGGCAAAACTGGCTTGGTAGCGAGAGCAGGAACAAAACCCAGGGGCTAGCGTGCCCAAAGGTAGTCCAGAGTGTCATTGTATATAGCGGGACAACTAGGCTCGCAATGGCGCAACAAGACAACATACATAGGGGCGGTATGGTCTGTGCTTTCAGGAACAAATATGTAGAAAATGGCGGCGGGGGACCTTTGTAACCACAGCGAAGGCTGCTAGGAAGTGAAGCTCAGCTTGGCTGCCGATGGAGACATCCTTCTGGGCTTCGTTTTAAATCCGGGAGGAATTATTATTAAAGCAAAATTCTTGAAGTTTTACCTGCCTAGAGACCAATGAAGCAAAGTTTGGAGAGAAACAAAGTGTGTTCAGAGAATAGCAAACGAGGTTTTAACCCGGTGACCCAGAGAGATTAAGAGAGAGAGAGAGAGAGAGATTCCTAGCTAGTGTACAATTACATTTTTGAAAATGAATACAAAGGTATCCTTTGTTAGGATAACCTGGCTTTGCCGGGTGACAAAATACCTTGGTTGAAAAGCAACCGGCCTTCCATGGCCTATGTTAACATAAAATGGTAACATTTTTGAAGAATTTCAAAGAACAAGACACAAAGTCGTGAACGAGTCACGGCAAGGCAGCGAAACTGATTCATGGATAAAGGTTGTCGATAAGAGACAGATGATACGCCAAGTGCATAACATACGTGTCCAATATTCATGAATCTGCCTCATTGAAACCAGGATGAAGAACAGAAGAAACATATGACAAATGTGAAATAGAAGGCCCGTTATGCCTGGTTAGGTACCAATTCGAACTCCAAGTGAGGGCGAAATATGGACAACAACTGATCTTCCACTTCATGCATGATGAGAACGTGAGGGAGGGAAGGGGAAAATGGATGGAAGGGAGTTGAGTGACGAAACTTGCTAGGGACTGGACTAATTTCCAATTCAAACTCTATGTGAGTATGAAACGTAATCCACCAGCATGCTTCCTGACTCTTTACATAAGAAAAAAAAATGAGATGAGAAGGAATACACATTACACCAAAGAGACTAGTCTTTCGCGTGTATTTGACGAAAGATTAGGGGTCACTTAAAACTTCTCCTTGATTGTGAGAAAAGATAGACCCTCGCTCCAATTTCACAATCCTGGGATTTCTTTTATTCGCTTCCCAGACGACGAGTTTGGTGGATTTTGTGCCCATTCGATTAACTCCCACGGCACTATGTGTATTGATAAAAACAAGTACCCCTCAATCAGACCGCACGCCAAAATATCGCTCCTCAGAAATCACCTAAATTTGTTACTTACAGTGGCTTACAGTACACAATAACCAAGCAATTCATCGGTAGTAAACGTGTTCCTGAAAATCAGGAAAGTGAATTTTCTACTTAGTGAACTGTAAACAATCAGATTTATTCTTATTTCAAGTGGATTAACAAAGTGTTTTGTGTCAGACAGTGTTGTTACCAAAAGAAAAAATCTTCACACACCGAGTAATTAATATACAATAGCCGTGGGTCATTTAATATCACTGTTATTTGACGAGTGCCCACAACTCGTTCGTGGTGTAGTGGTAAGAACGCCGAGCAAGCTAGCCTAGTCTGCTCGCACCGATATCTGGAGGACGCGGGTACGATCCCTATTGCCGCCAAAGATTTTTATTTTTTTCTTTATAAACCACTTAAGGTGTTAAGAAACAACAATAGCGCCATCTCATAGCGGACCAATAAACCAGTTGAATTGGTGAACCGTTGTAGGTTCGTCAATTATTCTGGAACAGATCGCCTGACAAAAACATCAGAAATAAAATTTATCACTCGTGTTACGAATCTTGCCTACCAACAGGCGCAAGGACAACTCTAATACCTAACTAACATAATAATATTCCACAACATGAATAATTGCAAAACCTGTTCAGAACCCACTCTCTCCGAAGAGTCCGTATTTACCTGCGCCGTGTGCAAGGGAATATTCCATCTGCACTGCAGCGGAGTGGCAGAGAGCTCATACCGTCGACTCACTAAGGAGCGACGCTCCCAAATTAAATGCAAGAAATGCCTATCTGACACTCCGGCTTTCAACGTCACTGCCAGCGGTGCCTCAACTCTGGACAACGAACTACTACTAAAACAAAACGCAATATTCGAACAAAACACCCAAATTCTCGCCACAATTACAACAATGAGTAAACAATACGAGGATATCCTACTTCGAGTCCACAAACTTGAGAATATAAACAAAAAACTTGAAAAAAAAAACTGTGATCTTGAAGCGCGCTTAGAGCAAATAGAAGGACAATTTGAAAATTTAGACAGGAAAAACAGGTCGAAAAATGCGGAAATACGTGGAATTCCGGAAGTAAGCGGAGAAGACTTAAAAAATATTGTTTTCAATATCCAAAAAATTACAAATGCCGGAACAGAACTGAAAAACGTGGAAGCAGCCTACCGTACTGGACAAAAAACCAACAAGGATTTACAACGGCCGATAATCCTCAGATTCAAAACAAACGATGACCGTGACATCTTCTTGAATGACATAAAAACATTTAACAAGCGATCTGCAAATCGGGAAGATAAACTTAACACAAATATCATAGGAATGGCAGGAAAGAGCTCCCAGATTTATATCAGTGAACACTTGACATTTCGAGCTAAACATCATTGGTTTCTTGCACGTAAGGCTGCACGAGACAATATTTTTAAGTTTGCCTGGATCAGAGGGGGTCAAATATATGTTCGCAAGGACGTTGGGACACCCGTTATACTTATCAATGAAAAAACAAAAAACCTTTTATCTCCCTCACCAAATAACTTATAATCAATTTTCGTCCTTTGGTATACTTTTATTTTACTTGTTTCTCTTGTATATTGTTGTATATTCATTTATATATTACTTGATACTCTCTGTTACAAAAAACATATTATTGAATTTTTCTAGCCCAAAGACATTTAACAAAAGCATATACCCCATCATTGTTTTTAATCGATCAAATAACTTAATACAATCACCTCTTTCCGGTAATCTAGTTTTCTTATTATGTAAAAAATGTGTTATTGTGATTACATCAAAACCATTGCAACTTACTATGCTTTATACAAACATTAAAAATGGTAGATACTTCTTTCTTCATATTTTTAGCAAGCTTATGGATGTATGTCTCTCATTTTTTATTTTATGTATGCCACAATACTTTATGTTTTATTTTATTTATATGCTTATGTTTTATAATCTTTTTAAGCTTATCTTTTATTTTCTTTTCAAGCTTGTATTTTATTTTCTTTATATGCTTATGTTTAAAATTTATATGCTTATGTTACACATTCGCAGCAACTATAAGTACATTTTATACACCTATGCTTATGTCATATATTCATTATGTGCTTATATTATATATTCACAACAACTATATTTACACTTTATATATTTATGTATATTTTATATATTTATAACAACTAAATCTCTATCTCATAAACGTACCAATGTCCCTACAACTTGGTTGTTAATAATTTATGCAAAACAAAAAACCAGAAAATGGAAGACATAGCAGATTTAATAGATAACACAACACCAATCCCATGTATATCTACCAATGATTCCGAAGTAGTACGTCAATTATTATTAACTAATTCAACCCTTCCGATATTCTCTATGAACATAAGAAGTATAAACAAAAATTTTGATGAACTTCTTATTCTCCTCACTGATCTTGTGTCAGATTTTGATATAATTGTCTTGAGTGAATGCTGGATTCAAGGAAATTTCATCCCTAAAACGATAAGAAACTACAATCACTATAATACTCTACACAACCAAACTCAGAACGACGTAGTCATTGTATACATTAAAAATCATATCTCTCACTCAGTAAAAGAGATCAAAATTAAATATGCAAACTGTCAACAAATTCAAATTGATAAACATATAACACTTCTTACAATGTACAGATCTCCGAATACACATAACATAGCCCCATTCATACATTCACTGCAAGAAATTTTATCAAACATTGAACACCGCCAAAACACCTTTATAATAGGTGATCTTAACATAAATATGATTAATAAAATGCACCCTCAAGCAAATGAATACCTAAACGCACTAACTTTATTAGGATATTTTCCAGCCGTTACAGCACCAACTAGAGAATCAGACTCAAACACTAGCAGTTGTATAGATCATGTATTTGTTAAGAGTGAATTAGACACCAAATCCATTGTCTATCAATCAACTGTTACAGATCACTATTCAATCATCACTTCTATCTCGCATAAAAATCATAAATCACCACAAAATACTTCCCCTCAAGAAAAGATCTCATATGAAACTCTCCTAAACAGTGTCTCTAAAGAAAACTGGGAACTTATCTATTCTTGTACCGATGTCACCTCTGCATGTGAATTATTTATTAATACCTTACGTAACCACTTAACCGATGCTACATCATACACAAAAAGTAAAAAAAAACGATCTGACACAAAACTCAAACCATGGATCACTGCAGGAATTCTCCACTGTATCAGAAAGCGCGATAAGATTCATAACTTCTGTAGAAAAAATCCCCACGATTATGAATCTCTCTTATTCTACAAACGTTATAGAAATAACTGCAAAAAAATAATTGACAGTGTTAAAAGAGATTACTACCATAAACAAATCAGTGAAGCTACCGGTGATAATAAAAAATTTGGAATATCGTTAAAGATATAGCCAATATTAATAAAACCAATACACCCATTGTTAAGATTAACATCGAAGACCAAATATTACACGTCAATTCCGACCCCGAAAAAAATTCCGACCATTTCAATCAATTTTTCTCCAATATTGGATCTAACTTAGCAAAAAATATTTTAGACAGACACAACGTCTCGGACAAAGATCTTGCAAACAATATACCCCTCACTAATCTTAGCTATAACCCTTTCCACTTCACTCCCACTACTGACACAGAAATTTTAGAACTTATCTCATCCCTTAAAAACAGTAACTCTGTAGGTATAGATCACATTTCAACAAAAATCATCAAACATATCCAAAAATATATAGCCTCACCTCTGAAACATATAATCAATCTAAGCTTTAAAACTGGTGTATTTCCTAACTCCTTAAAACAGGCCACAATAATCCCAATATTCAAATCAGGAGACAAACTATCTGTAAATAACTATCGACCGATATCTTTACTTAGCACAATATCTAAAATCATAGAAAAAGCGGTGAAGAATAGACTCTACAAGTTTCTTGAAGATAACAAAATATTAACGGACAACCAATATGGTTTCCGCAAAGGTAGGAGTACCTCAGATGCAATAGCCGCCCTCACAAAAATTGTTTCTTTTAATCTCGACCTTGGTCGAAAACCGCTTGCTGTTTTCCTCGATCTCTCAAAAGCATTTGATACGGTCTCCCATCCCTTACTGGGATACCCTACACATGGTTCGAAAACTACCTAACAAACCGAACTCAACAAACTCTTATCCACTCTGACAAAATAAATAAAAGCAAAAAATTATCCATATCTTACGGTGTACCGCAAGGCAGTGTACTAGGACCACTCTTATTTCTTTTATACATCAACACACTATGTACCATGGATATTGGAGGTAAGATTTTATCATTTGCTGACGATACAGTCTTAATATTCGAAGATGAAACATGGCAAGCAGTTATTAATAAAACTAATAATGGCCTAATAAAAGTGAGGCATTGGCTTGACACAAATCTCCTTACACTCAATATTGACAAAACACAATATATGACGTTTTCCATACGCAAACATAATTTTCCCAACAACTGCCCTAAACCAATAATTCACTCGTGTTCACTAAACATACACCCACACCCACCCGGAACCCCACCTATTACAAATTGCACGTGTCCTACCCTTAAATCATCTAAGGAAGTTAAATATCTGGGCATAATCATAGATGACCAACTACGTTGGGAAGCACACATAAGTGACACAGTGAAAAGACTCCGTAAGCTCTGCCATATATTCTGCTCTCTTAGATCCATCTTAGACCTAAAAACCCTTAGAAGCGTATATTTTGCCCTTTTTCAATCCATTGCAACATACGGTATTTTGGGATGGGGTGGTTGCACAGAATCCGTCATTAATCCAATAATTACAGTTCAAAAACTAATACTGAGAATCATATTTAAATGCCAACCTACCCACCCCTCTAATGTGCTATTTACTAAATTTAGGGTCTTAGATATTCGCCAACTATTCACCAAGACAAGCCTATCCTACATACGGAAAAATAACCTACTGGTGGCTCCACAACATCAAGCCCAAACCCGCTTTTCATCAAACCTGGGATGCGTGGTCCCAAAAACTAGAACCACATTCGCTCACCGACAATTTTGGTTCATTGCCCCCAAAATATACAATGCATTGAGCACCGATATAAAATCAAATATTACCATACCTCTTTTTACTACTCGTGTTCAAAATTGGATATTCGAAAGGGGACGAGATTTCTTTAAAGAATATATGACTTCCTAACCATTATAAAATAAAAGAAAATAATTAAATTAACTAAATAAAATATCATACTTCACATCTTTTTCCAACCTGACTTCACTGAAATCTAATCTTACCTAAATATATACTCTTCTAGACGATTATTTACCTACCTTGACAAATCTCCAGTAAAAATTTTAGCTTTCATAAAAAAATACCATATAAATAAAAAAAAAACACATATTTAAATCTTACTTCTTAGTATTTTATATTTTATAGTATTTTATTTTTAACTTCTTTAAAACATCTTCTTCTTTATAATCCTTTATATACATGTACGTATATATATATATATATATATACATCCCGCTACAGATTTGGCGTCCTTTTACTTCGCATCCTTTTGGCTACCACTGCTTACGGTAGGTATTTATATAAAATTGCTGTGAATGTTCACATGTTTTTAGGTTGACAAAAGAGTGATAGTAAAAGAATTATCCAGAAATTGTGTTTTGAGGGTATTCAAATTTTTGATAGGTATGTATACTTTAGAGTCTTTTGGGCGTCCTTTCATATTGCCGCCGTTTTGGCAACCGCGTATATCGTACGTATATCACACTTCATTCCATATTTAGGGCGTCCGTTCATTACGAACATTTGACGACCTCCGTATATTCCTGTATGCAGTACGTTTAAATTACGATGCTTTCAGAATCCTTTTAATTCATTCTCGATTTGCCAACGGTGTATCTATCGTAGGTACATACTGATTGGTAACATAAATATTATTTTGAAGGAAACCAAAACAGAATCACAAGAAGTCAAAACGGTAGACTGTTTTTATATCATTTTATATTTGGTAGGAAAAACAACAATCAAATTAAAAAATTTGCAGGCAGGTGTGGGTACCGCCGCCCCGGGAACCATTTACAAGATAACTAACAGCCCTGCCATAGGTCACACCAAGTGGTTAGATATGTTTGGTGTCTTAGCGGGGGTGCCCGGGTTCACGGGGTGAGCTGTGTCTAGGTCTTGGCAGCCTATGCATTTGCCCACCTTCTACATGGCGGGCCGGATCGGGAGAGACTGGTTGACGGAGACCTTTTTATCTCTCCAACCGGACTCTCGATCCACGCCTTATATCACAGTGGGAGGGATGGATTCATATGTCTGTCACTCCTGGACACATTGACCCCCAGATTCCTAACTACCCTTCATACTTTTTCTTTCCCAAAACTACCTCTCCTTCCTTTCCCCAAAAATACCCTTCACACAGCATCCCCAAAGATGACATAGGCCTTGAGGGAAGTTAGGGAAAAGCTCGAAAAGCATTAACTCCACACTGCAGTGTGGAGCTAATGTAAAAAAATATATATAGAGTGAACAGGAACTAGGTTATTTTAGTTACCAATAATTATTCGGGATGCATAAAATTGGCTCCTTTATGCGATAGGTAGCAATTGACAAGTGCAATAAAGGCACAATTTTTTTTTAAGAAAAACAATCATTATTGGGTTACGAATAACCTGTCACTAATTTAAAATCTCGTACTTTTTCTTTTCTTTTTTTTTTACATGAGCTCCACACAGAAGACCCTGAGGGAAATTATTCATCTTTGGGTATGCTGTGTGGAGAGCTTTTGAAGGAAAGGAAGGAGAGGAAAATTATTTTTAGGAAAGGGGTTTAAAGGGTGGGTAGGAATCTGGGGTTCAGTGTGTCCCGGTCATCCGTCTCCAAGACCTAGATAAACCTCACCCCCATTCTGAAAACGACCTTCGTTCGTCGTTTCCACAAAACTTTAACGTATTGACCAAATGATGATAGAGATATGTGAAACACGGTTAAATGTAGGTAACTCCATTAACGGAAAATAGAATGCCATTGGCGCTAACAAAAAAACTGTTCAAAGAAGCGAAGCCAGATATCCATAATAGAGTGCTGGAACCGACCCTCATGTATGGCTGTGAGGCACGGAACTGGTAGACGAAGGAAGAGGAAGGTAGCAAAGAAAGGAACATAGACTGAATGCTGTGGAATTGCGATTCCTGAGGCGTGAGTGTGGTAAAACCATGTACGATCTTGGAAGAAACGTGGAGATCCGCGAAGAATGCAAGGCCAATGTAAACGTAATGAGTAAAATTACGAAAGGAACGCTGGGATGGATTGTAGAGCGAATGAACGAGAAAAGGAGAAGAAGCAGTCAGGGGCGCCCGAGGAAGACGTGTGACATTTCAATTTGGGAGGCGGGTATGGGTACCGCCGCCCCGGGAACCATTTATTGGATAACCAACACCTCTGCCATAAGTCACCCCGAAGTGGTTCACTACGTTTGGTGACTTAGCAGGGGTGCCCGAACTCATTGGGTGAGGTCTTGGTAGCGGATGCGCCTGCCCAGCTACTGCGTGGCGGAGAGAGACTGGTTGAGGGAGGCCTTTCGACCTTTTCAGCAGGACTCTCTCGACCCATCGCTTTGCACAGCTGTTGGAGGGATGGATTCATACGTCCGTCACTCCTGGATACACTAAACCTCTGATTCCTACCCATCTCTAATACCTTTTTCCTTCCCAGAACTTCCTATCCTTCTCTTGCTTAAATAGACCCTCCTCACTGCATCCCCTAACATGACATAGGGCCTGAGGGAAATTATTTTCCTCAGGGCCATCTTTATATATCTTTCTACTCGTGTAAAATTCAAAACGGCAGATGATTTCATGATATCATTTTATGTTGTGCAGATTGAACAGAAAAATATATCTTTAAATATCTTTCTTCTCGTGTATCAAATCAAAATATTAAGTAGTTATGTTAGTTACCAATAATTATTAAAAAGAATATAAACGCTGTAAATATTTGGTTTCTCACGTCATCAAAATTTAAAAATTAGCGTCTTATTTGCACAAGGCAAGTAAGCGCCAAAGAGGTTTTTATATATTTTGTACATAATTTTATAAGAATGAAAAAAGTTAGATAATATAAAACGTCAAAATAGTCTTAACCATAAAAGGGTATTTAAAAAAAATCTTATATTACTTCGTAGGTCATGAAAAAACATTATTTTAGTAAATAATAATTTTATTGTAATTCCAATACATACAAAAGGTAGTAAAAGCTTCAATTTATCCGTAGCATATTGTTTGATGTTCATAATGTAAATCGATTCCTAGTAAACAAATTAATTTAAATAGGATTTTAGGTAAAACTTCACCTTAATGCATAAAATTGGATACCTTTTTGCGATGGGTAGAAATTTGAATCGACAACTGCAATAAAGCAATTTTTTGGAGAGAAAAATTTTTTGGCGTCGTTCTGATTTGAAACTCGATGAAACAGAAACGAGCGACACTAAAAAGGGACAAACAATATAGGATTGGATTATACGTTTAAGCCCTATGAAGACTATTTTTTAAAGCTCTTAAAAATATATATGTTATTCTTCTTGAAGATAATATCTACACATTCCCAGCGCCGAAACGCAAATTTTATAAAATTCCCTCGATACAAAAAAAATCGCTAAGTATGCTCTAAAAATTTTTATAAACACGTTTGTTTCAGTTATTTTACAAGTTATATGCACAAAAAATTCACAGTGTTTCTTTAAATGCAGTTTAAGACAACCCCCGCGAGATTTTTGCTCTATTCTAAACGAGTCGTGTTTTATTAAACATTTTCACAATTTTCGCATCGATTTTATCGCTTTAAATATATTAGCGCGCTCATCTAACATCCGTAATTACATATCTCTACATCTCCTTCTTTTTGAGAGCAGATAGCAGAGAGCTTACGGCGCCTTAAAGATTTACTCTGCGAAAGAATTAAAAAGACTAAACGGTGTCCTCTTTGTGCGGTGTTTTTTTTTTAGTTTATCAGCCTCCTCTTCGTGCGGGGCCTCGTAGAATAAAATAATTTTTACACTATGAAACAATATTGTAATAAATAAAGCCTACAATTATCCTACTCCTGATTTGTCTCATTCTCTCGAAGTTTGGTTTAATGAAGGCTTCACTTCTCCCGCGTGTGAACTGCACACAAGTTTCATATATTTATTTTAAAGATAGAATTATTGACCGGTCAGTGATTAAGTGGGCACCGCGTTTAGGTCCCACCCGGGCGTCGCGTGTTTGATTCCTCGGCTCCATCACAACACAAACAACATTTTCGGCTTTCTGTGGTGGTAGTAGGAGATTTTCAAACATTATTGGGTTATTTGTAACCCAATACTGTTTGTCTTTCTTTGAAAAAATATCAGAGTGTGCCATTCACGCGCGGTAGAAGTGAAATTTCAGAAAACTAATGTAGACAAGAGTGGGGAGACTACAAAGCACTTTTTTTATCAATGTGGAGGATTATATTCAAGAATGGAAATATATGGGATTGGGCGAGAAATTGAGTAATCTGAAAGTATGTTGCCTGTTGTATGCTGATGTTGCGGTACTGATTTCCGACAGTAACTCCAACTCGTGTCTAGGATGAACAAAGTATGTATGAAGAATGAGTTAATGATGAATGTAAGTAAGTCTAAAATCGTGGTGTTTGATACTAAAACAATGTGAAACTTAGTTGTGAATGCTGAAAACTTGGAGTAGGTGGATAAGTTTTTGAAGTATGTATTGTGAAGTATATTTGGGAAGTGTGTTTACGGTAGATGGGAAGGCTGATAGAGATATGTGAAACAGGGTTAAATGTAGGTAACTCCATTAACGGAAAATAGAATGCCATTGGCGCTAACAAAAAAACTGTTCAAAGAAGCGAAGCTTATATATATCTATCCATAATAGAGTGCTGGAACCGACCCTCATGTATGGCTGTGAGGCACGGAACTGGTAGACGAAGGAAGAGGAAGGTAGCAAAGAAAGGAAAGTAGACTGAATGCTGTGGAATTGCGATTCCTGAGGCGTGAGTGTGGTAAAACCATGTACGATCTTGGAAGAAACGTGGAGATCCGCGAAGAATGCAAGGCCAATGTAAACGTAATGAGTAAAATTACGAAAGGAACGCTGGGATGGATTGTAGAGCGAATGAACGAGAAAAGGAGAAGAAGCAGTCGGGGGCGCCCGAGGAAGACGTGTGACATTTCAATTTGGGAGGCGGGTATGGGTACCGCCGCCCCGGGAACCATTTATTGGATAACCAACACCTCTGCCATAGGTCACCCCGAAGTGGTTCACTACGTTTGGTGACTTAGCAGGGGTGCCCGAACTCATTGGGTGAGGTCTTGGTAGCGGATGCGCCTGCCCAGCTACTGCGTGGCGGAGAGAGACTGGTTGAGGGAGGCCTTTCGACCTTTTCAGCAGGACTCTCTCGACCCATCGCTTTGCACAGCTGTTGGAGGGATGGATTCATACGTCCGTCACTCCTGGACACACTAAACCTCTGATTCCTACCCATCTCTAATACCTTTTTCCTTCCCAGAACTTCCTATCCTTCTCTTGCTTAAAAAGACCCTCCTCACTGCATCCCCTAAGATGACATAGGGCCTGAGGGAAATTATTTTTCTCATGGCCTTCTGACTGGAGCTGATATAAAAAAAATGACAAGACCAGGTGAATCAGATACCTACTTGATTCGGGCTGCGTCAAGAGTCAAAATAATAGAAGAGGATGTGTGAGACGATCTATGAATGTGAATGAGGCAAGGAGTGTGTGCCAAGACCGAGTTGTTTGGCGGTCCGTCCTCTCTGCCTACCCCTGCGGGAAACGGTGTTATTGTTAGTTAGTGAAGGATGATTTTATACATATTTTTGTCGTCGAATTCTGGTGCACCTTTTGCTATACATTGGGTCATCATATTAATAATTATGCATTCTTCTTGGTGCGGTTCATTTTCATTTTGTGTGGTTTGAAGATTGGGTATTAATTTTGCAAAAAGGTTGGATTTACCGTACCTATTATATTAGAACTAATTAACTATTATATTAAAATAATAATAACTTTTCGTGACGCATTTCTGTTTCATTAGAATTTCAAGTCGCTAACGGCGCTAAAGAAATTTCACTTAAAAATAAATATCTCGGGTTAAGAATAACCTGTCGCTATTTTGAAATCTCCTACTGCCAGCACTATAGCAGTAGATGATGGTTGATTGTTCAGTGATGGAGAACGAAGAAAATCGAGGAATCGATATCTCGACGGGCGATGACTGGGCGGGAACCAATGGCATTATACAAATGATTAAATTAACTGGCAATAAAATCCATCAGATTGTTCCACGCTTGAAAAGTACAAATTCATACTTCCATCGATAAATTTTAATAAAATAAAATTCATTCTCTGATTTCCTATTGTCTTCGCCAGTGAATTCAAAAGAATAACACTCAAAATACTTTTTCCTGCAAATCGTTTATTAAAAATAAATTACAAAAATGACTGGATAGGGGGTTACGAAAACAATTAAAACCCATGGTGAATTAGTTGATCTATGAATAGATAAAAAAAATAGAAAAAAAGACTCATAAAATCTTTTATAAATAAAAATTTGAGTGTATTTTATACGCGGTAGAAGCCAAACATTACCAAAACAATCTCAACCAATACTTGAAAAGTGAGGTCATAATCAAAGCGACGAATGAGCACAGACCAGCGTAATTTCTGTTTCATATCGTAACCAATAGGGGCATTTAAAAGTGACATCATAATCAAAGCGATGAATAAGCGCAGTCGATGCGTCGCAGGTGCAGTAATCGTCATTTCCGTTTCATCCGAAATCCAAATCATAACGGGGCTATAGATGTTTCACTTAATCAGCATGTTTATCACTCATAATGATTAAGACGACGCGCGACGAAAACACTTCTCATAAAACCTGAACAAAATATAATAAATAATAAAATATAATTATTGTAAAATTATAACGCATGCTTAATTAGTTGAAGTATGAATGTATACAAATTGAAAAAGTGTCACTTTTAATAAAATCCTTTATTAAAAAAAAACTAAATTTGCAGGTAAGTATCTAAAACTTAAAACAATTAACAAAACTTATTATTACACTATGAATGAAAAAAGAAAAAAAAATAATAAAACGGTACAATATCACCCGGTAATTAATATTTTACATGAAATCTTGCATTGCGTCTAATAATTTGGCCATTCTAATAATCTCTTATACTTATCACTTCTGAGTGATAAGAATAAGAGATTAGACAGACTAATCGGTCTTCTCTTTGTGCGGTGCTTCGTAGCTATTCGATCTCCCCTTCATGTGGTGCTTCGTAGCTTCTTCGCTCTTGTCTTCTTTAGTTTTCTGAGGTTTCACTTCTACCGCGTGTGACTGCACATTTGTACTTTGAAGTGTAAACTAAACCTGCAAATCGTCTAGTACCGTTGAGATTTGAAACTCGATGAAACGAAAAATAGCGACACTATGAGGCAAAAACATACATCTATAGAATTTAGCCTGCGATAGAATAAGATAGAACAATCGGTCTCCTCTTTGTGCGGTGCTTCGTAGCCTACCCACTTTTGTTTACTTTAGTTTTCTGAAGGTTTCATTTCTACGGCGTGTGAACTGCGCACTGTATGTTTTTGTTATTTCTATACCAATTTTCTTCTTGGATTTAGTCAATACAATTTTTGGAAATGTACGAAGGTCGTTTTCAGAATTTTATATTAATTTTTTGATTAAAATTAATTGGTGAGCTCGCTTTTGTTTCACACATCCGCTGTCTGAAACCTTAAATCTGTGTCAATTAGGGATTTTAGTAGTATCCCACCATCACCGTCAGAGTAAGTGAACTCCTGTAAAATAAGAATAGGGATTTAAAATAGAATTTTAAAGAAGTAAATTTGACCGTAAAAACGATCGAAGAGAAGAATTATTAATTAAAGGCACACATATCAGAGTATCTGAATTCTACGTTAGAGGGTTGGTTTGACTCCTAAGAGTAATCTTGGTATGGGTATTCTGTTATTCTTTCAATTATTTTGTTCCGTTTCAGTGCATCAACAGTAATCAATCCTGTATTGTAATTAATAAACTAAAATAGTCGGTCGTCAAATACACTCTAAGCAGCACGGACGTCACCGCTCGGTATACGATAATACGATTGATCATGACAAATTTTGAAAAGATAAAACATTCGAGGCAACCGGCCAAGTATGTGCGGCAACGTTGCAAATCACTCTGCCGCCGCGTGCAACTAAAATCTCGTACGGGAATTGAAGTGAACCGGCAACGTTGTTTCCGAACGTCACTTTAAGCTAGTCGTGAAATGCAGAATATGCCACTAAAGTTTGCCAACGCCATCGGTCGCCACTAAAGGCTAGGAATGAAAGGCGATATACGTCGTATCCGGTCGCCACTAAATGCTAGGAATGAAGTGAAATAACATCTCCAAAAGAATTATATAGACTAAACGGTGTCCTCTTTGTGCAGTGCTTCGTAATTTATTAGACTCCTCTGAGTGCGGCGCCTCGTGGAATAAAATAATTTAGACTTGGAAACAATATTATAATAAATTAACCCTACAATAATTATCCTACAACTGATTCGTTTCAATCTGCATTCGTCTCAATCTGTCGAAGTTAAGTTTAAAGGAGAATAAATAAAATAAAATAAACAATAAAAGGAGACAAACACATACACCTATAGAATTTAGCCTGCAAGAGAATGAGATATTATAATCGGTCTCCTCTTTGTGCGGTTCTTCGTAGCCTTCCCGCTCTTGTCTACTTTAGTTTTCTGGAGGTTTCACTTCTACCGCGTGTGAATTGCACACTCTGAAATTGATTTTTTTTATTGTAGTATTTTTAATCGCGACTGTCTGATTAGGATTTAACAAACGTTTATATGGTTGTGATGCATTTGATGTGGTGGGTTCTGGTTCACTAACTTCATTTAAATATTTTCGCCTACGACTTAGTCATCTACTGATTCATGGGGTGAGGTTTGTCACCCCTAAAACCCTTTTCCTTCCCATAGCTTCCTCCACTTCCTTTCCTACACGCAGCGTCCTCAAAGATGACGTAGGCCCTGAGGTAAGTATTTTATTGAGGGCCTCCCGTGTGAGGCTAAAGTAAAAAAAAACAAAAACACATTTATATTAAATTTAGTCGCATTGTTTTCGATGTTTTCACAGTTGGTTTCCTCGAATACATTGTTTCTGAAAATATGCCTCAAACAATTATAATTATAATTAACGGGTTGTAAAAAAAAATTACAGATTCATCAAATATTTTAAGTTAATTTTCACAATTTGTGTAAGTTCTATTCAAGTTCTGTGATTATTTCAGATTTATAACGCAAACTGCTCTTTAATTTTATAACAGAACTTGAATAGCACTTACACAGAACGTGAAAATTAACATCAAATTTTTAATTTTTGATGATTCTGTCAAATTTTTAAAACAACCTGTCCTAAGCCCTTTTCGAAATAAAAACAAAAATCTGGCAGTCGAACTCCTTTGAAGTAAAAACATCAATACCGTTGTGATTTGACACTCGATGAAACGAAAATTAGCGACACTCAAAAGAGGCAAACACATACATCTATAGGATTTAGACTGCGAGAGAATATGGGGGCATACATTAATTACGTGAGCAGTTAATTTTCCAATTTAAACACCCCCCCCCCCTTTGTGAGATTTGAGGTCCCCCCCCCTCTCCCCTCACGAGACATCAGTTGTGTATCTGGGGTCCCACCCTATCCCATCCCGCCCAATGCTATCCCGTTTCGCCCCCCCCTCCCCCGTTGTGGAAAATATGATCGCGACAATATGCTGAAAAACCGTTCACGATTTGGTGAGATTTTACTGGACCCCCCACCCCCATTTTTAGCTCAATTAATGTATGCCCCCTTAGATAGAATAATCGGTCTCCTCTTTATGCGGTGCTTCGTATCCTACCCACTCTTGCCTACTTTAGTTTTCTGAAGGTTTCATTTCTACGGCATGTGAACAGCGCACTGTATTTATTTTTCTTTATTTCTATATTAATTTTCTTCTTGGATTTGGTCAACACGTTGAAGTTTTGTGGAAACAATGTACGAGGGTCGTTTTGATTAGATGAATCAACCATGCAATTTTATTTTTATTTTTTCGATTAAAATTAATCGGTGAGCTCGGCTTTTGTTTCACACATCCGCTATCTGAAACCTTTGAAATCTGCATGAATTTGGGTCGTATCCAACCATCACCGTCAAAGTAAGTGAACTCCTGTAAAATAAGAATAGGGAATTTTAAAGAAGTAAATTTGACCGTATAAACGACCAAAAAGAAGAATTATTAATTGAAGACAAGCACCTCAGATTATCTGTATTCTACGTCATAGGTATGACTCCGAAGAATAATCTTGATATTGCATTTCTGTTATTCTTTCAATTCTTTTGTTCCGTTTCATTGCATTAACCGTAAAATCAATACTGTATTGTAATTAAGACACTAAAATGGTCGGTCGCCAAATATACTCCAAATTGCACGGACGTCAATGCTCGGTATACGATACTACGATTGATCACGACAAAATTTTTCAAAATCACGCCACCGCCGCGTGCACCTCAACTCTTGTATGGGAGTTTAAATGAGCCGGCAACGTTTTTTGCCAACGCCATCGGTCGCCACTAAAGGCTAGGAATGAAAGGCGATATACGTCGTACCCGGTCGCCACTAAATGCTAGGAATGAAGTGAAATAACATCTCCAAAAGAATTAGATAGACTAAATGGTGTCCTCTTTGTGCAGTGCTTCGTAATTTATTAGACTCCTCTGAGTGCCTCGTGGAATAAAATAATTTAAACTTGGAAACAATATTATAATTAATTAACCCTACAATAATTATCCTACAACTGATTCGTTTCAATCTGCATTCGTCTCAATCTGTCGAAGTTTAGTTTAAAGGAGAATAAATAAAATAAAATAAACAATAAAAGGAGACAAACACATACACCTATAGAATTTAGCCTGCAAGAGAATGAGATAGAATAATCGGTCTCCTCTTTGTGCGCTTCTTCGTAGCCTTCCCGCTCTTGTCTATTTTAGTTTTCTGGAGGTTTCACTTCTACCACGTGTGAAATTAAAGTAAAAAAACAAAAACACATTTATATTAATTTTAGTCGCATTGTTTACAATGTTTTCACAGTTGTTTCCTCGAATACAATGTTTCTGAAAACACGCCTCGAACAATTAAAATTTTAATTAACGAGTTTTAAAAAAAATTACAGATTCTTCAAATATTTTAAGTTAATTTTCACAATCTGTGTAGGTAAGTTGTATTCAAGTTCTGTGATTGTTTCAGATTTATAACGCAGCTGGTCTTTAATGTTATAACAACAGAACTTGATCAAACTTACACAGAACGTGAAAATTAACTGAAATTTTTTAATTTTTGTTGATTCCGTCAAATTTTTAAAACAACCTGTCCTAAGTCCTTTTCGAAATAAAAACAAAAATCTGGCAGTCGAACTCTTTTGAAGTAAACACATCTTTAACACCGTTGTGATTTGACACTCGATGAAACGAAAATTAGCGACACTAAAAAGAGGCAAACACAAACATCTATAGGATTTAGATTGCGAGAGAATAAGAGGGCATATATTAATAACGTGAGCAGTTAATTTTCCAATTTAACCCCCCACCTTGGTGAGATTGGGTGTCCCCCCCTTCTCCCCTCACGAGACATCAGTTGTATATCTGGGGTCCCACCCTATCCCATCCCGCCCAATGCTATCCCGTTATGCCCCCCCCCCCCCGTTGTGGTAAATATGATCGCGACAATATGCTGAAAAACTGTTCAAGATTTGGTGAGATTTTGCTGGACCCCCCACCCCCCATTTTGAGCTCAATTAATGTATGCCCCCTAAGATAGAATAATCGGTCTCCTCTTTGTGCGGTGCTTCGTAGCCTACCCACTCTTGTCTACTTTAGTTTTCTGAAGGTTTCATTTCTACGGCATATGAACTGCGCACTGTATTTATTTTTCGTTATTTCTATATTTAAGACGTGGTAATATCGTGATAAATTTTTATGTTATCACCTACCGATATTTGTTTATTCATACTTTAAATCAGTAACAACAATACAAAAAACATAAAAATCACATTTCTTTTTAGAAATTTTATTCTCTACAAAACTGTACTGAAAAAGAGGTACGTACAAAAAACCAAACCAAGTCGTGCAATTTACTTGTTTTTATAAACTTATACACATTTTTACGGCTGTGTATCTCAATACTTATTAGAGCCAGAATAGATTAGAAATTAGAATAGCCAGGTACTTCCCAACCTTCCTCTTCCCCACCTCCTTCCCCTTCCCACTACCTTCAGCCTCACAACATACCCCAATTGGGGATGCCATAGTCTCACTGGCTCCAGACGGGAGCAGTTAAGATTCTTGTGCGGTTATTCACTGTAAAAAAAAAAAAAAAAAAAGAGATAGAAGAAATTTTTTAAAATAAAAATTGTAGGTAATTTTATGTTCTACAAAACTTGTGAAGTTACCTTAGCCAAAATTTTCATTGGGAACGAAATCTTTGAGAAAAATCAGATTTTGGCGCGATTTCGGAAGGTTTTTTCAAAATGGCGGCGAAAGCTCAAGTGACCCAAGGTCGAAAACTCAGATTTTTTATCAGGAGATGAGTGTATAAAACATATCAAAAAATTGGGACTACCGGAATAATTCCGATCGCGACCCCCTTTTTTGCGCTAATTGCACTGGCCTATAAGTCAGGCGAGATCAAAATGCTACAAAGGACAAATAATTATTTTGCGGATAGGCAGGCCACTTGCATCGCATTTTTTAAAAAAATTCCGGTTTAGGTAAATATTCTAAGACATTCGGCATTTTTTTAATCGAATTTTTGAAACCCTGGCGATTTTTTGAAAATTCCAATCCGAAAAATCAGACCACTTTTTATAAACCGGAAAGACGGGATTTTATGGGTGCGAAAAAACGATAATTACATTTAAAAAAATCATTTAAAAAAAAGAACGTGTTCCACAAGAAAGGGCACAGGAGAATAGCGAGTCATTCCAAAAATATTACATCTCATAAATATTTTTTTTCCTTGATCCATCTTATTGATCATAAATCATTATAATGTTCAACGTCTATATTACTAAATCCAATGAAATATACTTGTACTTGTAAATTATAATAATAAGAATAATATTATAAAATTTGATTTTGTTAAAATCAGCACCACTACCATTATACCTCTAAAACACGCGCAGACATCGTACAATGTAGGAGTTCTCTTCATAACATTTGTCAAAAAGAAACCAAAGCAGAGAAGAGAAAGCAAAGAAGAAACCTGTTCGCAGAGAACAAACAATAAATCTAGTGAACGATAAATGTCAGGTTAAAAAATTCGTCTGAAATCAATGTGCTGCCATATAAAAAAAAAAAATCAGTGTGGAAATTTACAAAATTAATTGGAAATTTTAAGCGACGGGAAATTTTCATGTAGTGACGTCAAGGGATTAATTAAATAATGGATTTATTGTGATGAATGGTAACTTCCAATTTACGAGAAAGCCTACGGGAATTTTTTTTTTAAGATGAAAAGCGCAGTACTATGACATCTGTATGGTCAAATTCAAACTTGCTCGAAAATAGAGGTATTTTTAAGTTGTTTGATGTATTATAGTTACCTTAAATATACACAGATGGTGATGAGATCCATATTTAACGGGAACCCCAGGTTTAGGGACGATTTTAAACGCGAGAGTTGAGACAACCAATTAAATAGCAGGAAAAGCAATTAAAAATCAACTCAGCCTATCAGCAAGAAGGGGGTCGTGCCCATTTTGGACACAAAGGATTGTACTTTGACCCTAGTGATTAGTGAAGAAATTTATGGTCTAGACGTTCCCACAGAGATCAGGGTTGAATGAACTAAGAGATAAATATCGAATTATTCAAGGTTTTTAGTACAACGAACCCAAGTAATGTTATTAATAAAGGGTACCTTCAAGGGGTCGGGAGACCTTAGTTTCGAGTGCATTAGGGCGTTTTTAGTTGCGGAAAACACACTTGGATAACGATAAAAAAATTTATCAGTAATATATTGAGGGGAAAACGCGGGGACAACGGGGCATGCAATGCGGGAGGATTTTCAATTATAGAATAAGTACATATGACGGCTGAGAGGCAAAATTCGAGGAAAAACGTACGAGAGGAGAATGAATATACATAACACAATGGAAAATTATTGTTATCAATTCTAGACGGAACGGAGTGATTAGGAAAGCGAATTGGGAAGGAAAATTCAAAAAAATTTAGATATAAGGATTGAACAAGAGGACGAAACAAGGGTTTGGTGCAGTAGCAGATGCTCGGAAAGGAATTGGAATAACATACCTAGGGGGGGGGGGTGGAAATACTGCAAACATTGCGATAGATTTAATTCATAAAAAGGAGTCATTTTACGTAATTAAAATAGGGATCATAACATAAAGTTACACGAGACTGCGAGGGAAAATGAAACATTACAACGGTTGTCGACCCCACATGTATATTGTTGATATAAACAAGGAATATTCGAACATGCCTTTTGTTTATTTAAGGCCCATTATCCATTAAAAAGGGTCATAAAAATTAACATTGCTCTTACCTAGTATTTAGATTATAGAATTTCCGTAAAATTTAATTATAAACACATTAAAATGGATTTATCGCCAGGTATGTAGAAATCGTAATGTATACACACGTCAAGGCTTATAGTTTATGGGATTTTGAGCGAGAGAGAGATGGAAAATTGGGCGGAATTTGATCGAAGTAGTTAACTTGACAGATATTCCAGGATAGGAATAGTTAGTGGGCCGGAAAACACCATAAATAATATATCAAAAAAGGAAAAAAGGGTTTTAGCGGGAGATGGAATCACGGCAAAAAGGCAAACGTCAAATTTCAATAAGGGATCATTGGGTTAGGAGTGGGGGGAGAGAACGAAAAACCGACATAACCGGAAAACTCAGATAAGGAAATGGGAAAAACTCAAAACGTTATAAGTAGAGTAGATACGGAACCAGGATATGATTCCTTATTAACAACGAAGGGAAAATCATTTAAGAATAGTTGTTAAAACACCGTTACTTGAAGGAAATTTAGGTGGGAAAAGCGAAAAGTTGAATATGCCACATAAATAATGGAAATACGGTTCTGAGACATAATTGCTTACGTAGACTAGGGGAAAAGAAATGAATTTCGTGGAAATTCATACAGGACAACTAGCGTTTAAAACTAGAAGACCGAAAAATCTACGTTTCGCAAATAGGTATGCCAATTTAGAGTATAGTTTTAGAAGATCACTTATGGGCATGTTTCAAACTGAGAAAAAAAAACAAGATTAAAAACATGTTTATAAAATATATTATGAAGACAGAAGACATGTGGAAAATGGGCAAACTGGATGGCAGCTTACTAAGTCCGGGACTAAAAACCTTAGAAAAGCGAGACAAAGTTGTGGGACGAACCGAGATTTAAGAAGAGGAAAAATCGAAAGATCTTATGTAGGGACAAACGATAACGAGATGGGGTTTTCAAAAAATTTCGAGTGATTACAGATTATAATTCCTCGTCAAGGAATATACGATTATGCCCTTTTGGAGCTGTGATGGGTATAAATTAGCGTGTTTGGGATTATTCGGGGAGTCCTTCGACAACTGGCAAGGTTGCTTAAAACGTCGCGCGTGTCGTGAGAATTACCCTGGTGATTAATTAATAGAGTTTAGAATCAGTTCATACTTTGAAAATACAGTGGAAAAATAGCGTCAGTTTTACACTTTAAAAATACAGTGGAAAAATAGCGTCAGTTTTATACTTTAAAAATTCAGTGGTAAAATAGAGTCTACAATCAGTTTTATACTTTGATAAAACAGAGAGTGGAGTGTCCGGATACGGTTAATCGTGCAATTTAACGGAGTGTATGATCTTATAATAAATCTAAAAATCAGTGTTTGCAATAGCCTCCGATTCAAAAAAAAAATCTAATAATTAATTAATTAATTAAAAATTCAATGCGGAAGGAGAGTTTAATAGAGTGTTTGAATTGATTTAAATTTGTTCTAGAAGGTTAAAATAAAGTTATTTATTCCGAGGTTATATAAAGAAAATTACAGTCTAATAAGTTTTATTAAATAAAAATTTACGTTAAGTCGAAAGTTGGAAATTTTATTACGAGATATTAATTATCGTTAGGTGACAACGCAATAATAATAATTGATCCGAAATCTGGAAAATACTTATCCCGAAGTTTAAATAAATAATCCAAATTATTAATTGTTGCTAAACGAAAGTGTTATAAAATAAAGTGGTCCTTTCAGTTTTGTTGTAAATTGGGTGAAGACTAATATTTAGTTATTCGTTATAAAAGGATTCTAATTTAAATTGGAAAAAATAAATAAAACTTTAACTTTGTCCTTAAGTGAAATAATTCAAATTTAAAGAAAATCTTTAGTTTTATAAAAAGGAAATATGATTTAAATTGAAAAAAAAAAATAAAACTTAAATATTTTATAAAGTGGAATAATACAAAATTAAAGAAAATTCGAATTAATAAATTAATTTATTAAAAAGTAAATAAGTATAGTTATATATATCAAATAATATTCGAGCGAACGATTATTAAGAATCGATTCTCTTCTTTAGATTGAAATCAAATATGGAAGAAAAGGGGAAGGGAAGGAAATGAATTCCGGGTCTTGTAGGGCTAAATCGTTAAAAGTGGGAAACCGAAATAAAAGTGCGATAAGTTACACAGGTAGTCTGGATGCTCTAATAAAATTCATATCGATGATATTACCCGATGGAGCTGAATTTAAGACATTAGAGCTTTGGTGAGTCCTTACAATATTTAAGCTTTTACAGGTTCCTGTGGATATCCTGACACTGATGGACGTAACGCCAAGTAAGGGTAAATAAATAACTAACCAATTTATTAGCATTCGCATGTCACACCTCCCATACAGAATGAAATGTTGCTAAACAAATACTTAACGCATAATTAGATAGAAACGCATCACTCAATCAATTTTTGTATCTTAGCGTATTTGTAAGATAAATACCTATCGTTTCTTTTCACTAGCACGATTAGGGTATGGTTATATGACCTTCGATAGTGCACCAAAATTTTCGATTTGAGTTCAAGGCGATCCATTGACCCAGTCACCTAAATTCATTAACGAATAAACAAAACAAAATTTAACGTCAGGGACAAGTTTATCAATTATAGCTTGCGATGAAATCTGCGGTAAAATGTGAAGACGACATTGACGCTAAATTCACTCAATTCTAAACGACTTATCTGTACTAGAGCGATCGCCAATAGGTAGCATTGTGTTAGCATGCGAAATTTTCGCAAAGTAAGGTACTGCGACTAGCTTCAAACTCTAAGAGAGCTCATCACAATTATTCAGGAGGTCATTGATTCAATGACAACTTGATTTATCTCATTTTTAAACCTTTCTTATAGGAAGTAGGTATCCAAGAACCCATAAATACCCATTATCCTAAATACCTAACACACGAGGAACTAGTGACCTCATTTAAACAACACTGGTGTTCAAATACTCATACAGTCCTGAATCCTAACTTGTCTTCGAATGTAAGCTTCAAGGCTTCTGTATGTAGGTATGAGCCATCTGGAAATGTAAGTGTCAACCTTTCTAGAACGGACGGCTTTGATCTTGTGGCGGTATTGTCGAGGTGGGCATGCGGGGAAGAGGAAGGACGTATGCGGACAGTACGCTGACGCGGCATTAAAGCCACAGGTTATTTGCATACCGTGAGTCTTGTCGAACCTGAAAGCAAACATAAGGTTCACGAGGTGAGTTTTATGTCAGCTAGTCAGAAGTGGAGTGTAACGCTGGGTCGGTCACGTGGGAGGAAGGATCTGCCCGTCACAAGCTTACGCCACATTTAACGGATAGAGGCATGATAAGGGAAGACATGAAATACCCCTTCTAGACTCAGTAGAGTTAAATTCAATCCGGCGGAGATGGAAGTCGGAGTGAGGCAGAAAAACGGCATGAAGACTTGGTATTCCCCCATCTGGCGTGAAGAGCCCCTTTCGTAACAAGAGACGCTCGTCGAAGAGAGTAAAACTCGGACTTAAGGATAAGCTTAGCAAACGTATTTGGGAGAATCCGGTTTGAAATTGTTGTTCATCGGTTTTCACTTGGTTAGCGGAGGAGCCGACTTTTCAGCAAACACATTATCCCCCTCCCCATATCCATCCATTCCTGCTATTTCAACAATTTTGCGAATACTAACCAATAACACTAACTATGACTACAAACACATTATGTTAGGGGAAGCTGCAGACAAGAACTCCAATTGAGAAAACCGGACTCTCGAATATAACATTCTACACTGGTAGGATAAGGTTTTTATTTTTGAAATGATGTAATTTGTTAACTGTTGTTTATGTTATCGATGTATCAGCGGTGATAGGAAGAATTAAATAAACACACTAAATTCCTACGGAAATTAAATAGACACAAGGTCTAAGGCGGGGTTAGTTTATCAAACTCGGTAAAAGATACTCAAATAATAATAATTAATAAATCGGAAAATTCTCACCCTTTCTCTAAAAGAATCTAGGGGTTACCACACGTAATACATTATCTTCTCTACATATGTGTGCATATTAAGTATGCAAACAGATGTAAAATCTAAAATAAAAAATCACACAACGCAGATTATAGAAATAATGTGAACTAAAATCTTAAATCTTGATTACTGTGAGAAAATCGCAGGGATTTAAGAAGATAGGGTAGGTTTAGCTAGATTATAAGGTATAGGGGTTTAGAAATCACGAGCCTGAGGTAGAAATAAACCGAAAGGAGGGTTGAGTCAGGCCATCATACCTAGTGGTGTGATCAGTAGGACATAAGGGTAGAATTATGAGCGTGGCTACGAGACAGGAGCTACGAGATTTAAACTACGAGGTAGAAGCTTAGAAAAGTAAATCAGCTAGGTAGGGTTCATCACAATTGGTGTCAAAAGCCAAGGGTGGCGGACCATTACATTATTTATTTAGAAAAAAAATAAACTGTACATTTCTAAAAAAAATTACTAACATTTTCGTAATCTTGGTAAAAAAAATCTATCCACACGATTTTTTCCAAGTCGTTATGAAATCTATGCAAGCGGCCTATTTGCTTGGGTAGGTAGATACCTATATGCTATGCACGAGTTCTGACAAGATGCTAGACACTACAATGCCATCACAGCTGTGCGGGTGAGGGGTAAGGAATGTGAGGTGGGGTTTCCGGTCGGCAGCAGCTAAGTTGTGAATTTCGTTGGTGTGCGTGAGTTTGGTTCGAACGGAACAAAGTAGATATAATAAACGTTCCGCGAAATCTAGCCTCTTTTATTATATCAGTTACTGATGCAAAAAAAAAAAAACTAAAAACATTGTTGATCAGTTAAATTTCATACCCTGAAGATTTTTTTTTTTTACATGAGCTCCACACAGGAGGCCCTGAGGGAAATTATTTTCCTCAGGGCCTATGTCATCTTTGAGGATGCTGTGTGGAGGGTTTTTTAAAGGAAAGGAAGGAGGGGAGAGTTCTGGGAAGGAAGGTGGTTTAAGGGGTGGGTAGGAATCTGGGGTTCAGTGTGTCCTGGTTATCCGCCTCCAAGACCTAGACACACCTCACCCCATGAACCCGGGCACCCCTGCTAAATCACCAAACGTAGCGAACCACTTGGGGTGACCTATGGCAGAGGTGTTGGTTATCCAATAAAGGTTCCCGGGGCGGCGGTACCCATTCCCGCCTCCCAAATTGAAAAAAGAAGATGCAAAGGTTAAGGGTTAAATAGGTAACCGAAACAATTTAAAAAAATCCGAGTACGCAATTAAAAGTGAAACCTTCAGAAAATAAAGTAGAATACAGTGGGAGGAGTGGCTACGAAGCACCGCACAAAGAGGAGACCGATTATACTCTTATTCTCTCGTTGGCTAAATCCTATAAATGTACGAGCATTTTTTATTATGAATATCTTACTAATTTTAAAAATTTAAATATAGAGATAATGTACATAAATTAAACTAGGGTACGTGTAAACTTCTTTAGCACCGTTGTGATTTGAAATTCGATAAAACGAAAAATAGCGACATTAAAAAGAGATAAAGTCATACATCCATAAGATTAAGCCTGCAAGAGAATGCGATAGACTAATCGGTCTATTCTTTGTACGGTGCTTCGTAGCTATTCAGTATCCTCTATCTATCTATCCCGTTACGCCCCCCCCCCCCGTTGTGGTAAATATGATCGCGACAATATGCTGAAAAACTGTTCAAGATTTGGTGAGATTTTGTTGGACCCCCCACCCCCCATTTTGAGCTCAATTAATGTATGCCCCCTAAGATAGAATAATCGGTCTCCTCTTTGTGCGGTGCTTCGTAGCCTTCCCACTCTTGCCTACTTTAGTTTTCTGAAGGTTTCATTTCTACGGCATGGAACTGCGCACTGTATTTATTTTTCGTTATTTCTATATCAATTTTCTTCTTGGATTTGGTCAACACGTTGAAGTTTTGTGGAAACAATGTACTAGGGTCGTTTTGATCAGATGAATCATCCATGCAATATTTTTATTTTTTCGATTAAAATTAATTGGTGAGATCGCATTTGGTTTCACACATCCGCTATCTGAAACCTTTGAAATCTGAATGAATTTGGGATTTGGGTCGTATCCCACCATCACCATCAGAGTAAGTGAACTCCTGTAAAATAAGAATAGGGAATTTTAAAGAAGTAAATTTGACCGTATAAACGACCAAAAAGAAGAATTATTAATTGAAGGCAAGTACCTCAGATTATCTGAATTCTAACATTTCTGTTATTCTTTCAATTCTTTTGTTCCGTTTCAATGCGTAAACCGTAATCAATACTGTATTACAATTAAGACACTAAAATGGTCGATCGCCAAATACACTCCAAATCATATGGACGTCAATGCTCGGTATACGATAATACGATTGATCACGACAAAATTTGAGCAAAACATTTGAGGCAACCGACCAAATAAGCGCGGCAACGTCACAAATCACGCCACCGTCGCATGCACCTCAACTCGTACGAGATTTGAAATGAACCGGCAACGTCGTTTCCTAACAAGTTTGTCAACGCCATCGGTTGCCACTAAATGCTAGGTTTGAAAGTAGGATTGAAGGAGAATATATGGCCGTGTATATCACCTAGCGCCTAGCTGCGTAGCGACAGACGGCGAAACTTTAATATTCGAAATCATCCACTTCACGCCCAATTTGACAACCAGTTTGTCAACGCCATCGGTTGCCACTAAATGCTAGGTTTGAAAGTAGGATTGAAGGAGAATATACGGCCGTGTATATCACCTAGCGCCTAGCTGCGTAGCGACAGACGGCGGAACTTTAATATTCGAAATCATCCACTTCACGCCCAATTTGACAACCAGGACAATTTTTGCCAAAATGCTTGTGACGACATGTACTAAAAACTGTGTAAAAATTTCGAAAAATAATGTCGGTGGTCGCCACTTTAGATGCATATTTGCCCATGCTGGTCGCCAAATAGGCGGTGTTATGTATATATATATATATATACATAACACCGCCTATTTGGCGACCAGCATGGGCAAATATGCATCTAAAGTGGCGACCACCGACATTTGGCGACCGATATACGGTCGCCACTTTATTTTTCGAAATTTTTACACAGTTTTTAGTACATGTCGTCACAAGCATTTTGGCAAAAATTGTCCTGGTTGCCAAATTGGGCGTGAAGTGGATGATTTCGAGTATTAAAGTTCCGCCGTCTGTCGCTACGCAGCTAGGCGCTAGGTGATATACACGGCCATATATTCTGCCTTTAATCCTACTTTCATACCTAGCATTTAGTGGCAACCGATGGCGTTGACAAACTTGTTGGGAAACGACGTTGCCGGTTCATTTCAATTCTCTTACGAGTTGAGGTGCACGTGGCGTGATTTGTGACGTTGCCGCGCTTATTTGGTTGCCTCGAATGTTTTGCTCAAATTCTGTCGTGATCAATCGTATTATTGTATACCGAGCATTGACTCCCATATGATTTGGAATGTATTTGGCGATCGACCATTTTAGTGTCTTAATTGTAATACAGTATTGATTACGGTTTACGCATTGAAACGGAACAAAAGAATTGAAAGAATAACAGAAATGTTAGAATTCAGATAATCTGAGGTACTTGCCTTCAGTTAATAATTCTTCTTTTCGGTCGTTTATACGGTCAAATTTACTTCTTTAAAATTCCCTATTCTTATTTTACAGGAGTTCACTTACTCTGACGGTGATGGTGGGATACGACCCAAATCCCAAATTCATGCAGATTTTAAAGGTTTCAGATAGCGGATGTGTGAAACCAAAGACGAGCTCACCAATTAATTTTAATCGAAAAAATAAAAATATTGCATGGATGATTCATCTGATCAAAACGACCCTAGTACATTGTTTCCACAAAACTTCAACGTGTTGACCAAATCCAAGAAGAAAATTGATATAGAAATAACGAAAAATAAATACAGTGCGCAGTTCCATGCCGTAGAAATGAAACCTTCAGAAAACTAAAGTAGGCAAGAGTGGATAGGCTACGAAGCACCGCACAAAGAGGAGACCGATTATTCTTTCTTAGGGGGCATACATTAATTGAGCTCAAAATGGGGGGTGGGGGGTCCAGCAAAATCTCACCAAATCTTGAACAGTTTTTCAGCATATTGTCGCGATCATATTATTTACCACAACAGGGGGGGAGGGCATAACGGGATAGCATTGGGCGGGATGGGATAGGGTGGGACCCCAGATATACAACTGATGTCTCGTGAGGGGAGAGGGGGGGGGACACCCAATCTCACCAAGGGGGGGGGGGTTAAATTGGAAAATTAACTGCTCACGTTATTAATGTATGCCCCCTTATTCTCTCGCAGTCTAAATCCTATAGATGTATGTGTTTGCCTCTTTTTAGTGTCGCTGATTTTCGTTTCATCGAGTGTCAAATCACAACGGTGTTAAAGATGTTTTTAATTCAAAAGAGTTCGACTGCCAGATTTTTGTTTTTATTTCGAAAAGGACTTAAGTAGGACAGGTTGTTTTAAAAATTTGACGGAATCAACAAAAATTAAAATTTTCAGTTATTTTTCACGTTCTGTGTAAGTTCTATCAAGTTCTGCTGTTATAACATTAAAGACCAGCTGCGTTATAAATCTGAAATAATCACAGAGCTGAATACAACTTACACAGATTGTGAAAATTAACTTCAAATATTTGAAGAATCTGTCATTTTTTTTTAAACCCGTTAATTATAATTTTATTTGTTTGAGGCGTGTTTTCAGAAACATTGTATTCGAGGAAACAACTGTGAAAACATCGTAAACAATGCGACTAAAATTAATATAAATGTGTTTTTGTTTTTTTTTTGTTCACACAGGAGGCCCTGAAGAAAATAATTACCTCAGGGCCTATGTCATCTTTGTGGACGCTGCGTATAGGAAAGCAAGGGGAGGAAGCTATGGGAAGGAAAAGGGTTTTAGGGGTGGGTAGGAATCTAGGGTTCAGTTTGTAAAGGAGTGACGGGCGTACGAATCCATCCCTCCCACTGCGGTGCAAGGCAATGTTCCGAGAGAGTACGGCTTGAGAAGTTAAAGGGACTTCCTCAACCACTCTCCCCCGATCCGACCTATCATGCTGCTGGTCGGCAGACGCATTTGCCACCAAGACCCGGACAACCTCACCCCATGAATCATTAGATGACTAAGTCGTAGGTGAAAATATTGAAATGAACCAGAACCCACCACATCAAATGCATCACAACCATATAAAAGTTTCTTAAATCTCAATCAGACAGTCGCGAGTAAACATACTACAATAAAAAAAAACAATTTCAGAGTGTGCAATTCACACGCGGTAGAAGTGAAACCTCCAGAAAAACTAAAGTAGACAAGAGCGGGAAGGCTACGAAGAAGTGCACAAAGAGGAGACCGATTATACTATCTCATTCTCTTGCAGGCTAAATTCTATAGGTGTATGTGTTTGTTTCCTTTTATTGTCGCTATTTTTCGTTTCATCGAGTTTCAAATCCAGAACGGTGCTAAAGAAGTTTTCACTTCAAAATACATATGTGCAGTTCACATGCAGTAGAAGTGAAACCTCAGAAAACTCTAGACAAGGGTGGGGAGACGACATCGAAGCACCGCGCGAAGAGGAGACTGAATAGCTACGAAGCACCGTACAAAGAAGAGACCGATTAGTCTATCGCATTCTCTTGCAGGCTTAATCCTATGGATGTATGTCTTTATCTCTTTTTAATGTTGCTATTTTTCGTTTTATCGAATTTCAAATCACAACGGTGCTAAAGAAGTTTACACGTACTCGAGTTTAATTTATGTACCTACATCATCTCTAAATATTAAATTTTTAAAATAAGTAAGATATACATATTAAAAAAATGCTCGTACATCTATGGAATTTAGCCAACGAGAGAATAAGAGTATAATCGGTCTCCTCTTTGTGCGGTGCTTCGTAGCCACTCCTCCCACTGTATTCTACTTTATTTTCTGAAGGTTTCACTTTTAATTGCGTACTCGGATTTTTTTAAATTGTTTCGGATACGTATTTAGCTACCTATTATTAGATTTTTTTAATTCTTTTTAAACGTTTTATATCTTTTTATATACTTAAGAAGATGAACATTCATTATAAGTGAAAATTAAATCCTTTTTTTACTTTGGTAGAAAGCAGTCACTTTGTGGTTTGACAAAGATATTTTGAAATAAAACAATCACTTAGTTTGTAACCACGATTCATCCATTAACCTTCTTTATACCGACCGGTTTCGCTTAACCTGCGCATCAGCGTTATTTCATTATATTATCTACTTTGTCCCGTTAGAATCAAACTCACGCACACTAACGAAATTCAAACTTAGCTGTTGCCGGCCGGATTCTCCCTCCCCCCGCTTGACCAATATTCCCTACACCTCACCCGAACACGAACAGCTGTGATGCATTGTGGGTGATTTCGGTTGCACGCTGATTCGACGTGACTTTTGTACGAACAGGAGCCCGCGGGGGGAAGGGGTGGGGCTATTCGCATTCGGGACTACACTCGGGTCACGCGGCCGCGAAGTCTGAGTCTGTGTAAAATTAAGAGGGAATGCGGGCTGCGTTTTTTCCTTACAAACGTATTCCCCGTTTATCTCTCTGGATTTTGACCCTAGAGCATTTTTTTTACATAATATAGATATCGGCCACTAGCGTATCGGTACGTTTTGTTTTTTTGATAATTTACGTCTTATAGAAATTAGGACCTTCCAAAAATTAATAAAATTGCCTGGTTTAAATGCCGTCAAAGACGTTCAGTATACAAACTAAACAATGTATTTGAAAAAAAAAGCAAAACTTACCAACATAGAATATTTTCTTCTAGTACAGTTAGTGAAAAAAAAAATTCGGCCCAGTTTTGGAGAAGAGAAATGGGGAATACAAAACATCGATTTTGACGATTTTATTTAGGTATTTTCGGCCCGATATGCAGTTGTCCCTTTCGATCAGTTCCCCTGAGGGGAAGTGCGGAGTGGAACAGAAGACATTCGTTACAATACCTATCGACGATATTTTTAAATGACCGGCATAGCTCTTAACGAAGGGTATTGTTTGCATGGTTGTTTGACAATGCGGCCAGTGCAATTAGCGATCCGCGATCGGTATTATTCCGGTAGTCCCAATTTTTTTTTATATGTTTTACAAACTCATCTCCTGATGTAAAATCTGAGTTTTCTAACTTGGGTCACTTGAGCTTTCGCCGCCATTTTGAAAAAAACAGCCGAAATCGCGCCAAAATCTAGTTTTTTCCCAAATACCTCGTTTTCAATAAAAAAATTCGGCTTAAATACTTAAGCCGAATTTTTTTATTGAAAACGAGGTATTTGGGAAAAAACTAGATTTTGGCGCGATTTCGGCTGTTTTTTTCAAAATGGCGGCGAAAGCTCAAGTGACCCAAGTTAGAAAACTCAGATTTTACATCAGGAGATGAGTTTGTAAAACATATAAAAAAAAATTGGGACTACCGGAATAATACCGATCGCGGATCGCTAATTGCACTAGTTCACAAGTTTAGTAGAATATAAAATTACCTACAATTTTTAGGTAAGTAAATAATTTTCTTCTATCTCTAATAAATATCGAGTTATGCAGTCGTAAAAATGTGCATAAGTTTATAAAAACAGGTAAATTGCTCGACTTGGTTAGGTTTTTTTGTGCGTATCTCGTTTCCAGTACAATTATGTGAAAAAATTATAAATATCAATTTTGTAGAAAACAAAATTTTATAAAAGACTTAAGTATATGTTTAATGTTTTTATCGCAATTAGGTATCCAGGCTCTATTACAAAAATTAGGTCAAAAATTGAATCAGTAGAATAGTGTTTAATCTTGGCATACCTTAATTATTCGTTTTTTTAAACATTTTGTTGAAATAATATGTAACATACGTGACAGCAACATTATCCATCAATATAATCACAAAATATAAATGAAATTATTAATTAAGGTACATACATGTGGTTAAAAAAAAAAAAGTGCGAGTAAAAACGGTGACTTAACGCATGCATGGACGTGGATTAACAGATGGTGTGCTGGCTATGCAAACTCTTAAAATTTCGTCAGCAATCGAGGAGTTCTCTGGGGTTTGTTCTTCATCTAGCGAGCAACATGTCGACAATCGCACTTCGCGAATAATTCGCGATTCAAAGGATATCGAAACATTTGAAACCTGGTTTGAAAGTCATGGTCCGTTTCCTTATTTGAATAAACTAATGTCTTTGGGTACAGGTATAACGGGAGGTAATGATATCAACTGTCACTTTTCATGAAGTTTCATACTCAAGAAAGGATAGAGTTTTATTCATCGCAGCTGTAAATTCATCCCTAAAAGTTAGGGGAACTAGAGTAGCAGCACATTTTTTGTGGGGCATGCTATTTGTTTTATCTATATTCTAGATCAGGGTTTCCCAACCAGTGGTCCGCAAGAGGGTAGAAGGTGGTCCGCGATTGTCCGCCGGTCAATAAACGAGCCAACGCGCAGGCGGTTCCTGGTCGAGAAGTCTGAATAAAAAAAATCGGGAGAGTATTCAGTTTATCATTATTGTACCTTGTGGTCAGTGGCCATTATAGTATTCCGTCTCGCCCCACCCCATCCTTCCCAGTTCTACCCCCTCCGCTGTGGTAAATATTCTGCTGGAATCCGTCCCACCCTATCCCATTCCGCCCTCTCCGTTGTGGTAAATATTCTGCTAGAACCCGTCCCACCCTATCCCATTCCGCCCTCTCCGTTGTGGTAAATATTCTGCTAGAACCCGTCCCACCCTATCCCATTCCGCCCTCTCCGTTGTGGTAAATATTCTGCTGGAACCCGTCCCACCCTATCCTATTCCGTCCCCTCCGTTATGGTAAATATTCTGCTAGAACACGTCCTACCCTATCCCATTACGCCCCTCCCGCCGCTATCCGTCTCGGGTGCCACCCATGCTAGCCTATGCCACTGACCACAAGCAGTGGCTTAGGCTAGCATGGGTGGCACCAGGAATGTATAGGGCGGATAACGTGGAGTTACCCTTTTCCCCCGTAGTTGACAAAACACAAATTTCGAATTCAACAAGTGGTCCCGGGTTAGAAAAAGGTTGGGGACCACTGTTCTAGATAGTTCAAAAATATTTCTTATGATCTTATTGTGAAAACAAATGTAATTCTATTTCTGTACTTTTTTCTATCTTCTATTTCTATAATAAAAAATTATATCTTATTATATTGTATTTTTGTTTTATTTTTATGGTCAGTTGGTAAATGATCTTGTTAGTTTCGCAAAGTAATGTTTTTAAAGTGTAATACTTTTTTCATATTATAATAGACTAGCTTTTTTTTTTTTTTTTTTGGTGCCGGCAACCCGGGCGTTTATTGTAATAATAATATCATATACAAAGTTAGTAGCCCACCTCACTAGACTAAGTCTGTTCCGAGGCGGGTACATAAAAATACCCTGGTATAAGCTGGTACCCGGCATGCGTTGCTATGCCATTCCCTCCCAGGTTCCCTTCCTGCTTCCTGCATTCCATACATTCATTCCCGATACATTCAGTTTTCAAAGAGCTCGTGTGCCACTTATTGCAATTTTTTTATACAAATTTCATGATGCCGGAGCTCGTGTCCTTTCCCATTCGTCCCGTTCCCCTTCCGCCTCCCCTTCCTCTCCCGCGTCCCCTTCCCTCTTGCGTTCCCACTCCGCCTTTTCCGCCTTCCCTCTCACTCCCCTTGCCCACTTTCCCTATCCCTTAAACCCCCCTCCCGTGCTCCTCTCCCCCCTCCCGAGTTCCCCTCCCCCCTCTTGGGTTCCCCTCCTCACCCCTCCCGCGGACACCCTTTCCCGAGTTCCCCTCCCTTGTTCCCATCCCATCCCCTCCCTCATCCTTCACCCCTCTCCCATCCGCCACCCCCTCCCACATTCCATATATTCAGTCCCGGTGCATTCAGTTTTCCAACAGTTCGCGTGGCACCAATTGCAATTTTATATACAAATTGCATAATTCCAGAGCTCATCAGTACATACAGAAAGCTTTGCGGGCGTGCTCACAACAACTCACCAAAGTTTCATCGCAATCGGATGCGCGGTTAGAAATTCACAGGAAAGTACTGGCTTATACGGGAAAATGAAATTGTTGTTTTTACTATCTTCTTCGCCATTTTTCCATATTATCTCACTGTTTAAATCTTCCCTGGACTACGACAAACATTTCAAAATCATCTAAATCGGCCCGGCCGTTCTCGAGTTTTAGCGACACAAACGAACAGCAATTGATTTTTATATATGTAGATTTTGATTCAATAAAAATTGATCCCAATTGTTGTCATTTGTAGGTACCTATAAATTCTTATAATTAATGTTATTATTCAACTACAGTAAGTACACCCATTTAATTTTCGGTCACATAAAAAGGCATTTGCAAAATAATTAATTGGTTAAAATAACATTGTATTATGCAAGTATTTTAAAATTAAAATGAATATAGAAGCTTTAGATCTATTTCATTGATTTTAACAACGCTTTCGGAATTGCCTGTTTGTGTTGCTTTTTATTGAGAATTTGAGTTACGAAACAACTTCATTTACAATGCCACAATAATTTAAAAATATAGGTATATTGAGTTAGTTTATATTGCACTTCGCATATAAACCATTAGTAAAATTATAATTCTATGGTTATTATAAACCATTTTTACAGTAATCAAGGCAATTTTTGTTTAAAACATTCATTCTTTCATTGAGGTATAATATTCAATGCTTCTGCAATTCTTCGCACTTTCGGACATCCCATAAAACACAAAAAAAAACAAGTCGGCTTCCCACCCCTCCCCGCCCCCGCCACTGCCGCGCTACTTCGTGGGCGGCTATATCCCGCGCCGATCGGCTCGCTTGCCCCCCGTGCGACTAGCCCCACCGCTTCGCTTACCCCGCGGGCTCCTGATCATACAAAAGTCACGTGGAGTCTGCGTGCAATCGAAATCAATTAAAAAAATAGGTTGCCGTTGAAAATTTCGTTGGATCTTTGCAGAAATCATTTTAACATAGCTATCCTATCAATTTGACTTAAAAAAATTGGACGGAGGATTTTTCCGGAGCGATATAAAAATTTCTTCTATCTATCAATGAAATAGACCTAAAGCTTCTATAATCATTTTAATTTTAAAATACTTGCATAATACAATGTTATTTTAACCAATTAATTATTTTGCAAATGCCTTTTTATGTGACCGAAAATTAAATGGGTGTACTTACTGTAGTTGAATAATAATATTAATTATAAGACATTATAGGTGACAAGCAAACATACATTGATTTTTATACATAGATGTTTCCTAATAGAATTCTTTGCAGAATTGTATAATACTAGCTGGTTCCCGGCATGCGTTGCAATGCCATATTCAAATAAATACTTTTTTCTCCCGGAATCACCTTCCCGTGCGTCCCCGTTCCCCTCCCGCGTCCCCTTCCTAGCTAACTTTATAAATTATCTAATACTTGCACTTTTAAACTCGCGATATCTTTCGAATGGTATGTCCGAATTGAATAATTCAAAAAGTTAAATAAAGGTATTAAAGCAGTCTTGTTTATGAAGTAATTTATTTTGGTAAGGATTAAAACCAAGATACAAATAAAGATCCTTTTCAAGCGGCGACATTTTAATTAAAATTTTCAAATAAAAGAACCCTTATTGTGGCATAACTATAATAGTTAGACATATGCTGTCGCGACACTTTTTGTAAATAATGATATTTTTTGCAAAGTCGTAGTACATTATTTTATTCTATCATTAATAGTTTTCGCAGCGCACGCGATGCAAAGAATATTTTAGGTAGTTTTTTTACACCTTGGGTTACATTATGAGAGTTTTAGTAAGGATCCCTAATTTTTTTGAAAATATAATATAGCCTATGTCACCCGGGGATAGTGTAGCTTCCTACCAGTGAAAGAATTTTTCAAATCGGTTCAGTAGTTTCGGAGCCTATTCGATGCAAACAAACAAACAAATCTTACCTCTTTATATAGTGTCTTAGATCTTAGATGTCTTAGACTACAAAAAGGTGACGACGCGCGACGAAAACACTTCTCATAAAACCTGAACAAAATATAATAAATAACAAAATATAATTATTGTAAAATTATAACGCATGCTTAATTCGTTGACGTATGACGGTATGAATGCATACAAATTGAAAAAGTGACACTTTTAATAAAATCCTTTATTAAAAAAAAACTTAATTAGCAATCTAAAACTTAAAATAATTAACAAAATTTATTATTACACTATGAATAAAAAAGAAAAAAAAAATGAAAAAAGTACCTATTTACTTATCACTTCTGAGTGATAAGTATAATCTATCGCTTATCTTATCTTCTATCGTTTTGATTATGACCTCACTTTTCAAGTATTCGTTGAGATCGTTTTGGTAATGTTTCGCTTCTACCGCGTGTAAACTACACTCGATTTTTTTTTAATAAAAGATTTTATGTGTCCCTTTTCTATTTTTTTATCTATTCATAGATCAACTAATTCACCATGGGTTTTAATTGTTTTCGTAACCCCCTGTCGAGTCATTATTGTAATTTATTTTTTATAAACGATTTGCAGGTAAAAGTATTTTGAGTGTTATTTTTTTGAATTCACTGGCGAAGATAATAGGAAATCAGAGAATGAATTTTATTTTATTAAAATTTATCAATGGAAGTAAGAATTTGTACTTTTCAAGCGTGGAACAATCTGACGGATTTTATTGTCAGTTAATTTATTCATTTGTCTAATGCCATTGGTTACCGCCCAGTCATCGCCCGTCGAGATTTCGATTCCTCGGCTTTCTTCGTCCTCCATCACTGAACAATCAACCATCATCTACTGCTGTAGTGCTGGCAGTAGGAGATTTCAAAATAGCGACAGGTTATTCGTAACCCGAGACATTTATTTTTAAGAGAAATTTCTTAAGCGCCGTTAGCGACTTGAAATTTGAATGAAACAGAAATACGTCACGAAAATTTACTATTATTTTAATATAATAGTTAATGAGTTCTAATATAATAGGTACGTTAAATCCTCGCTCTCACTCAAGGCTCCCATATAGACTGGGAGGCGAGATAGGTAAACCCTACGGCATCGAGTACACGGATGAAACTACTTTGTAGTGATAATGGACATCTAGAAAACCTTTAAAAAGCTGGTCTACCAGTGCGCCTCTTGGCAGGAGCCGCGCAGTCATGGAAATAGTCAGCGATTTTTTTCGAAAAAATTACGTCATCGAGTACACGACCGGGAATGGTCTCATATGATAAAAGTCGATTAGAAAATGAAAAAAAAGCAGGTCTGCCAACCGGCAGCCTGGCACGTTCGCAGGAAGCCGGCGTCAAAGTGGGGTAAAATATAGTATATTTTACGCCATCAAGTACACGAATGAAATCAACGAATAACTAAATTCCAGATCATTCCAATTAAGAATTTCTTGGTCTGCCGACCAGCAGCCTGGCAGCTTTTTGTGTACGATGTTTTAAAGTTTTTTTTTTCTTAATTTTTCGTTTTTTTTATTATTATTTTTATTTCACAATATTTTTAAAAACTTTGAATGCCACATTTTAAAAATTTAAGCGAAAAATATTTAAAAAAATATTTTGAGAGTTCCGAGTGTACCCATCCGTCAGGCGAGCCGTTCGACGCCAAACCACTTACGAAACCTACCGCGGTGCCCCTCACCGCTGTCGCGTGTTAATATTTTTGTACACATTTATAATAATAATAGCCCTTTTAAGATTGCCTAATAGTCCATAGTAGTTGGAAGTTCGAACAACCAACCCACCGTCGCCGTAAGAGCTGCGTTCGTCCGAAAAACGACGGAAATTTCCGAACCCCGTCCGTTTCATATCGGTTTCGCTTGCCCTGCTGCGTCGATTACATCGAATACAAGATCGAAACTAACAAAAACCTGTAGTCTAGATCATCCCATTTATGATTTCCTTGGTCTGCCAATCAGCAGCCTGGCAGTTTTTTGTGTACGATCTTTTAAAGTTTAAAATTATTTTTTCATAACAAAAAAAAAATATTTTCAATATCTTTATTATTATTTTTATTTGAATATGGTTTTAAAAACTTAGAATGCAAAATTTTAAATAAAATAAGTTGTAATCAAAAAAAATAAAATTTGAGTGTTCCGACTGTCCCCATCGGACGGGAGAGCCTTTCGACGCGAAACAACTTACTGGAAACTAGCCACGGAGCCCTTCGCCGCCAACGCGTGCCCATATTATTAAACAAATTTACTGCTCACGTAATTAATGTATGCCCGCATATTCTCTCGCAGTCTAAATCCTATAGATGTATGTGTTTGCCTCTTTTGAGTGTCGCTAATTTTCGTTTCATCGAGTGTCAAATCACAACGGTATTGATGTTTTTACTTCAAAGGAGTTCGACTGCCAGATTTTTGTTTTTATTTCGAAAAGGACTTAGAATAGGTTGTTTTAAAAATTTAACAAAATCATCAAAAATTAAAAATTTGATGTTAATTTTCACGTTCTGTGTAAGTGCTATTCAAGTTCTGTTATAAAATTAAAGAGCAGTTGCGTTATAAATCTGAAATAATCACAGAACTTGAATAGAACTTACACTTGTGAAAATTAACTTAAAATATTTGATGAATCTGTAATTTTTTTTAACAACCCGTTAATTATAATTATAATTGTTTGAGGCATATTTTCAGAAACAATGTATTCGAGGAAACCAACTGTGAAAACATCGAAAACAATGCGACTAAATTTAATATAAATGTGTTTTTGTTTATTTTACTTTAGCCTCACATGGGAGGCCCTGAAGAAAATAATTACCTCTGCTGACGCTGCGTGTAGGAAAGGAAGTGGAGGAAGCTATGGGAAGGAAAAGGGTTTTAGGGGTGTTAAACCTCACCCCATGAATCAGTAGATGACTAAGTCGTAGGTGAAAATATTGAAATGAAGTTAGTGAACCAGAACCCACCACATCAAATGCATCACAACCATATAAAAGTTTGTTAAATCCTAATCAGACAGTCGCGAGTAAAAATACTACAATAAAAAAAACAATTACAGAGTGTGCAATTCACACGCGGTAGAAGTGAAACCTCCAGAAAACTAAAGTAGACAAGAACGGGAAGGCTACGAAGAAGCGCACAAAGAGGAGACCGATTATACTATCTCATTCTCTTGCAGGCTAAATTCTATAGGTGTATGTGTTTGTCTCCTTTTATTGTTTATTTTATTTTATTTATTCTCCTTTAAACTTAACTTCGACAGATTGAGACGAATGCAGATTGAAACGAATCAGTTGTAGGATAATTATTGTAGAGTTAATTTATTATAATATTGTTTCCAAGTCTAAATTATTTTATTCCACGAGGCGCCGCACTCAGAGAAGTCTAATAAATTACGAAGCACTGCACAAAGAGGACACCGTTTAGTCTATCTAATTCTTTTGGAGATGTTATTTCACTTCATTCCTAGCATTTAGTGGCGACCGGGTACGACGTATATCGCCTTTCATTCCTAGCCTTTAGTGGCGACCGATGGCGTTGGCAAACTTTAGTGGCATATTCTGCATTTCACGACTAGCTTAAAGTGACGATCGGAAACAACGTTGCCGGTTCACTTCAATTCCCGTACGAGATTTTAGTAGCACGCGGCGGCAGAGTGATTTGCAACGTTGCCGCACATACTTGGCCGGTTGCCTCGAATGTTTTATCTTTTCAAAATTTGTCATGATCAATCGTATTATCGTATACCGAGCATTGACGTCCGTGCTGCTTAGAGTGTATTTGACGACCGACTATTTTAGTTTATTAATTACAATACAGGATTGATTACTGTTGATGCACTGAAACGGAACAAAATAATTGAAGAATAACAGAATACCCATACCAAGATTACTCTTAGGAGTCATACCAACCCTCTAACGTAGAATTCAGATACTCTGATATGTGTGCCTTTAATTAATAATTCTTCTCTTCGATCGTTTTTACGGTCAAATTTACTTCATTAAAATTCTATTTTAAATCCCTATTCTTATTTTACAGGAGTTCACTTACTCTGACGGTGATGGTGGGATACTACCTAAATCCCTAATTGACACAGATTTAAGGTTTCAGACAGCGGATGTGTGAAACAAAAGCGAGCTCACCAATTAATTTTAATCGAAAAATTAATATAAAATTCTGAAAACGACCTTCGTACATTTCCAAAAATTGTATTGACTAAATCCAAGAAGAAAATTGGTATAGAAATAACAAAAACATACAGTGCGCAGTTCACACGCCGTAGAAATGAAACCTTCAGAAAACTAAAGTAAACAAAAGTGGGTAGGCTACGAAGCACCGCACAAAGAGGAGACCGATTGTTCTATCTTATTCTATCGCAGGCTAAATTCTATAGATGTATGTTTTTGCCTCATTTTAGTATCGCTATGTTTCGTTTCATAGAGTTTCAAATCACAACGGCACTAGACGATTTGCAGGTGCTAGAAGTTTACACTTCAAAGTACAAATGTGCAGTTCACACGCGCAGTAGCGTAGCGAGGGGGGGGCGGGGGGGGCGGACCGCCCCGGGTGCCACCCGAGGAGGGGGTTACACTCGAACGTGGAGAAAAAGCTTACGAAAGTGCAAAATTGCCGTAAAAAATATTTTAAACGTTAACACTGACTGTTATTTTGCTCTATGGCTTGGTTGGTCGGGGATTCCCGAAAAATGTTTTTTTTGTTCCTAGCTCAGTCGGGGATTTCCCTGAAATATTCCTTGTGTCATTCTAATTTCGTTCATATATTATGATTAACGTAGACTCGTGAAGTGAATTGTTATCTATAGACTGACGTGAATTAGTGAAGAAGTTATTATTGTGTTAGCGTGTTTATTAGTGCTGAAAGACCAGTTTGAAAAACAAGGTAGGTAGGTGTGAATTTTTAGATACCGTTTTGTAGCGCATGAATAGTTACAGTCGGGACAAAAAAAAAGGTTTTTCATCACTGTGAGTTAGCAAGTGCCGTTTTAGTTATTTTTTCGAGAATAAAAATAGTTGTAGTCAGGACATGAAATAGGTTTTTTTCCACTCTCGGTAAACGTGTGATTTTTAGATTTCCCTTCATAGTACATGAATAGTTGCAGTTGAAACATGAAAAAGTTTTTCTCCACACTGAGTCAGCAACTGACTTCATATGTATCCCTTTTGAGAACACGAATAGTTACAATCAGGACATAAAAAAGGTTTTTCTCTTCTGTGAAATGTACTGCAGATTTTTAAATCTTTCCTTTGAAAACTTGTATTACTGCAGTCAGGACATGAAAAAGGTTTTTGTCTAGTATGGGTAAGCATGTGAATTTTTAGATACCGTTTTGTAGTGTATGAATAGTTACAGTCGGGAAAAGAAATAGGTTTTTCATCACTGTGAGTTAGCAAATGCAATTTTAGTTATTTTTTCGAGAATGACAATAGTTGCAATCAGGACAGGAAATAGGTTTTATTCCACTGTCGGTAAACGTGTGATTTTTAGATTTCTCTTCATAGTACATGAATAGTTGCAGTTGGAACATGAAAAATCCGCACTGAGTCAGCAACTGACTTCTTATGTATCCCTTTTGAGAACACGAATAGTTACAATCGGGACATGAAAAAGGTTTTTCTCTTCTGTGAATCATACTGTGGACTTTTAAATCTTCGTTTTGAGGACTTGTATAACTGCATTCAGATCATGAAAAAGGTTTTACTCCACTCTGAGTAAGCTTATGAATCATAGTGGAGTAAAGTATTGCTCCATATGGAAACCTTTGTAAAATTACTTTCTTCAGGGCCTCCTCAGTGTAGCTAATGTGAAACGAAATATGTGTTGTAAAACAATGTAGATGAATTAAAAGTAAGACAGTATTAAGTTGTGGAGATCCGGAAGGAATGAAAGGCCGATAAAAATAATAATATTTTGCCAATTTGTTTATGAATTACAATTTAAAACAATAAGTATGTATACAATATACGCATGGACTTATTGCGAGTTTGAATCTCTTGTTTTATTTTTACCGCAAGCGCGATTAAAACAAGAAAAGGGTATTTAAGCGACTTTCCAGTACTTTGCGCAATTTAATTGATACTTTTAGGTAAAAATAGTCACTTGGGTGTTACGTAACGTTTAGGGGAAGGGAGGTGCAGAAAAATGTTATGGCGCGTTGCATGGGGGGAGAATGGGTCAAAAATTTTCAAAAATTGCGTTACGTTATACTTGAACGCCCCCTTTACTATTTCACGATTGAAATTTTATCGTTACACTCCGAACACAAAACTGGTTTTAACCTAAGTATTGGTTATTATGTTTTCATGACAGCAAATGATTTTCTTCAGATTTTGGCAGCATATTAGAGAATTGAAGACTCCACACGGAACTCTGTTATTTGTAGCTATATGGCTCGGTCGGTCAGCATTCCCCAAAAATTCTGTTATTTTATTTTCGTTCCTAGCTCTTACTATTGATTTATTGGGGATTCCCGTGAAATATTCCTCGCTTTTCCCCTGTGTCATTCTCATTTCTTTCATACATTGTGATTGCGAAGAAAATTATCACCTATCGATTGTTGAAAAAGCTGTTATTCTGTTAGTGTTTTTAAAAGTGTTTTAATTTTGAGGATAACATTTTTTTTTTACATATTTGACTAGCTAGAAATGTTTTTTTATATTTTAGGAAGTCAAAGTCAAAGTTTTGTGTTTTGAATTTCTCAAAAAAAAAATTAATGGGGGGGGGGGGGGGTGACACCGCGTTTTCCGCCCCGGGTGCCACCCATGCTAGCTACGCCACTGCACACGCGGTAGATGTGAAACCTCAGAAAACTAAAGAAGACTAGAGCGAAGAAGCTACGAAGCACCGCGTGAAGGGGAGATCGAATAGCTGCGAAGCACCGCACAAAGAGAAGACCAATTAGTCTGTCTAATCTCTTATACTTATCACTCAGAAGTGATAAGTAAATAGGTACTTTTTTTTTTTTTTTTTCTTTTTTCATTCATAGTGTTTTTTTTTTTCATAAGTTTTTCATTCATAAGTTTTGTTTTAATTATTTTAAGTTTTAGATACTTTCTTACCTGCTATTTTTTTTTTTTTTTTTATAAAGGATTTTATTAAAAGTGTCACTTTTTCAATTTGTATACATTCATACTTCAACGAATTAAGCATGCGTTATAATTTTACAATAATTATATTTTGTTATTTATTATATTTTGTTCAGGTTTTATGAGAAGTGTTTTCGTCGCGCGTCGTCTTAATCATTATGAGTGATAAACATGCTGATTAAGTGGAACAGCCCCGCTATGATTTGGATTTCGGATGAAACGGAAATGACGATTACTGCACCTGCGACGCATCGACTGCGCTTATTCGTCGCTTTGATTATGATGTCACTTTTAAAGGCCCCTATTGGTTACGATATGAAACAGAAATTACGCTGGTCTGTACTCATTCGTCGCTTTGATTATGACCTCACTTTTCAAGTATTGGTTGAGATTGTTTTGGTAATGTTTGGCTTCTACCGCGTATAAACTACACCCAAATTTTTATTTATAAAAGATTTTATGTGTCTTTTTTCTATTTTTTATCTATTCATAGATCAACTCATTCACCATGGGTTTTAATTGTTTTCGTAACCCCCTATCCAGTAATTTTTGTAATTTATTTTTAATAAACGATTTGCAGGAAAAAGTATTTTGAGTGTTATTCTTTTGAATTCACTGGCGAAGACAATAGGAAATCAGAGAATGAATTTTATTTTATTAAAATTTATCGATGGAAGTATGAATTTGTACTTTCAAGCGTGGAACAATCTGATGGATTTTATTGTCAGTTAATTTAATCATTTGTATAATGTCATTGGTTCCCGCCCAGTCATCGCCCGTCGAGATTTCGATTCCTCGGCTTTCTTCGTTCTCCATCACTGAACAATCAACCATCATCTACTGCTATAGTGCTGGCAGTAGGAGATTTCAAAATAGCGACAGGTTATTCGTAACCCGAGATATTTATTTTTAAGTGAAATTTCTTTAGCGCCGTTAGCGACTTGAAATTCTAATGAAACAGAAATGCGTCACGAAAATTTATTATTATTTTATTATAATAGTTAATTAGTTCTAATATAATCTTCTTCTTCTTCAATGGCGCTACAGCCCAATTCGAGCCTTGGCCTCCTTCAAAATAAGCCTCCACCGCCCTCTGTCCTCGGCCGTCTTCTTCCAATCTGCAACCTGGAGTAATCCTCTTGCATCCTTCCTGACATCATCCTCCCATCTCAGTCTAGGTCTGCCCGCCTTTCGTTTACCTCCCGGGTGTCCTGTCAGAACCTTCTTCGGTACTCGTGTGCTTGACATTCGGTGCACATGTCCGGCCCATCTTAATCTTTGGAGTCTTAAATGGGTGGAGAGTCTGGGAGCTTGGTAAATATCATAGAGCTCATTATTGTGGCGGATTCTCCATGCCTCTCCCTCTCGCACCGCTCCTAAGATTCTTCGAAGTTCTAATATAATAGGTACGGTAAATCCTCGCTCTCACTCAAGGCTCCCATAGTCCAGCGGCTGTGATGGTTCAACCCCCCCCCCCCCTAACGAAAACTTTAAAATATTTCTTCTTCTCGTGCGTTCAGATCTCCGGTTGGCAAATCTTACTCTCGTGCCTACTGAATGATTCGCCATTAATCTTTTGAATCATGACTTATTTTTCCCACCCCTGTGACTGAACACAGTAAAAGGTAGTTTTCCGGGAAATTCTTACAATAAACCCTTTTCTCCACGTTGTGTAGTTTTTTTGTTTCGGAGCACCTAGAACACCTAGGATAGGTATTTAATGTCTTTCGTGGTAACTTTCGGTTCTTTTAGGTAAGGTGTGGAAGAATTACTCTGTATCTCTTAGACGTCTGAAGGACACGCCCTGCCTAAATTATCCTAAATTTGTCCCCGCTATGATTCTAATGATATACACTGCTCCAATATTCACATAATGAGCACTGTTGTTATTACTCTCGCTAGGCTATAAAATTGATCTCTCCCCCTCTACGTCCTAATAAGTTTTAATGTACGTACCTGGAATGTTTCGTTTCATGTGGATAATAGGCGAATCTCTGCACCGCTCTCCATGGCTAGATGCTATACATAATCGTGATAATATGTTCTGTTGTTAGTAAACACAAACTTATACCTAGGATGGAAGTATAAGGACGGGATAGAGGATAAAATGGATGTGATGTGGAAGGAATTTTTTGCAAGCAAATACTGGCTCCTCCACTTGACCAAGTTGACTAGGTGGTCAGCTCTCAGAACACGACCCTCCGACCAATGCATGATGAGGCTATACCCATGGCACCCGGAAAATCTCTTGACGATAAACCAGATACCCGGACCCCTCCATAACAAAAGAAGAACGGCATGCCTTCAAACCTTTCCCAGACAACTCCAGTATCGAACACCTCCGGAACTACTTTACTGGCTCTAGAAGGGGTAATCTATTTCGTCCCTTATCAAGACTCTACTCACGGTACAAAGTGGCGTAAGCTTGTGACAGGCAGATCCATCTCCCACGTGACCGACCTAGCGTTACACTCCACCTCCAGGAGCTGACATAATCCTCACCTTGTGGGCATTACGTTTGCTTCTGGGTCGACAGGACTAAAAAATGTGATGATGCTACAGGAATCCGTCCCACAGATGACCTGTTGGCGCATTTCCATACTACCTTGCAGGCAACGCGAGATGCTTTCGGCCAAACGCCTCCGTCTGCGAACCACGCCCTGTCTTACCGTTGGCATCTCATTTCATACGACCCTGTTGCGCCCATTCGCTCGACATAGTCCCGCGAAAGGGAATTGCTTCCAGCACCTCGCGAGACCCGATCAGTCTATGGAGGGCAACCCTCCTCCTCCCTAACATGACAATGTGGGAAGGACCCTTACCACTCGACCACCAATTTCTCACATAATGTGTAGTCTCGGTGTCACCAACACATTCGTCAATCATGAAGAACTTAAAAAGCGTAATTCAAGAAGTAGGAATTCAGCAGAGTACCTGTTAGTATTATTTGTTTCATATTTTATATCGTGATTCTGCTCTTCTGCTCCCTTGTCTAAAGATGTTCAGCTGCTCGCCCTTCAGTAATCGCCTTCAATTTGATATGTCGTACTCTCGAGACGCTCCCCATTTGGTTGACTGTATTCTCTATGTCAGGTTCATTTTTTGTGTCAGCTCGGCATCAGCCGTGTGCCGAGAAAAGGTCACTGTCCAGGGTGGTAACTGGTAACATCTGTGAAATACGCCTAGTACCTATTCTGGGATAAATAGTACATCAATTTACTCGATACCGACACTCATGCAATTAACTGTCCAAGATTCGCGTTCTATTCACGTCACTCTGCAAACAAGTACATGTAATTCAATTATAGATTTCTAGGTTCCGGTACCGGGAATCGAACCCGAGCCCCCTGGAGAGCCAGGTATCCCCTACGCTGATTCCGCACGTGTCTACCCCATTTGGTCTAGCTCGGCATCAGTTGTCTGCCGAGAAAAGGTAGCTGTTCTTGTAGCGTTCTCTTCACTCCATCCTGCAATCAGTGAAGTCCTGTAATATAGGTTAAAGTTATTTGACTTACCAAGAACATGGTTGCTAAAACCGCGACTCCCGGTAGGGTAAACGCAACTCCGCGTCTTAATCACGCGTCCTCCCTATAAATGATCAAACTCCCTACTTGCTTTTCTTATCATCGTACAAGGTCTTAATGTAGGTACTGTAATTTTAAAACCCCTTTTTCTCTAAGCTGCATTGTGGGAAGATCTTCTCTCACGTCCTGTGGCCCCTTACCAGACTATTGCGCAATCATAACTCCCACCCCCCCCCCCCCCCTAACTATACACGGTAACGTCAGACCTACTTTATATTTAAAAAGCCTCCTTTCAAAACTGCATTTCTAGCTTTCGACTGACTGTACATTTATTATCTAAACTCTAATTATTCTGGCTAAAACTTCTCAACCGAATTACCACCATTTTTCCACTATTTTTATTATTATCATTATTTTATTCGTTGCACTGTCCTTAAATGAAGGATGGAATGTTTTCTACGGGATTATTATTATGATCCGGGACCATTGTCGTTACTCAAGACAAATATTTATTGTTATATTTTTGTCTCTACATAATGAATGATAAGTTGCAATTATTATTTATGTAACCAATCTATTATGTGATTACATATCAATGTAGGCCTGTTTACGAGAATTATAAGTCGACTTAAAATTTACGGCCTCAACACGGCTAGTCCAGTGGCGGATTATTGGGAAAACCTATATTATAACCGTTTTATATTCTTCACTTATCTAGTGTTCGTATTTAGGGTTTTCAGTTGATATCCCCTTTTGTACTTATGTAATTTTAAAACCACTGTAAGCATTAACACTGAGTCTGTATTTTTTTATTATTATCTCGCAGATCTCGTTCAATAAGGATATTATTGTTATTACTATTAATTATGACAGGAGTCCAATACTTTAATAAGTCTCTATTCCCAAATTTAAATGTTTATCGCGCGGCAATCGCGAATTTTAACAACGATTATCTTTATTAAGTAACACAACACCGAACTTCTTTATCTTACACCATAAATGCAAAATCTTCACTGAAGTTAGTTTCAACAAACAAACACTTTCCGTTTTCGCTAGTCCACAGCGAGCCACAACACTTTTGTATAGTCCCGCGCGTATAATCCCCCGTTTTTGTCCCTTCGAAATTTCACGTCCAGCCCCTTTGACGATTCGAAAATGTCTCCCCTTTCTACCCTCTTTCCATCTCGCAGGTCCAATCTCAAACCTACCTTCCAACGTTTTTTACATTAATTTATCCCTCATAAATTCTCACAGTTATGCGAACTGCACTTCAGGAAAAATACTTGAATTTGCACATAATTTAAAGTTCTGACAGGACATTAATTTTTATTAGTTTCACTAATTACTTTCTTGAATCTCGTACACGTAAAATCAAGAGATAAATTCAGCTTTAATGTATCGATCTTGACAACCCACTCAAATACAAGGGATCGAACACATTTTTCATCTGCGTTATCTAAATAACCCAAAATCCAATCTGAACCCTGAGCCTTTTTCTCGCCGATTTCAAACGTGAAACCACTCGTTGCCGACTCCGTCCTCTTTCCTACAAAACGCGATTTATGACGAGAGCGGAGTGGCTCCTTCCACTTAACATCACTACCCCCTAAAACGTGGGACAATATTTTGTTCTAAATCCACCAAGAGGCATCAGATTTCGCCCTTTCCTGTGATCGATGGGACGCCCCTAATATGGTTCGATACTTATTCTGATTTGTTGAACGCTTTCGTTACCCTAGTAGATAAATCCTTCCTCGACAGGCCAGCCCCAATTGCTTCAGACCCCTTTAATTCCGCTTTCAGTAATATTTGTTATTTTAAAAAAAAAATTATTCGCCAACCATCTGACAAAGCAGGTTCATCACACGGCGTAAAGCGTTTCACGAATTTACATAGTGGCCAAACAATTCAGACCGCGTGGGTTCGAGTATTATAAAATCCAAAAAAACGTTTTAATTTTTGCAAAATTAATATCCAATCTTCAAACCACACAAAATGAAAATGAACCGCACCAAGAAGAATGCATAATTATTAATATGATGACCCAATGTATAGCAAAAGGTGCACCAAAATTCGACGACAAAAATATGTATAAAATCATCCTTCACTAACTAACTAACCATAACACCGTTTCCCGCAGGGGTAGGCAGAGAGGACGGACCGCCAAACTCGGTCTTGGCACACACTCCTTGCCTCATTCACATTCATACATCGTCTCACACATCCTCTTCTATTATTTTGACTCTTGACGCAGCCCGAATCAAGTATCTGATTCACCTGGTCTTGTCATTTTTTTTTATATTAGCTCCAGTCAGAAGGCCATGAGAAAAATAATTTCCCTCAGGCCCTATGTCATCTTAGGGGATGCAGTGAGGAGGGTCTTTTTAAGAAAGAGAAGGATAGGAAGTTCTGGGAAGGAAAAAGGCATTAGAGATGGGTAGGAATCAGAGGTTTAGTGTATCCAGGAGTGACGGACGTATGAATCCATCCCTCCAACAGCTGTGCAAAGCGATGGGTCGAGAGAGTCCTGCTGAAAAGGCCGAAAGGCCTCCCTCAACCAGTCTCTCTCCGCCACGCAGTAGCTGGGCAGGCGCATCCGCTACCAAGACCTCACCCAATGAGTTCGGGCACCCCTGCTAAGTCACCAAACATAGTGAACCACTTGGGGGTGACCTATGGCAGAGGTGTTGGTTATCCAATAAATGGTTCCCGGGGCGGCGGTACCCATACCCGCCTCCCAAATTGAAATGTCACACGTCTTCCTCGGGCGCCCCCGACTGCTTCTTTTCCTTTTCTCGTTCATTCGCTCTACAATCCATCTGAGCGTTCCTTTCGTAATTTTACTCATTACGTTTACATTGGCCTTGCATTCTTCGCGGATCTCCACGTTTCTCCCAAGATCGTACATGGTTTTACCACACTCACGCCTCAGGAATCGCAATCCTACAGCATTCAGTCTACTTTCCTTCCTTTGCTACCTTCCTCTTCCTTCCTCTACGAGTTCCATGCCTCACAGCCATACATGAGGGTCGGTTCCAGCACTCTATTATGGATAGCTGGCTTCGCTTCTTTGAACAGTTTTTTTGTTAGCGCCAATGGCATTCTATTTTCCGTTAATGGAGTTACCTACATTTAACCGTGTTTCACATATCTCTATCAGCCTTCCCATCTACCGTAAACACACTTCCCAATATACTTCACAATACATACTTCAAATACTTATCCACCTGCTCCATGTATTCATCATTCACAACTAAGTTTCACATTGTTTTCGTATCAAACACCACGATTTTAGACTTACTTACATTCATCATTAACTCATTCTTCATACATACTTTGTTCATCCTAGACACGAGTTGGAGATACTGTCGGAAATCAGTACCGCAACATCAGCATACAACAGGCAACATACTTTCAGATTACTCAATTTCTCGCCCAATCCCATATATTTCCATTCTTGAATATAATCCTCCACATTGATAAAAAAGTGCTTTATACACTCTGATATTTTTTTCAAAGAAGACAAACATTATTGGGTTACGAATAACCCAATAATGTTTGAAAATCTCCTACTACCACCACAGAAAGCCGAAAATGTTGTTTGTGTTGTGATGGAGCCGAGGAATCAAACACGCAACGCCCGGGTGGGACTTAAACGCGGTGCCCACTCAATCACTGACCGGTCAATAATTCTATCTTTAAAATAAATATATGAAACTTGTATGCAGTTCACATGCGGGAGAAGTGAAATCTTCATTAAACCAAACTTCGAGAGAATGAGACAAATGCAAAATGTGACAAATCAGGAGTAGGATAATTGTAGGCTTTATTTATTATAATATTGTTTCAAAGTGTAAAAATTATTTTATTCTACGAGGCCCCGCACGAAGAGGAGGCTGATAAACTAAAAAAAAAACACCGCACAAAGAGGACACCGTTTAGTCTTTCTAATTCTTTCGCAGAGTAAATCTTTAAGGTGCCGCGCCGTAAGCTCTCTGCTATCTGCTCTCAAAAAGAAGGAGAAGGAGAGATATGTAATTATGGATGTTAGAGGAGCGCGCTAATATTTAAAGCGATAAAATCGATGCGAAAATTGTGAAAATGTTTAATTAAACACGACTCGTTTAGAATAGAGCAAAAATCTAGCGGGGGTTGTCTTAAACTGCATTTAAAGAAACACTGTGATTTTTTTGTGCATATAACCTGTAAAATAACTGAACCAAACGTGTTTATAAAAATTTTTTGAGCATACTTTGCGATTTTTTTCTATCGAGGGAATTTTATAAAATTTGCGTTTCGGCGATGGGAATGTGTAGATATTACCTTCAAGAAGAATAACATATATATTTTGAAGAGCTTTAAAACATAGTCTTCATAGGGCTTAAACGTATAATCCAATCCTATATTGTTTATCCCTTTTTAGTGTCGCTCGTTTCTGTTTCATCGAGTTTCAAATCAGAACGACGCCAAAAAATTTTTCCCTCCAAAAAATTGCTTTATTGCAGTTGTCGATTCAAATTTCTACCCATCGCAAAAAGGTAACCAATTTTATGCATTAAGATGAAGTTTTACCTAAAATCCTATTTAAATTAATTTGTTTACTAGGAATCGATGTACATTATGAACATCAAACAATATGCTACGGATAAATTGAAGCTTTTACTACCTTTTGTATGTATTGGAATTACAATAAAATTATTATTTACTAAAATAATGTTTTTTCATGACCTACGAAGTAATATAAGATTTTTTTTAAATACCCTTTTATGGTTAAGACTATTTTGACGTTTTATATTATCTAACTTTTTCATTCTTATAAAATTATGTACAAAATATATAAAAACCTCTTATGTGCTTACTTGCCTTGTGCAAATAAGACGCTAGTTTTTAAATTTTGATGACGTGAGAAACCAAATATTTACAGCGTTTATATTCTTTTTAATAATTATTGGAATAATTATTGGTAACTAACATAACTACCTAATATTTTGATACACGAATAGAAAGATATTTAAAGATTCAAACTATTAGGGGAGTACCTTCTTTAAATATATTTATCAACTTAAAGATTTTTTAAAATAGAATCCTGATTTAAAATGTCATTCTCAAACACGCGAACTGTGAAACGTGCGATAGCCGTTGGGTTTTCTGAAATTATCCAATTTTCTGCGCAATTTTCTTAATTTTTCTCTCCGTAAGAACCGTCCTCGTACTTCAAGGAATATTCTAAAAAAAGAATTAGCAAAATCGCTTCAGCTGCTCTCGAGATTTGCGCTTAGCAACACATTTAGCGATTCATTTTTATATATAAGATTGAGTTATTTTATATTACACTTTGCATAATATAAAACATTAGTATCTAAAATTTAATATAATTCTATGGTTATTATAAAAAACTTTTACAGTAATCAAAGCAATTTTTGTTTAAAACATTCACTAAAAACACAAAAAACATCAAGTCGGCTTCCCACCCCTCCCCCGCTCCCGGGCATTAATATCACGCGCTCAGTTGTTCGCACGCTGCTCGCTGGTCGCTGCTCGCCCCCCGTCCGACGATCCCCACCCCCACCCCTTTCCTTACCCCTCGGGCGCCTATTCATAACAAAATCACGTGAGATGTGCGTGCAATCGAAATTAATTTAAGAAAAATAGGTTACCGTTCAAAATTTTGTTGGTTCTTTGCAGCAATCGTTTTAAAATAGCTATCCTAACAACTTGACGAAAAAAAATTGGACAGGAGGCCCTGAGGAAAATAATTTCCCTCAGGCCCTATGTCATCTTAGGGGATGCAGTGAGGAGGGTCTATTTAAGCAAGAGAAGGATAGGAAGTTCTGGAAAGGAAAAAGGTATTAGAGATGGGTAGGAATCAGAGGTTTAGTGTATCCAGGAGTGACGGACGTATGAATCCATCCCTCCAACAGCTGTGCAAAGCGATGGGTCGAGAGAGTCCTGCTGAAAAGGTCGAAAGGCCTCCCTAAACCAGTCTCTCTCCGCCACGCAGTAGGTGGGCAGGCGCATCCGCTGCCAAGACCTCACCCAATGAGTTCGGGCACCCCTGCTAAGTCACCAAGTAGTGAAACACTTGGGGGTGACCTATGGCAGAGGTGTTGGTTATCCAATAAATGGTTAGCGGTACCCATACCCGCCTCCCAAATTGAAATGTCACACGTCTTCCTCGGGCGCCCCCGACTGCTTCTTCTCCTTTTCTCGTTCATTCGCTCTACAATCCATCCCAGCGTTCCTTTCGTAATTTTACGCATTACGTTTACATTGGCCTTGCATTCTTCGCGGATCTCCACGTTTCTCCCAAGATCGTACATGTTTTTACCATACTCACGCCTCAGGAATCGCAATTCTGCAGCATTCAGTCTACTTTCCTTCCTTTGCTTCCTTCCTCTTCCTTCCTCTACCAGTTCCATGCCTCACAGCCATACATGGGGGTCGGTCCCAGCACTCTATTATTCCACCTGCTCCAAGTATTCATCATTCACAACTAAGTTTCACATTGTTTTCGTATCAAACACCACGATTTTAGACTTACTTACATTCATCATTATTAACTCATTCTTCATACATATTAAATGATCTGTCTAGGTACATTTAAATTAAATATCTAAGCATAGTTTTCTATGTTTTCATATTGTTTAATCGAAAAAAATCCCAAGCATTTGGGGCATGGCAAATAATCATTAAATGAGGAATGGTATTTTCTTTTAATGGTTTTTTTGTATTCCTGATAATTTTTTACATAATCTCCCGTTTTATGCAATTTAGCAGAAGACCTTTTCTTTCCTTGCCATTCATTATTGTCAGCATATTTTGAATTTCACATTCTATCTCGTGGTTTCTGAAAATATGCCTCGAGTCCTTTTTGAAATACAAACAAAAATCCGGCATTCGACCTCTTTTGAAGTGAAAACTTCTGTAGCACCGTTGTGATTTGAAACTCGATGAAACTAAAAATAGCGACACTAAAAAGGGGCAAAAACATACATCTATAGGACTACAAGAGAATAAGATAATAATCGGGCTTCTCTTTGTGCGGTGCTTCGTAGCCTATCCACTCTTGTCTACTTTCGTTTTCTGAAGGTTTCATTTCTACGGCGTGTGAACTGCGCCCTGTATTTTTTTGTTATTTCTTTATCAATTTTCTTCCTAGGATTTGGTCAATACGTTAAAGTTTTGTGGAAACGACGAACGAAGGTCGTTTTCAGAATGGGGGTGAGGTTTGTCTAGGTCTTGGAGGCGGATGACCGGGACACACTTAACCCCAGATTCCTACCCACCCTTTAAACCCCTTTCCTTAAAATATTTTTCCTCTCCTTCCTTTCCTTCAAAAGCTCTCCACACAGCATACCCAAAGATGAATAATTTCCCTCAGGGTCTTCTGTGTGGAGCTCATGTAAAAAAAAGAAAAGAAAAAGTACGAGATTTTAAATTAGTGACAGGTTATTCGTAACCCAATAATGATTGTCTTTCTTCAAAAAAAATTGTGACTTTATTGCACTTGTCAATTGCTACCCATCGCAAAAAGGAGCCAATTTTATGCATCCCGAATAATTATTGGTAACTAAAATAACCTAGTTCCTGTTCACTCTATATATTTTTTTACATTAGCTCCACACTGCAGGCCCTGAGGAAAACAATTTCCCTCAAGGCCTATGTCATCTTTGATGATGCTGTGTGGAGGGTATTTTTGGGGAAAGGAAGTAGAGATAGTTTTGGGAAAGAAAAAAGTATGAAGGGTAGTTAGGAATCTGGGGGTCAATGTGTCCAGGAGTGACAGACATATGAATCCAACCCTCCCACTGTGATATAAGGCGTGGATCGAGAGTCCGGTTGGAGAGATAAAAAGGTCTCCCTCAACCAGTCTCTCCCGATCCGGCCCGCCATGTAGAAGGTGGGCAAATGCATAAGCTGCCAAGACCTAGACACAGCTCACCCCGTGAACCCGGGCACCCCCGCTAAGACACCAAACATATCTAACCACTTGGTGTGACCTATGGCAGGGCTGTTAGTTATCTTGTAAATGGTTCCCGGGGCGGCGGTACCCACACCTGCCCCCAAAATTTTTAATTTGATTGTTGTTTTTCCTACCAAATATAAAATGATATAATAACAGTCTACCGTTTTGACTTCTTGGGATTCTGTTTTGGTTTCCTTCAAAATAATATTTATGTTACCAATCATTATGTACCTACGATAGATACACCGTTGGCAAATCGAGAACGAATTAAAAGGATTCTGAAAGCATCGTAATTTAAACGTACTGCATACAGGAATATACGGAGGTCGTCAAATGTTCGTAATGAACGGACGCCCTAAATATGGAATGAAGTGTGATATACGTACGATATACGCGGTTGCCAAAACGGCGGCAATATGAAAGGACGCCCAAAAGACTCTAAAGTATACGTACCTATAAAAAATTTGAATACCCTCAAAACACAATTTCTGGATAATTCTTTTACTATCACTCTTTTGTCAACCTAAAAACATGTGAACATTCACAGCAATTTTATTTAAATACCTACCGTAAGCAGTGGTAGCCAAAAGGATGCGAAGTGAAAGGACGCCAAATCTGTAGCGGGATGTATATATATATGTACATATATGTATATATATATATATAAAAATATATATTATAATTCTAAAAAAATATGTTAAATAGTTTTTCACACATGCTGCTCCACCTTTTTTACACGAGCATGCTCTAAAAAAAGGTGAATCACGTTATATAAAAAATGTATCTGAAAAATGTAATGTCATTATTGTATGTACAAAAAAAAAAAAAAAATTAAAAAAAAAAAAAAAAAAATATATATGTAGTTACCAACGTAAAAAGTCTGAAATTTGAGTTTGATTTGGCTAATTTTTGTTCGATAGTAAGAACTTCGCACAGCATTGTGAATACCGACATCATAGTTTCACACATGACAATGCATGATATATTTGTTCTTGAGTTAATGTCTTGAAACGTTAAGTGCCTCCATACATGACGCTACTTACAAGCTACTCGATCCTCGTGAGCGTATCATACGCGCCGATCGTAAGTACCCCCCGTACGATTTTGCTGGTAGCACCGTGTACGGGGCGCTACGCGACGTCTGTCGGTTTCAAATCAGTTTCATGCGACGCGTTGCATCATTTGTGTCTGATACTTTTCGTTTGACGTTTGACAGAAATGGCATCGGAACATGAAAGTAATGTTAGATTTGTTCTGGAAGTAGAAAAAAATGCATGTTTATGTAACGATACTTTACCAGAATACGTAAGAAAGGATTTAGTGGAGAAGGCAAGGATTGATGTTAGAAAAAAGTCATATGATATCGCTTGACATCGTGTAAACTCCACGGCTGCACGTAAAAAATGATCAAGTTCAGTATATTATTCCGGATAGCGCCGTGTACGGAAACCAGCATTAAAGAGTGGTATATATGCAGAGTACTTGTGGTTTCGTCACAATCATGTAGTTTGTAAGTATCTCCATGAACGGAGGGCCTTACATTTCAAAACATTGGCATTAAACAGGGATTCTATCTTTTTTTCTGTAACGGGTATTGTAGAATGAGAAATGAGACACGCCGAACTCCTTTGCGAGGGTTACATGTGATTCACCGGCTTCTAAACGGTGTAATACAGCACTTTTTTCATCAATTGAAAAAACACTTTTGCTTCACGGGACTCATTGTGTCGAGCTTCCTAGTCAAAAGCGAGGCTGTATTGGTAGTTGGGTTTTGTAACCGGACAAATTATCATTAACATCGGGCGCTTTAAGTAGTTGGTCACTTTAAACGGATACGTTTTCCTACTAAAAGCTATGAAACCTTACTAGAGTTTCCATTATCGTCGCTTAAAACGGTAGACCGTTAAATGCAAAGTCATTATATCCGAATTCTACTGTAAATTTGTGTTTTCTATTATTTCAGAGTCAGACATGGGCAGAACCGATAACGTGGACGAGGCAGCTCTCTATCAAGAAGAGTCGGTACTTGGAAACCGTGAGTTATAAAACTAACTAACTTACCTTCATGCCATTTCTCTGCAGTGGTAGGCAGAGAGAATGGACCGCCATGCAACTCGATCTTGGCACACACACTCTTTTCTTCATTCCATACCTACCTGACTGTGCTATTCTGACTCCTGACATTGCCCGCCTCAAGTATTTGATTAACTTTTTATTTTATTATTTATATGAATACCTCACAAGAGCCTCAGCTGGAGCCAGTGAGACTATGGCATCCCCAATCGGGGTATGTTGTGAGGCTGAAGGTAGCGGGGAGGGGAAGGAGGTGTGGAAGAGGGAGGTGGGAAAGTACCTGGCTATTCAGAACTGGTCACCAAACACGGTAAAGCCATTTGAAGCAACTTTTCAATTCTGAATGGTGTCTTACACCAGGGCGATACTGGGGGTATCTTCCACTCTGGAACATGCCGCAAATATACTATATATTATTTTAAATTAATTTTGTGTGAAAATAACACTAATTATTCAAATAAAATTTATTTGCCCACGCCGGGATTCGATCCCGTGACCATCGTATTGCGAGTCAAAAGCCGTACCAGAGGCAGTGGGTAATCGTAATATAGACACGTTAAATTAATTTGGGTTTTCTGTGTTTCAGAAATGGATATGGACAGAATGAGCGACGTCGACTACAAAGAGAGCGATGAGGATACCTTCTGCATGCCACCAATACCATATCATAATATTATCAACGTTTCACCTAACTCCGCTATGGCCATAGACTTTAGTAGACAAGACCAGGTAGATAGTGAGGCAATGCGTTCGATTCTGCCGCCTGAAGGTTATTCTTTCGATTGGTCCAAAGATATCTCACGTTTTACTGGGATAAGGGAGACATTCACAGGCACGCCAGGATCAACTTTCAATACCGACGAAATGGGCAAACCTGTGGATGCCTTTCATAAAATCTTTGATGCAGATGTCGTTGAACTGATCGCGAGAGAGACCAACAAGTATGCAGATCAATGGATTGCGAAAAAACAATTTAAGCGCCATGCGCGTACCAATAAATGGGCTCCCACGAATAAAGAGGAAATGAATGTATTCTTGGCAATTTTAATGTATCAAGGTATTAGTCTCCTTCCTGTTGAAAAAAACTACTTCTATAAAAAAAAACTCACCGCCATGCCTTATTTCAGCCGAGCCATGGATTATAATCGTTTTCTTCTAATTAAAAAATTCCTTCACTTCACCAACAATGAAAGTCTTTCTTTTGATGTACCGTTATCTGTGCGAAGATTACAAAAGATTCAGCCCGTTTTGGACCATTTCTCAAATAAGTTTGAGACTTTATACCTGCCCGAGCAAGACATCTCTCTGGATGAATCCTTACTCTGCTATAAAGGCCGTTTGGGATTCGTCCAGATGATCAAAACCAAAGCGGCCAGCGCGGGTGTCTTACGAGCTTTGTGAGTCCAAGTCTGGCTATCTTTGGAAATTTATACGGGAAAGACCATTTCCAGACAGGCTGAATCGACAAATCCAGACCAGGAAGACATGACGGAAGATATGACGGACGACACGATACTGAGAGTCTCACTCTATAGCGAGGCACAATGATATTATGTATTGATTTTCTTAAATTATGAATAAACCAATATAAATTGAATACATTTTTATTATGATAAAGTGTGTAAACAATGTTTAAATCAATATACTACTCTTCTATTGTAACCATACAACTGTAATATTGATTAAATTGATTTAAAAGAATATTAGGGCTTAATAAATAAATAAATCAATTCCATCAATTATTTTCCCCTCCACCATTTTTTTTCGATACCTTTGCTTTTAGATATAAAATTATCACTATGATATTATTTGCCATTCGACGCTCATACAAAGGTTTGATATATATACAATTTTATCATCATCATCATTTTACATATTCTGATTTACCCTATGTAGATTGACCTTAAGGTAGCTGTCAGAAGTGATTTTTCGTCAAATATTGGTGGATTTCATCAACTTGCAAAGTATCCCCCTGAAATATTGGCAATGTGTATATCTATGATATATATTTCATTTTAAGCCTTCTTTCCTTGTTTTGCACGTTATATAAAAACATGGTTACAAATCTCCAGTTCTAATTTGCAATTATTTAAAAAGTATCACCATGATTTTGACATCGTGAAATAGGCTCTCTGTATAATTCATCAAATGAATAAAATAAAGCCAACACGGCGACTATTCTTATAAATAATTGTAGGCAGTTAATGTATCTTCCTAATGTAATACCAGTTTTTGTGGTAAATTTATTAAATAGTATAATACAGTGATTTCAATTTTGCACGTCACGCACTCAAACTTTACAAAATCATTTTCTGACCAAACTTTTGAAGAGATCATAAACATACAAAAAATTATTTTTCTATTATATTCTTGCATCTGTGGTTATCAAACAGGCCATAGAGAACATAAAAACGTAGAAAATATTCAATAAAGATATTTAAAACTGCTACTGGCGGCAATTTCAAATCACAAAAACACAAATTTCGCGCATTTATAAAGTTTAAGATTTTTTAATAATTTATCTATGAATTCTAAAAATATAGAATAATTACTAAAATATAGGTGAATTCATTGGCTGTATAGCACTATAATCAGTTTTATGTTTCCATATTAAAATTCGGAGGTATAATTTTTTTAATGTTGGCGGAAAATATTCAAAATCGTCGCCAAAAAACCGCGAGCAATCGGAGAAAAAAGATTTTTGACGCGCGATCGTTCGAGTGGTTAGTGTATACAATAAATATAAACTATGTTGTGATGTTAATTTTTGATATGCTTTGAATTGAAGTTATAACATTTTGATTGGTGTTGTTATGGTTGTTGATTTTTTTTAAAGATTAATTTGACCTTTTTTTTGAATGATACGAAATCTGTTATTCTTTTAATTTCTTCGGGAAGACGATTAAAATATTTTATGCCTTTGTAAATATAATTGTTGTGCATTTGTTGTGTTGAAAATAGAGGAATTTGGAAGTTAAATTTATGCCTTAATGACGAGTTGAGTTTAATTTTTTAGTTACATTTTCTTTGAATATTTGTAGTATTGAATCTTTTTTATAGAGGTATCAATTTTTGGTACTTCGAAAATTTTGAACAATGATGCTGAAGGGAATGTTGGTTGTTTGTTTTAAATTACTTTAATAATTAGTTTTTGTACCACTTTTACAGGACTTACAATTTTTTCATATGCACCTCCCCATCCAATGATTCCATACTGAATTAGTGATTGGACTAGTGCGTAATAGACTTTTTTTAGGTTGTTTAATTTGAGAATATTTCTTAATCTGATGAATGTATAGATACATTTCCTAATGCGTTTAACAAGTTCACATATGTGTCTGTTCCATTTCATATGTTGGTCTACAATTACAGCCAGGTACTTTATTTCAGTTGCAAGGTTTAATATGGTACATTAATTATTACAGACATCTTTGTTACATTTTTTGTTGTGTATAATTATATTAATGTTGGGATAAGTTTTGGATTTATTTATTGAGAAAGGGATATAAACTGTTTTTTTTTGCATTGATTGTAAGAAGGTTTGTATCGAATCAGGTTTTTAGGATTTGGATGTCATTATTTGCATTTTTGTTTACAATTTTCCAGTCACTACCCTTAATTATGATAATCGTGTCGTCCGCGTAAGATATAACGGTTCCACTGAGGTTTTGTTTAAAAATATCGTTTACGTACATGATAAAAAGTAATGGTTCCAAAACAGTACCTTGCGGTATCCCAAAATCACTTGTGAGTGGTAGACTTGATGTGTGATTAATTTTTACAATTTGTGTTCTTTTATGAAGATAACTTTTTAGCCAATTTAGTGCTCTGTCATTAAAACCCACAACCTTTAATTTTTGTATTAATTTGCATGTGATATACTGTCGAAAGCTTTTTGGAGATCTACAAAAATACCAACACATTTTAATGATTTGTCTAAAGCGTCTTGTATAGTACTAGATAATTGAGCAATGGCGTCTTTTGTGCTTTTGTTTTCCATGAATCCAAACTGGTTTTTGTGAATTATGTTATTGATCTTAATGAAATGAGTTACATGTGGATGATTTTATCTTTTAGTTAAAGGATCTTGATTGCGATATGATAAAAATGTGTTTTAACGGTGTATGTGTATTAACTGTAACTGTGTAACTGAGTTATTATTTTTTTGGCAATTTTTTCAAATATTTTTGCAATGTTTGATAATAAGGAAATAGGACGGTAATTGGTTGGTTCTTCCGGATTGCCGGCTTTAAATATTGGTACGATTACGGATTGTTTGTACATGTTATGAAAATAATTGAATTATGTTCCAAATTGCCCCAGGGTTGTTAATATTTGTCTATAGTAATAAATTCAATTATTTTACTGGCCACTTATAAATTACACTTTTTCTCCGAGTGGTTTTACTTAATATGTAGAATATTCAATCGGCGGGTTGTTTTCAAGTTTATTTAAAATGTGAACGAGTTTCCTTTTATTCCCAGCCGATACAAGGTTATCGCGACTGGAGAATTCTTATTTACGGGTATTCCAGTGTAGAATCCCGTGGTGCGATAATGGCGGCTTGACCGACCCAGTTTTACTGTAATCTGCGATTATATTTATCATCCGTCATTCGACGAGATGGATTCTCATTAATACAAAGGGACACGACCGTCCGTTTAGTCCCCGCCGATTCTTTTCACAACCTGATGGAGGACATTTCCATTACTGCAACCAACCAACATGATGGAGGACACCATGGGCATGGTGATCTCAAACGTAATAATCACCCAAGATGGAGGGAGAAGCTCGCAAACCTGGCGCTGAGGCAACGTGTGGGAGATAGGGGTCCCTCACGGTGCAATATTAGGCATCCGGAATCGTCGCACAAAAAGTAATAGGTTTTAGCTAGCTCTTCATAGTATGGTCCACAGGTATGTTAATATTTCAGTATAATAATCTTGTTGTACATCCACTCTTTTATTTCTTATTCCCAAGCTTCACAAGATTCATAACAATGAATAAAATAACAGTGCCCACGCTCTGATGGGAGATTTTTCATGCCTACCGACACAGTCAGCATATCTCGTACCTACGAGATTTGGCGTCCAAGATCCCATGGGATTAAAGCTGATAACTGTGTACCTTCATATATAACCCTGTATTTATAACATTTAATGCACCCACTCAATAAGAGGTGTATATGACATGATAACATCACATAGTAGGAACAAAACCAACACAGCACTTCCAGTGCATTACATTCAATTCTTCAACCCTGATATTGAGATAACCCTAAAAACCAACCACAACCTTTTTACCATAACAATGGACGAAAATATTCCGGTTTGAAAACTTGTATTGATTATATGAGGTTATGGTTTTGATACTTGTGATTTTATACATTTCAGTGTTTGTATTGTGATCCCATCAAAACCTGGGGAAGAACCACCTTTCATACTTGTAATGATTTGTTCGATTTCTTCTTTTGTTGTTGGTTGAAATAGTTCAAAGGTATACTCATTATTTACTGTAGTGTTTGGGTCATTTGGGGTCAGGTCTTGTTGGATTTTGCTAGCGAGGTTTTTTCCTACATTAGCAAAAAAGTTGTTGAATACATTTGCGGCTTGTAAGGGTTTATCTTTACAGCAAATTTTTGAATCATTATGTCTTATTGTGTTGATTGTTTTATTTTTGAATTGTTTTTTATCTATAATTTCATTTATGATGGACCAAGTCTTTTTACTGTCATTTTCAGCTAATTCAAGTTTTTGTTTGTAGTAGTCATCCTTTATGTTTTTTATAAGATATGTAAGTTTTTTTTAATAATCTTTGTAATGTTTTTGTAATGTTATGTTTTCCGGTTGTTTTGAATATTGTCTATAGAGTGTTTCTTTGTGTCTAATTGAGATGATTAATCCTTGGGTTATCCATGGTTTGATTGGCTTAAATTTTGAGGATGGTTTTTGAGATGTGATATTCCTACAAGCATTTAAGTGTAAACTCAGTTTTTTATCAAATATTTTGCAGCATTCTTCTACATCGTTATATTTATATATTTCTAGCCATTCTTTTTCGTTACTTAATATTTTGGTAAGAGAATTTATATTAATACTATGTTTGTATTTATCAGTATTATTAACCGGAGTTGTGGTTGGTAATGAGAGGTTTTGATGTTTGTAGCCGTATTTAAATATACATGCATAATGATCGGTTACAGTTGTTTTTATTACAGCAGATGATATATTTTGTATATCTTTGGTATTGGTAAATATATGATCGATACAAGATGGTCGTTGTCCAATAATGTTTCTGGTATATGAATTTATACATGAAATGTAATTTAATTCTGCTAACATATTTAGATAGTTATCTTTATCGTTAGAGTAATAATCATTAGAAATTTTCAGGTTAATATCCCCGATGATTATTGTTCTTTTGTTTTTATGATGTTGTAATATATTTTTTAATTCTTCTATGTATGTGGTAAGAACAGAAGAGTGTGTCCGATAAATTGCAATGATATTAAATGATTTATTCATAAAATTTATCTCCAAGTTTAATAATTTAACATTGTTCACCATTATTTCATCTACACTTGTAACAGCATAAATATTAGATACAAATATGGCAACGCTGCTATTTCTGTTAATTTTATATTTTGTGGCGTAGTACGAGTAACCTGGTATATTATAATTAATTTCGCTCGATGACTGCGTCTCTGATAATATTATACAATCAAGTCTATTTAATTGTCTAATAGTTATAAGAAATTCTTCAAACTTTTTTTCCAAACTTCTCACGTTCATGTGTATTATTATTAGGCTGGCTGTAGGTTTTACATCTATAAAATCGTTTGTTTTATTTACCGAATCAAAAATTCTTTCGTCTATTTTATATGATTTATTTATTATTTTATATGTTTATTATAATGGCGTTCATTTTGAGGTAGTAATAAATATAACAATAATGTTGACGCTCGGCTAGAAATACACTTCACCCTTGCAAATATAGTAATATATGTGTTGACTTCTGTATTTACAAGTAATATAGAGCTTCATTATGAAATATTTTGAAAATTTTTAAGTGTTGTGGCTATTATATGCTGTTTTTGTGAATTTGTATAAAATAAAGAAGGAATAATTAAAGAGGTTTACAGTGTTGGCAAAGCTAGGAAAAAAAATAAATAATAATAATTCAGGGTACGTTGGATTTGAACGGTTACAAATACGTGTCATACTTATTATTGTGGTGGAGTTTATGATAGGCAAGTTAGGAATAATATTATCAATTAAGATATGATTTGGGTCGTTAATAAGATAAAGTATATCAGTACTTGGGAGTGAGTACGGTTGTACAGTAGGGAAACATAATACAAGCGTATTTATTAGGTGTGGATTCTCATATGTAGAGGAAAAATTTGATATCTCCTTAGAACATTTCATCATAATAATTAAACCTGCAGAGTTATAAGTGGTACAAATTATTTATTTATTTATTTATTTATTATTTAAACGCCCGTACATAGGGCTATTACATACATAATACAGGTGTATCGAACATTTACAAAATTATATCCATTTTACTATAGTGTGCATTAAAAAAATAGAGTAGGTGATGAGATAATATGATACTTAATGAGATTTTTAATGTTCATTATACTATAATGGAGTAGCTGGACATTAGAGTTATGCATACTTTGTGTCGCTAGTCATATTGTTTGGCGTTTTACTCGTCCGATTTGTGTCGTTGCGAATAATATTATATTCGAGTCATCGCATCGGTCTGCCTGAGTAAAATACGACCTGATTTCGTACATAAGTATAACATACATAAAACAATAATATTTATGAATACAAATATGTGATAATAATCGAAGTATTCCCAAGTAAGTGAACACAGAAGTTAGTATTATAAAATAGTGATGAAGTACATAGCAGAATAAACATAATAATAATATAATAAAGAGTGGAGAAGAGCAAACCTCGTAAGTGTGTTGGGTTCGAATGACTGAATGATGTGAATAAAGTGATGTGAATAATCACAGTATATGATAATGGCAATAATAATAATAGAACCTTCATCTTATAACCGTTGTCGGCAGTAGGTATATTGTGTTTAAGATAATCATAGGGAAGCCAGCGTATTTTCATCGGATATAAGAATTGCGCCTGATCCTGTCTCTCTCTGCAGATAAATACGTCCCTGTTTGACCCATGCAAATTGATATTGTCTCTGTCTTGCGAATTGGCGAGTTTTATACCAAATCTGATTCGCCCGAAATGTTAGCTACTCAGATACATAGATCGGCAACCGGGGGCCGGCGAGACCAATATTTAATGTGTTAAGTTTATCTTCGGTATTGGGTTTGTTGTTGTTGAAAGATTTCACATCAGCTAGCAGTTTATTTCTAGCCATGTTCGATTTTAGTTTAAGAACAATTGTCCTGGGTTGCTTCTGATTATGATTTTTTTGTAGACGATATACAGCATCAATGTCCTTAGTTTCTATGGGAGATCCTGTTGTTTTGAAGATGTTGAAGACCACGTCTTTTAGTGTTTCGTCCTTAGTTGTGTTAGTAGTTACTTGTTGGATAAGTTTTTGACCATGAGATCTAGTGTTTCTAATGTACGTATTAGTTGGTATTTCTTGGGTTTTGTACTTATGAATGTAAATGAGTATAGTTTTAGAATATAGTTGTTTAATTGACATGATGTTAAGATTGTTGAAGATTTCGTCAGTGCTAGTTCTTACAGGAACTTTCAGTATAATTTTCATTATGGCTTTTTGAGTTTTAATTAGTGGGTTTAGTATGTTTTTATTTGTACTGCCCCATCCGATAATACCGTATTCTAACAGGGATTGGCAGAGAGCCATGTAAATCTTGATTAAATCTTTTTTAATGAGGACATTCCTGATAGTTTTGAAAAAATAACTTAGTTTTTTAATTTTATTATTTAAATACGTAATGTGTTCGGTCCATTTTAAGTTTTGGTCAATTTTTAGACCCAGATACGTTATATGGTCAACGTTTTCTAATGAGGAACAATCACAATTCTCATTTAAGTGATGCGAGCTATGGATTTTCAAGTTCAGGTTTTCTTCAGAGTTTTTCTTATTTTTTATTTTAAAAGTGATGAATTTGGTTTTATTAGCATTAAGTGTAAGTGAATAGTAGTCTAGCCATTTTTTAATCATATTAAGTGTATCTTCTGCTTTCTTAAATGTTTCTGTCCAATTATTCCCATTTATTAGGAGAACAGTATCATCCGCAAAACTGATGATTTCTCCTTCACATTCTATGTGGCATAGATCATTAATGTAAATAAGGAACAGAATCGGACCCAGAATACTTCCTTGTGGCACCCCGAATTTGACATCAACACACTCACTGATTATGTTATTAAGTTTCACAGTTTGCTTTCTATTTCCCATGTAACTTTTTAAAAATATCAGTTCATTATCAGTAATCCCTATGTTCTCTAGTTTTTCAAAAAGATGTGAGTGATTTATTGTGTCGAAGGCTTTAGAAAGGTCGAGAAATATGCCAATGCATTACGGAGGCGGAACCGCTCGTGCGGTGATCTTCTCGCGTATGAGACGCATATTTGAGGGCGGTGCCTGGAACGTTTCGGTGAGACCCAAACGGTTGCACTGGACATTTCCTTTGGACAGGCCTTTGACCGGGTTTGGCACCGAGGACTTGTCAACAAACTGCCTTCTTACGGACTTCTCGCATCCTTGTGTACGTGGATTGTCGACTTTTTGAGGGAAAGGTCGATTCAGACGGTAGTCGATGGTTTCACCTCTTCTTTACACTCGATAAATGCTGGCGTCCCACAGGGATCGGTTCTGTCTCTGACTTTGTTTTTGTTGCACATCAACGACCTTTTGTCTTGTGCACCAATTCATTGTTACGCGGATGACAGTTCAGTCCATGATAGCTTTTTGTTTGAAAAGCCCCCAAAGGGCTCACAAACTCCAACGGCTCGGAGGGTTTTGAAGCAAAGAATGGACGGTTACCTCGAGAGTGTTTTCACTTGGGATAAAAATAATCTCGTTAATTTAATGTTTCAAAGACCCAATCTTGTCTGATTACATCTAAAAGGGATCGAAATGTATATCTAGTATCTTTCAACGGAAGCAATCTTCCGAACAAGCCCTCCATTGATATGCTTGGTGTAACCCTAAGTGACCAGCTCAGGTATGGGGGCTCCATCGAAGCCAGAGTAAAGTTAGCCTCTCAGAAACTGGGCGTACTGTACAGGGCCCGCAGATACTTTAATTGTACACAACTGCTAACTCTGTACAAATCCCAAGTGCGCCCCACGGTTGAATTTGGCAGCCACCTCTGGTCTGGAGCTCCAAAATATCTGAAAAATACCCTCGACTCTGTGCAGAAACGGGCGGTCCGTTTAATAGATTCTCCCATCGTAACAGACGGATTGCAATCTTTAGAGCACAGGCGTCGGGTGGGAATGCTATCCTTGTTCTACCGGTATTAAAATGGAAGATGCTCCGAGGAACTAGCATCATTGATCCCTTCGGCACCGGTGCATAGTCGGGAAACACGCCAAACACGTGCCCAATATTTGTACACGGTTGACATTTGTCACATGAGAACGGGTCGTTTCTTCGACTCGTTCTTGTGTTCAACAGATCGGCTGTGGAATGATTTGCTGGCCTCTGTGTTTCCTCCTTCCTACAACATGGGTCTCTTCAAGATTTAATTTTTATTTACCGACCGGTTTCGCTTAATACAAGCATCTTCAGGGTAAAACGACGCGTAATGTCAATATTAGAATCAAAGAGCATCTTAGAAATTTAAATAATAATGGATTTTCGGAATTCGCTAATCACCTTATTGATAAAGATCATACCTTCAATCAAAACACCGGTGTTAAGATTTTACACAGAAATGGTCATGGTAACAGGCTTAATAATTTAGAAGCACTCGAAATAAAGAAAGCCGTTAAAACAAAAACCCAAATCCTTAATAATCAGTTAAATGTGTCCAACAGTCCGATATTAGGAATATTTCCCATAAACTAAAAAAACCCGTAGCCACTTTATTCCTTAATCACCTGTTCAAATGACGTTTTGTCCCGGTAGATATAATGTAATTATTCATATACCCGTCTCTTTCTCTCTATCACTATGTAGAATGTTAATTACACTCTCTCACTCTTACTTTATATTATGTTTTGTCTCTGTCTGTATGTATATATAAGCTCACACAATGTATTTTTTCATCAGTTTTAATTTTTACCCTGAAGATGCTTGTATTAAGCGAAACCGGTCGGTAAATAAAAATTAAATCAATAAATCGTGGTTACAAACAAAGTGATTGTTTTTCTTTAATTAATATGTCAAACCACAAAGTGACTGCTTTCTACCAAAATATAATTATCATTCAACTAATTTTATAATTTTACTCGCGACTTAAGAATGGTTTCTGTCGAAATATGTTAGCAGATAAATCCAAACTGGAATTTAATTTTTACATTCGGAACACAAAAATAATTTGTGTGCGAATCCCAGCATTTATTTACTACACTTATAACATTCGAAATGCGTCAGCAGATGAACAGGAAACTGGAATTTTGTCGTGGTATTCGGAACACTTAACTTTTTTTTTTTACATTAACTCCACACAGGAGGCCTTGAGGAAAATAATTTCCCTCAGGGCCTATGTCATCTGGAATGCGGTGTGGAGGGTGTTTTTGAGGAGAGGAAGGAATGAACATTGGTCTTGAAGAGACCTATGTTGTAGGAAGGAGGATACACAGAGGCCGGCAAATCATTCCACAGCCGAGATGTTGAACATAAGAACGAGTCGAAGAAACGACCCGTTCTCACGTGACAAATGTCAACCGTGTACAAATGTTGGACACGCGTTTGGCGTGTTTCCCGACTATGTACCGGTGCCGAAGGGATCAATGATGCTAGTTCCTCGGAGCATCTTCCATTGTAATACCGGTAGAACAAGGATAGCATTCCCACCCGACGCCTGTGCTCTGAAAATTGCAATCCGTCTGTTAAGATGGGAGAATCTATCAAACGGACCGCCCGTTTCTGCACAGAGTCGAGGGTATTTTTCAGGTATTTTGAAGCTCCAGACTAGAGGTGGCTGCCAAATTCAACCATGGGGCGCACTTGCGATTTGTACAGGGTTAGCAGTTGTGCACTATTAAAGTATCTGCGGGCACTATACAGTACGCCCAGTTTCTGGGAGGCTAACTTTACTCTAGCTTCGATGGAGCCCCCATACCTGAGCTGGTCACTTAGGGTTACACCAAGCATATCAATGGAGGGGCTGTTCGGAAGATTGCTTCCGTTGAAAGAGACTAGATTTTCATTTCCCTTTTAGACGTAATCAGACAAAATTGGGTCTTTGAAACATTAAATTCAACGAGATTATTTTTACCCCAAGAGAAAACACCCTCGACGTAACCGTCCATTCTTTGCTTCAAAGCCCTACAAAGCCATAACTGCTTTTAACTAAGGATTGATTCGGTATGCGAGTCCCCGGCTTTAATAAATGTACATCCAGAACACAAAAATGGTTTTTATCAGACCGCGATAGAAAGTCTGCAACTAGAATTTTATTAATATATTTTTTTTTCAACTTTATGAATAAAATCTCAAATTGTAATATTTGACAATATTAGCGAAACTCAAGCAAAAATCTGAAAACAGAAAAAGATATGGGTACATCTGGGATCTTGCAATTATACATAAATAGCAGTTAAAAATGACCGAATCATTAGCTCAGTTGGTAGAGTTGCGGCCCGTAAAACCGAAGGTCCTGGGTTTGAGTCCCAGATGTTTTCAGATTTTCATTTAATGAAATACTTAGTTAATATACTTAGAATTGAAATGTGCCAGCAGATGGATTCGCAAAAATAAATTGTTCATATTCCATTCCGTACATGAGACTGGTATCTGCATGCGGGTCCACCAGTCCACCAGCAAAAATGATCATTGCACCTTTTCGTTTTGATGCAAACTTTGTAACATACAGTCTGCATCTTGACTTTTATAAATACGCACGGAACATAAATATGTTTCTATATTGATTCAACCATTTAAATTGTAGCTGGTTGCTTCTTGCTTCAAGAGTTCCTACCCGAAATATTGTACAGCCGCTACTCGTTTGACTTCAGGATTCCTAGCCTCGCAGTGAGATCGGCTGATTCGGAGAGTTGCTGCTGACGTCAGTGGAATTAGTATATTATGTATGTGTCAGTGAGAGTCAGTGAGATGCAACCAGGAAGGACCAACTGTCACGAAGAACGTAACCATGGCGGACTACGACATTACGTGATCCACTTTATTTTATTAGTTTTCACCTTTTGGTTTACTTATTAACTCCATCTCTACTTGTTGATTATGTAGTACTTATATTTATATTCAATATCGTCTGGCGCCCGTAAAACTAATCTAAATTCACTCATCCAATATAGATCTTATTTCATCTTAAACGTGTAATATGTTTTATGGCTAAAGTTGTTTTCTTGGAACAACTACTTCACGGCCCTATTATTTTAAAATATTTATTGAAATTATTATTTGTTACTTGAGAATCGATTAATATTCTTTAATTATGCATTTTATTTCAGTTACATTGTTGGTTGACTAATTTATCATGCTATTTTTTGAGCTATCACAATTACAGAGATTTATCTTACATACCTTAAATATTATATCAATCAGATACCTTTTATCATTACAAAATGAGCAGAAGTGTTGCAGAAAGATAACTGACACACCGCGACCGCGACCGTTCTGAATGAAAGAACACAAATCCCCCCTCCTGGTTTCTGTTATGTATATTAGCGTAGGCCGAGTGTTTTTTCTTCAGAATTCCTTCTGGCGCTAGTAATGAAAAGTTGTCTGCGTATCTACATAAACATCAAAATAATTAAGTTTTAAAAAAATCAAAAAGGGGGTCTTTTGAGGTTTCAGGATTTTTTTATATTTTTGTTATACTAACTCCACATCAGAGGCCCTGAGGAAAATAATTTCCCTCAGGGCCTATGTCATCTGAGATGCTGTGAGGAGGGTCTTTTTGAGGAGAGGAAAGAATGAACATTGGTTTTAAAGAAACTCATGTTGTAGGAATGACGAAATACAGAGGCCGGCAAATCGTTCCACAACCGAGCTGTTGAACACAAGAACGAGTCGAAGAACTGACTCTTTCTCACGTGACAAATGTCAACTGTGTACATATGTTGGGCACGCGTTTGGCGTGTTTCCCGACCATGCACCGGTGCTGAAGGGATCAATGACGCTAGTTCCTCGGAGCATCTTCCACTGTAATACCAGTAGAACAAGGATAGCAATCCCACCCGACGCCTGTGCTCTAAAGATTGCAATCCGTCTGTTAAGTTGGGAGAATCTATCAAACTGACCGCCAGTTTTTGCACGGAGTCGGGGGTATTTTTCAGGTATTTTGGAGCTTCAGACCATGGGTGGCTGCCAAATTCAACCGTGAGGGTCGCTTGAGATTTGTATTGGGTTAGCAGTTGTGTACACCAAGATTTACACCATCCAGTCTGAAGATGGCTTTGACGAGCTGAAACCGGTTACGGTCCAATAAAATTAAGTGGAATAAAGTTTTATATTCGTTTTATTATAATATATTACACCAAGCATACCAATGGAGGGCCTGTTCGGAAGATTCTTCTCTTGAAGGAGACTAGATATACATTTCGATCCCTTTTAGACGTAATCAGACATGATTGGATCTTTGAAACATTGAATTCAACGAGATTATTTTTACCGCAAGAGAAAACACTCTAGATAAAACCTCGAGATAACCGTGCATTCTTTGCTTCAAAGCCCTCCGAGCCATTAGAGTTTGTGAGACCTTTGGGGGCTTGTCAAACAAAAAACTATCATGGACCGTACTGTCATCCGCGTAACAATGAATTGGTGCACAAGACAAAAGGTCGTTGATGTGCAACAAAAAACAAGTTGGAGACAGACCCTATCCATGTGGGACGCCAGCATTTATTGAGTGTGAGGAAGAGATGAAACCATCAGCTACGATCTAAATTGATCTCTCCCTCAAAAAGTCGACAATCCATGTACACAAGGATGCGGGAAGTCCGTAAGAAGGCAGTTTGTTGACAAGTCCTCGGTGCCAAACCCGGTCAATGGCCTTGGAAATATCCAGTGCAACCGTTTGGTCTTACCGAAACGTTCTAGGCACCGCCCCCAAACATGCGTCACATACGCGAGAAGATCGACATATCTTAATATTTCCATGTTTTCAGCCTCGGTATAAAATATTGTGAAATAGTTTGAAGATGTTCATTTATGAGATCTTATTAAATAAAGTCTATCGCTTTGCTATACATTATATATGTCAAGGGCGTATCCAGGATTTTTTTTGTAGGGGGAGCACAAGGGGCGGACGGGCAAAAAAATCAACAATTACTGTTAAGATTTTTCTGGGGGGGGGGGGGGCACAAGGGGCGGACGCACAAAAAATCAACAATTACTGTTAGGATTTTTTTCTGGTCGGGCACAAGGGGCAGCGGGCAATCAACAATTACTGAAGTTATTGAAGTATGATACTTCAAGTTTATTTCTACAAGTTCAAATAGGAAGGTTTATGAAAGTTTCAAAACAATAGAAAAATTAAATGTTTAATAAAGACAGTTTTAGATTCTAAGTATGTACTGTGATGGAATCTCCACAGTACACAAAAATACCGGCTGGGGTACCCCCCCCTTAATCCGCCCTTGATATATGTACCATTTATTATTTTTGTAGTAATATAGCACTAAATCAATATGACCCGCAGTCCTCAAGCCCGCCCTTGCCTGACCGTTCTTTATTTGCATAACTTTTTGGTTACAAACATATTTCCAGTGTAAAAATGAACAAAATTAATACCAAGCAGTTAACCACGTACCCTATAATTTTTACTTTCAAGCAGTGGCGGCTCCTGGCTTAGTGCACTACCAAAAACCGACAAACGTCAAAAGTGTAAATTCGTAACATTCATTCACGATGAATTCCCGCCAATTCGTTATAATATCTTTACCAATTAACTTTCGTACTAGACTCCGTACTCATACTTGCATCGGCGCATTCGAAAAAGCAATGCGTGCATCTTCCGTTGTGCCGAGACGTGACGTCACATGAAGTGGTATTTCTACTAGGGCAGTCTACAGAGGCTGAAACCGTGAAATGGGCAAGACACGAGTGAAGATACCTATATGACACGCTCGTACACTAGCGGCGCATATGCGCAGAAGCATCCTGATTTATGACAAAACCTTTAACATGCATTATATGTTACCGAACTTTTGGAATGACTTAGTTAGGAATAACGAATTTACAACTAATTGACAATGTTACATATTAGCTCTACCATCGCACCGGGCCGGCGAAATCAAGCATTTGGCAGATCACTGATCACTATTGACACATTTTTAAAGGTTTTCGGTAGTTTTTCTCTGTAAATAACTTATTTAAAAATTAGTGGTAATGAAAACATTGCGATTAACGTCGATTTTTTCAAAAGCAACCGAATTTCATTTGAGAATAAATTGTTTTTGAAAAATAATGGCCCTCCAAAACCTTTGCTAAATATAATACAAGTAAGGTTAAGGGAAAAAAACTATGAAAGAGTTTTTAAAACAAAGTATTAAATATTCGTAAGCATCTTGGCTTTGTGAATGTGATCGTTTGAACACATTTTTGTTTTGTTTTCTGTGAACAATTTTGGTGGTTGATGATAAACTGTGGGTGAGAAACCAATGAATAATTTAAAATAATGTTTTAGAAGGTTTGTTTGAAAACAGGCAATATCAATTGATGATGAAAATAGATAGATAGATATATATTAAATAATATATTTATTTATTTTATTTACATATGCATATATATTACAATACATTACAATGTGATCATTTGTCTGTCCAACTAGGCAGAATACCCGTTTCAGGACAGCCAAATTGTATATTTAGTTCATAATATTCTTAACAAAGGAATCGTTGCGTTCAAGATATCACGGGAATTTGCTTCTGTCAAGACAACTTTTGAGAACATTAAGAATTGTATATAATTAAGGGATGGTTTCTTTATGTCTTTAAAAGAATCGCAAAGATGTGATTTTTTTTCAAGGTCAATTTGGAAAACATAAATTTTTTTTTTTTTTTTTTTTTTTTTTTTTTTTTTTTTTTTTTTTTTTTTTTTTTTTTTTTTTTTTTTTTTTACATTAACTCCACACAGGAGGCCCTGAGGAAAATAATTTCCCTCAGGGCCTATGTCATCTGGGATGCTGTGTGGAGAGTCTTTTTGAGGAGAGGAAGGAATGAACATTGGTCTTGAAGAGACCCATGTTGTAGGAAGGAGGAAACACAGAGGCCGGCAAATCATTCCACAGCCGAGCTGTTGAACACAAGAACGAGTCGAAGAAACGACCCGTTCTCATGTGACAAATGTCAACCGTGTACAAATGTTGGGCACGCGTTTGGCGTGTTTCCCGACTATGCACCGGTGCCGAAGGGATCAATGATGCTAGTTCTTCAGAGCATCTTCCATTGTAATACCGGTAGAACAAGGATAGCATTCCCACCCGACGCCTGTGCTCTAAAGATTGCAATCCGTCTGTTAAGATGGGAGAATCTATCAAACGAACCGCCCGTTTCTGCACAGAGTCGAGGGTATTTTTCAGGTATTTTGGAGCTCCAGACCAGAGATGGCTGCCAAATTCAACCGTGGGGCGTACTTGTGATTTGTACAAGGTTAGCAGTTGTGTACTATTAAAGTATCTGCGGGCCCTGTACAGTACGCCCAGTTTTTGGGAGGCTAACTTTACTCTGGCTTCGATGGAGCCCCCATACCTGAGCTGGTCACTTAGGGTTACACCAAGCATATCAATGGAGGGCCTGTTCGGAAGATTGCTTCCGTTGAAAGAGACTAGATTTTCATTTCGATCCCTTTTAGACGTAATCAGACAAGATTGGGTCTTTGAAACATTAAATTCAACGAGATTATTTTTACCCCAAGAGAAAACACTCTCGAGGTAACCGTCCATTCTTTGCTTCAAAGCCCTACGAGCTGTTGGAGTTTGTGAGCCCTTTGGGGGCTTGTCAAACAAAAAGCTATCATGAACTGTACTGTCATCCGCGTAACAGTGAATTGGTGCACATGACAAAAGGTCGTTGATGTGCAACAAAAACAAAGTCGGAGACAGAACCGATCCCTGCGGGACGCCAGCATTTATCGAGTGTGAGGAAGAAGTGAAACCATCGACTACCGTCTGAATCGACCTCTCCCTCAAGAAGTCGGCAATCCACATACACAAGGATGCGGGAAGTCCGTAAGAATGCAGTTTGTTGACAAGTCCTCGGTGCCAAACCCGGTCAAAGGCCTTGGAGATGTCCAGTGCAACCGTTTGGGTCTCACCGAAACGTTCCAGGCATCGCCCCCAAACATGCGTCACATACGCGAGAAGATCACCGCACGAGCGGTTCCGCCGGAATCCGTATTGACGGTCGTTAATAATTTTGTTCTTCTCGAGGTATGTGAGCAGTTTGTCGTTGATCACACGTTCCATCACCTTAGACAGAACTGATGTGATCGCTATGGGGCGGTAGTTGGCCGGGTTGGAGCGGTCACCCTTCTTTGGAATAGGATGGATAACCGCTTTTTTCCAACCAGAGGGCACAGAGCCAGTCTTCAGGGACAATTTAAAAAGCTTCGTCAAAATTAATAAATAAATAAATGCATTCAGAGTGAATGCATTTATTAATGTTCTATGAGTGTTTTCTTTAGTGAGATCACCAGTAGGGGATTCTTTCCAGTCCATTTTAGAGAACATTTACAATAGATAGTATATTCGTATTACATAACATGTGAATTTGGTTTAGACTTAAGATGCAGTGTTAGTATTGCGTTTATATTAACCTGGGGAGAAATATTCCGGTAGGCTGCTTCCAGGACTGTGGGGCACTTTGATAAATGCAGACACGAGCCGACCTGTCCAGTTTTGATCACGATGCATGGTTCACCTGTAACATAACACAACAGTTGTATACAAAGAAAGAAGAGAGTAGTGTATGGACATGGGTCCATGGAACTATGCTTGAATGGACGAGGCGTTAACATTTGGGAACGTATAAACGAGCAATACCAGCGCAGCTCGCACAATTTTTTAATAAAGGCCGAACTGTTCGTTCGTAAGTTGTATCACATTAACTACAATAGGTAATAGCCCATTACACATTTCCGTACAAAGAATATAGAAAAATAAGTAATGAAGAAAGGAAAATACTAATTTTTATATTCTTCCCTGAACAGTATACACTATACATGCAATTTAACCTTCTCTTAATTCTAACAGATAGCACATTACTCATTTTGTGCGAATTTAGTACTCATCGAAATACATCTGCCACACCCTACAGGGAATTTCTGTTTATGTCGGCGAGAAACCTTTAATAATAATAAATCGTATTTTTTATTTATATTTATAACAGTGAAAAAGAGACGAAATAAAAATGTTGAAAAATGAATAAGCTAAATGATTAAAGACATGTTCCCATGACGCTTGCAAATCATTAGTTTATATTTATGCGTTATCATTAATAAAAAAAATAAAAGTTTTTTCGTAATTTTTAACTATTATAAATTATGTTGAGTGATTCAGTCCATTGCTTAAATTACTGATAACGAACAAAAATAAAAAATACATATTTTTTCTTACATCATGCGTTTAAGCATTTTATTGCTACATCGAAACAACAAAAATTCAAGCCATCCCCGATTAACTGCTAGAACGCGCCAACGCGGGAGCGGTAAGACGTGCCCGCGGCGCTCCTCTAAGCAATAATTTGACTTCGTTGTGTTATGATTTCGCTAAAATTCAAGCCATCCCCGATTAACTGCTAGAACGCGCCAACGCGGGAGCGGTAAGACGTGCCCGCGGCGCTCCTCTAAGTAATAATTTGACTTCGTTGTGTTATGATTTCGCTAAAATTCAAGCCATCCCCGATTAACTGCTAGAACGCGCCAACGCGGGAGCGGTAAGACGTGCCCGCGGCGCTCCTCTAAGCAATAATTTGACTTCGTTGTGTTATGATTTCGCTAAAATTCAAGCCATCCCCGATTAACTGCTAGAACGCGCCAACGCGGGAGCGGTAAGACGTGCCCGCGGCGCTCCTCTAAGTAATAATTTGACTTCGTTGTGTTATGATTTCGCTAAAATTCAAGCCATCCCCGATTAACTGCTAGAACGCGCCAACGCGGGAGCGGTAAGACGTGCCCGCGGCGCTCCTCTTAGCAATAATTTGACTTCGTTGTGTTATGATTTCGCTAAAATTAGACTGACAAAAAAGAAGAACGTCTCCAACAGGGCACGGGCCCTGTTTCGGAAACTGAGAAGACTCTCAACAGCTGAGTGGGGATTGCGCTCTCCGCGATTTGCCTACTGTACTGAGGGGCATATGTGTCGCAAGTCTCATATGCTGCCTCTGTGTGGGAGCATCGCTTGGATAATGTCTTCACAAACTCAGCTTTTAAATGGGGCCAGTGGACTCCCCTGTTGGCGTTCTTGAGCGCTTATCCTCGTATGCATTACCAGTTCTGGCCGGCGTTCTGCTGATTGATCTTGAAATTCGGGAAATATTGACCAAAAGGGAATTTATTAGAGGCAGGGCTGCTGTCCATCTGGGAGTCGCGCTGATATCAAAAGGATGCTGAATGGCGGTGGGATAGGTCGACGAAGGGCAGATGAACTTTCTCTTTCTTCCCTTCAGTTAAATTTAGAATGGAAGGGGGCATAATTAAACTGGATCACTATGTGACGCAGATGCTTTCTGCGCATGGAGAATTCAGGGGTCGGCTTAATATTAATAGCTTGACCCTTTCTCTTCACCCAAACTGCGCATGTGGTGATACTAACCATAAGACAAGCGTGGAACATGATACGCTGACCTTGTGTGTCGAACAAAGAAATTTTCGAGTTCTTGAAAAAGTTTGTCAAGTTCTGGGTAGAGAGTCACCGATCTACACTAAATTAATTTTTGTTTCAGGTGCTACACGTATTGCTCCCGTCTCCTTCGGTCCTTCTCTATTACTCTTTATGCTTTGAACTATTTACTGATTCTGTAATAATGTTTCACATATATAAATGCTCTAATTATTTTCTATTTTGCTTTATTGGTTTTAGTTTCCATTCTTTGGTGGCGCAACTGAACTGTACATATTACTTATAGTCGTTCTCCCATAAAAATGGGATGGGATAGACCCTATCCATGCACATTGCCAGACGAACACACACCGAAACGGTCTTCCCGTGAACCGCCCGCGCCTCCCCCAACGACACGCGTAGGTCTGAGGTGTAACCACGCGGTCTCGATGCCCTTCCGCCACCCCCCCCCCCCCTCTGATAACCCGATGCTCATCTTTTCCTCTAGGTCTTCAAAAACTTCCCTTCCCTTCTCTTCCAAGTACATTTCTTCGAGACAAAATCGGGGAGCCGGCTAAAGGGCGCGAACTTCGAGCATCATGCGAGGTTATGCCGATAGCTATACGTATTCTCATTGGGACTGCCCGGTGTTCTGTGGAATACCTTCTCTGGCTGTGGGTTACGGAGACAAATGGTTATTTGCTGAAAAACGGCTCTCTAAACCAGCCTATAAACAGCCTCTCTAAAGCGGCTATGTCGACGAAAACGGGACTCCGATGATTACTGTAGTAGCTGATGCGTGTTGGTCCAAGCTATCAAACCAACTACTCCACCCTCTCAGGAACAGCTACCATTATCGGTTATTCGGTAGTTCCGATTTTTTTTAAATATATTTTATACACTCATCACCTGATGTAAAATCTGAGTTTTCGACCTTGGGTTACTTGAGCTTTCGCCGCCATTTTCAAAAAACCAGACGAAATCTCGTTTTTCTCAAATATCTCGTTCCCAAGGAAAACTTTGGCTAAAGTATCTTTCAAGTTAAGTAGAACATAAAATTACCTATAATTTGAATTGTTATAATTTGCTTATATCTCTTATAAGTATTGCGATACATATATCACACAGACAACAATAAATCCACACAGCATCCAAAAGATGACATAGGCCCTGATGGGAATTATTTTTCTCAGGGCCTCTTATATATTATATAGTTATTTAATTAATATTAATACACCAAAACATATTAATATTAATTACATAATTATAAAAATCGTTAATGACGTAGCGAATATTGACTTATTCGAAAAGAAATAATTAACATAAATGATCAAGAAGTGTACTGACTAGTAATAAGCATTTGTTTGATCTCTTATTTCGCTCCTCTATTAGTTTTATTGATGTTTATATTCACTTAAATTAGACGGGATGCACCCGCGATAATTTAACATAACAAAATAAATGTTTCACAATTAACAGACTTTTGTGTTTTTGTCTTATGATCTGGAAAGGCTTGTCCGATTTTGTTTCACCCGCGATAGCACTTTGAACCTCCCTCCTGACTATTTAAATATTCCTATAAAATTCTTTTAAACGAATAAGAAGTGAACATGTTAAAATGTCGCTCTTCCTAGAATAATTTCATGAATTATGTTTTTCAATTTATTATTGTGAAGCTTTACGTGCGTCTAAATGTCGCACCCGCGATAATGGAATCGCCCGGAAGGAACTAAATTCGTGAACAGAATATTTTAGATTTTGAAACCATCAATTAGACGGGTTCTTGATAAAAAATACGGAATAAAACGAATGTTTTTGTACAGTAACAATATTATGTACTTACTGTGTTGGTCATAATTGCTATAATGATATTTATGAATATACACGGTGACCGTAAACTCGTGTCACAAGCGGGAAACTGGTAAATCTATATCACGTATGGAGTCATCCGTCATTGTGTAATAACTTTATTTGATTTGAGCTCTCGTTTTCGAGTAAATCGAGTCTAATTTGAAAGTCTGAAAAGAAAATTCGCTAGGGGGTTAATATCAGTCGTTTAATTTCTTTAAAAAGTGTAGGTCCACTCGAAAGATTTATATACGTTTATTTGACGATAAAATTGTTTTTTTTTTAAACTAAACAGTTTCACGAGTTTCCTGGTTAATCTGCGAGTTTCCGGTCACCGTGTATATTATCTAAATCCGTTTAGTTTGTCGTCTACTATTTTTGCAACCCGTAAAATAATTGACAATTTTAGAATCGTTCTTTAGTGTAAAAATAATTCAAGTAAAACAGAGTAGTAAATGACTTAAGTCCATTTGGCGACTTTACCGGAGAAACTAAATACTGATAAGTTTTACATCTACCGGATCTGCCGGATCTGCATGGATGGACACTGCAACGATGTCCGAAACGTTGGCTAAAGAAGGAGGTAGCGCAACACGGCATAACACCCCAAAAACAAATAACGAAAAAGAAGAAACTAAATACTGTTTCTATATAGTTATACGTTATATAAGGGAGAGTGTCTGCGGCGGGCGGCGGGTGGCGTGGCTTTATTTTTTATACCAATCTGGCGTTTTATTCCGAGATTAATGAAATTTTCCACAGCGTGGTTCAAAATAAGAGGATAATTACTTTATTGAAGAGGATCATACTAAAAACCTAAACAAAAAATGAAAAAGAACAAAACACCTAAAAAAATTAAAAGATAATGTTGGTAAATGGGACTTGAACCCAGGATCTCTCGTCCAAAAGAGAAAATGCTTTTACCAATTCCGCTACTGAAACCTCTTAGTTTGAAGTAATTTTTGTCAATCCCATGTTTCAAATTTCAATAATAACAATATTATCTTCAGCTTATTTTTTTCCCATATTATTGAATGCTTTTTTTCTGAATTGGAAACCATTTTAAAAGGGTACGAAATAAACAAACGAAACAATTAAATAATTTTGGATTTAACCTTCAAAAGTAATTTAAAAAAGAGTGTAGTTCGTATAAAAAGAATGGAAAATTAATTGTCCACATCCGATTTCGAAAAAAAACGTAAGTTGAGTTAGGCTTGTTGAAAAAGTATCGATATATCGATATTTTTAATTCGATATATCGATATTTTTAGCCGATATATTGATATATCGATACAAAATATCCAATATCGAAAATTGTATCAAAAACGGTATTTTTAAAAAATTTATGTATTTAAAGTCACTAGAATAAAAACCGTATAGGAACGAACAGAAAAAAGTAACTGGGTCGTGACATCTGGTGGTTGAAATTTTAACTAAAAGCTTACAAATCTATTGTCTTCGCATTCGTATTTGTGATCACCAATACTATCTCATGTGTGTAGGTACATACATAGAATGTATGCTATTTTTCGCCATTTTTTTCTAAGCCACTCCTATGTGTTGGTTCCCAATTGTCTATGATTATTGACTATACCTTGTTCCAAACACGAAGTTCTTTTTGACAGATTAATACGCCAATAGAATGTTACTGAGACGCATACAAACTTTGTATGCGTCTCAGTTTACATATAAGTTAGAAGACAGCTTTTTAGTTTTTGATATTTTTGTAATTATTACGTAATAAAAATGAATAGTGATAAAAATACCTTCATTTCTATTGAGATTTTTGTACATTAAAAAAAGCAAATTGTGTACTAAAATTACTATTGATAATATTGAGTTTATTACACTATTATTTTAAAAACGCAAAATCTCTTGATAATTTGACCGACATATCGATATTTTTTCCTCGATATATCGACGTCGATATTGATATTTTATATCGATACATCGATATATCGATATTTTTTTTCACTTTCGACATCCCTAAGTTGAGTTCAAAAAAGTGAATTTCTGAATTTCTCTTATTTAATAAATCAAAACAAAAATTTCCTCCTTAAACAGAAGATTTGTAAGTGGGTACGTAAATATCTATCTACTTAAATTTAAAATATGTATTTGTTGTGACTTATTATATTATTTATCCAAAGAAACATCACTTACTCTGTGACAATCCTTTTTTCACACTTTTTTATACAGATTATCACCTCTAACCGGAAACGAAAAGTACAAAAAAATACAGACCGATAAAAAGCACAACGGCTGAGTTAAAACATGACTTTGTAACGCTTTTACAAAAATAGTGTTATTAAAAAAAAAAAATATTGCACAAGAGTCTCAACCGCTCCCGTCTGGAGCAAGTGAGACAATGAAATCCCCAATTGGGGAACGTTGTGAGGCTAAAGATGGGGGAGAGGGGGAGGAGATGGGGATAATTTAGGTGGAGAAGTACCTGGGAACTCAGATCTGGTCACAAAACACGGCTAAAGCCATTTCAAGCAAATTTTCAATTTTGAATGGTGGTCTTTCACCAGGGCGATACTGAGAGTATTTTCTACTCTGGAACGTACCGCGTATTATTTATTTTTAATTAATTGTGAAATAAGATTAATTAAATATATAAAATTTATTTGCGCACGCCGGGATTTGAACCCGCAACTTCTGGTTTGCTGGTTGAGAGCTTTACCATTCGACCACGGAGGCAGCCATAAAATGTTGATGTAAACTTTCCATATTTTTACTCATTAGATTGCACCTCACGGAGGAAAAAAATAGGAAAAAGACTGCGCCTTACAACCGTTAAAAAAATAACAGTAAAAAAAACGTGTTTATGTTTTTTTACCAAATTAGCCGTTGGGAGTCGTATGCAGAATTTAAAAAAAATTAAATTTTTAGGACTTAAATTATGCATCAAAACTCTTTGAAATTGACCCTTTCTCACGTTCTTGCAGAAAACAAAGAAATTAAAAACAATAATTTGGCACATCATATTATAACACAATTTTGAAATATGCCTATTTATATAAAATAGGAAAAAATTAAATAAAACTGGGATTAAAAAAATGTACTTCTCTTCCAATTCTTATATAATAATATAAGTCTTGACAGATTGGATTTATAAATAAATGTAATAATATTATTTTTGTGAAGTGTAATAAGGTTTCTTTAAAAATATACTTACAAGATTTTAGTTTTTATTTTTAAATTATAATTTAAAAAATACTGCTGCTTCTAATTTAATAAACTTTATAACTTCATCGAAGAAGAAGAGAATACTAAAAGTATAAACAAAATATAAAAAAAAACAATACACAGATTTTTTTTAAGATAATGATGGCAACTGGGACTCGAACCCAGAATCTCTCATCTAACTGAGACAAAATTTTGTCTAAAAATTAAAATTATTTGTATTTTGGTTGATGAATTAGTCAAACATTTGTTTTTCTCTGAGGGTTGACACTATTTCAGAGTCCTTCATATTATATTCAGAAATGTATTACAGAGATTCTTTGTAAGGAGCTACATTCTTCATTTACATAAGATATAGTGTGTTGGTTAAAATGCTATTTACAAATAAACACGGTGTTCGGAAACTCGTGATACAAGCGTGAAACTGTGTATATATTATCTACATCAGTTTTTCTCTGAGGGTTGACACTATTTCAGAGTCCTTCATATTATATTCAGAAATGTATTACAGAGATTCTTTGTAAGGAGCTACATTCTTCATTTACATAAGATATAGTGTGTTGGTTAAAATGCTATTTACAAATAAACACGGTGTTCGGAAACTCGTGATACAAGCGTGAAACTGTGTATATATTATCTACATCAGTTTTCTTTGTCGGCCTACTAATTTTGCAATCCCTAAAATAATTGACTATTTTGGAGTCGTTCTTAGTAGTAAAAAAAAACAACAAGTAAAACAGAGTAGTAAATGACTTAAGTCCAATTGACGATTTTACAGGAGAAATAAAATACTGTTTCTATATAGTTATACATTATATATAGGAGAGTGTCTGTGGCAGGCGGGCGGTGTGGCTTTATTTTTTATACAAATCTATCGTTTTATTCCGACATTAATGAAATTTTGCACGCCGTGATTCAAAATAAGAGGATAATTACTTCATTTCAGAATACTAAAAAATTAACCGAAACGTGAAAAAGAACAAGACTTAGAAAAAAAATAGATAATGATCACAAATGGGACTCGAACCCAGGAAATCTTGTCTAACGAGATGAATGCTTTAACAAATTCGACAACTGAGACCTCTTATTTTGAAATCATTCTTGTCAATCTCATATTTAAAATTTTAGAATGAACAATATTACCTTCAAATATTTTTTTTCAAAATTATCGGAAGCAATTTTTTTTATTGGATTCAATTAAAAAAGGTAGGATAAACTTTAAAATTTATTATAAAAAGAAAGTGGTTCAAATAAAATTAAATAATTACAGGTCCATATCTGATTTTGAAAAAAAATGCGTGTAAAGCCCGGGGAATGCCGGGGACTTCAGCATGTAATTCTAGAGTCCATAAAAGTGTCTAAATTTCTCTATTTTAATAAATGAAATCCAAAATTTCCTCCTTAAACATAAGATTTGTAAGTAGGTACCTACTTATTTAATACCTGTCTATTAACTACGAACCATATTATTTATTGTAACTTTTAAAAATTATTTTCAAACAGTGATTACACAATTCACGCAAAGAAACGTCACTCTATCAGTGTCAAATCTTTTTTCAGACTTTCTTTATTCAGATATTTACCAACTTTAATATTGAAAAAAAAACAAATAAGAAAATCCAAATAAACACGACGAGTTCACGTTCAAAAAGGAATTTTTACTGAAACATTAAAACGGCCATTACCTTGAACCGGAAACGGAACGTGCAAAAAAATTATATAACGACGAAATGCATAACGGCTGACATAAAATGGGACTTCGTTACACTAGTATAAAAAACTCCCTACTGCTCCCGTCCGGAGCCAGTGAGACTATTGCATTCCCGAATGGGAAATGTTGGGAGGCTGAAGGTAGAAGGGAAAGAAAGAAGTTGGGAAAGAGGAAGGTGGGGAAGTACCTGGCTATTCGAATCTGGTCACCAAACACGGCTAATAACATTTCAAGCATCGTTTGAATTCTGAATGGTGGCCGTATACCAGGATGATACTGAGAGAGCCTAAAATATACTTAATATACTTAATACCATTTTTCATTAACTAATTGTGAAATGATATAAATTAATCAAATAAAATTAGGGCTTCGAACCCGCGACTTTTGGTTTGCTAGTCGAGATCCTTACCCCCCCCCCCCCCCCCCCCGTCCACGGAGGCCGCCATAAAATGTTGAGATTTATTTTACACAATGAATGTATGCAATACAATTTGGCATTTCTCATTTTGGACAGTTTTTGAGAATTTATTCTAATCTTCAAAAAATTATGAATCGCAAGTATGAGAAAATTCATCTCTGCCCCCGGAACATCAATAATTTTCAAACGATTAAAAAAGTGTATTTCGTATTTAATTTATTTCTTAACACAGGTAATGTTTAATTGTTTTTATTCCTTATTAGTAATTTTATTTGATATGGTTTTCTTAGTAATATATATTGAATTTGCGAAAAACATGTCGTTTTTAATATCATTTTGTGAAAGAATAAAGTGACAGTATAATATAAGTGTTATAGGAAATATTGTAGTTGATCAATATTGTATATTATGAAAGCAGAATCTCGTAGGTAGCATTTTGAATTTTGCAGATTTCAATGCATGGATTTTGGAGACCAGTGGCGCACCCAGGAAAAGTTCCAGAGAGCTGCCTCCCAAGAAAAAACTTATATTGAAGTGTTTCCAAGAAGCGTTGCATTATCTGTGTGCATAATGCTTGCAGTGGTTTTAATTACTTCCACTGGCTCAAGTAGGTACTGGCTCAAGCACTGTGCATTATGGGAGTGATTGAGTAATTCATGAACATGCATTTTCTCACAATTATTAAGCGCTGCACCTCGCCGCAGTAAAATTACAGAAACAGACCGAGCCTCACAAGGATGAAAGAATTTTATGCTTTTGTGTATCACCGGTCATTAGATTGCACCTCTTGTAGGAAAAAATGGATACGGACTGCACCTTACAAGGCGAAAAAAAAACAACTATTAAAAAAATCCGCGTGTAAATGTTTTTCACCAATTTAGTAGGCGGGATACTCCTGCGGTACTAAAGTAAATATAAATATTCAGGTCTTGAATTATGTATTGAATCAATTTTATATTGACCTTTTCAGATGTTCCTACAGAGAATATAGAAATTAAATTAAAAATAATAATTATGTACAACGTATTTCAATATAATTTTGAAATTTGCCCATTTATATAAAATTGAAACAAAATATAAAATTAGGAAAGTTCCAGTCAGCCATCTTCTAATACTCACATTATTATTATAAGTCCTGACAATTTTTTTTGTGAAGTTTAATTAGGTTTTGAATCTTTTTTTTTTAAATTTTATTTACAAACTAGCTGACCCAACGAACTTCGTTCCGCCTCATAATTAATAACTGTTAAATTATTTTTTTTTTATTAAGTTAAAAATTACACAATGAAGCAATTATCGATGCCCAGCTGTCCATGTTTTGATTTTGTCAGTATCAGAGATGGCGTTGTGTACGGATTTATAATTTTTTGATTTTCTTACTTTTCCACTTAGTTACGGAAATTTTTGAAAGGAAGCGGGTACGGGTGCCGCCGCCCCGGGAATCATTTATTGGATAACCAACACCTCTGCCATAGGTCACCCCAAATGGTTCGCTACGTTTGGTGATTTAGCAGGGGTGCTCGGGTTCATGGAGTGACGGATGGCGGATGAGTCTGCCCACCTGCTGCGTAGTGGGCCGGATCGAGAGAGACTCGAGAGAGAGAGAGTGGCTGAGGGAGGCCTTTTGACCTTTCCAGCCGGATTCACTCGACCAGTGGGTCAGATGAATTAGCCAGCGTGCGCATTTTTTGTACTGAATCTGTCAACTTGACATCTGTCATCCACCAGTCTATGCAGCTCCGTAATTAAAATGACCCCCTCTCCTGTTTTTGTCGGAGTGGGGGGCGCTTAACTGACATTTCGCCTCAGAAGCGGTTACGACGTAAGATGTGCATTGTATATGGTTGATGTGCGCATAAAGCGCTTAGGTGTGAACGGTCTGAAGGCACTCACCTTCCAAACCTAACATCTCCCCCTTCTTGCGAGACTTAAACTGTTATCTGACCGAGCTAAAAAAAACAAAAAACCTAGTCTTAATTGGAGACCTTAACATTAATATTCTAAAAAACAACGAACATCCCCAGTGCCAAGATTACTTAAATACCATTATGTTTCACGGAATGGAAAGTACAATAAACTCACCTACACGATGTACACCACACTCTTCCTCCTGCATCGACCATATTATGGTTAAAACATCAAACCAATACACTTCAGAAATACACATGTCATCAATTACAGATCACTACGCCACCTCCTTCACAATGAGTTCCAAACAAAACGTACAAAGCAAAACATCAACTGAAATAACAAAGAAAATAATTAACTTTGACCACCTCAACAAAACTTAGTTCTAAATCCTGGGACAGTCTCTATAAGATAGCAAACATAGATGAGGCATGGAACTACTTCTCTACCTACATACAAGAAACCCTTGTTCAAAACACCAAAACCACCACAAAAACCATTCCTAGAGCTATCAAACCTCTCAAACCATGGATTAATCACACTATCATCAACTGCATTCGGAAACGCAAGGAATTGCGTAATGGAATGGAAATACATAAAAATGCAATGGAAATACATAAAAAATGTGCCACGAATCCATATGATATTACACTTCATAATTTCTACAAAAGATACCGAAATATTTGCACACAAGTCATTAGGAAAGCCAAAAATCTTTATTACAATAAAAAAATATCCGAATGCAACAACGATCCTAAAAAAATATGGAAAGTCCTCAAGGAAGCTACCAATTCAAATAAAGCCACCGACGCCTTAAACTCTCTCAATATCAATGATATCACCGTAGACTTTACATCGAACCCCAACACAATTGTCAATCATATTAACAGTTATTTTGCAAATATAGGTCCAGAACTAGCAACAAAAATCCAATCAAGCAACCATATGCTGGGTCCTAACGTTCACCCTTCCAACGATGAATTCCCAACCCGATTTGTTCTCAAAACGGTTACAGAGAAAGAAGTTTCTACGGTAATAAACTCTTTAAAAAACTCTTCATCCACCGGCATTGACGAAATACCCAACAGTGTTCTTAAAAAAATTGCCCCGGTTATAATACAACCATTAACTCATCTGCTGAACATTAGCATTCGCCAAGGATTATTTCCCGCCATTCTAAAACAAGGTCTTATTATCCCTATTTTCAAAACAGGCTCCAAACTTGATATTAGTAATTATCGTCCTATTACGTTACTTAATTCCCTGTCTAAAGTATTTGAAAAGATCGTTAATAATAGTCTTATGGAATATCTGGAAACCAACAACCTACTATCGCCGCGGCAATTTGGCTTCAGAAACCATAAAAGTACAAACGATGCCATAGCCACCGTCACTGACCACATCTCTGGCCACCTTGATAAGGGCTCGAAATGTCTATCGGTATTTCTCGACCTGTGTAAAGCGTTTGATACAATATCACACATCAAATTAGAACGCAAATTGTTCAACATAGGTATAAGGAATAATGAATTAAGCCTCCTCTCCAGTTTCCTTTCTGACAGATCCCAATGCGTTAAACTCGGAGCTACAAAGAGTCTTAATTTACCTATTAGTTACAGTGTCCCACAAGGCAGTGTTATAGGTCCAACGCTCTTCCTAATATACATTAACGAGTTGTGTAACCTAGATATCGATGCCACTATTGTCAGTTTCGCCGACGACACTGTACTACTATTTCAAGCAAAAGATTGGCCTACCGTATATTCTAAAGCGGAGGTAGGAATTCAAAAGGTTAAATATTGGCTTGACTCGAACACATTAACTCTTAACATACAGAAAACAAAATACTTACTGTCTAGTCTTACCAATATCACAAAACCAAACCTACACCCAAAATTAAAAATACACGAATGTAATAACTCATCTCTGAACCGGAATTGCAACTGCCCATGCCTAGAACAAGTAACAACTATCAAATATTTAGGATTAACCTTTGATTCACACCTAAATTGGAAGCAACATATACTTAACACTACAAACAAAATCCGCAAATCTATTTACTTTTTCAAACAAACGCGCAATTTCCTTAACCTACAACTTTTAAAAACAGTGTATTACTCACTGTGTCAATCTCACATCGAATACGGAATTTTAGCTTGGGGTAACACTTATTCTAATGCCCTCGACCCCATCATTAAAGCACAAAAACTAATAATAAAAATAATTTTAAAACTTCCTCTCACTACCAGCACCGATACGATCTTCAATACTTTCAACGTTATGGACATTAAACAGCTCTACGCAAAATCCATCTTACTTTATTTACATAAAAATAACAAAATCCTATACAAACTAACACAAATGATACACAATACCCGAGCCAAAAATAAAGAACTTCTCCAAACTCCCTTTTCTAAAACCACCTTTGGACAAAAACACTTTAAATACATAGCTTGCAAACTACACAATACACTTCCAGCCACGATCAGACAAACCGAATCAATGACCAAATACAAACAAGATATAAAGAAATGGATTATAAGTATTGGACGTCACACTACTGCTAACATCTCGTCGCCTCAGTTCTTATTTGTCCAACAGACCATTTTAAATTTTGTTCAATCTCCATTTTAAAATTAAAAATTAAGTATAAAAAATGATAGGTAATCATTTAACTAAGAACTATTTAATCTAATGAGACCTTTACCTTTACAGAAATAACTTTATCGTATACACCTCCCATAATGTTTCATTGAAATAATGAGAGAAAACCTTCTCCTCATGTAAAATTTTGTAATGGTCTGTTGGACAAATACGAACTAAAGCGACGATCTGTAAAATAGAGTACAAATAGACAGAATTACCATCTCACGTATGTCCTTACCCTTATTAATGAACTTAAAATAGTAAAATCCTATATGTATAATATAACTCCCTATATAGATTCGAAAGGATTTACTACTGTATTCATCTCTTCCTTCACCTATATAATGCTCTCTTTATGATATTAACCCTCAATCTTAATCATCTTTCTGTTTGAATTGTATAAATCAGTATGTATCTTACCTTAAATATTCTTATGTTGTAATTAAATATTCTTATGTATGATACTCATTTATGTACCTCTACGCCTGTCTCAACACAGGTATACCCTAGCGAGACAGGCATCGAATAATGTAATACAAACATACATTTTATAGATAAATAAATAAATAAATAAATAAATAAAATTGTATGGAGGGCGATATTTGGCGTGCTATGATATCTGTGGTGTTTTGGAAAAGGGAGACGAGTCAATAATAGTCAATTTTACAGGGGAGCCAATTTTGTATTCTATATTTTTCGCCAGATCTGAGAAAAGTAATTAAGAATATATTTTTATACGATAATTCATGAAAATATTTATTCTACCGAATGGTATTTGAAAATTTGGAAAAAACCTATTTTTAACCATTTTATGTGACTCATCCCTATTTTCCGTGTCACATTTGGACCTAATCGAGAATAAATCACGAGTTATCTCTTTAATGTTTCCTAATTCTTTGTGTTATTTTTCAATTTAATAACAGGAAATATCATTTACTCATTTAAGAAGTATACACTCATTAGCTTTGATACAGAAATTTGTATTGGAATAATTTTATTTAGTTTAAAAACGATATTTTTAACATAAATTTACAATGAAATTGTAAATTGAATGAACAACGATATTGTAAATTCATAGTATTGTAAAGTAAAAAATATATCTTGTCATATTACATGTCATACATGTAATACTCATCCACTATAAACAAAACATACAACAGATTTCGAATTGGTATCATTATGCGTCTCGTAGTAAACCAACAAAAGACCAAATACATGGCTATAGGATGCACCCAACAAATCCCAACTCTCTCATGTGGAACCCAAAATTTCGAAACGGTACCAAGATTCACATACCTAGGCTCCCTGATAACAAACGACAATAATACCACAGAGGAGAACTAGAAGCGCATAGTGAACGCAAATCGCTGTTATTTCCGCCTACAAAACCTATTAAAGTCCAGACTGCTGTCCAGAAACACGAAGATATTAGTGTAAAAAAAATTATCAGACCAGTACTTACGCACGCAGCTGAGACTTGGGTACTAACTAAGAGGAATGAGCGAGCACTGGACGTTTTTGAAAGAAAAAATTTGAGGCGCATCTTCGGACCGGTTCTAGAAAATGGATTTTGGCGCAGACGTTATAACAAAGAGCTCTATACTTTGTTTAAGGAGCTAAACGTCGCAAAATTTATAAAATTGGGAAGACTTCGGTGACTGGGTCATGTGGAGAGAATGACCGAGCATCAAGCACCAAAGTCCCTGCTGAACTCAAAACCAATAGGGCGAAGGAGCCTGGCAAGACCAAGACTAAGATGGAGCGACAACGTCCTCAAAGAAATATCTATCTTGGAGCTTCTAAACTAGAGAGAGACAAAACTGAGATGAGTGGAGGAAGACTCTTGAGAAGGCCAAGACCCACCAGGGGTTATAGAACCAATAGTGATTATGATGATCATTTGGGGACTCATTTACCGGCATCTTCATATCCGTCTGGTTCAGCGTTTGGAATGTTGCTAGCATCTGGTATTTTTTTATAAAAATCATGGCAATCAGGATCCGCTAAATGAAAAACACTCAGTATGTCCTTTTTCTTTTCCTTGCTTATTGGAATAAGACCACTGTAGCATTTTCCAGGGCTCGAAATGGTGGTTGCATTACCCCCACTTTAAAGGAAATAGTTTTAAATGGGTCTTCAATACGCAAAGTCCTTTTAAAATGTACAGTTCCTTGGGTTGTGTTTTTATTCGTCAACCTTTTTATATCGTGGAACAAAAATCAATTACCTTCGTCATCAGTTTTTTTCAGCTGCAATGAATGCTTGTATAGCTCAAAGAATCAAAAATGTTCACGTGTCATGGTTTATACTATGAACGCATTATTTTTTCCAGTAGTTCTTTCAAGATTTTACCAATATCTTGGTTAATAGTTTTTCCTCTCACTTTTTTAGAGTCAACCTGGAACTATCGTCTGTAAGTCTTGCGGAGGATAACTGGAAGATGGACCTATAATACACAGGCAATTGCGTCTCTGCACGAGGGAAACGTTGCATGTGTTAGGGTGAACGGTGGTTTTAGGGGGTGGTTTGACATCGCAAAAGGTGTCAAGCAAGGCTGCGTAATGTCACCATGGTTATTCAATCTATACATGGATAATTGTACGCAAGAATTGAAAGAGGTGGGATTGAGCGCGAAATTGCGTAATCTGAAAGTTTATTGCCTGTTGTATACAGATGATTCGGTGCTGATTTCTAACACTATGGAAGATCTACAGTCTCTCATATCTAGGATGAACAAATTATGTATGAAGAATGAGTTAATGATCAATGTAAGTACCTAAGTCTAAAGTCATGGTGTTTGAAAGAGAGAGAGTACAAAAACAGTATGCAATATAGTTGTGAATGATGAATACTTGGAGCAGGTGGATAAGTTTGTGTATCTGGGTAGTATGTTTACGAGAGATAGGAAGGCTGATACAGATATTGAAAAAAAAGGTGAATGCCGGTAACTCCATTAATGGTGGACTGAATACCGTTGGCGTTAATAAAAAGACTGTCAAAAGAAGCGAAGCTAGCAGTCTACAATGGAGTCCTGGTACCTACCCTGATGTATGGCAGTGAGGCATAGAACTGGCAGAGGAAGGATGAAAGTAAACTGAATGCTGTTGAAATGAGATCCCTGAGACGTATGTGTGGTAACAATGTATGATCGTGTGAGAAATGTGGATATCCGCAAAGAATGTAAGGCTGATGTAAGCATAATCAGTAAGATTAAGAAAGGGACCCTCAGATGGTTTGATCATGTAGAGCGAATGAAAGAAGAAAGTAGTGAAAGAAGAATATACCTACGACGCGAATGTGAATGGTAGAAGAAGTCGGGGACGCCCGAGGAAGACACGGCACGATCAAGTGAATCAGAAACTTCAAGTCGGGCCATGTCAAAAGTCAGAATAATAGAAGAGAATGTATGAGACGATGTATGAATGTGAGTGAGGCAAAGAGTGTGTGCCAAGACCGAGTTGTTTGGCGGTCCGTCCTCTCTGCCTACCCCTGCGGGGAAACGGCATGATGGTTAGTTAGTTAGTTAATACCGTAACAGAAGATGAAGAAATAATTTTAAAGATTTTACCATACGATTATTTGGCATTCGAAAGCGTTATAATTTTTATATACTCCCCAAAACACACGGTACCAAAGATAAATAAATAACAAAAGACAGATAATGATAATACGATCGAAAGAATGATATAAACTCCAAGAGAACTGCGAAATAACAACTGTCAAACGTGGCAGGCTGCGGCGTCATGTAACCATAAAGCCCAGAATGAACAATACATAACACAGAAAACAGCGATTATTAAAGTTAACTCTGTTTTCCGTGTCAAAATTTAAAAATATATGTTTCGGTAAACAGAGACAACTTGAATCATCTCCAAATGCATGTTAATTTATTTAAAATATGACTCATCTCTGTATGTCAACGGCTAATATCTCGGAAACTAATTTTTTGAGCGGACTCATCTCTCTTTACCGTGTAGAGAAAAAAAATAGGATTCCTCTGGCATACTTAACTCCATATCGCAATTTTACTGACTCATCTCCCTTTTCCAAAACACCACAGATATTTGATAGCTCTGTCTGAACAGGCCCTTATGTACAAAATTAAGCTCACAATATAGAAAACAGTCCGTAGTAGGTATTATGTTCTTATCGATGAAAAAAAATAAAACAATATATGGCATGGTGTTATTTGAAATCGGAGAGAATTATGTTTTAGATACATAATTTATCGTTATATTGTGAACACATATCTGGTTTAAATTAAATCTGTATGCGGTGAATTAAAACTACACTAAAAAAACATGAAAAGGTTTTTTTTATTCTGGCAGTACATAAATAGTCTGCAACTAGAATTTTATAACTGGACTTCGAATAAGAGAATGTTTTCTTTCGAAATTTGTCAGCAGATTGAATCCACAACTGGAATTTTGCATTCGGAATATAAAATTGGTTTAAATTTAATCTGTGTGCGGTGAAATAAAACTAATCTCAGAACATTAAAATGGTTTCTCTTTGATTCTGGCAGCACATACATTGTGTATGTAAAAAATGGTGTATGTAAGGAACTTTCTTAGAAGGTGGGAACTAAGGAAGCGTAAAATTGAGGTAGTTTTAAGTGTAGCAGGCTGGATTGATGACGTCAACATAAGATTCACATTTCACATAAGAATGTTTCAGTTGTGCGCAGATTGTATTAGGTATTAAAATTGTGACGGTTATAATAAAAAGAGTTTTACCTAGAATTGCATTGTGTAAATAATTTAATATATGGCTAGCTACAGTCTGGAAAGTAGAAACATGAAATATGAAATATATTATAATATGATTTATTGAATTTAGATTATCATGACATTGCGAAGCATATATTAAAGACTCTTATAAAATTATTTGATCTCAAGGGGTGCTTGTAATTCTCGAAGAGAATAGACATCTACCGGATCTGCCCTGATGATGGACACTGCAACGATGTCCGAAACGTTGGCTAAAGAAGGAGGTAGCGCAAAACGGCATAACACCCCAAAAACAAATAACGAAAATGCTTTTGGCCGTGAAAATCTTAAAACTTATCTGATTGTGGAAAATTTCAAAAATGCGATTTGGTTGGTACCTACCTACTTAAAATAATATTTAAAATTGGAATTTTAAATATTTTCTGCGATATTTAATAAGATTTTAATTGCCATTTTCAAAATGTATAATTGATTTGTCGGGAATTCAGACAATATACTGTAATATAGTTTTAGTCTTCTTAATTTGAACTCAAACAGTGGAGCACGCTTCGCAGGCCGGCAGCAATTTTATCAAAATTCCCAGCAAACATATTTTCAGTCCCTTTTGTGGTTATTTAGTTTGGAGTTGGGAGCAAAAATACTAATACTTTTAGTCTTGTTGTCGCCTCAATTTCCTGTTATTGTTATTGTATGATTTGAAAATCCGCTGCTTGTTACTTGCTCCGGCCGCGTTCAAAACCGTTTATTCCGCCAACAAATTTGAACTACGCGATGGAAGAACGTCAACCCTTTGGATGCCGAGTTTTTTTTTAAATTTTTATCATTACTAATTTTAAACTATCATTGGTTTAAAACTATTATTTGTAATGCCTAGAAAAAAAATTTAAGGACAGTTTTTTTCTATCACAAATAACGTTTTTTTAAAGTTATGTGGAGATCGTAATAAAAGTGGGAAGGAACTATTTTTAGATGTTAATAATATTATTTATCGCACTGGCAATTTACAACATTAGCGCCACGAGCGGCCGGTGGATGTAAACTATCCTGACAGATTTGACAGCCACTTGCTTTGTGAATTCCGGCCGTATTTGTTGGTTCCTCATTTCTGCTTTTATTACGATTTCGTGTAATCTTAAGGAAACCCTTCTGATTTTAGAGTAACATCACGGTTAATTGATTTGTCAATAAATTGAAGTTTATTATCCAAGAAATATCAGTGTATTATTCACATCCCGTGATCTTGATGGTGTACCAATCCGCGACAGAGGTGATTCATTATTCACCCTACAAATCCCATATTGGTGCCAATCACCATATTGGTGACCTACCGACAAACACATATATTACACGACCTAATCACGAAATAATACGACCGGAGTTCACAAATGCAATGTCCTGGGAAGTATTTAACATAAATGCAGTGTGCCACGCTTTAAACATATGGTAAATTTAGTTGTGCAAATACTTTTTACATGCTGTATATTTACATGAATTGCAATTTTTACTAGATTTCTTGTGTTTTTTCCACTGTGATAAGGCTTTAAAATATTTTTTATTTGGGATGTTTTTTTCTCTTAAATATAATATGTCTTGCGCACTTAAATCTTTACAAATGCTGAAATGATCTCCGACGAAGACACCATATCGGGTGATGAAGACAACACACTCCACATCGGAAATAGCAATCCTTGCACAAGTAAACTTTTTGAAGAACCTGAAATTAATAAACCAAAAAAAATGGAGCAATCAAACACGGATGTACAGCACGTAACAGTGAGATTATCATCTGTCTGGAAACATCATATCGCACTCTGGTTCGCCCAAGCTGAAAGCCAATTTGCAAATTCACGGGTCAAGGACGATTTTACAAAATATAATATCATTGTAGCAGCATTGGATTCCGAAGCGCTACAATGCGTCAGCGATATCGTAATTAAACCTCCAGCGAATGAAAAATATCAACGAATTAAATCAGCACTCATCGAACGTCTACAAGATTCGGAAGAGAAAAAATTGACACGACTCCTTACAGGCATACAACTGGAGGATAGAAAGCCGACGGGTTTATTACGTCACATGCTGGAGCTAGCCGGTCCAGCACTTGCAGAAAGCAACATCGTAAAAACGCTCTGGCTACAAAGACTACCTCAACATGTTCAAGCAATTTTATCAGCACTCCCGGATAACAATCTCGATCAGTTGGCATCAGCGGCTGACAAAATTGTCGACGTCTACCAGACAACAGAGTGTACTGCAGTCGACAACAGAAACCAACCGGGACCTTCAAGGATGGAATCCGAAAATGCTATCCTACTTCAACTGCAGAATCAGATGACAGCGTTAACTGAAGAAATGAAGAAATGAAGAAATTAAAAATGAATAACAACATCCATCAAAAGAATTTCCGCGGGCGAAGACATCAAAGTCCAAGGCGCTATAACAATCATCAGTCACCTTCAACGTCAAACAACTCGTGGAGACCTAGGCCAGGATCCCGAGGTAGATCGCCTCAAAAATCGCCCAACGGATACTGCATTGCGCACGCTAAATATGGAGATAAAGCGTATAAATGTTTCAAACCATGCACATTCCACAGGAACCAGTCGGGAAACGACGAAGGAAGCCCACTGTAGAGACGTGTGAGATTCCACCTACTTATCGTCTCTTCCTTTTTGAGCGGGAAACGCGTCAACGATTTTTAATTGACACAGGCGCCGATATTTCAGTGATACCACGTAATGCATATAGTAAAAAGAACAGTATCACCTCGGATAATTGTCCCGCAACATTGTTTGGCGCAAACGGAAATCCTATAAAGACTTATGGAACTAGGATTTTAGAATTAAATTTTGGCCTATGAAGGATAGAGAGCAAAATAAACTAGGATTAAATGTTATAAGTGAGTTTTATTATAATGAATTAGTTACACAACATTGTCAAGGTATAGCCGACCTAGAAGTGACGCGAAGCATCGATACTGTCGCCATCTACCGGCAATCGTCTGATACAAAGAACAAACTGTTTGGTTTATACGAATATTCTAACACCTGCCCTTAAACTAAACAGTCTGTGGTTCGTAACCGTGACTTGCTGCTGTCATAGCCACCACTGCATTTGAATATTCTTCATAGTCTTCATAATCACTTGACGCTTGATCCATAGTCATTTCAGGATTCCAGGTGATATCTTTAGGGTCATCAACATAGTTAAGTTCAGTAGAACTAGATGAAGACAATTCCATAACTTCTGTAACTGAAGACTCAACAACATTGTTTTCAATAGTGTTCACATCTTCATTATTATTAGAAAGTTCCAACTGACAATCATTAATGCAGTTTTCCTGGTTAGCTATCACATCTTTATACATTTTCTCTTCTAAAAACTGTACATCTCTAGATCTGATAATTTTTGAAGGTTTTTCTGGATCAATTAATCGATATCCCTTTGATTCAGTACAATATCCAACATGGATATATTTTTTACTCTTTGGATCCAATTTCTTGCGCTTTTCATACGGGATCATTGCATAAGCAACACAGCCAAATACTCTTAATTCAGATAAATTGACTTTCTTACCAGACCATTTCTCTTCGGGTGTGGTACCTCTCACCGCCTTGCTTGGTGATTTATTCTTAATAAATATTGCCATATTCAATGCCTCTGCCCAGAACCTCCGGTCCATTCCAGCATCTTGCAGCATGCATCGTCCAGCCTCCACAATTGTCCGGTTGGCCCGTTCTGCTACTCCATTCTGCTGCGGAGAGTATGGGACGGTCAATTGATGCTCGATGCCATGTTCTTGTAGAAACATCTGGAACTGCTTATTAACATATTCACGGCCATTGTCTGTTCGAAGAGCTTTGATTTTTAAATTGGTCTGATTTTCTACAAAACTTTTGAAAATCTTAAATATCGGCAATACTTCATCTTTACTCTTAAGAAAATAACCAAATGTCATTCTTGTGAAATCATCTATGAATGTTAATAGATATTTACTGCCACTAAATGAGGAAACTGACATAGGACCGCACAAATCGGAATGTATGAGGCCTAGCTTCTCAGTAGCTCTGTTGAAAGACCTTTTTGGGAATGGCAATCTACTTTGTTTTCCCTCAAGACATGCTACACAGGGAGTATGTTTGCTATCAGTGTAATCAATTCCACTAGCCATACCTTTTTTAAGTAAATCCATACTACGCCTATTCAGATGCCCAAGTCTGCGATGCCATAAATCTTGGGATGGCTTCGCTTCACACAAATTCACAGCTTCCGTTTCATGATCCATGGACTGCTTCATATGCAATGGAACCTCCAAATCCATTGATTGACAGGCTGCATTCAGCTCACTCGTGTTTGTTGACGGCTGACTCATTGTGTCCAATTGGTAAACACCATTGACCTTCGTAGCACTGGCGACTACATCTTTTCCACAATAAATATTACACTTCTCTGTGTCAAAGTGCACATCAAGTCCTTTGGCTGCCATTTTTCCAACAGAAATAAGGTTTGTTGACAATCCCGGTACGTAAATAACCTCACTTATTTTCGTCGTTTCTTTGTGTGCTTTCAACAACAATTCCACATCACCGTGTCCTTCACTGTGCATCTTTTCTTTATTTGCCACTGTTACTGAACGCGGAGTTTCCACAACGTAGTTTTGTAATAAATTTTTGTTGTTCGTCATATGACAAGTAGCGCCGGAGTCGACATACCAAACATCCGAGTTAATGTCTACAGCTAATGCCGTCAATAACGTTCCGTTCCACGCTTTTTCATATTTTTCACTCCGTTTGTCACTTTTATTTATTTTTGTTGGACAGTTTTTAGCATAATGATTAGGCTTTTTACATATAAAGCACTTGATGACCCTGGTAGATTGTTTGTTGTTGACACCTTTTGTTTTCGGATTTGTAAACATCGCACTTTATTCGCCCTTGTCAAAGTCTCTACGCAGATTTTCTTGTAATAATTTACTTTTAACGGTTTCACTGCACAATTTAAAGTTCGAATTTTCCAACGCCATGATAAGTGGGTCGTAGTTTGATGGTAAACCACTTAACATCAACACTGACAGAAAATCATCGTCTAATGGAGCATTTATGTCTCGTAGTTGTTGATCCAAGTCTGTGATCTTCAAGATATACGCTTCCATATCTTTAAATTGTTCCAATTTCAATCCAAACAATGTACGTAAAAGTCCGAGTCTTCTACACAACCCTTTGTCTTCATACGCCGTTTTCAAGTTACGCCAGGCTTCATATCCAGTCGCTGCATTCTGTACATGAGAGAAAGACGATGGCTGCACCATTAAACATATTTTTGCGAGCGCTTTTAGTTGTTTGCGTTCATCGGTGACCTTGGGGACACCCGCTGTAGACTCTTCGATGCATTCCCATAAATCTTCATGTACCAAGTACATACGCATTAAGAATTTCCAATTTCCATAATTTGAAATTCCACTGAGTTTCTCAAAATTTACTGAAATTCCTGCACTTGTTGTCGACGACGCCATTGTTGACAAAAACGAGTCTTGAGTTGTCGGTTGTGTTGCACTCTCATCTGGCATTCCGCACTGAAAACTATTTACGTACTTTTACTTCCCGCGTATCCTGGGCCCATAACCTGAAGGATAGAGAGCAAAATAAACTAGGATTAAATGTTATAAGTGAGTTTTATTATAATGAATTAGTTACACAACATTGTCAAGGTATAGCCGACCTAGAAGTGACGCGAAGCATCGATACTGTCGCCATCTACCGGCAATCGTCTGATACAAAGAACAAACTGTTTGGTTTATACGAATATTCTAACAGCCTACGCCGGTCTTTGAGATGGCGTTTCATAGTAGCCGATGTGTCAAGACCCATTATTGGAGCTGATTTCCTTCACCATTACAATTTGTCTGTGAATTTAAAAAAGGCAATCCTCTTGGATCATTCAACCGGACTGCAAATCCCCGGAGTTACGTATAAAGGACCTACTACTGCCATATCAATATTGTCAACAATGCAGAAGTACAAAGAAATTTTGAACAAATATCCAACTTTAACAAGACCCAACATGAAAATTACTGACTTTAAAAAACACTGTGTAACGCATTGCATAGAAACAAAAGGACCGCCAGTTACTGAACGTGCCCGCAGATTAGCACCAGCCCTATTGGAGGCTGCCAAAAAAGAATTCAAGTATCTGATGGAACAAGGGATCTGCAGGCCATCAAAGAGCAATTGGGCCAGCCCCTTACATATGGTAAAGAAAAGCGATGGCCAGTGGCGTCCTTGTGGCGATTATCGTAGATTGAACGCACAAACGATCCCGGACAAATACCCCATACCTCAACTTTATGACTTTGCTCACAAGCTCACAAAAGCAAAGATCTTCAGCACAGTAGACCTCACACGTGCGTACCACCAGATACCAGTCGAACCTGAAGATATTCCGAAGACAGCCATCATCACACCATTCGGATTGTTCGAATTCACGTCAATGTAATTTGGATTGTCCAACGCTGCGCAAACCTTTCAACGATTTATGCACGCAGTCACAAGAGATCTCGATTTTTGTTTCGTTTACCTCGACGATATACTGATCGCTTCAGAAAATGAAGAGGAGCATAAAAAACACCTGGATATCCTATTCAAACGACTTGCCGACAATGGCCTTGTTATAAACATTCATAAATGTCAATTTGGTGTTACATCTGTCAACTTCCTAGGTCACACAATTACACCAGAGGGAATGACACCAATCAAAGAGAAAGTCAAAGCCATTACCGACTTTCCTCTACCAAAAACAGCTAAAGGGTTAAGAAGATTCTTAGGAATGTTGAACTATTATCGCAAGTTTCTCCCGAATTCAATCCATACCCAAGCCAAGCTATTCGACTGTATTGCAGGATACAAGAAAAACGACAAACGTTTACTGACTTGGAACCAAGAAATGACGGCAGCATTTGAAGACTGTAAAAATCAACTTGCGAATACAACTCTTCTGGCACATCCAGATCCCAACTCAAGAATTGCCATCGTGGTAGATGCTTCGGACATGGCGATCGGATCTTCTTTGCAACAATTCAAAAACAATACTTGGGAACCTCTTGGATTTTTTTCAAAGAAATTTACAGCACCGCAGCGCAAATACAGCACTTTTGATCGGAAATTAACAGGCATCTTTGAAGCTGTAAAATACTTCAGAAATAACATTGAAGGTCGCACTTTCACAATTTATACCGATCATAAGCCAATCACCTTTGCCTTCAGTAAGAAGCGAGCATCTAGCTCTCCACGCCAAGAAAGGCAGCTGGATTTCATTGCACAGTTTTCAACAGATATAAGGCACATCTCGGGTCACCAGAACACAGTAGCTGACACTCTATCTCGAGTTGAAGAGATCAACTGTCCTACTATTGATTACAAGGAAATGGGACAAGCGCAGAATCAAAACGACGAAATAATTAAGGCAAAAGATGATTCCGCCCTATCCTTGCGTCAATTGGTGATCCCTGGCACAAACACTTCATTATGGTGCGACATCTCGACAGGTCATGTCAGACCTTTTGTACCACAGGACATGCGAAATACTGTCATACAAAGCGTTCATAACGTATGTCACCCAGGAGTGGCAGGAACAACAAACACAATCAAACAAAGATTTGTGTGGCCGAACATGAAATCTGATATAAGAAACTTCGTCAAACATTGCATTGCCTGTCAAAAAGCTAAAGTTTCTAAACATACGGTTACCCCACCGTCAACGTATTTATTACCAGAAGATCGCTTCAACAATATTCATATTGATCTGGTAGGCCCATTGCCAGCTTGCAACGGGTATCAATATCTGTTAACAATAATAGACAGATTTACTCGCTGGCCCGAAGCAATACCATTAAAAGATATGTCCGCCGAGACCGTGGCTATAGCACTAACAACTCACTGGATCGCTAGACATGGAGTACCAATCACCATAACTTCAGATCAAGGTCGTCAATTTGAAAGCCATTTGTTCAAAAAACTTACAGAGAAGTTTGGCATCAAGCATTCGAGGACTACTGCATACCATCCTCAAGCAAACGGAATCATAGAACGTTGGCACCGCACTTTGAAAGCGTCGCTCATGTCGAGTGGCGAGCAAAATTGGTTAGAAACGCTTCCACTTATATTACTTGGTCTGAGATCAACAGTTCGGGAGGAATTAAAATGTTCACCAGCTGAACTTGCCTACGGAAGAACCCTACGGTTACCCTGTGACTTCTTCACAAGTACTCCACGAGAGGAGCCCGATACTTACATCGGACGTTTACAGAGGAAATTTGAAGAAATAAAACCAACTCCTACCTCTAATCATAGTACAAGGAAAATTTTCATACACAAGGACCTTCCTGTTGCTACACATGTCTTTCTACGAACAGACAGTGTTAAAAGACCATTACAATGTCCATATGACGGACCTTATAAAGTTGTGGAACGAAATGACAAGACTTACGTCATCATAATAAAAGGAAAACCAAAATGTGTATCAAAAGATCGCTTGAAACCAGCTTTCGTTCCCACAGAAGAAAATGTTCCTAATTATGCATCTGTTCCAGACTTACCTACTGCAAAAGTAACGACCACGAGGTCAGGTCGGCATGTGCATTTTCCAAAAAGGCTTGGACAGATTTATCACGCATAAAAGACATTTTTGCTTTCATTTATATAACTTACATTAATCTTGTACATTAGAGCCCAAAAACTCTTAGTAGCTTGATCACATCTAAAACAATAGAAATATATTTCAACTTAAAATTAACTGTCATGATGTTAATACCGAGAATCACAGATTTTTAATGGAAATCTGACTTTCAGTATTTTCATACATAAAATTATTATGTTAAAAATCATTTCCACGATGAAACTCTTTCATCTTTAAAAATCATGTATGACACATGTGAGTAGTTATTGTAGTATAACTCATATAACACTTTAACTTTTAATAACACAATATAATATCTTATGTGTTTTAAGGGATTATTTTCCATTTAATGCACTCTTTGTGAGATGCCTTAAACAGTGTTTAAATTATAGCATATTATAGAACACAACAATTCATGTATAAAAATGATTATATAACTGTATACATCTGCTCAATATTGCAACATCGATTTTGACATCACTCGATGTAACAAGTATTGAGTTTTATAAAAATAAATAGTGTATACGGAAGCACATCTGTTTTCATATTTTGTTAAATTCATTAATTATTTACAATATGAAAGCATACCTCACAGTATAACAAATGATCACTTCTTGTGCTTCAGTAAACATAGAATAATATATAATTTTTTAATTTGTTGTATGAACTTATAGATGGATACATTTCAGTTCATTGAAGTGGCGTCAACTGCTTGTGGGTTGAATTGTGCACATCTGTATAGTCATATATTCAACTATAATTCTTGTGTGTACCTAGCTATATTAGCGTTTATTTACATATTTTTATGACACAGCCATGTTTAAGCTGAATAATAAACACTTCACTTAACGTTTAGTGTCAAATTACATCTTTGCAACTGATACATGCCTCTACAATTTAATGAACCTGAGATGATTTACTATAGCGTACTATAACGTTTACTAGAAAATATATTATTGTTATAAATGTTAGCTTTTAGAAAACTTATTTGCAAATAAGTCAAACCTTTAACTAACGAGAACTATCCGCATCATTATTGTCGATGCAGTAAATGCATGCTCCAATAATGACTTATCACCTTTGATATTTTTTAACAACACATGTTAATACAGTTTGTAGATGCAGTATATGCTCCAAGCAAGTAATTATATCAATATTTTAAGATTTAAATACTGTAAAAAAGAGCAAATTTATAATAAATAAAACACCCATTTGTTTTCAAGTATTATTAATATTATTTATATACAACAGCATACATTTGTGTATCACAAAATAATGTGAATCAATTATATTTTGTTTAAAAACATACTACATATCATGCAATATCTCTAGAACTTGATAATTTTTTACACAGTTAATGTTCAATTTGTGATTAGTATAAAGATGTATAAACTCAATTAAAAAATATGTGTTGGAACTTCCAATGCGTTCACAAATTTATAGAGATATTATTTATAAAGATACCCGTCACATACATGCTATATCTTTCTGAACGCATAGGCTTAAGATATATTCTGCGACGATGTCACGTACAGGATGTATTTTATACTATAGCTTATATTATAGCTTAAATAGCTTGTTTCATATATTTTATACTACAGCTTGTATTGTATAGCTTATATTAGGTAGTTAATATAATAAATATAGCATTTCTTTAAAAAACTCTACATAATATTTGAAGTTTTCACATGATCTCACATCGTGTCACGACGCCCATCATTGTAAGATTACAAGGCACTTTTAACAACGACAGTCATATTATTTAATAACAACACTTAGGCACGGACACAATGTGATATCATAAGTTAAATTTTTCTTTGTCATGCTTGACATGCTACACTTATAAGTTATATATTTTTTAGAACCCCTAAACTGTTTGTACTATATCGTTTGCACTGGGGGGAAGGCTGTGGAGATCGTAATAAAAGTGGGAAGGAACTATTTTTAGATGTTAATAATATTATTTATCGCACTGGCAATTTACAACATTAGCGCCACGAGCGGCCGGTGGATGTAAACTATCCTGACAGATTTGACAGCCACTTGCTTTGTGAATTCCGGCCGTATTTGTTGGTTCCTCATTTCTGCTTTTATTACGATTTCGTGTAATCTTAAGGAAACCCTTCTGATTTTAGAGTAACATCACGGTTAATTGATTTGTCAATAAATTGAAGTTTATTATCCAAGAAATATCAGTGTATTATTCACATCCCGTGATCTTGATGGTGTACCAATCCGCGACAGAGGTGATTCATTATTCACCCTACAAATCCCATATTGGTGCCAATCACCATAGTTAGTATCATAAAATATTAGCGATTCCTGCAAAAGATTATGACCGGAACTAAGTACAAAATAGATTCAATTTTCCTGTTTTTTTTTAAACTTATTTATTGAAGATGGTATATTAACTTATGTGTATAGTTATTTATCTATTATTAAAAAAAAGCGTAATACAGTTGCGTCGTTGCGTGGTTTAAATAAATTCCCACCTCCCGCCTCTAGATTTAAATATCGTCTATTTTTCTCTTTCCATACTTTCAGGCTTCTCTAATACATTTTTATAATTTACACCCTTAATGTGTCTTTTTATAATTTCTCCATTACGTCTGTCTACACAGCACATAAAAATGTAAAATGTGTTATTATGTAATTAAAGTGAAATTAACACGAAAAGGAGAAAAGTAACCCAATACCGATCTTTGAAGAACACTTGCGTGTTTTCTATTGGTTCTGATAATGACTAAACAAGTGTTTACACATTTCCTTCCTTGGAGGTATTCTCTTAAATAATAAATTAAGAGCGACGCCTTCTGAAAGACCAATGGTTTCAATAGACCAAGAGTGCTAAAATAGTAAACTGTTTTTCGTATATTTACTTTCGCAAGAATCACAACTATATAGTTATTTTCGTTATTTTGTTTTTGGGATGTTAAACCGTGTTGCGCTACCTCCTTCTTTTCTCCGGTAGATGTGATCTACCCTGATCTGCCCTGATGATGGACACTTCAACGATGTGCGAAACGTTGGCTAAAGAAGGAGGTAGCGCAACACGGCATAACACCCCAAAAACAAATAACGAAAATGCTTTTGGCCGTGAAAACCTTAAAACTTATCTATAATTATTATTCTGTTGAAACTGAAAATACAATCTAAATATTTTTTTCTTTTCCGAATTCTATTTTAACGGTGATTATTTCCAGTACTTGCTCGTTTTGTGATAACACAAGAATATTCAAGCGTTTTTCGTAATAATCACAATAAACATTAATAGTAAAATAAATGGGGAACACCATCGACATTTTCCATGTTTTTGAAACTTCGCGGTGCATTATGGTAACCAATTCAATAGATAAGATCATTGAATCGAGTCACCAAAACTATAAACGTTTTTCCATCTGGAATTTCTTTTCATTTGGAAAATCTTTATAATGTTTGCTTTAATAAAGTTTATTCGGCTTCCAGATACAAGTTCTTCTTGATAAGTGAGAGGGAGCAGACTCAGGATCTATAGAGATGGGAGATATATGAAAGGCGAGAAGTCGTAGCAGTAAGTCGTGCCATTTATTTGGCTACGTAGCAAAGGTTAATGAAGCGGTTACAGGATGTAAACAGAAGTGACGCAGATGAAGATGTTGCTGGTGCAAGGTGGTGATGTTGTGGTGAAGGTCAGAATTGCTGCGGCGGTGAAGAACACGGATCTTCAGGGCGCCAGCATGTTGCTCGACGCGGTGAGTATCGGAGAATGACCTGATCTCCCAGGCCGTCGCTCGACGCGGTGAATTGCAGAATTCTCTCGCCGACACTGCTACCAGCAACACCTTCAGCCCACTCGCGCTCCTGACCAGTGAAATACCCAGTGTTTTGTGCTTAGCAACAGTTCGCAGAATTCATCGCTAGTGCCCGCTATTAACCCGGACGGCCGGATTCTCGGAATTCCCCATCATTTTGTTACCAAGTGTAAAGTGAAAGTTTATCCAGCACAGACAATTAAGTGTTTAACTTTGCTCAGTGCATTCTTGTATTTAAAACATTTTTGACTAATAACCGATCACAGACAATTTAAGTGTTTAGTTTAGTTTTATTGACTATTTATTCAGTGACTTTGAACTTTCGTGCCGTGACCCTAGTGTTTGTTACCAGAGTGCATTCCGCTCGAAAGAAGAGTACAGCCATCACTCGCCACCAGACACCTGCGTCCCACGAAACCAGCGCTGAAAAATTTCACCACCCGACCAGCAACGCACTCCAAAACTGTAAGTTCTTTTGACTTTTTGTTGAATTGGCATACAGATTCCTCCAAGTGTTAAAATTATTTATTCAATTTTATCCTCCAATCATTTACCACCGTCTTTTTTCTAAATTATCATACCTTCTTTCTTATTTCGTTTAAATTTTATTTTCCATCCTTTGAACAACTCTCTCTCCTACCCGTCTTAAATACTAAATCATGACCTGCCCCAACCCCAAGGCACCCAGCCCCATCGAAGAAACCGAATTGTTAGATCTAGAATTAACTTCTTATCTCGCAGTACGTCCTGTACTTGCTGATATGTCTGTAGAAGAAAAAATTCACGTGTGTAATTTGACACATCGTCAATTTTCAAATGCACGCAATTCTCCTCCCGCTCAAACCTCCCCTTGTAACTCGCCGCAACCAGGCAACGTCACCCCCACCAACTGCGTCATTCCCCCACCCCACCCAATCTTTAACACACCCTCAACCTCTGGCAGACCTCAAGTTTCCCCCATTAATAGCGGCCGCAAGAGACTCACTTCCTTCTCCTCCCACCCAAGCGACTACTCGGATACTTCGGAGGCCGAGGACTCAAATTCTGAGTACTCGACCTCCGAATCAGCCGCAGAAAGTGCTGAAAATATGGCATGGGAGGATGTGAAAATCTCCCGTAAACGTACACGTGACAGGAAGTCACCAAACTCACCACCGTCGAAAAATCCCGACACATCTTCCCCCTCCAAAAAAAGACAGACCCTCAGCACAAATGTTGAGGCTGTCTAAACCACCCCTCCCTCCCCCCAAACTACCAATCCATCAACTCCCCCACCCTCCACCCCCCCTCCGAGCTCTCCCATCCCCCAATCTACGCCCCAAGTAGTTGTCACGACTCACAGAATTCCTCCAGTGGTGCTTCACTCGAAAAACGGATGGGCAGCACTGGACAAAATATTGTCAGATAAGGGGATTGATTACTACGCAAAAAATCAATCCAAATACCTAAATATCCATCCCAAAACTCCCAGAGATCACCACCGCATTACAAAAATCCTAATAGAAAAAAACATCAACCATCACTCCTACAAACTCCCCGAGGACAAGCCGCTGAGGGTCGTTCTCAGGGGAATTCCTGAACAAATCACAAGTCAGGAAATAAGCGACGTCCTAGGTCTTTCATACCCCGTCCTTTCACTCCACCGAATGCGAACGGGCCCAAATCGCCGTGAGATTCCATTAATGCTTGTAAATTTAAAAAAAACTGAAGAAGCTAAAAAAATATTTACCGAACTTACTCAAATCCTTCATCTTAAAATTACCGTCGAACCCCAACGTAGAAGACTGACAGTAGGACAGTGCCACCGGTGTCAATCCCACGGCCATTCATCATCGTGCTGCAATGCATCTCCCCGCTGCGTCAAATGCGGTGAAAATCACGCGACCAGCACCTGCATAAAAACGCCCAATACCCCAGCCAAATGCGCACTTTGCGCAGGCCCCCACCCGGCAAATTACCAGGGTTGTCCTGAACGCCCAGCCCCCCGTTTTTCAAACCGTTTCAGATTTGTAAATTCCCAATACATCCGCCCCCTGATGCAAAATCCCGTCAACAAACCAAACGCCTGGCCTCGCCCCAACTTCACAAACTTTAACTCCCAACAATACCGCCTAGAAAGGCCCATCCTCACCCAAACCAACGAACCACAACTCCAAACAAACTTCCCCATCGCCTCAACAGCAGTTCCTACCCCCCACGTCACCTACCCACCTCTACCCCAACCCACTGAAATACCCACAAGGTCACAAAACACCCTCCCACCCCCACCCCCACCCCCGACCCAAACTCTCCCAGTCGAACTTATCTCAGCGCTCAAAAGCGCAGCCGCTCAACTCAAAACAGCTATGGAGATGAACTCCAGACTGCTCACCTACGTCGAGACTCTCCTAAACTCCATCCGCCAATAGATTTAAAACAAAAATTTATATTAATTAGTCAAATCTTTCCAACAACCTTTAAAATCATTTAAAATGTCCAGAATAACTAGAAAACCAGCAAACCTTCAAGCTGCATACTGGAATGCAGACGGTAAAATAAAAGATTTCCGAGGTGAAATCCATCAATTTCTAATGGATTTTAACCTCGATGTTCTCCTAATTAATGAAACCTGGCTAAAACCCAGCGTAAGTATTAAATTTCCGAACTATATAACTTACCGCACCGACCGCACCCATACCTCTGGCGGTGGCACCGCGATTATCGTAAAATACTCCATAGATCACTGCATTACAAATAGCCCTTCAAATGAAAACATCGAAACTACTTCAATCGTCATAAATACTCTTAATAACGGTCCAATTAAACTCATATCGGCCTACTCCCCCCCCAAAAGAAAACTTACTGCTCCAGACCTTGATAAACTTTTAGACAGCCCTTTACCAACAATAATTGCATGCGATTTAAATTCTAAACATGGTTCCTGGTCGTCAAGGAACACTAACATCAAGGGTACGTTCCTTGCAAATTACGTCGCCGAAAAATCTCTAATCGTATCCGCCCCCGATATTCCTACTTTTTTCCCCAAAAACGCAAAACACAACCCCGACGTCTTAGATATAATTATTATGAAAAACTGCCATCTTCTGTACACCCTCCAAACCGTTAAAAAATTATCATCCGACCACGACCCAGTTCTTTTATTTCTATCCGACGGCTCCCTACCCTCAGTACCATCTCACAGACCCACGCGTAAAAAAATTCAATGGCAAAAACTTCCCAAACTCTTAGAATCAGTAAGAATCCAAACATCAATTAAAAACGAAGATAGCCTCAATTTAGCAGCAAAAAATTTCACCAACGACATTAAATCAGCCGTAGATCTTGCCACCGTCGAAGTCGCGAATGATAAACACAGACCTGACCTTCCCGCAGAATTAAAAGAACTAATAAGAGAGAAAAACTTCGCCCGAAAGGAATGGCAAAGATTCTCAAACCCGATCGATCGTATACGTATGAATCGCCTCTCTCACCAGGTAAAAGTCGAACTCCAAAAATACAGAGATGAGCAGTGGCACGACTTTATCTCCACTCTAGACGACGACAGATGTGATGAATGCCAACCTTCAACCTACGAGAAGCCTACAAGAAAAAAATTTTTCCTCTAAATATTATGTAGAGAAAATGGTACATTCGGCGACATCTGTCCGAGCAGTTGGGAACTATACAGAAATCTGCATAGAGACTGGAGCGAGGGAACCCCCATATCATAGCTATCTCGAGGACAAAGGAAGTTTGGATTCTGCCAATGAGGGAGTAAATAAGGCGATTAAAAATAATTTGAACCAATCAGAGAAATTATAGGCGTGTATCGTTTTAGTGGGCTTTGATCAGATTGAGCGGCCTTGAATTCTTTCCCACAGGAACGAAAGTTCAACGAACGGAATAGTAAACAGAACTAAAGACAAAGAGTTGAAGGATTATTGACCCGGGTCGTGTTTATTTAAGGCGCGATCGAGAACTGCAGGTTTTGGGCACCTAACGTTTCAAATGGAAACAAGAAAATCTTAGGCGGAAATGTTGAAAATAAGTAAATGAAAAATCATCAATAAGGGCACGGAAAACGTAACATGAATGGTCCCAGGGGTCGATTTAATTAAAACCGATCTGGAATGATCACAAAAAACGGGTAGAATCTCGAAAATTTTCACAAACTGAATATAATAACCTGAAAAAGTGGGAAAATCTATTGATATGGAAATGGAATGGTGAAACGAAGTTATTAGAGCCAAATATCTCAAAAGAAAACTGATTGGAACTACTTAAATTGACTTTAATAGGTACCGATATAAGGATTACTCTGATCTGACAACACTATTCACGATAAACAGGATATTGAAAATATTGCATATCAAAGGCCACGGTACATTTTGGTCACTCTACAATTAAATCAAATCACAGGAAAATATGCTTAACGTAGCCTGACACTGGGAAATGCGTGAGAACCGTCGAAGGAATCGCTAACCGTTTGACTAGAGAAAAAAGGTTGGCTATCACTTTGTTGATATGACTTTATCCAAATAAAATTATAGAACATGATTTCAAGCAATTAAGGGTATCATTAACACGAAACGACCTAAACAAAATTATACAAGTTAAATACGAATATTTACTCTAAAATAAAAACATTACTTTTATGGTGTAGGCATTAAAAAAATGAATTACGAGCAAGTACATGAAATTTTTAATATAAATACCTGTCAATGAGAAAATTTATGTGATTTTTTACGAGAGAGAGACACTAAACTAATTTGGTTCTAAGACATGAGATAGGGAATTAGCAGAGATTTGACAAAAGGTCATATACGGAGGAACCGAATTTGGTCCTTTTCCTATGAAAGTCTGGGCGATCAGGGGTGATTTTTCTATGAAAGGAGAGCTCTAAAAAGTTTTTAAAAGACCATGGTTTGATAAAGAAAGGGAATTCGTTGGGAGATTGAGGGAGAGTTCGGATGAAATAACGGGAAGTGCGCGATCAAGAAAAATGTAAAGGTGCGCGAAGAAGACTAGTAAACTAGTGCTTCTAGTAGAGTTGAAAAATGTCTACAAGTGTTTGCAAAAAAAAATAGTAAATTCAGTGTTTTATTTTCCCTTTAAAATTGAGGAATAAAAATTTCAAAGACGATCAACGGAGAGTCCGGAAAAGTGCCTAAATAATACTTCGTGAAAGTTCGGGTGTTTTATAATGAAAGTGTTTAAAGTCAGTAAATAAGAATTAAATGACATTCGGGGTTCTTTCTTACAACTTATATTTAGTGGTTTTATAACATTTAACAAAAATCCAGTGTCTTAAAATAAATCAAATTACCGGATAAAAGAAAATATAACACGCGATTTTAAAATTAACTATAGGTGATATAATAATTAAAACTTTAACCTTACTTTAAATAACATGACATATGTAAAATAAATAACAATAACGAATTGTTCGAGTCACGTTTAAACTACAGTGGTTCAATAATAAAGCGGTTAAAAATCCTTTGTGAATTGAATAACGAAATTGTAATAAACAGTAGTGATAATAATTCGTACACTTGGAAAACGTGCGTATCTACGGTTATTAATTCTAAAGTGATATTAAAATATTGAGAATAAATAATAATTTACCTAATTTCGGACAATAAAATTAAACATCTGATTTGTTATTTGATGAATCACCTCTCGAAGGCGAATGAAATAAAACAGTAATTAATACGAGGTTGAGGAACTAAGCGAAATACCGAAGTGAATTTTAAATAGACAGATATTTGAAGAGTTTTTTTCATCATCAGAGTCTTTTCTCAAAAAGGGCCGATAGGAATCCTTAAGCTAGGAAACGAAAAAAAAGGAAAACCTCGATCACAATGTCGAAGTTATGAAAGTTCCGACTGGAAAAAATTGTAATCGATCGAGGGCGGTAAGATAAAACCAATTATTAATTATTTTCAGAGACAAAGAAGAAAGGGACGAGCGTGCATCACCAATAAATCAATCGGACCTTTGAAGTTTGTCACTAACACACTAATAACAATTTTCACTTGCTCGAAAGTGGGTCAAACAGGAAATACCTGCTTTAGAGTTAGGATACATATGTAGGTATTTACTTCAGTTAGGTAAATACGCTAATTTATTATAACTCATATAAAACGAATCGAGGCGCGTAGAACGTAATAAATGACTATCGTGGAAGCTCTTTATTCTATAGTTCGTGTGCGGGAGTATACAAGCGTCTCAAAATTAGGTCAAACAAACAAATACCTACTTATAAATTAGGTCATACAAGTACTTGTTTTAGTTAGGTAGGTGTAATGTTTATTTAAGCGCGTATAAGGAATGCGACGTAAGATATCAGTTCGATTCGTAACCGAAATACCTATATTTCTCAGAACTATGTAGGTCAAGCAAATTATACCTTAGTTGAAACTAGGTCATCCAGATACCTCTAGGTTAGCAAGGTACCTATTTAAATGATCAGTGTTTAAGCAAATCTAGGTCAAATAAATAAGAAATAATTAGTTAAACGATGAATCGTGCTTCAAAAGGACAATGACCGTAGAAATAAACAATCTCCAAAGTAGGTCAGTATACCGAAGGTCGTCTGTGTGAAGAGTAAACAAACAAACCATAAAAATGATGTACCTATTTAATATCGGTCTTTCGTTCATCGGAGTTAATTAACTATTGGCACAATTTAATTAGGTATTACGAGATGTGATAGGAGCGTGCCTCTTAATCACTCTAGGTAATTACATTGGCGTACTTGAATAATAATAATAATAATTTATTCCAGAAATGTTAGGGAAAGTGCAGTGCAATACGTTCCATATTCTAAAATTACAAATAAAGACAATAATAAGACGAGGAAAAATAATTAACGACAACACATAAATTAAATAAACAAATAACCATGAGAAATGAAATACGTAACGCAAAAATCAATAGAAATAGCAAATTGATAGGTATCGCTAATACCTACCGAATCCTTTCACCGACGAGATTAGGGTATGTTATATGACCTTCGATTGTGTATCTAAAATTTCGATTAGAGTTCAATGACACGGTCACCTAAATTCCATCAACGAATAAACAAAACAAAAGCACAAAAGTCAAGGGGCAGGTTTATCAATCATAGCTTACGACGGAAACTTCGCCCAATATGTGAAAGAAAAATCGACGTTAAATTCACTCAATTCTAAACAACTGATTATATTAGAGCAATCGCCAATAGGTAGCATTGATTCCGCGCGCAAAATTTCGCAAAGTAAAGTACTGCGACTAGCTTTAAACTCAAAGAGAGCTCATCACAATTATTCAGGAGGTCATTAATTCAATGACAACTTGACTTATCTCGTTTTAAATCTTTCTTATAGCAAGTAGGTATCCAAGAACCCATAAATACCCATAATCCTAAAACCTAATACACGAGGAGCTAGTGACCTCATTTAAAAAACACTGGTGTTCAAATACTCATACAGTCCTGAATCCTAACTTTTCTCGAACGTAAGTTTCAAGGCTACGGTATGTGTTTATGAGCCATCCGGAAATGTAAGTGTCAACCTTTCCCGAACGGAGAGAGCTTTGATCTTGTGGCGGTATTGTCGAGGTGGGGCATACGGGGAAGAGGAAGGACGTGTGCGGACAATACGCAGACGCGGCATTAAAGCTACAGGTTATTCGCATACCGGAAGTTCTTGTCAAACCTGAAAGCAAACATAAGGTTCACGAGGTGAGTTTTATGTCAGCTAGTCAGAGGTGGAGTGTAACGCTGGGTCGGTCACGTGGGAGGAAGGATCTGCCCGTCACAAGCTTACGCCACATTTAACGGATAGAGACATGATAAGGAAAGACATGAAATACCCCTTCTAGACTCAGTAGAGTTAAATTCAACCCGGAGGCGTCGGAAGTCGGAGTGGGACAGAAAAACGGCATGAAGACTTGGTATTCCCCCTGCTGGCGTGAAGGGCCCCTTTCATAGCATGAGACGCTCGTCGAAGAGAGTAAAACTCGGATCTAAGGACAAGCCTAGCAAACGTACTGGGAGAATTCGAGTTTGTAATTGTTGTTCATCGGTTTTCACTTGGTTAGCGGAGGAGCCGACTTTTCAGCAAACATATTGTCCCCCTCCCCATATCCATCCATTCCTGCTCTTTCAACAATTTTGCGAATACTAACCAATAACACTAACTATGACTACAAACACATTATGTTAGGGGAAGCTGCAGACAAGAACTCCAATTGAGAAAACCGGACTCTCGAATATGAACATTCTACACTGGTAAGATAAGGTTTTTTATTTTTGAAATGATGTAATTTGTTAACTGTTGTTTATGTTATCGATGTATCAGCGGTGATAGGAAGAATTAAATAAACACACTAAATTCCTACGGAAATCAAATAGACACAAAGTCTAAGGTGGGGTTAGTTTATCAAACTCGGTAAAAGATACTCAAATAATAATAATTAATAAATCGGAAGATTCTCACCCTTTCTCTAAAAGAATCTATGGGTTACCACACGTAATACATTATCTTCTCTACATATGTGTGCATATTAAGTATGCAAACAGATGTAAAATCTAAAACAAAAAAATACACAACGCAGATTATAGAAATAATGTGAACTAAAATCTTAAATCTTGATTACTGTGAAAAAAATCGCAGGGATTTAAGAAGATAGGGTAGGTTTAGCTAGATTATAAAGTATAGGGGTTTAGAAATCACGAGCCTGAGGTAGAAATAAACCGAAAGGAGGGTTGAGTCAGGCCATCATACCTAGTGGTGTGATCAGTAGGACATAAGGGTAGAATTATGAGCGTGGCTACGAGACAGGAGCTACGAGATTTAAACTACGAGGTAGAAGCTTAGAAAAGTAAATCAGCTAGGTAGGGTTCATCACAATTGGTGTCAAAAGCCAAGGGTGGCGGACCATTACACAGATCAGCCTTTTGGAAACTCTCTAAAGCCCTTAGAAAACCCCCGACCAAAATAAGTCCCCTTACGGGCCCAAAAGGCACAGTTTATCCCTCTAGAGACAAAGCCGAGACTTTTGCAGACAGTCTCGAAGAACAATTTTCTCCGACCACGACCTATGATGACCCCCAATTTGTTTCAACGGTAGAATCAAAAGTCTCATCCCTTCTGACCGAAATACCAACAGACAATCCAATCCCGTTTACAACCCCTCAGGAAATCTCTAAAATCATAAAAACCCTCAAGACAAAAAAATCTCCTGGTCCTGACTTAATTTCAAATAAAATGTTAAAATACCTCCCCTCCAAAGCCATCTGCGTTCTCACAGCCATATGTAACGCATCCTTCAGACTTCGTTTATTTCCACAAGACTACAAATTAGCAGACGTTATACTCATCCCCAAACCTGGAAAAGACCCCCTTCAGGCCATAAACCACAGACCGATTAGCCTGCTTCCCAGTGCAGGAAAAATACTTGAAAAATTAATCCTCGCCAGACTGAAAAAAATTGTCGACGAACTTAAACTCATTCCCGACTTTCAACACGGCTTTCGATCGGGCCACTCTACTCTCCACCAACTTCTGCGGATCGTCGATCAAATAACAAACGGTTTCAACCTTCGCCAACACACAGTAGTCCTCTCCCTAGACGTCTGCAAAGCATTCGACAAAGTCTGGCACAGAGGTCTCATTTATAAAATGTTTCTCCTCGGTATCCCCCTATCAATGCTTCAACTTATAGCACACTTTATTAAAAATCGTAAATTCAGAATAAAATTAGATAGAATTTATTCCTCAGTGAGAATGCTAAGAGCAGGTGTCCCTCAAGGCTCAATTCTCTCGCCAGCTCTCTTCAACATTTACCTAAGCGATATCCCCCGTCCTAGTACATACAACCATCGCACAAAAAAAACCAAAATAGGAAAATTTGCAGACGATACTGAAGTCATGTCGACTTCAGTAAGTGAAATAACCGCCACACGACGCGTCCAAAGCCACGCCTCAGAAGTAGAATCTTTCTTTAAACAATGGCGAATTAGTGTAAACCCTTCCAAAAGCGCAGCTTGTGTTTTCTCCCGTAGACGCCCCAAAAGACCCCCTAACATCCACCTGTTCGGCGAAAACGTCCCTTGGAAAAAAAACATTAAATATCTCGGAATAACCCTTGACAGTAGATTAACTTGGAGAAAGCATATCACCGAAGTTCTAAATTTAGCCAACAAAAATCTTGCATCCCTTTATCCCATGATATGCAAAAAAAAAAAAAAAACTATCCAAAAAAAACAAACTCCTAATTTACAAAACAACAATAAGACCTAAACTAACCTACGCAAGCCCTATCTGGGCCCACGCTTCAGAGACCCAAATGAAAAGACTACAAACATTTCAAAATAGAGCCATTCGTATAGCCCTGGGAGCTCCCAAATGGATGAGGGTTAATCAAATTCACCGTGACTCTGAAGTTCCCCTCCTTAAAGACCATATCTTAAGAGGAAATACTAGCTGCGTTTTTCCATACAAACGTATTCCCCGTTTATCTCTCTGGATTTTGACCCTAGAGCAAAATTTTTTTTTACATAATATAGATATCGACCACTAGCGTGTCGGTACGTTTTGCTTTTTTTGATAATTTACTTCTTATAGAAGTTAGGACCTTCCAAAAATGAATAAAATTGCCTAATTTAAACGCCGTCAAAAAACGTTCAGTATACAAACTAAACAATGTATTTTGAAAAAAAGCAAAACGTACCGACATAGAATATTTTCTTTTAATACAGTTAGTGAAAAAAAAATTTAAAATCGGTCCAGTTTTGGAGAAGAAAAATGGGGAATACAAAACATCGATTTCGAAGATTTTATTTAGGTATTTTCGGCCCGACGTGCAGGTGTCCCTTTCGCTCAGTTCTCCTGGGGGGGCCGGGGAACGAGGGTGTTGACAAATACATATAAAGCGAAGTAGTGATGTAACGAATTTTATCGGTAGACTAGTGTTGTCCTTGCCCGAGTAATCGATATTTTTTATTCGTTTTTTTTCTGTTCAGTGACTCATCGCGGTATACCAATACTGACCGAGCTTTCATACTAAAATTGTGCAAAATTAAAATTGTTTATGTCAAGTACTATAATAAATTTTTAATTTGGGAGGCGTTATAGGTACCATCGCCCCGGGAACCATTTATTGGATACCAACACCCCCGCCACTTGGTCACCCCAAGTGGTCCGCTATGTTTGGTGACTGAGCATGGGTTCCCGGGTTCACGGGTAAGGTCTGCATGGGTTTTGGTGGCGGATGATTTTGTCCACTTACTGCGTGGCGGGCCGGATTGGGAGAAACTGGAAGTGGGAGATCTTTTGATCTCTACAGCCGGACTCTCTCCACCATCATTTCATACTTTTACCTACCCAGAAATTCCTCTCCTTCCTTTCATTAAAAATATCCTCTACACAGCTTCTCCAATGACTTTGCTATACTATAAGGGTATTTAACTTAAAAATAATTTTTATATTTCATTTTATATGTATAATTGCATTTTGTGATATTTTTAAGTAATTAATCATCTCTCCCTTTAATATTTTGTCTATAATTCTCATATGCCTATACTTGTTTGTCTTTTAATATTAATCTTATCCTGACGAAGAGAATACTCCGTTTTCGAAATATGTTGATAATATTGATTACATAAAGCTGTTTTTACAAAGTTATTTGTTCTTATTTAACTAAAAATGACGCCACAAAGATTGGACCCATTTGCAGCATTTCAAGCTGGGTCGCCATAACCAATTCGTTTGTGCAATTTCAATCAATGCATTTCTGTGTTTCTCGAGAACCCTTCTATGGGCTTACACGTCATTAGTACTTTTACGCCAGTTTTTTAAACATTTGTGGTCAAAAACATCCAAGTAGTGTAGTTTTGTAGCTCTAGCACATATGAAGCTGTATGACTTTTTATTATGGTATAATTATTATTATGCATATATCCAATTGTATATCCGCATATACATTATTTGGCTTAATATAGTAACTATGTTATTTTCCACATCAAGTATATAATAAATAGATGCAAGAATGTTTTTTTTGATAAATTAATAACGTATAAAAAAAAAAAATATATATATTTATTCTCAAAACTCTTGAGAAAATATCGTCGTTGCATTCACAAAATATCCCATGTGAGGTTTTCGACCAAATTTTTTTTTGTTTACACCATTTGATTCACCACGGTTTCCTAAATAATCTGACAAATATATCCCATTTTTCAAAAATTCATCTTTTTAATCATTTTAGAGGCAACTCTGACCATTACTTGTAATTAATGGTAATTATTTAAAAAAATATACTACATATACTACAGAAATATAAAAAAATATAAAATTATAAAATTAAATCCCTATATACTACAGAAATATAAAAAAAATATAAATTATAAAATTAAAATGAGAAAAAAAGTCTTTTTGTGTGCAAGAATTCGTATTATTTTTTTAACTCAAATTTGTCGCACATAAATTAAAATTACCCAAAGAAATGTTTTTTTAATAATATACACACAGCATCCCCAAAGATGACCTAGGCCCTCAGAGAAATTATTTTCCTCAGGGCCTCCTGTGTGGAGCTCATATAAAAAAATAATAATAATCTCAACAATCTAAAAAGAGTATACTATGCACTAATCCAGTCATTAATTCAATATGGAATTATTGCATGGGGGGGGGGGGGGTCATACAACAATATTCTAACCCCGATCAAAGTAATCCAGAAACTAATCATTAAAGTAATCCTAATAATTTACAACTTAATCTTAAAAACAAAACAAAAAAATACTTTATTTTATTTTGAATCAGATCTCAAAACTATGGTCACCCTAAAAGTCTACATTAATGTACTACCTAGCGCCATCAGTTTAGTGGGTACTGGGTACCCATAATCTCAATCTGTAAGAAATACAACAATATTGTTCTTTCAAAATCTGTATAATTTTGTGTTATTTTGTTAACTTGTATAATTATTGTTAACCTCAACACAGGCTTGTCCTAGTGAGGTAACAAATTGTATTGTATACATTTTTACCTACAGTGTAAAGAAACAATAAATAAATAAATAAATAAAATCCTAAAGAAACCCTCCACTTATCCAACAGAAACGCTTTTCGCAAATTTCACGGTGCCTCGAGTAGAGAATATCTTCAAGAAAAATGCAATTACTCAAATTTACAAAGATAATATCATCAAAAAATTTTAAACTAAAATCAAAAAGATATGAAGATAACATCAAAATACCAAAATTTAATACCAAACTAATGCAAAACAATTACATCTATTTAGGAATAAAGTTTTTCAACAACCTTCCCATTGAAATAAAAAAAACCAAAGACATCAATAAACTGAAACTCAAACTTCATCAGGAATAATTAACTAAATAATTACCTGTTTTTCTCATTCTTTCTATTTATTATTAATCTATATTCACCTCTATTTTATTTAGATTTTTCGAATTTCTCCCAAGTGCACAATATTTTAGTATGTAACCGTATCCTATGTATGTACACCATATGTAATTTATATAACTCCACTGTACAATTATACATCTATATTAAATATTAAAATATATATATTTTCTTCAATATTAACTCAGTAGGTAAAGCAAAAATATTTTTTTAATATTTCTATTTAACTGTCAAAAAATTACCAAAAAATTAAGTTGCATCCAAAATCATACGAAATTCATTTTTTTGAGACCAATATTTCGTAATTTGAAACAAAAATAAATAAAATAAAACATATTTATCAGCACAAGATATTTTCTCTACCTTTTGCTAAAAAAATACATTTTCAATTTATTTGGGTGTTTTGGTCACAAATCCAAATTTAACCCCCCCCCCCCCCCCCTCGGCTATTTGTTAGCTTTGGGAACAACTCATATCGATCTTGTGTCTCCCTTACTATTATGTTGAGAAATAAGTTTTAAACGGTGTTCGAAAGAGAAAGAGAAAATATCAAACTTTATATTCAAATTCAAAAGTTAACCACAAAATAATGGAATTGTACACCTTTATAAAACCAAAGTTTATGAAACTTATGGAATTTTGTATCTATTAATTATTTTTACATGAAACAATAAAAAAGTGAGGTGACGGAAATGTTAACAATACATTTGTGTAATAAATATGTACGTGTTTTTATTTTTTTCGTTATCAGTAATTTTAGTTAGAAAAAACGTAAGATGAGTCATTTTAAAAAAAATTATGTGTGCGTTCAAAATTTTTATATTCGAAAAGCAAAGGTTTATTTCGGATTTCAAAATTTAAAAGCGTATTTCATCGCCTTTCAAAAACAATTTTTAGTTTTCGGATACTATCAGAAATATTCCATTTATTTGGATTTTATTGCAAAGCGGAAATATTTCGACCTTATGAAAAAATATGCCCGAGGCCTGAGGGATATGGGTCCTATGAGAAAGGTCAAGTTGCCTTTCCTACGTTTGCTACACAAAATATCATATGTGCATAAAAAGTGCGCACAAAAATCCTGAATGCAAAATTTAAGAAAAAATTGTCGGTTTTAATAAAAAAATGTATATTAAGCCCACTTGTTTTCACCCAAACATGGTATCAAAAATAACTCATGAAAATAAATAAAAATATGGGTCCCCAATTTTTTTTTTTCGGTTTTTTTTTTATTATGTATCCTAATATTCTAGAATACCCACAGGATATTTTGTGCGCGCAACAACGATAAGTAGCTATAATAGCATATTCATAGGACGCTTACAATAGGACGCCCCTGCGAGCGGTCTTGTCTCTACACATTTGCAGATTGGAACATGCGTGGTCGGCAGAAATAATAATTCGACACGGGTGAAGCGCGTAGCCCACACACACAAGGCCTGCATTCACTCACACATCTATAGCGCGATTCTGACTACTGTCAGAGAGTGAAATAAAAGAGATTTTTTAAAATACCTATTCATAAATGTTCGCAGCGACCGGCAGCGCTCTTAAGTCTCGCGGAAAAATTCTATGCGGGCATTCCCACCCATGAAAACGCGTCAATCAACTGCCTCACCCAGTATGATGAAAATATTAAAACACTTCATAAAAAACCTAAACAAATCCTTTGTAAGTCATAAACCTCCCCATATTGCAGCCATGTTCCCTTGCAAAAATTTTTTCACAAAAAACTAATTAATCTAACTTTCAACAACCATTATAAAATCATGATGAAAGAGAAAGGGGCCTTATTGGCCCGGAGCTCTGTATGCCATAAATTCAAAAGTCAAAAGTCAAGTGAATTGCGGAGTTGAACGGCGATGGTTCGGTGAGTGGGACCATCTGCAGGTAATTTTTGTGAGGTGAAGGGGATGATCTCAGCGGCTGATAACCTGAGACGAGGAGCTGCTTCTTGAACAAACGGTTCTGCGGACCTTGTAGTCACAGGAGTAGAGCGGTGGTTGTAGCTGCTAGCTGCTAGGTACGGTGGACCTGGAGAGCTGATGTGAATCGTCAAGGAAGCTGCCCTGGGAGCGTGAAGATGCATCCCGCACTCGTATGAATGCTGTTACTGTTACATGTTGCTAATTAAAATACCCAACTGTCATGAATGCTTTTTCACTGAGGCTGGCTTTTTGGTGTTGGTTACTGAATCTGTTGATTTCCTTGACAACCAACAAGCGAAAGTGTTTGATATTCAAATTATACGGTATCACTAAGGTGTATGTACTACGTAAGTACTAGCGAAAGTCATCGCTACAAGTGTAACAAATGTTCCGTCAGTATTTGAATACTACTATCATTACATCATCATCATCATTACATAGTATAAAATGAAGTCGCTAAAAATGTATGTGCGCATAGATCTTTTAAACCACGCAACGGATTTTCATGCGGTTTTCACCAATAGATAGAGTGATTCAAGGGGAAGGTTTATATGTATAATACATGTTTATTATAGTAGAGAAAATCTGAAAAATTCAAATATTCAATACAGGCAGCGGGCAGCTGGCAAGCGGGTGGTGTGGATTTTATAAAGGTTGGGTAATGGCGTTGTGTTTCGTTAGCCACAGCAACGTGTGGCCGGGTCTGCTAGTTATTTATAATTCTTTTATGCTGTTTATAAAATGTTGCATGTTGTCCTGCCTCTGTTTTAAAAATCCGGTTTGGCATATCATTCCTTTGCCTTTGGTTTATATTTGCCGATTAATAACGATCATCTTTCACAGATCTCGCATATCCCACTAACAATGATTAATAGATAACAAAAATGCCCTGCATACAGTTCCCACAAAAGATGGCAGGCCTTGAGGGAAATTATTTACAAAAAAGCTATCTGTTTGCTAAAAAATAACTGGCATCCAGAGGGTTAGCAGAGTTATTCACAAATAATTTACACACGACACACAAAAATTGTTATCTTTTGTGTGACTCCGAGTTCAAATATACCGATTTAAATATGAAAGCAAAGCTCATTGGATCGCAGTTCGATTTCAACTCTTGGTGTGATAATAACAAGAAATTTTTTAAAGTAAATTCAGTGTTGAAAAATTACTTTCGAAATGCGGTATTTCCTAAAAATTGTGTTAACGGTTTTAGTGATGGCAACTTCCCTGAGAGCACAGAGGGAGGGTAAGAATATTTTCCATACTTTGTAAACGTACTCACTGGCCACTGCAAATTATTAAAGTTACACTGGTATTCGAAATCAGAATATTTGATTTATTTAATTGTTTGATTTTGCCTTAGGAAGGTTAAAAGCTGCCACGCGTAATAATAATCTTATGGCAGAACTTAATTATTATTTTATTTAATTAATCTTTTTTTACTTAATTTATTTTGATAAAAACTGATATAACATTAAGGAAATATCTTCAAATTAAAATGGAGTTCCGCAAATTAAACTTGACAGCAATAAATATCACATTAATATATCTTTCTATTTTTTTGTGTGGCGTAGAAATTGGAAACTATTTATATGTCGGAATTTTTCCTAGGAAAACTAGCTTTACTGGCAATTATTATCCCATTTTTACTGAACCCCGTGTAATTTTCATGGGTAAAAAATAACTGATTTGTTTTATTTCAATTCAATATTTTTTTTATAAGAGGTTTATTAATTTGAAATTCCTACTGTTCTGGCATTGAATATCATTTTTTTTCAACTGTTTTTTTAAATGAAGAGCGACGGATTTTTTTTTATAATATCTTAATATATAAAACAAAGTCGGGTTAGTTACACTATTTATTACTCGAGATCGGCTGGACCGATTTTGATGATCTTTGATTTTTTGGATTTGTCTCCGCCCCGGATAACATTAAAACATCGCAAAAATTCACGAAAAAAAAAGTTATGAATAAAATTTTAAAAAAAATTCATACGTATTTGTATGGGATGAATTCTCATGTTTTGAAAGAACTGCAGCAATATTGTGATAGGTATAATATTTAACTGTGCGTGAATTCGAAAAATTCAAAAACGTCAAATGTCAATGCGCTAATTGTTTAGCTTTTGTTCTTAATCGTATAAGCTGCCCCTCTTTCTTACACATTAAATTAATGTCAATAGTCGGAAATTTGACAAACGGTGAACGTATGTCTCTGCACCCCTCCAAAGGAAAAATACAATAATAATAAATCTCTGAAATGAAGCGCATTTTTTTACGTAGGCTCCACTCAGGACCTATGTCATCTTAAGGGATGCTGTGTGGAGGATAAGAAGTTCTGGGAAGGAAAAGGCATGAGGGGTGGGTAAGAATCTGGAAGTCAGTGTATCCGAGAGTGAATCCATCCCTCCAACTGTGGTGCAAGGCCATTGCCTTGACTGGAATCGACATTTTACCTTGACCTTTTCAGCCGGACTCTTTCGACCCACTGGTCGAGTGAATCCGGCTGGAAAGGTCAAAAGGCCTCCCTCAGATTTAATTTAAACCAGATATGTGTTCACAATATAACGATAAATTATGTATCTAAAACATAATTCTCTCCGATTTCAAATAACACCATGCCATATATTGTTTTATTTTTTTTCATCAATAAGAACATAATACCTACTACGGACTGTTTTCTATATTGTGAGCTTAATTTTGTACATAAGGGCCTGTTCAGACAGAGCTATCAAATATCATAGCACGCCAAATATCGCCCTCCATACAATGCCTTCACACCGTTCACACCTAAGCGCTTTATGCGCACATCAACCATATACAATGCACATCTTACGTCGTAACCGCTTCTGAGGCGAAATGTCAGTTAAGCGCCCCCCACTCCGACAAAAACAGGAGAGGGGGTCATTTTAATTACGGAGCTGCATAGACTGGTGGATGACAGATGTCAAGTTGACAGATTCAGTACAAAAAATGCGCACTCTGTGGCCGCTGGCTAATTCATCTGACCCCCTCTCCTACCACAGGAAGAAATATTTGATAGCGTCGTATGAACGGTACGAAACATAAGCGCTCGCGGTTCAACAAATATCTGCTCGCTGTTAATATTCGTGTCTGAACAGGCTTTAAATAAAAACATCGTTGAAATCTGTTTGTCCAGCTAGATTGTTCTAAGGGAACTACCGTGCGGCGGCCTGAAGGGAATCGGTCGCTCCAAACTCTGCGTGTGGGGGGTGCTATTCTGTTATTATTATAATAATTCAATTCCTGAAACGAGCGTTTTTATGACCCTGAAACCAGAAACGAATCTCTATCTCTGTTTCGTACTCACTCAACTCCTATGTGCAAGCGAACGAGAGATATTCGGCTTATTTAAAGAAAGCAGGCGTAGGCAAATTCAGATAGGCGGACCCTAATAAATATTTACAAGTTATAAGTGCAATTCACTTTTTAGAAAGCAAATTGTGATACAATTGTGTTCCGAGGAGAAAATATTTATTTTAGCCTTTTCAAATCTTTCAAAATGGATTCCGAAAATTACGAAAGTGATGACGAAATCTCTCGAATATCTGCTCATTCTAGTCTAAATTTACCTAAATTATAAAATTGTAATCATTTGCCTAAATTTGGTAGTAGGTAAAAGTGAAGAAATTTCTCGCAGGAGAAGAATGCAAGTGATGCCATTACAGTTCAGTGATTCTGTAGAGAGTGATATGGAGGAAGAAGAAGAGTGTCTTGAATAGATAATCCGCCAAATATTAATCATTTTTAGGCCATCCTGGTGTTTGCGTAGCACCAACTGATTCCAAAAGCGTTATGCTGGTAGTACAACTACTTATTGGGAATAATTTGTTTGAAATGATGGTAGAAGAAGAAAGCAATCATTGCCATGATCAAAATAAGTCAAGACTCGGGCAAACGAACAAATCCGTCAAGTGGAAGCCCAAAATGTTAGGATTGATTCTGCTTATGGGACAAGTGCAGAAACCTATGAGACAAGATTATTAGTCTTCAGACCAATGTATCGAACCACAAATATTTTCAAAAACAATGAGCCGTGATCATTTCCGTCAAATTTGGGGATTATAATAATAATAAATAAATAATTATTATTTCACAAAAAATTATACAATAAAACATATGCGGAAACTTTAACTTGCCAACTAGGAATAGATCCTATTTTAGGCCAGTCAAATTGACAAATTTAGTTCATATCATAATTTTATATTACATTGTTTATTATATAACATATTATTTATATAAGGAAAAAAGTGTTAATATTGGAATTCCTCACATAAGCTTTAGTTAAATATACAATTTTGTACTTATAAGAAAAAGAATAAGCGAAGATAAAAAATAATATCTTATAGTACAAATTTAGTATCGAATGCTTATCTTTAACAATAAGTTTGGTTATATAAATCGCTTGGAAAAATCGAGAATCAAGATATTCTTCAAGCGTGATTACAAATATTATAATTAACGTGGATGTTTAATCGCTTGCAAAATCTTGGCACTTTCAAGATCTTGGCACTTTCAAGATCTTGGCACTTTTCAAATAACCAAAAAATTACCGAAAAAATTCGATCCATTTTGACATATCTCATCCCATAATTTAATTTTGTTTACAAGTCCCAAAGGAAACTTTCTCTAGATGAAAGCATCATACCATGGCGGGAAAGGCTAGAAATTAAAGAATTTAATGCATCATAAGGAATTTGATGTGATATTCTCGGGCAAATGGTTAGAGAAGCATTAAAACAAGTTAAGTGTTGTTGAAACATAAAATAAGAACGTGTGGAACAAAGCGACTTCAAGGTTTTCCCGAAGGCCTAAAAACGAAAATCCCAAACCAGGCCAAAGCATTTTCCGTCGAAGAAGTGAGGTGTTATTGTGAATTTGGAAATCTAACAGGATGAGGAACAGAATAGGTAAGTTTAACTATACTTTCCTTCAATCATACTTGAAAGCTGCAATATCGATTGAGAGACGAAACAACAAATTTGGAAAGCACAGGGTATTATTGAGTATAACAAATATATGAAAGGATCAGTAATTATTACTCTCTAATAAGAAGATCCCAAAAACGGACTAAAAGAGCTGTGTATTTATAAAGCTATGAATGCAACCAAAAGACTGACTTATAAACAATACTCAATGTTGCCAAATATTGAATAATGGACTTTGGAGTTTTCTGGAACTGATGTAAATTTTGAGGAACCGAGACCATCCACTTTACAATAACCAAAGAAAATCTTGAAAAACAATCCTCCAGGGAGATTATCAATGGACATGTAAAAATATAAAACGATAAAAATCGTCATCAGCGGTGAGAGAGCACTTATGTAAGAGACAATACCCAGTCATGTATGTTCGGCGCACAAAACAAAAGGTCTGACAAGTTAAAGTGTACAGTTTGCGACGTCCCTCTTCTTTAAGTATCATACTATATTAAAGGTGGATAGAAACTTAAAACTAATAGGTAGTGTGTGGTGAAAAACAATATACAATATTGCGTGAGCAATACGGGAAGCACATTATGGTAAGTGATTATTTTAAATTTCATTTGAAACAATAACCAATAATCAGTACCACGTTCCAATGGTTTTGGTCCGCTATAATTGCCACGACCGCGCGAGGGGGATTTTGCACATCAAGTATTTGAATGGGTAATAATGTATTACACTGACGACACTAGAGCTGTGGCAATTGTTTTGTAATGATTCCGGGCTGTGTAGTTTTTGTAATGATTCGGGCTTAGTGAAATATTTTATTTTTATTCGACAGATTTTTATAAAATACATATTAAACAAATTCGGCAGGATCTTTATTTCCGCCCTTTGCCATCGATCCGCCAGGGTTTAAAATCGCTGACGGACCGCTGAAAGAATTATATAAGGAAATATTTAGAGAATCAACGTAGTATATCAAAATGATAAGTTATCTATTTTCACTTTGCTGCATGGTGTTGTGTGCGGGAAGTGCATTTGAAGACGGTAGGTAAATTATAAAATACTTCCTATTATTTATTATTTGAATAATCATAAATTTGAATAATCATTTGATTATTATTGCTAAAATCCTTAATTTAAATGGGTATGGTAACTGAGTAATTAATTTGGAAGCACTCGAAATTAAAAAAGCAGTAAAAACTAATAGTCCTACACTTAACAATCCATTAGACGATTCTAGTAGTACAATACTACGACTGTTTCCAATAAACCATAAAAAAATCCCAGTCAATGTTCCAAAATCCCCTGTCAAAATTCCCTGTCGATATATTATTATAACCCATTAGTCTGCATTATTGTCTGTCGGTTTTTAAAATCCCCTGTTCAAAATTCCGTGCCGATATATTATTTTAACTTATAACCCATTAGTCTGCATAATTTTCTGTCGGTTTTCAAAATCCCCTGTTCAAAATTCCTGTCGATTTTCTATTATAACCCTTTAGTCTGCATTATTGTCCGGCGGTTTTTCCCTTTTCCTTTTCACTGACGTAAATATATCCTTTCTGTGTGTTATATTTTTATCTTGTTGTCTCACCGTGTATTTATATATAAGCACACATTATGTATTTCTTGTTTAGTATTAATTTTTACCCTGAAGACCCTTGAGCAAAGCGAAAACAGTCGGTAAATATTTTAATTAAAACTCGCGGTTTTACACAAAATTAGTGTTTTATTTTATTTTTTTATTGAATAATTATAATTTTAAAAAGAACATTATTTTGAAGATCGCCAATTTCTTTTATTTTTTAACGCAATTGTTTTTGAAAATGAATTAAAAACATTAATTATTTTTTTTTTAATTTCGGCTAACATTTTTTATTGCGCTTGACAGCTGTTCCGCCTGCCAAAGACATTGAGCGGACTCTCTGAAAAAAAAAAGAAAAAAAAAAAACAGATTTATTTAAACAAAAGTATCCGACACTCTAACCCCTACATTCTTCCTGCTATGCATTAAGTGACAGTAATGAAATGTTGTTTGTCTCAATGCAGTGGTAGTATGGGCAGTGTGTATGTAGATAGAGCCACTCACTCTATTAGCTGTGAAATAGACTGAATTCAAATTTTAAAAGAAAATATTGCCAAACTAGGGTTTAACCCCTCAAGCTAAATTGTTCGCTTTTCAGAACAACTCATATAGGTCTCGAAGCGGGTGGGTGTCTTACTATCTTGGTGAGAAATATAATCTAGAAGGTATTTGACAAAAAAATAACATATGTTTTAGGTATTTTTTATTAATTATTTTTACATGAAAAGACAAAAGAGTGAGGTGACGAAAACGTTTAAAACACATTTGTATAATGAAATATTGTGTATATATTTTTTTCTAAAAGCTTGAATTGGGTCATTTTTAAAACTTTTTTATCTTTGCATTCAAAATGTTTATCTCTATCTCTATCTCTACAATTTATAAATTAAAGTCCCCCGCGCAGTCTGTCTGTCTGTTCGCGATAAACTCGAAAACTACTGAACAGATTTTCATGCGGTTTTCACCAATAGATAGAGTGTTTCGTCAGGAAGGTTTAGGTATGTAATTTGTCAAGGATTTGTGTGAATTGGTTGAAACATAACGATAATTGTTAGAAGTGTCGGAAAAAATCAAGCCGCCTGGTAGCTTTCATCGAAAACGCTGCCTAATCCTTTTGGGATATAACAAAACAATGCATGGTGGGATATTCCTCTTTTATAGATCTACAAAAAACTCCCGCGAAGGCATATATCTATCTTTTACGGATAGGTTACTATACCCATTCTATCTTCTAAAAAAATGGTCACGTACATTGCGGTAATTGAAAAGTTATTTAGAAGGATACAGTGTTAATCCTTATTAACTTAAATACATTAGTTACCCCAAGCATTTCATGCACATTATTATAATCATTCACAGCATCTCTACGCGATAAACTCAAAGACGGCGGTGGTTACAAAGGTTGGATTTTACAAAGTGTTTTATTAGCCACAGCAACGCGTGGCCGGGTCAGCTAGTATTTAAAAAAATAAACGTTTATTTCGATCTATAAAAATTGAAAGCGTATTTCATCACCTCTTAAAAACATTTTTGTTGTCGAAAGCGTTTAAAAATATTCAATATATTTGGATTTTATTGCAAAGTCGAAATATTTTAATCTTCCAACAAGGCCCGAGGCCTGGGAGTTAAAATAAAATGGAAGAACAACGACCACGCGCAATGACACCGTGCCTCCAATCCGCGCCCGTCATGTTAAATATCACAATTATAAATGTACATTTATATACAGGGTATAACACGGCATAACACCCCAAAAACAAATAACGAATATATACAGGGTGTTAAGGGACGTACATAAGTAATGGACAGTTAGAGGCGGGTTGGTTAGTTAGGGGTTGGTCCGTTAGTCGGCCAACTAACTGAGTAACCAGTGACGACATGCGGAATAAATTGTTTTTTTGTTTAAATTTGAAAAAAAAAAAATTGAAAAAAAAGTCATCAAAAAAAGTCACCGGAGACCAAGTAAGTCAAGTACGTCCCTTAACAACACCCTGTATATATGTAGAGTATCTTATAAATACCTAATATTACAGTCAGTGAATAAAATATAATATATTCTGTCATTCTCTCTCGATACCAGTGGCGGGTCTGCAGCTAGAAGGGCTCTCCACCGAGAAGCCCCGGGTCACCGCACACAGCAGCACCAAGTCACTGCCCGAATATAAAGTAACTATAAATCAATTAGGTATATATACCGCACAAGACTCCCAACTACTCCCAACCGCCTGGAGCCACTAAGAATATGACATCTCCGATTGCCTGTAAGGCTGTTGCGGGGCTGAAGGTAAGTGAGTAAGAGATGGAGAAGAAGAACTTAGAAAAGTTCCTGGCTATTCAGATCTAGTCACCAAAAAAGGCTAAAGCCATTTCAAGCAACGAACGTGGTGAACTCCATCAAATGCACCTAATATGAGATTAAATTGTGAAAACAAATCAATCAAAAAATATTTATTTATTTTCAACATTATGAGTAAAATCTCTAACTAACTAACTAACTAACCATCACGCCGTTTCCCCGCAGAGGTAGGCAGAGAGGACGGACCGCCAAACATCCCGGTCTTGGCACACATTCCTTGCCTCGTTGACATTCATACAACGTCTCATACATTCTCTTCTATTATTCTGACTCTTGATATGGCCAGACTCAAGTATCTGATTCACTTGGTCGTGCCGTGTCTTTCTTGGGCGTCCTCGAATTCTTCTACTATTCACATCTGCGTCATATATTCTCCTTACACTCATTTCCTCGTTCATTCGCTCTACATGCCCAAACCATCGGAGCGTTCCTTTCTTGATCTTACTCATCACGCTTACATCAGCCTTGCATTCTTTGCGGATTTCCACATTTCTCACACGATCATACATGCTTTTACCACACATACGCCTCAGGGATCTCATTTCTACAGCGTTCAGTCTACTTTCATCCTTCCTCTGCCAGTTCCATGCCTCACTGCCATACATCAGGGTAGGTACCAGTACTCCATTATGGACGGCTAGTTTCGCGTCTTTGGACAGTTTTTTGTTGGTGCCAACGGCGTTCAGTCCTCTATTAATAGAGTTACCTGCATTCACCCTTCTTTCAATATCTCTATCAGCCTTCCCATCTCTCGTAAACATACTTCCCAAATAAAGGAACTCATCAATATTACAAATTGAGTAAAATCTCAATTTGTAATATTTAATTAAATGAAAACAATATTAGCGAAACTCAATCGAAAATCGGGAGACAAAAACATCAGAAAAAGATCACCTCTTGGACTGACTGACTCGAACCCAGGACCCTTTGCTTTCCGGGTGACAGCTCTAACCACTGAGCTATTTTCGATTGAGTTTCGCCTATATTGACTTCATTTAATTAAATTTTACATTTTCAGGATTTACTCAAAACGTTAAAAAAAACGAGTGTGCTTTTTTTAGACCGTTAACCGTTTAACCTTTAGACTTAAGTTAGCCTCTCAGTAACTGGGCGTACTGTACAGAGTACAGGGCCCGCCGATACTGCAGATAGTACACAACTCCTTTAGACTTAAGTTAGCCTCTCAGTAACTGGGCGTACTGTACAGAGTACAGGGCCCGCCGATACTGCAGATAGTACACAACTCCTTTAGACTTAAGTTAGCCTCTCAGTAACTGGGCGTACTGTACAGAGTACAGGGCCCGCCGATACTGCAGATAGTACACAACTCCTTTAGACTTAAGTTAGCCTCTCAGTAACTGGGCGTACTGTACAGAGTACAGGGCCCGCCGATACTGCAGATAGTACACAACTCCTTTAGACTTAAGTTAGCCTCTCAGTAACTGGGCGTACTGTACAGAGTACAGGGCCCGCCGATACTGCAGATAGTACACAACTCCTTTAGACTTAAGTTAGCCTCTCAGTAACTGGGCGTACTGTACAGAGTACAGGGCCCGCCGATACTGCAGATAGTACACAACTGTTAACCTTGTACAAATTGCACGTGCGCCCCACTGTTGAATTTGGCAGCCACCGTTGTTTTTTCCACTCGTTCTTGAGTTCAACAGCTCGGCTGTGGAACGATTTGCCGGCCCCTGTGTTTCCTCCCTCCTACAACATGGATCTCTTCAAGACCCATGTTAACACCTTCCTTTCCTCAAAAAGACCCCTCCACACAGCATATTCAAAGATGACATAGGCCCTGAGGAAAATTATTTTCATCAGGAAGCCCTGAGGAAAATAATTTCCCTCAGGGCTTCTTGATGTAAAAAAAAGACCACACGACTGAAGTAAAATTTCTTTAGCTCTTTCTATATGATAGAAACACTGCTCTCTCTTGCTCCTACAGTGTGATACAGACAATAGCCCTGTACTGTGTCTAGATATATGAAAAGTAACTGGTATATGTAAACGTAACGTAAATGTATGAGAGAATGAGAGCAAGAAAATGTTTGCTCGCATCTCTCTCTCTTGCTCCCACAGTAATACATGAAACGTAACTCTCTCTCTCTTTCTATCTTCAGTAACTTATATCTCCCTCGTTTGCCTCGTTTTTCGTAACGCTCTCGTCACGCATTCACCAGCTTACTCCCCATCTCAAGCGTACGTAAAGAAGTTTTACTTCAATAAATATTTTTTGGATTAGTAATTTGAAGTGGTAGCACGTTTTCCCGGAAAGCGAGAGGTCCTGGGTTCGAGTCCCAGAGGTGCTAATATCTTTTTCTGATTTTTCTGTTTTGTTGAGTTTCGCTTACTTTGTTTTCACTTAATTAAATATTAAAATTTGAGATTTTACTCATAAAGTTAAAATTTAAATAAAAAATTAATCCTAGACTTGCAGAAAGGTCAATAGACGTCGCATATTAAATAAAATGGATAAAGATTTATCCAAACACTATCTAGATAGCATTTAATTTGGGTTTAAATCTTGCAATCATACCAATAAAATATGCGTTAAGAAAAATGGAGATTTCCGTCACCCCTCTCCTACATGTCATTTCCCGTGCGTACCCGTTCCTGCCCCCGTTCCCTTCTCGTGTTCCCTTCGTTCTATTTCCTAATAAGTAATAGATAAATTGGTTTTGTATTTTGTATGTTAGCAAGGAATCCTGTATTTTGTATGTTAGCAAGGAATCCTGAAAAACGTGTAGGTAGTAAATTTTCGCAATTGATATAAGTTAATTTGTGAGTTATTTGCTTTATCGGTGTTATTGGCTTCTATGTGATGAAGAGTAGTGTATCAGGTAAGAGGCGTCTACTAATATCTACAGGAATTCCAAAACTGAAAAAATCGACCTAATATCTATGAGAACCAAAGTGCGTACGAATATCTACAGCTCAAACTGCTGACTAATATCTATGAGAACCAAAGTGTTGACGAATATCTACAGCTCAAACTGCTGACTAATATCTATGAGAACCAAAGTGTTGACGAATATCTACAGCACTGGCAGAGGTCGGATTTGCAATTATGTATAGCATATTGGAATGACGTAATATTGCGTATGCAGTTTAAAAAACTTAATTTATGTAAGTATGTATGTAAAAATCCCTAATATCGGACTATTGGACACATTTAGCTGATTAGTCCAACCTACGCTCTGTAGATATTAGTTCAACCTACGCTCTGTAGATATTAGTCAACACTGGAACCGTCATAGATATTCGTCCGACCTTAGCTCTGTAGATATTAGTCAACACTCTGAAGTTCGTAGATATTAGTTCAACATATGAGCTGTAGATATACGTCCGACATACAGGCTGTAGATATTAGTAACTGGAGTCATCTGGTATGTATCATTTACACTTTTTTATTTTTTATTTTGTAGAAAAAACAGATACAGACATAAATTGTTAAGAATACACAAAACAACAACTAGAGAACTCGCCTGCATCCAAACTACTTCTCACTGATTTACTTAAACAGCAGATAAAAACATATACAAATAGTAGGTATGTTTACTTATGAATAGGGAAAAATATACATTAGAATATTATTTTACAAAGAGAAGATGAGAAAAATGCACAATTACTTTATTAAAGTTTACAAACAATTTTCGGAATAAAAAAATAGAGGGGAGATTAAAAATTATACGTAAAATTTTCAAAAATTTAACCTTGAAACGCCTCAAAAGATTTTCATGAATTGTAGCTTAGAACCATCTCGATCACGTCAGCTTTTAAACAAAAAAACGCATCATAATCGGTCCATTAGTTTAAGAGCTTAGCAGGGCTACGACTGTTTTCAAATTCGGTGATTTTAGTTTCGGACATTTATGTAACGTCGCCCGTGTCGTTTCTTGAATTCGGCAACGAAAAATCCTCGACGAATTTGTAAATAATTTCATAACGCCTCTTCTTATCTAATTCCGCGGCATTTGTTCCTCGCGTCAAGTTATAAGGCGTCGACTTTACCGTAAAACTCATGTGTAATTATGTTCACAGAAGATGCACCGTTCTCAGGGGTATAAAATCAGTTTTATTTGAGTTTTGGCAGAAAGGAATATTTTTCAATGGAAATTATGTCTTTTTCATCTCAAAGTATGTATTTGGCGGTTATTAAATACTACTTTGATGAATCGAAAATTATTTTTGTTATTAATTATCACAAAGAAAAAAATATTTTTGTCTTTGATTTTCTTTCACAACTGGACATATTTATTGTGAATAATATAACGGTTGAATAGACGATTATGTAGATACTTTTATTAATCCTTTTTTTAATTTTTTTTATTTAATATTTGTAACAAAATTGAACATAAGATAATATTCACGTTTTGTGTGAGTTCTACTCAAGTTCTGTTATTATATCATTATAAGCCAGTTGCATCATAAAAATTAAATATCACAGAACTTGAATAGAACTTTCACAGAACTCGAAAATTTACTTCAAATATTTGATGATTTAAAACCAATTATAAATTTTTAAGGATAATTTTTTCAATCGGTTTCTTGTGCGTTGCTGGCAGATCATCTATTTTCTCGATTCATTACCTTTCACCGCGGAATGGATTCATATTTCCATCACTCCTGGACACACTGACCCCTGATTTCTAATCACCTCTCATAACCTTTTCCTTTCTAAAACTTTCTCTCCTTCGTTTACATAAAAACCCTCCACTTCAAACGTATTATCGACTTCAAAAATACCCATAACAATAAGTTGATATGAATATCAAACGAATTTATATATAAGTAAGAGTATATATAAAGTCAAGTATGTTTGCTCATCGCAATGGCTGAACCCTGCCGAACCAGCCAAACCATGCCCCAAGCGAAAATTGACTCCAAAAAAGTTACTTGTGAGCGTTTGGTCGACTAGTGCTAGTGTCGTTCACTATAGCTTTCTTAAATCTGGCCAGACGATTACGGCAGATGTCTATTGTCAGCAACTGCAAACCATGATGGAAAAGCTAGCTGCTAAACAACCGAGGCTGGTTAATCGCTCTAGGCCACTGCTGCTTCATGACAACGCTAGACCACACACTGCACAACAGACGGCTACCAAATTAGAGGAGCTTCAATTGGAATGTCTAAGACATCCACCGTACTCTCCGGACCTTGCCCCAACAGATTATCATTTTTTTAGAAATTTGGATAACTTCTTAAAAAAATAAAATTCAACTCCGATGGGGCAGTAAAAACCGCCTTCATAGCCTAGTCAACCTGTGTTTTTAGATGGAAAAAAAATATATAAAGTTAATTTTTTCCCCATCGACTACTATAATTTAGACAAGTGTTTAGCCAAAAGTCCTCGCCCCCGCCCCCCTTGCTCCCCCCCTGTGCCCCCCCAAACATGAAAAGTGTAAGGGTTTCGTAAATCACGTCTATCTCAATTACTGAACAACATATCGGATTGCAATTTATTTTATTCTCTCTGCTGTAATATTGTCTACAATTAATGTCCAGTTAACTTTCGTCGTAACTTTTACTGTTTGTTTGTAATTCGTATGTAAACATTCCTCGAATAGCAATAACATCAAAGCTGCCTGGGTCATCATGTGAGCTCTATAAGACTTAGCGTAAGCATGTCCTGACATAAAGTAAGGAATCGTTGATTTTCCATAAACAGAGGTCCACATTTCTTCGAATCCACTACCTTCCATAAACTTTCTTAAGCAACCAAGGAAACTCATTTGAAGATGGAATTCGCCTAGTCTGACGAATACTCCAGATATTTCACTTTCTGTAGAAGAACTTACAACAATGTCTACTGCTTTCAGGAAAAGTGGTTGGTCAAATGTGACAATACACGGCTGGTCAGCTACCTTGCTTTCTTTAGAAACGTAACTAAGGGCAGAATAAATAGCAGTCAGATTTCCTGGATCTATGTTTATGAAAGGCAAAGCTAGTACATAAGATGGTTCAAAGTTTTGTCTACCATCGAAACAGTTTCGCATGTATCCAGACCATCCAGGTAGTGAAACTGGCACAAAAGAAAAACAAATAACACAAGACACGTCCTCCATTTTGGTTCACAAAAACAAACACAAACCGTAAAACACAATCACTAACACACGAAACACGGACACTCGCGACGCGACCCTCTCTCTGGACTCTGACCTTGGCATGATTCACTCTGCATGCAACAACTCTGGCATTTTTAATTGCTGAAATCTTGAACTGATACCAGTAAGCATTATTTTACTTCTTCAGTAAAACTAAATTTTAAAGCAATTGACAAAAAATACAATAAATAAGTATAAACAAACATGAGTAGTGCGGCAATGAATCGGCTGCCGCGGAGCGCCGCAGAGATGGTGCGCACCAAGCATTCACGGTTGATATCTGGTGTTTTCTTGCCATAAAGTACACATTAAAATATATTATTTCAGAGCTCATAGAAAGGGCTATAACCTTTGTAGGAAACATTTTTTCATAAAATATCGGCCTGAAAAGTTCAGTGACAAAAAGTAAAATTTCGTTTCAAAAACTATACAAATTTTTACTTTTTCATATGAATTACAAACAAACGGTAAAAGTTACGATGAAAATTTACTGGATATTAGTTGTAGAAAATATTATAAAAAAGAGAATAAAAAAAGTTTCAATCCGATATGTTGTTTAGTAATTGAGATAGACGCGATTTACAAAACCCTTACACTTTTCATGTTTGGGGGGCACAGGGGGTGGAGCAAGGGTGGTAGGGGCGGGGACTTTTGACAAAACACTTGTCTAAATAGTAGTAGTCGATGGGGAAAAAATTAGCTTTATACTATTTATTTCCTTCAACTGGTGTTCTACGACACAGGTTGACTGGACTATCAAAGATTTTATTGATTCCCGTCCGATTGGTTTTTTTAGTAAAGGGATCGATGAATACCTATGAGATGGCAAAAGTACATAGATAGCAATGGTACCTTTGATTAAATAAATATATAATATTTTAAAAAAAAAGACTTTATGTTCCTCCCATACAAAACGCCAATTTCATATGTAAGGACTTAATATTTTAAAATTAGTAAATTGTGGAATAATATAAAAAAATCAAATAAAATTTAACGCTAGTCGAGAGCCTTACCAAAAATGACAAAACTAGTAATGAAAGAAATATTTTATAAAAAATAAATATTTTAAAAATAAATATTTCTAAAAGTGGACAAAACTAGGATGTAAGGAATACTTTTTATGTAAATAATTTAACGAAATTACATTAAGATTTTTTTTTTAATATGTATTTATTTAACACCGAATTATGCATATCATATTATAGTTTCTTATGTAATTATTAGAAAGATTTATGTAATTTATTTTCAATTGTTTTTTTTTTATTATCATAAAAATAGAATATTAAATGTTTGCGTTGAATATCCCTGAAGCCAACGCCGACTGAATTCGCCCGCGCAACTATTGTGGATGGTAAATTAAAGAACATTGTAAAAATGTCAGTTTAATAATTCTCACAATGTATTCAGATCTAGTAAATGATTGATGTTTTTGGTGATTCTGTTTTTACTTAAATCACGCGGGACAGCGTCGGGGGCGACCGTTCTCGGCGATGCCTGTTCGCGCAATGGAATTGATTGATCAAAGTGGTATTTATATATACTTACGAATATCGAAGTAAACCAAGTAAATCATTGGAATTTAATAAATATTTTTTTAAATTGACTTACTTAAAATACTGTTTAATTGGATGATATTTTTATTTTATTAACTAACCTGTTTTTTGGTACATTAAAACGATTTTAAAGTTGACTGATTTATGCAGTTTTTTTAATAGTATCACATCGTAATTTAGGTAAAAAGGCTCTTTAATTAAAAAATGTAAAAATGAGCGGGCATAGATTGAGATGTTTTCTATCTAAAAATATTTTTTTTCTTTTGTTTCCTTCTTGTATATGACCACATAAAAATATTTGCAGGTCGATTGAGATTTGTTGAAAAAAGCTATTTTTAAAACAGTAGTAAAGTAAGAAAAATATTTTTTTAAATGTAACTATCATTCTTTTGATTTAACTTTTTTTTTATTCGTACAGTCATGGACGAAGGCGACTTAGAAAACGCACAAAAACCATTAAATATTGAAAAATCTCTCGTACCATCTTAAGAGCTACGATGCTCCAGACAGATAGACACACAGACACACAGAAAGTTAAACGTATCCTTGCGTTGGGGGTTAATAAATCAAAAAATAATGTTATTGATAAATCAAAAAAGATAAATGTTCGGTAAAGTATAAACAAAGTATGTCTTAGTTGTTTTTCTTTGTAGGAAAACAGCCTTCAATTTTCTACCTAAAGTACTGTGTATCAAATAATTCGTCGGAATCTTTCGGGTTTTGATTTTGATTAAATGATTTGCACATTATTTTGATTGGATCCTTGACACCAGCATTTGTATACGCGTCCGGCTAATGGAATAAGTGGTTGAGCCTGGTTATTCTTAGTGGTAAGTATTTTGATTATTAGTTTGATTAAGTCTGGACAATACATATATAACATTGTTGCAGATTTAATACAGGGTCATGAGATCAAGGTACGTTCACCGGTCAGTGGAGTTGTTATAATTAATTCGAGAGTACATTTATGTTGGTGCGCTCATTCTGAAAGAGATTTCTTTTGGATAATTTCAATATTGTCTTAATGGATACCGTAAAGTGGAGTCCATATGGAGGTGCAGTATTCATGTTGATAACGGACCAGCGAATAGAAAAGAAGAAGGTGGGTTTCGGGTTTTGGAAATTCGCGGTTGTGCTGATAGGTAACAAAACCTAGCAATCCTAGCATGCAGTAAGCTTTATTCATAACTAGCTGGTACCCAACATGCGTTGCAATGTCATTTAATAAAGAAATTGTTTCTCCCTGGGTGTCCTTTCCCATTTGTCCCATTCCCCTTCCGCCTCCTCTTCTTCTCCTGAGTCCTCTTCCCCTCTCGCGTTCCCACTCCGTCACCCCCACGTTCCGTCTCCCCACTCCACTCCCCCCTCCCTTCCCCCGTCCCCGCGAACCCCCCTCCTGAGTTCCCCTTCACCCTCCCAGATCCCCCTCCCCCCTCCCAGGTTCCCCTACCCCTCCCTGGTTCCCCTCCCCCATCTCTCTCTCCTTCCCGCTTTCCATAGCAATAGCAGCTTCTTCGCGTGCCACCAATAGTAATTTTTTATACAAATTTCATAATGCCAGAGCTCACCCGAAGTTTTATAAAAACCTTGTCCTGACAAAAACGAACACACAAAAAAAGAATTATCCAACTTGGTGCAGTCGTTCGAAAGTTATGCGCTTAGCAACACATTCAGCGATTCATTTTATATTATAGAAGATATTCTCAATGAGCGCATCGAAGTGGACTTTGAAGTCAAATACGCCTAGATCTCTTACAGTAAAAGTGCTCGTCCGAATAATTGTGTATGATAGCGTTGTGATTTTTAGTGAAGCTTATTTGTTTACATTCGTTGTAACTAAGGTAAATTTTGTTTTCATGGAAAATGCTTCGAACCTTCTTACTAAGTCTCTTTGGAGTAGAAAATCGTTTAAAACCCGTCTGCTTGTTTAGGAATAAATTCATCCCAAAAAACATAATTCCGTTACATTTTCATAAGATCAAAAACGTCCCGTGCGACCTTACATTTTAAAAGCTATATATCTCTCTTCCACTCATGTAAACATATGTATTTTTTTTAACCAGAAAGAGAACGAAATAATGCTTCTTATTGTCTTTGAAATATGAAAGCTACCTTGCATAGATATTTTAAAATCTCGATCCAAAGTGACAATTTCAGAATTTACGCGCGAAACTGTGGCTTTCGGATTGTGAGGTGCGAATATATTGAACCAAGCAGACGGGTTAAATTCCTTTCCAATATCTTTTCATACTTTTTACAATATCCTTTCCAATACATACACAAACTCATCCACCTACTGAAGAAGATACTCTCAGTATCGATATAAAATATATCGATATAACTAATGAAGATACTCTCAGTATCGCCCTGGTATAAGACCACCATTAAGAATTGAAACGTTGCTTGAAATGGCTTCTGCCGTGTTTGGTGACCAGATATGAATAGCCAGGTACTTTCCCAACTTCCTCTTCCCTATCTCCTTCCCCTCCCCACTGCTTTCAGCCTCACAACATGCCCCAATTGGGGATGCCATAGTCCCACTGGCTCCAGACGGGAGAAGTTGGGACTCTTGTGCGGTATTCATGTAAAAAAAAAACCTACTCCAAGTACCTATTAATTATTTATAACTATGTATGTATATTGCACACTGTTTTTGTGCTCTCTTTCCAACATCCTAACTTAGGACTTATTTATTGATCGTTCGTATTTGTAGGAATCTCTGTCTGCTGTGAATCTGGTCAGTCCTGCTCCAACTCCTTTCGACTCCGACTTCGTCTACAGGCTTAGGAGTACTTCGGGGGCTACATGCATCCTGCTCAAGGCAGACGCCTTGCTGGTTATCACTTATAATGATATACACGGAGAACGAGTGGTACGTACTCTTTATTGTTCTTTGAATGGTGGGGAAAGTAAGTGGAGGTCAAAGTAGGATGCTGAATTGACGTCATCTGGAATCACTTGGTTCGGCACAGATATTTATTTATTTATTTAATACAAACGGCATAAGTATGCCATAAACACTAATTACATGTCACAAATTCATATTCAAAATATCAGTAATGATAAAACAGTGTATGTATAACAGTTAGTTGTGACGATACATTGGGAAGTGACAACAGAGATACCTTTACATGCAAAAATCTATAACACAAATAAAATTAGTAGTGATTTAAAAAATGTGATAGCATAGCCTTCTTGTACCCATGTTCCGTGCAGTTAAATAGATCTATCACATCTGCATATCTATTAGTAACTTCATGTAACCTAGGTAAAAGTGAGTGTTTCGTATACTCAGTCCGATTATTGTTACATTTAAAAAGGATTTTAGAACGAGTGGTTCTCGTGGGAATATGAAATTCAATGAGCTTATTTAAATCAGGACTGTCTATGCTACCATTTACAATTTTGAACATAAATATTAAGTCGGATATAATTCTTCGATCTGAGAGTCTTAATAAATTTAATTCTTTCATCAAGTAATTATAATTTATGTTTTCAATGGGAATACCGAGGTTAAAATTAATGTGTCTTAAGAATTTGTGTTGAATTTTTTCGATTGAATCTGAATGTATTTTAAAATGGGGGGACCAGATCGAGGAGTTATATTCGACTTGACTACGTACTAAGGATGTATACAAAATTTTTAAAGTTGAAATATTCCTGAAACCTCTGGAATTTCTAAGAACGAAGCCAAGCATTTTGATACCTTTATTATAGATTGAGTTTATATGGGATATAAAGTTTAATTTAGAGTCAAAAGTTATGCCCAGGTCATTAATTTCTTCGACAGAGGTAAGGGTAGAGTTGTTAAGTTCATATGGATGAATAATTGGTTGACTTATTCTGTAAAAACTTATTGAATAACACTTATTTATGTTCAGATAAAGTTTGTTAAGAGAACACCAACTAATTAATTTGTTTAAATTATTTTGTAGACAGGCACAATCTTCAGCGGTTTTGATGATTTTAAATATTTTTAAATCATCTGCAAAAAGCAATACATTTACATCTTTATGCCATAACTGTCAATATCGTATCCACAATTAACATATTTGTGAACTTTTCATCCTGGTTAACATTTTATGTTAAACCGTTTTAAACAGTTTGTATGTTGAATTATCCCTCAGCAAAACTTTGAATGCGTTTTTCTCTAAACTTTTATAACACGTTTTTCAACCTAATTGACAACATATTAAATAAACTAAACCTGCGATTTGCATGCACCAAGTCATAAACTGTTTGAAATTCCAGTGTTATGGCACAACGTAGGGGAATCTAGATATAGAAATAAAAAAAATAGCGGAATGGCGAATTTTATTTTCGATTTTTTATGGAAAATTTTCTCGTTCATAAAAAAAAATAAATACAAAAGGGCCCTTTATAAAAAAATCTTACGTGTTGCCGTAGTGACATAATGATTGGATTTTCAAACAGTTGAAGACTTGATGCATGCAAATCGGATGTACAGTTTTTCTATTACGTTAGTTCAAAAAATGCGTTCAAAGTTTTACTGAAGCATAATTCAATATACAAACTGTTTAAAACGGTTTTATAAAAAAGCTGTATCTCCGTAAATTTTAAGAATTTCCTTATTTTTTCATGTTTTTTTTCCATTTATTTTGGTGAGAGCATTATTTACAAATGTATCTTTCAGAAAATGAAATAAAAAAAAATTGCATTTTTTTAGAGTGTTCTGGTCTAGGTTTTATCGAAAATGTCGACAACTTGTTATTGCTCCCAAGCACAACTGCAGGCCGCTAACGAACAAACAACATTTTACAACGACTAAGGGTTTCTAATTTATTTGACGTGAACTGTTGTTTGTCCGTTAGAGGCCTGCAGTCGTGCTCGGGAGCTATAACAATTTGCCGACATTTTCAATAAAACTTATAGCGATCGACAATGTTAGATACCCTGGTATCTAAAAGCCTTGTTTAGGATTTGATTAAGGGACCGATGATGCATTTACCTAAGACCAGAGGCCCGTGTGAAATGAATAAAAAGTTTGTTAAATTACATCAACTTCTTAAACTAGAAGGGGGGGGGGCTTATTCAGCTTTGCCGCCCTCCCCTCTGACGGGCTTAGTCTGCCACTGCCAAGAGGCCTTCAATTAAGAGCGTTTAACCAGCCAGCGGACGAAAATCCACATTTCGTCGAAAGTTGTTCTTCCGATCGTGCAGGGCGGTTACAATGAGAAAGATTGATTATTCTCCGTACCAGCTTTTTTAAATTATAACTCAATATCAAATTTATTTCAATCCAAATTAGCTTTAATTTATACCTTCATCCAAAGATGCTGAAAGGCGTGATGATAAAACTATTAAAATAGTGTACTTTTTGTAGTTATTTTTTGATATTAAGTATTTATCATTTTTCAATAATGTCTAAATTTAATAAGAATGTTAAAAAAATCTGAAATATATTAGTTTGTAAGTGCGCAAATAAATACACAAATGCACCAATTTTCGTCAAGAAACACATGTACGTACATATTTTTTAATGATTTTATTGAAAGTAAAATTAAAATTCTAACACATAACTTTGCTAGATAATGTATTGATTTATTTTACTGCATGATTACATTATTTGAAATGGGTGTGGTATAATACAAAAACTTTTTTGAAAATTGAACAAATCTGCCAACGACCTACGAAATAACCTTATTATACTAAAAATTTAAAAAAATCTAAAAATTTATTACATAACTATGCTAGATAAAAGAACAATCTTTCGAAATCCATTTATAATTTTTTGTGGAAAAGAGTCAATACGTCTAAAAACTTTTTTGAAAATGACGTATTTCCGGCTTTCTCTGGTAATGCCCTCTTAACTCCGTTCCAGCTTGGCGAAACCAAGTTGTTGTTTAAATATAACTAAAGACCTCTATAACTAATTTACTTCCGTTTAGTGTCAGTAGGTACTTAGTGTGAGGAATGTAAATCCGTAGACAGAAGAAATAAGAAATCGATATTCGCTGGCAATAAATACTGCAGGCCTTTTTTTTACGAATTGATAATACAAAATGTCAGACGCCAAGCATGACGTGAACATATCAATAAGTTGGAAATGTTGAATTGAAATACTAACCTAAACATGCATTGGCAATTTTCATTTTCTTATTGACACTAAACGGGAGTTAATTAGTTAATGAGGTCTTTAAACATATTTCAACCATTTTTGTTTCTCAAAGATTGAACGGAATAAATTGATTGCGACATAGGGTTCAGACGCTTAAGTATTAGAAGGTATATATCTGTCTTTAAACGTAAAAAATGTTTGAAAAAACCCGTTTAACTAAATTGAAAGACGGTTCACACGTGTCAATTTGCTTTCAGGTGTCGAGTTGATCAACTAAAATCGAACCGTCTGAACCCTGAACCTTCCATTAAATGCATTATTTAAGTCTATGGATCAAGTATCCGACTTTATTTCAGAGAGCTTTGTTAGTTTAATACGTTCATTAAATAATTCAGTATTTTTGCATACCGAACGACATTATTAAAATAAATGCGTTTATTTATTTATTTTTATTTATTTATTTACGCCTATTTATGCTTTTACATACATATATATAATAATATTAACGAAATTATACTAGTAAATAGTTCAGGAAACTACTGTTTGAAACACTTGCACAAAAATAAATATAAAGTAAAAATATTAGGTATTGAATTTGAACCACTCAGGATGTAGGTACAAAATACAAAAAATCCGAAATAGTTTTTTTTCTTTCCGCCAACAAAATACTGTCAATGTGTTAGTCAATTTTAATAGCTTTATCAAAATATTCCCCTATTTGATGAAAAAAAACTTCAATAAGGTACATGCTTATATAATAAAATTGATGTACTATATATATCAACAACATCGGAGTATTTGTTTCCAAGCTGTTGAATCCGTCGCATAGGAGTATAATATTGGCTTGTTGACTTAGAATTACTACAATAATATGGTAGGTACTGTCTTGTGACTGACCTGCCTGGAGTATGAAAAGAAATTACATATAATAAATCAGGGGTATCAAACATTGAATTTATGATTTTATACAAACAAGTTAAATCGGAAATGATTCTACGATCAGATAATTTTATTAAATTTAATGAACAAAGTACGTTATCGTAATTTAGGCATTCATTAGGAATGCCCATTTTAAAATTCACATATGTTAAAAATTTATTTTGGATTCTTTCAATCGCATGTGAATGAACCTCATAATTTGGGGACCAAACCGTGGAATTGTATTCTAAATGACTCCTCATGAGTGACATATATAATGTTTTTATAGTATTGACATTGTTGAAATCACTAGATACCCTTAAAATAAATCCCAACATTTTCAAAGCTTTATTGGTTATTATTTCTGTATGCTTGATAATATATGCTTTATTGTCAGTTAACCGAAACTTATCTGACATTTCGGAGGCCGCGCTAAAATTAATCAACCGTCACGCCGCGCCGCGTCGGTCGGAATATGTATAACAGTCCTAGAGTCCTAGACCGCCCCAGCAAATTTTGATAAATCACAATAATAGATGACGGATTTGGTATTGATATAGGGTTTTATCGATCGACGATGCTATACCTCCCGGTATTTAGTCCCTGTCGATAGGTTCACATCATGAAGTTTTTTACTCTTTCGTATATTCTTTATGTATAATTGTGATATTAACGCCATTGCTGAAATTACCCCATGATATTTCTGGGTTACTTGTATTATGTTCCGGTCAATAGATTCACTTTTTAGTTTTTTATTTTTATTATATGTATGAAATACATTGCGCAGATCCGTGAAAATCATAGGATAGTCTGAATCTTCGACTAATCAATAATAGATTATAGGTGGGAAGGTACTGTTATGAAGCAGTGTTGAAATTATTATCTTTTTATTTTAAAATATGAACACTGCTTTAAAACATCGATCCGTAGCAGCACGAACTATTAAATACCCGTTTAATTATTAACTATGGTTTTTTTCAACGAGAGGAGGGGCAACACCGAGGTTACAGGGGGCGGTAGTTTTCCGGTTCCGGGAAAGAAAGAGAAGAAGAAACACGCTCGCTTCGATGATGTTTTGGGCAGCATCATAGCTGCGACAGTCGACTAGTATTTTAATGTATTAATATTTTAAAAGGGACGTAATGTTTAAAAACAAACGAGTGCCGGGTTACTTCCATCCTACTCGAATACGAGAAATCTTTTGTGCAACGGTAACGGTAAAGTTAAATGTGCCGACATTGTCGTTCCGCGTTGTCCGGACGAATAATTGGAATATATCATGGCGATCGGTTATTTATAACATCGCGCCGATCACGCTCACGGGCACCTGCCGAATATCGACCGTAAGATCGGTTATTTTATAACATCGCGCCGATCACGCTCACGGGCACCTGCCGAATATCGACCGTAAGATCGGTTATTTTATAACATCGCGCCGATCACGCTCACGGGCACCTGCCGAATATCGACCGTAAGATCGGTTATTTTATAACATCGCGCCGATCACGCTCACGGGCACCTGCCGAATATCGACCGTAAGATCGATTCCTTTATTGCACGAAATACCCTGGACACGCGCTCCGCTGGGTGATAATAAGATCAACGCGAGCCGTACCAGATCGGAAGTCCCTTCATGCTCCCTGGCGCGCCCTGTACCCTCGCTGGAAGGGAATTACATTTGGCCCTAATTCACATGACGATCGGCATCGTCTCCGGAAATTCAACATACATGAAGGAGGTCCTGTCTTGCCGCGGAGGAGACTGTATGATAACGATCGGGCTGACCATCCGGTTCATCCCGGCTGTCCTGTGGTGATGTGTTGCGGTTGACCAGGAAGTGTAGGAAACCTTAGTTAGTTTAGATTGCATTCGGTCGTTGGGGTGAGTCACTCTGTTTTATTTTGTTGTCATATGCTTTCAGTGCAATACATGTTATATTTAAATTCCCAAAGTGAAACTTATGTTTTATTCAAATACCCAAATAAGCAGGAGCCCTCATTTTCATGCCCCGCCTGAGTTGGAGATTATGCTCTACTTGCCACGGAAATAAATCTGCTACTGTAGATTTATTGGCACTCGGAAATCCGAAAAGTCTTTGGCAAAAAAAATACTGATGCTAGTAAAACATATTTATCTATACACCCCCATACAATTTACACGTAACATTTGGCGCTCAACGCGGTTTGGCACGTTAATTGGTCTCCTGCGGGTTACATTAGTGTTAAGTCATGATCTTGCATTTGCTCGTGCTCAGTAAATAACCCAGGGTATGTTTGCATTGTCAACAAGTCAACTTAACCTCAATCTTTGAATGTTATTTTCATAGAAGTGTCAGATTTCAATCAAAGACAATGCTTCTTCTATGATAAGTTAAAAAAAAGTATTTTTTTTTTACATTAACTCCACACAGGAGGCCCTGAGGAAAATAATTTCCCTCAGGGCCTATGTCATCTGGGATGCTGTGTGGAGGGTCTTTTTGAGGAGAGGAAGGAATGAACATTGGTCTTGAAGAGACCCATGTTGTAGGAAGGAGGAAACACAGAGGCCGGCAAATCATTCCACAGCCGAGCTGTTGAACACAAGAACGAGTCGAAGAAACGACCCGTTCTCATGTGACAAATGTCTACTGTGTACAAATGTTGGGCACGCGTTTGGCGTGTTTCCCGACTATGCACCGGTGCCGAAGGGATCAATGATGCTAGTTCCTCGGAGCATCTTCCATTGTAATACCGGTAGAATAAGGATAGCATTCCCACCCGACGCCTGTGCTCTAAAGATTGCAATCCATCTGTTAAGATGGGAGAATCTATCAAACGGACCGCCCGTTTCTGCACAGAGTCGAGGGTATTTTTCAGGTATTTTGGAGAGACCAGAGGTGGCTGCCAAATTCAACCGTGGGGCGCACTTGCGATTTGTACAGGGTTAGCAGTTGTGAACTATTAAAGTATCTGCGGGCCCTGTACAGTACGCCCAGTTTTTGGGAGGCTTACTTTACTCTGGCTTCGATGGAGCCCCCATACCTGAGCTGGTCACTTAGGGTTACACCAAGCATATCAATGGAGGGCCTGTTCGGAAGATTGCTTCCGTTGAAAGAGACTATATTTTCATTGCGATCCCTTTTAGACGTAATCAGACAAGATTGGGTCTTTGAAACATTTAATTCAACGAGATTATTTTTACTCCAAGAGAAAACACTCTCGAGGTAACCGTCCATTCTTTGCTTCAAAGCCTTACGAGCTGTTAGAGTTTGTGAGCCCTTTGGGGGCTTGTCAAACAAAAAGCTATCATTAACTGTTCTGTCATCCGCGTAACAGTGAATTGGTGCACATGACAAAAGGTCGTTGAAGTGCAACAAAAACAGAGTTGGAGACAGAACCGATCCCTGCGGGACGCCAGCATTTATCGAGTGAGAGGAAGAGGTGAAACCATCGACTACCGTCTGAATCGACCTCTCCCTCAAGAAGTCGGCAATCCACGTATACAAGGATGCGGGAAGTCCGTAAGAATGCAGTTTGTTGACAAGTCCTCGGTGCCAAACCCGGTCAAAGGCCTTGGATATGTCCAGTGCAACCGTTTGGGTCTCACCGAAACGTTCCAGGCATCGCCCCCAAACATGCGTCACATACGCGAGAAGATCGCCGCCGGAATCCGTATTGACGGTCGTTCATAATTTTGTTCTTCTCGAGGTATGTGAGCAGTTTGTCGTTGATCACACGTTCCATCACCTTAGACAGAACTGATGTGATCGCTATGGGGTGGTAGTTGGCCGGGTTGGAGCGGTCACCCTTCTTTGGAATAGGATGGATAACCGCTTTTTTCCAACCAGAGGGCACAGAGCCAGTCTTCAGGGACAGTTTAAAAAGCTTCGTCAAAATTGGAGCTATTTCTGCAGCGCACCTTTGCAGTACCAGGGCAGGTATTCCGTCAGGCCCACTAGCTTTATTAACATCAAGCCCTCGTAAAACATGGAGTACTTCCCGATGCCGGATCCTCAGCTTTTTCATACGAAAACCGCAGTGAGGAACCGACGTCGGGACAGCACCTTGGCCATCGAGGGTTGAGTTATCCGCAAACATTTTACCTAGTAAGTTAGCCTTTTCGGTGGCGGTGTTTGCTAGTGAGCCGTCAGGTCTGGTAAGAGGTAGCAGACTGGATTTGCAGAAATTGCGACCTATTGAGCCCGCAAGCGACCAGAATTGCCTGCTGCCATGCGGGCATGCAGTCAGCTTTCTGCTGATCTGCTGGTCGTGCTCGAATTTTGACCTATTTATGATTCTCTTGGTTTCCTTTGCCATTTTGTTGTAAGCTGTTCTGTCTTCGGATGTTCTAGATATGTTGTAGCCTTGGTAAGCCGCGTTTTTTCGTTGCACTGCTTCAGCGCATTGTCGACTGAACCACGGCTTTGAGCCTACACCAGTTTCCTTAATAGTAGATTGGATGAGGCCATCCATCGCGGATGTGATGACCTCACCAATTTCCTGGGCACATCTTGAGGGATCCGAAGTCCGAAAACAGACAGCTGACCACGGGAAAGCATTAAAATGTGCCCGCAGACCGAACCAATCTGCTGACCTATAGTGCCACACTTTTCTCTTCAGCCTCTCGTTTGGTGGTCTGAAGTTTACAGGGATTGATGTCGTCACCAGGCAGTGGTCGGACGATCCTAAAGGCGCTGTGACTTCAATACTGTAACCGTGTGGCACAGTAGTTAAAAATAGGTCTAACAGATTGGAACGGTGAGACTGGACATCAGGAACCCTTGTAGGCTCCTGAACCATTTGCTCCAATCCATAGCAAAGGGCAAAGGATTCCGCTTGGCGTCCAGCCGAGTCTGTTGATCCTGAGAACTTCAACCGAGGTTCGTTATGAACATTGAAGTCCCCCAGGACCACAAACTCTGCCATAGGGTAGCGGGGCAAGAGGTCATCAATAGTGTCGCTTAAATGTTTGAAGAGCTCGGACGTGTCTGATTCGCTAAGGTTCGGTGAGCGGTATAAACACGCGTAGAATCTTATCGTACTGGCAAGATTGACGCGTACCCACATTACGTCAAATCTGGAGTTTTCCAGATTCAACAGTCGCACACAGTTGACGTCAGCTCGACTATAGAGACATACACCTCCTTTAGGTCTGAACTTGCTTGCGAGGGTGAAGCCCGGGCAGTCCAGATAGGAGGCGTCTACAGGCTCGGCTATCTGCCTTTCAGACAGGAATAGTAGGTTGGGGCGTTGAGAAAAAAGGTGGTGGTGGACGGAGTTTAAGTTGGTATGCAGGCCGCGAATGTTGGTGTAATTCACCAACATTTTTGGCCTGCGCCGGGGTCGCCTACTACTCGCCGCTGTAATGCTGTTAATTTTTGTTGTTTGTATATATTTATTCAAAAATATAATTAATAATTGTCTATGGTTGAAGGCTGATGATAAAAGGTAAACATCATCTATGTAAGTTGATGTTTATTATTGACAAATGTCAAAGGTGACAGTTTACGGTATGTTGTGTTTATATCGTACATGAATTCGTATTACATATTTAAATGAACTGGTAAACTAAACGAATAATTTATTATAATCAAGTGAATGATAATTAATGAGATTAAATTTATAATTTATTCCGTTAAACTCTATTATACATAAGACTTTGTCAAAAGTTATCAACAACACTCAAATTCAGTTATGAGTACATCTTATACTAAGAGCGGTGAAATAGATTGACATACTTAACTAAATTGTTGGGATATTTTTCTTTTGTTAAAAAAAATATTTTTTTTACTATTTCAAATGTGGAATTTTCTTTTGTAACCACGATTTTTATTGTCAATTTTAAATCGAATTGGCTATACACATTAATATCTCGTTTTTTTTCTTTACTCCAAAATACTCAATTATTATGGTCGTAAATTAATTAAAATACCTAAGTCAGAATTATTCTGAAAATCAAAGTTGCCACAAACTGATGAACTGCAATTTTTTCTCTTTCTTCAAAAATCAGGGTTGCCAAAAAAAATATTTTTTTCTCTCATCAATAGTGTACGTCAACAATAATAACATCAACAATAATTATTAACAACAACAAACAACTTTTTACTATTCTTTATATACCCAATAGTTTTACACAATAACAATGTCAACTCCTATTTCGAACATTAACAACGCCTCTAAAGAGGATCTCATCAGAGAACTTTCAAGTCGTTCTCTCGAACCGACAACCACCTCTCACGCGCTGCGCTCGCAGGCGCGTGCATACAATAAAGCACTTAAGATTTTTTTTTTTTACATAAGCTCCACACAAGAGGCCCTGAGGAAAATAATTTCCCTGAGGGCCTATGTCATCTTTGGGGATGCTGTGTGGAGGGTCTTTTAAGGAAAGGAAGGAGAGGAGGGTTCTGGGAAGGAAAGGGGTTTAAGGGGTGGGTAGGAATCTGGGGTTCAGTGTGTCCTGGTCATCAGACCTAAACACACCTCATCCCATGAACCCGGGCACCTCTGCTAAATCACCAAACGTAGCGAACCACTTGGGGTGACCTATGGCAGAGGTGTTGGTTATCCAATAAAGGTTCCCGGGGCGGCGGTGCCCATTCCCGCCTCCCAAATTGAAAAAAAGATGCCAACAATTTCAGAAAAGGATATGGATTCTTCAGATTCAGACTCTGAAAGTAGGACGGTTAACAACCCTACAATTATTAAACAAACAACAATTATTTACAGTTAGTCACCATCCATCAATTTTGATAATTGGAAACTAAAATGTAATGGAAAATCAAATGTTAGGGAATTCCTCCTTCTTTTCAACGAGAAGTGCAGAACTAGGAATATTTCGCAGGAAAATTTAGTACGCATTTTTCCAGAATTGTTGGATGGTCTTGCATTGATATGGTTCAGATCGATTTATCGTGAGGACTTGGAGTGGGAGGAGTTATCTCGGTTATTGATAAAACAGTTTGAACCCAATGACTTACAGACAGACCTGAAGATAAAATTATTCAATATGAGACAGCCGAAAGACATGTCGGTTTTAGAATTCACATTAAATATGAGAGCGTTAAATAACCTGTTGGACGCGAAACTACCGGAAAATGAATTACTAAAACTTGCAAAAAAAGCTTTATCTCCAAAATACACAAATCTTCTAGTTTCCAGGGACATAGATAGTTTTGAGCAGCTAACCACGCATGCCGGAAACCTAGAATCACTTTTGACGTCAGATAAGGAATTTGCGTCTTCATCAGCGGGCTTTGACACATCCGACAATAAAAATACGTACAATAAGGTAGAACGTTACGTTCCCTCGAGTAAACCGAATTTTAATAATAATGATTATAGACGCCCGTCTTATAATTACAGACAACCAAATAAACAAAATAATAGCAACATTAATAATAATAATTATTCAGGTCAAAATCAGAGTAGTTCCAACAAATCACACCCTGCTAATAACGAACAGGGCAGATCAAGAACTTTCACCAGGAAGGTGACTTGCCAATTTTGCAATTTCCCGGGTCACTCTATCGAGAATTGTAGGAAGAAGGCAGCGTTACCACATAAAAACCATGTTGGAGCGCTTAATAATGTAAATAGCTCGGAGAAATCAAAAAACTAGACGGGAGTCGATCCTGCCACGCCCCTTCTTGTCGCGATAGGAAGAGGGAGTGGGAGCGTTGGCTCCGTCTGGTACACCAGTTCCTTTCGGTCCCATCGTCCGGGGCAGTGGGCCCATTGCCACGGGAGGCGGAACCTGAAAGGGATGGTCGACCGTATGCTCGTATTAAAGTATTAAATAATTCTTATGTTGCCTCGTTAGATAGCGGTGCTTCTCTCTCGTGCTTGGGAGGTGATACCTACAGAATTTTCTTAGAATTAGGTATAGGATTAGATAAGGTTAAGATTAGTGTTAGGACAGCTGATGGCACGGCTCAGCCTGTCGTAGGGACAATGACGCTGCCGGTGACGTATAATTCCATCACTAATGAAGTTTTATTTTACGTCATCCCGTCATTGTCTCCAAACTTTATTTTAGGAGTAGACTCTTGGATGCAATTCCGCATCGCACCGGAGTTGTTTTCAGGAGCTAGTCAATCTTCTTTGGAAGGCAATATTAGTGGGCTGCGAGCTATTAGGCCAGCCTCATCATTATCTCCGTCAGAGAATCGGGCTCTCTCTGCGGTGATAAATAAATTTAAATCCATTTTTTTTGAAGAACGCGGACTAGGTATGACACATCTAGTCAAGCATAAAATTGTAACCACGGGACCTCCAATAAAACAAAGGTATTATCCTTTATCCCCAGCTAGACAAAAACAGTTAGAAACGGAAGTGGATGAGATGTTAAAACTTGGAGTCATCCATCCTTCGCGTTCTCCATGGTCAAGTCCAGTGCTAATAGTACAAAAAAAAGACGGTACAGGTCGTTTTTGCTTAGACTCTCGAAAAATTAATAACGTCACGATTCGCGACGCGTACCCTTTGCCATATATATCGCGGATTCTAGACAAGCTAGGTGGAGCTAGGTACGTCGTAGACAAGGACTCTTGCAAGAAGACAGCTTTCGTCGTACCTGGACGGGGTTTGTTTGGGTTCACCCGTATGCCTTTCGGACTGAAAAACGCCCCTAGTGATTTGCAAAGATTGGCAGATGTCCTTTTTGGTTCGGAATTCGACGATAATGCTTTTTGCTATCTGGATGATTTGATCTTGATATCCGAAGACCTGGATTCACATCTTAATCTGTTGAATCGGGTATATGAACGTTTGCCAGACGCAGGCCTTACAATAAACCTAAAAAAATCCGAGTTCTGCAAATCTGAACTTAAGTATTTAGGGTATTTAGTAGATTCGCAGGGTCTCCGTACGGATCCAATAAAAATAGAAAGCATCAAAAATTTCCCAGTCCCGAAAAATGCAAAACAAATCCGGGCATTCATTGGTTTGTGCGGTTACTTTAGGAGATTCATTAAAGGATTTTCGGGAATAGCTGCCCCTCTTACTAAACTCAAAGGTTCAAAAAATGGAATCAGCAATTTCAAGTGGTCCCAGGAAGCTGAAACTGCTTTTAATGATTAAAAACGAGCGTTGACGACGGCCCCAGTTTTGTGCTGTCCGGATTTCACCAAGCCTTTCTCTATCCACTCCGACGCGAGCTCGGCAGGAATTGGAGGGGTATTGATTCAGAACGTAGACGGGCAAGAGCATCCCATCGCTTATTACTCACGTAGCTTAAACGAGCATGAACGCAATTATGGCATCACTGAACGGGAACTCCTAGCTGTGCTAGACTCGGTGACTCACTTTAGACCATATATAGAAGGAGCTCATTTTACGGTAGTTACTGACCACTCAAGTTTGAAATGGCTGGGGTCCTTGTCTAACCCTAGTGGCCGCCTTGCACGGTGGAGCTCTCGCCTTTCACAATTTTCTTTTGACGTTGTTCATCGCAAAGCGACACAGCATGTTGTTCCAGACGTGCTCTCATGAATGGACCTTGCCATATTATCAGGTGTGGACATTGAAAATACAGAGGATACGTGGTATTTGAAAGCTTGGAAAGGGTGCCAAGAATTCCCACAACGATTCCAGAACTTTCAAATACGTAATAATGAATTGTTCCGACACACAAAGACTCGTCTAGCTCTGTGCGAGGATACTGCCTGGAAAAAAGTAGTTCCACAAGAAGGTAGACAGGCAATCCTATCCAATTTACACGAGTCTTCGCGAGCTTGTCATCCTGGGGTATTCAAAACCTACAAAAAGGTGCAATTGCGTTACTATTGGCCTAATATGTACAGGGATGTTAAGCAATTTGTTAATCGTTGTACAGTCTGTAAGGCCCACAAAATAAGTACAGCCCCACCTAACGGCATCTCCTCAAACCCAAAAAAGGTCACAAGACCGATGCAAATGTTGTCAATAGATCTAGTAGGTCCTTTACCAAGGAGTTACTCAGGTTTTACCGTAATCTTATCATGTGTAGACGTTTTTTCTAAATTTACATGGCTATTTCCGCTGCGCAATGGCACCGCGAGAAGCATAATAAAAATTTTAGAAGAAAACATCTTTCTTGTGCACGGCGTACCACGAACTATCGTCTGTGATAATGGTCGTCAATTTGTTTCGAAAGAATTTAAAAACTTACTTAGTAGTTATAACATACCGCCACCATTTTACAATTCATCTTATACGCCTCAAAACAACGTAGTCGAACGATATAATCAAACCCTGGGTACGGCGTTATCCATCTTAGTAGAATCATACCACCGAAATTGGTCTAAATTTCTTCCGCAAGTTCAATCAGCTATGAATAACACGGTAAACTGCGCTACAGGTTATACACCTTATTTTCTGATGCATGGTCGGGAGCAGATACTAGATGGTGATCTGCACCGTAATCCAATAGCGGATGAGGAAACCAACTCGCAAACTGGTGCTCAACCAAAAGCTTATGCACAGAAATTAGAAGAGTTGTCGGCGGTTTATGAGCAAGTCTCGAATGCTCTTCTTAAAGCTTTTCAAAAAGGAGCTGACCATTACAACCTGCGCAGAAAGCACACTACCTATCAGGTGGGTGATTTGGTGTGGCGGAGGAATTTTGCGCAATCAAACGCATTGAATTATTTCGCACAAAAATTGGCACCCCGGTTTTTTCAGAATGTGGTAGTAAAGAAAAAATCCAACCTAATTAATACACTTGCAGACTTAAACGGAAAAGTTGCGGGTGATTTTCATGTGAAAGATATAGTAAAATCAAATAATATACCGGTATAGTCTTATCGTGGCAATACTTTGGAGGGTCTGGCCATCCCTACCGAGTACTGCAAATTATCATATGTGTTAGTTAATATTTGATGCTTGGGAGTTTTAACCCGGCCTGATCAACCGAGTTGAAATGACCCGATATTCTGACAGTCAAAATCTTGTCATAGGAATATTTACTTTTGTTCATTCAGGTTTTCTTGGGGCGCGTTTACGTAAACTCAAGTAGTTTGTTATAATTCATTGCAATCAAATTCCACTCTGGTAAGATTTACTCGAGTTGATTTATAAGTTTTCGCTTTCGTTAAGCGTAATAATCTGTAATTTATCTGAAATAAATTTTGTAACATTTTTGGACTGAGTACGAGCAAACGAACAAAATAAATGACATAATTTGTTTTCCCTTTTCTCTAGTATGTTTGTTAACCTCGAATACAAGTGGAACTTACGCCCACTTCCCCTTGTGTTCAGGGTACATCCCATTGAACTGCGTACATGGTTATTGAATTTTGTGGTTATTCTTAAGTTTTAGCTCAGAATACACAGGGATGCCAGCCCTACACCTCTTTGTGTTTTGAGCATTGTTTTTTTCCTGTTTATCTCTTCCCATCTGAAACATGATTGTTTTCAAATATGATTAAATTCTGATATAATGTTGTGAATTCAACACGTAATAGCAACTCACATGCTTGCGAGTATACATAGAGAATAGTTTAATAATACACATATTATTTTATAAGATTTGTTTATTAGTCTTAGTACCTACAGTACCACTTTACTTCATATACTCACCCGTACGACCGATTTAGGTAGAATAGGAAACTCTTCGTAGTGAACATTTTTTTTTATATCTCCTAAAAGGGACGTAAATTCAGTGAAGTGAGGGTTGCTTGCACCCTAAAGTGTGGCCTAAATGGCTTTCTAAAACCCTATTATGGGTCAGTGATGCATTGATGCATATGATTGTGTATAATTAGGGGTAATTTAAGTAAGGATGTGTTGTCCACTGATTAGTGTTTATGCTTACATAATTAATGTTGTTTATGCTGTAGATGTGACGTTAACGGTAGTCCAAGACATAAAGTCATTTGTTCTTCACCCAGTATTTTCAATGCTGTGGGTGTTTGCGGACCCCGTTCACGGAACATTAGTTCACCTTGTTCTTTAGATTAAGTTCCTTTAATTTTAAGTGTTGGTCTGGAATGACTACATTGTGAACCTACCATATTGCCAAACAACATGGGTGCGATTGGAATCATAATGAACGCATTCGTCTATATTTATATTTTTGTCTCTTTTTATTAGGTTTTGCTATAATCAGTCGTATTTTTAACATGGTGTGCCTACCACATTTGATGATTCACATTTTATTTATGCAAATTTCATAATTTATTTTTTTAATACACCCTGAGGATTGACCAGATTAGCCTAGGAATATGTTAGTTAGAAGATACATGTTTGAGGGCAAACATTTGTGTGGCGCGGAGGGTAATGTTATGAAGCAGTGTTGAAATTATTATCTTTTTATTTTAAAATATGAACACTGCTTTATAACATCGATCCGTAGCAGCACGAACTATTAAGTACCCGTTTAATTATTAACTATGGTTTTTTTCAACGAGAGGAGGGGCAACACCGAGGTTACAGAGGGCGGTAGTTTTCCGGTTCCGGGAAAGAAAGAGAAGAAGAAACACGCTCGCTTCGATGATGTTTTGGGCAGCATCATAGCTGCGACAGTCGACTAGTATTTTAATGTATTAATATTTTAAAAGGGACGTAATGTTTAAAAACAAACGAGTGCCGGGTTATTAAAGTTCCATCCTACTCGAATACGAGAAATCTTTTGTGCAACGGTAACGGTAAAGTTAAATGTGCCGACATTGTCATTCCGCGTTGTCCGGACGAATAATTGGAATATATCATGGCGATCGGTTATTTTATAACATCGCGCCGATCACGCTCACGGGCACCTGCCGAATATCGACCGTAAGATCGATTCTTTTATTGCACGAAATACCCTAGACACGCGCTCCGCTGGGTGATAATAAGATCAACGCGAGCCGTACCAGATCGGAAGTCCCTTCATGCTCCCTGGCGCGCCCTGTACCCTCGCTGGAAGGGAATTACATTTGGCCCTAATTCACATGACAATCGGCATCGTCTCCGGAAATTCAACGTACATGAAGGAGGTCCTGTCTTGCCGCGGAGGAGACTGTAGGATAACGATCGGGCTGACCATCCGGTTCATTCCGGCTTTCCTGTGGTGATGAGAGGCGGTAGGATAACGATCGGGCTGACCATCCGGTTCATCCCGGCTATCCTGTGGTGATGTGATGCGGTTGACCAGGAAGTGTAGGAAACCTTAGTTAGTTTAGATTGCATTCAGTCCTTGGGGTGAGTCACTCTGTTTTATTTTGTTGTCATATACTTTCAGTGCAATACATGTTATATTTAAATTCCCAAAGTGAAACTTATGTTTTATTCAAATACCCAAATAAGCAGGAGCCCTCATTTTCATGCCCCGCCTGAGTTGAAGATTATGCTCTACTTGCCACGGACATAAATCTGCTACTGTAGATTTATTGGCGCTCGGAAATCCGAAAAGTCTTTGGCAAAACAAATACTGATGCTAGTAAAACATATTTATCTATACACCCTCATACAATTTACTTAAAAGCTTTAATTTTAATTTTCCAAACAGACAAATCCAATTTCTAAAAATGTGATGTCACTTAATCGATGAGTTACAGACAGAACCACAACCGAAATTCTTACTTATAGTTAATTAATGATTATTTGATTTCCAGGAAGCCGATATTTTCCTGCCTCCTTTCATGAAACTGTCTGGAAACTGCAGATATGAAGACACGGAAACCATGACCATGGCATTCAAAGGGTTTAAGCTCACATGGGACTTTGCCAAGGTAAGTTCCATACTTATATCTTCGAACTCGAGAAGTCAATATTCACAAATATGCTGATTTATAAAATTCACTGTCAGTTTCAATTCTGCGAACCCTGTAGGTAGCCCATGGGCTTGGGAAGATTATTTCAGTCCTTTTTCCCCGTTGCTTGTTTAACAAGTTTTTACAATGTTTTGTATTTCAGACACCTGGTGGTGAGCGCTGGTACGTGTCCCGTCTTCAGCTGATCTACAACACAGACAACAAGCAGTTCAAGGAAGTGGCTTTGGCGGGCGTGACGGTCGAGCTGGGCACCAAGGTGCCGGCGAAGCTGTTCCGCACGCCTGTGGGCAAGTCGTGCGCGCGCCCACAGCTGACGGCCATTTTGTTGCAGGTGCAGGATCAGCAGTGAGTATCTTTAAGCCACACAGCTGATCTACTACATCTTGGTTCTGTACTTTTATTTAGTACTGTACTTGTTCTCTTGATTATCTGTTTTCTTTGTCTCTCTTCTTTTATACTCCGTTTGAATTTATTGTGTACATCAAATACCTGTCATTTATGCCTATATCTCCTTTTATATATATTATATATATATTCCACTAGGGCTTGCATCTCGGTCACGTACTATTCATTACTACTACTTGGTCTTTTGATTCACTGTTTTTTGCTTCTCTCAAAAGTACTAGTTTTTTAATAACCATGTTTAAAATTATTTATTTACTCGAAAGCTGTGTGCACCAAATGCCAACTGTATAAAGTCGTTAAAGCCACTCCTATATCGGTCCCAAACCACTAGTACTTACTATATTTATCCCTAGTACTAGGTCTCTTGATTCACCTTTTTTTCGTCTTCCCAAATATGTTTTTTTTATTTATTTCTAGGCTTTAAAATAGTTCATCGATTCGAAAGCTGTGTGAATCAAATATTAACTATATTATGTCTCTGAAGGTATGCGCGTCCTCCGGGGTTTGAAACTTGGTACTGTACTATTTAGTATCAGTACTTGGTCTATTGATTAATTTGTTCTCCCTGTCTCTCCCATACAGATAGATACATATCTGTTTCCTGGTTTTAAAATTAATTATCATTTCGATAAGAAGCACGCATGGCGTACCCCAGCGCACGCGTCTCGGTTCTGCACTATTTAATACCAGTACCTACTTGATATTTTTTGACTGAATTGTCTCTCAAAATTTTTCTTTCAGAAATACATTGGATCATGAAGCCACACTCTTACTTCGGGAATTTCAACTCCAAGCATTCATGTATAACGCTAAGGACGCGTTCGACGCTCAGTTTCAGTGTGCCCTGGCAGGCTCAGTGAAAGATGAGACCGCTAATGAAACAGCATAGAGGTTTTCGGTAGACTGACGTTTTCTTTTTTATTTTATTCTTAGTATATTTTCTTATATTTACATTATAATATATTGTCCTCTACACCAGGAGTTCACCTATATTGCAGGGAACATTTTTCATTTGTAAATTATTAATAGAGGATAGTAAATAATAAATGAAAAAACAATATTTTTTTTTATTTTTTCATAGGAAAGCTAATACTTCGGATATGCACAAAATATTTTGCAAGGCCTTGCAAAATATTTATCTAGAAACGATAATCAATAAACGATAAACGATGAAATATTAGGTCCTTACATATGAAATTGGCATTTTGCCGTGCTGGCAACTTTGATTTCAAATATCTTCTCTTTGGTTAGGAATTCCAAATTCAAATTTATTCAGCTATTTACTCATGTATTTGTGTTTCTAAAATTATAATTAATTTTTTTTCCTTAATTGTTTTTTTTCTTTGCGTCACTTAGTTTACAAAATGGAAAACTTGAAATATCACGTTATTTACGAGAACGAGTTCCACCGCGGTACCAGTGCTGCAGAAACGGCTCGAAGGATTAATGATGTGTATGGCGACGGTGCCGCAAAAGAAAACACAGTGCGTTTTTGGTTCCAACGTTTTCGTTCTGGAAATTTCGACCTGCAAAACAAGCCCCGTGGACGGACGGAGACCAAAGTTGATAATGAAGAATTGAAGGCTATTTTGGAAGCTGATCCATCCCAAACCACGTCCGAGTTAGCTGCAGGCTGCGGTGTTAGTGATAAAACTGTTTTAATCCACTTGAAGCAAATTGGGAAGGTGAAAAAGCTTGAAAGGTGGGTACCTCACGAATTGAGGGAAGCAAATCAACAAACGCGCGTTGACCGCTAGACCACACACTGCACAACAGATGGCTACCAAATTAGAGGAGCTTCAATTGGATTGTCTAAGACATCCACCGTACTCTCCGGACCTTGCCCAAAAGATTACCATTTTTTTCGAAATTTTGATAACTTCTTGCAAGGGAAAAAATTCAACTCCGATGGGGCAGTCCAAACCGCCTTCAAAGATTTTATTTATTCCCGTCCGAATGTTTTTTTTAGTAAAGGGATCGATGAACTACCTATGAGATGGTAAAAGTGCATAGATAGCAATGGTACATACTTTGATTAAATAAATATATTATATTAAAAAAATTGACTTTATGTTCCTCCCATACAAAACGCCAATTTCATATGTAAGGACCTAATATAAACGGTAAACGGTAACCGATAAACGATAAACGATCAACCATAAACGGTAAGTAAAAATCGGTATTATTAGTGCATCTTAGTATTAAGCCATATTAAACCTTTTTAAATTTGTTTTCTCTTTCAAAACTGTCGACACATCTGAAGAAGGATGTGGATAATCGATTCTCTTCTCCTCATTGTAACTGCTCCCGTTCTCATAAGTCTGATTTGGAAAGTCACCTTCCCACCCGTGCTGGTGTAAAACATTTTCTTGTTCCGACTGCAACCATTCATGCTCTCAAATGGGCCATCTGATTAGCCACATACTGACTTATAGTAGAGTGAAACCTTTTTCATGTTCCGAGAGCGGCTATGTATGTTCTCAAAAGGGCTCACTGATGAGACACATGCTGATTCATATTGGAGAAAAATATTTTTCGTGTTCCACCTGTTGTTTTAAGAGAAATCTGACGAGACACATGCTGACTCACAGTGGTGAAAAACCTTTTACATGTCCCGAGGGCAACTATTCAAGCAGGTCCGCCAAAAAATGGAAAACATGCATAACTGTGACATTTTTGAATAAAATTTAAAAGGCCAAAAGCTTTGTATGTAATGAAACATTAATTTTGTATTATTGGCAATAATTTTTCATTAGATTTTTTTCCCTGATATTTTTGGTTTTAAGCCGCCAACTGCCATTTAATTTCTTCAAATTGGCGAGTGGTTCTAGACTTCTGGCAGTGACCTTTCTCGTCCCTGATTGCTTTGAGGACCATCATAACTAATTATAAATGTAAGATCGGATAAATTCTAGAGTAAAAACAGGGGATAAATTTATTTAGGTTTATTAAAATGACACGTAAAATACAAAGAAAAATTACAAGGCACGTCTTATCTAATCGTACTCGAAAAATTATTCTCAAGCAGACAACCACAACATGACTTGCTTTTGTTTTCACAATCTATGGTTCTAATTTTGAAAAAAACTTAACTACCTATTCTTAACTAGCTCTGCTTAGCTACTTCCCCAAGTAGGTACCTAACTTTATTACTGTAGCGACACATCATTATTTTTTCGCTACTGAAAGAACTCGCGAGAATAAGGAACTCCAGTGAAAAATATTATGGCTTTAAAAAATATGTTCATATAGACCAATAAACGCTGATTCTGAACATATAACTTTTATTTCATAATATTAAACGCAGAGTTTTTAAAAAATTATTAAAAAGTGCATTTTTCAACCTATCCTGAAAACACAGCGTTAAGTTGGCATTACTGAAATGGTGAATGGTGACGTCACGCGTCACACTCACCCACTGTCACCTGGTGATCGCGTTTATTGTATTGTATTGACATTTGAAATGACAAGTGCACATACGCAATTCAACATTTCGTGTTTTTGGTTTATTTTCATACTATAATATGCAACTAATATGCAACAATAACACTGTTCGTAAATACTGTCAAATTTTGCTCTTCCTCTGTTTTATAAATTAGTAATAAAAATACAATATTTATTACATTAAAATGACTACACGGTCAAACGCGAAGTCTGCCAGTAACTGTGTGCTTAATCCGGAATTGATGCAAATTCTCGATAATAAGTTCGATGACTTCAAAACTCAATTCCTCGAAAAAACATTTGCGGAGTTCAAAAAAACAATTGTTGAAGTTATAAAAAAGGAGTTTAAAGACGAAATAGAACAGCTCAAGAACAAGGTAATGCTTTTGGAGAGGCAAATTGATAACAACGATCAATACAACCGCTGCAATAAAGTTATTATAAGCGGAATTCCTGAAAATAAAAACGAAAATGTATATGACATACTATCCAAAATCGGTACTGTGGCTGGATGCAAAATCACCCGTGAAGATGTGGATTTCGCCAGCAGAATCTCCCCAAGAATAAATCGCAATGTAATAAAGGAAAAAACGAGGAACATTGTGGTCAAATTCACCCGCAGGTACATTAAAGACGATTTGTTAGCAGCAATAAGAAAGAGAAAGGGTATGTTCGTCTCAGAATTACAGCTTCCAGGATCCACTAGAATCTACATTAATGACCATTTAACCCCTAAAAATCAATATCTTTTGAAACAATGCCGAGAGATAAAAATGGAAAAAAAATTCTCTACTGCTGGGTACGAAACGGAAAAATATTCATTCGTGTAAGTGACACCACCCCAATGATACTAATCGCTGATCAAGATGACGTCGATAGACTATCAAAATTAAAAACAACACATGATGTTTCGCCGACTGTCCCTTTAGGAAATTAAAATTATATAATACTATCAAACATAAACCTAACATTATAAATCTCTCTCAAGTATGTAAATACCTTAATATCACACACATTATCTCCTTAATTGTAACACACGAATTACCATCACTTGTTAACTACAAAATAGTATCAAAAACTTATGAAATGTATCATCGTAATATTATTTTTCTCACACTCGCATGTTTACAATCAATTCGTATTTCGACCATAGATGTACCTCTTAATCTGTCAAAACTAATGCCTATCGAAACCATAAACAATGCAACTTACCATAAACAAACAGAACCTGACGTTCAAAAATGTCCCCAATCACAGCATAATTATATTATATTTCTAAAATATTTTTCAACAAATTTTATTCACAAAATATTAAAAAATGCTTAACATATATTTCCAAAATGTGCGAGGTCTTCGCACAAAAACACATAATTTCTTAAATCAGGTTCTTTTAAACAATTTTGACATTTACCTTTTATGCGAAACTTGGCTAAATGATTCAATCCATGATAGCGAATTGTTTGACAGCAGGTACGATGTGTTTAGAAAGGATCGTGACTACTTAGTATCTGGACAGCAGCAGGGAGGGGGGGTATTAATCGCAACCTCCAAATCTCTTAATGCTCAGAAACTACCGTGGTCCACGTGTACTGAGGACATTTGGATATCGGTGCCAATACTAGGTAACAATAATAAACTCCAAAAATTATATATATGCTGCTCGTACCATCCACAAAACACCAACTACATTCATAATCTAATTCATCACTTAAACAATACATCGGACCTGCACACAAATCACCCAGAAGGATTGTTTTTATTAGCTGGAGACTATAACATACCCAAACTAAATTGGAAGGTAACAGAAGGGCAAAACTATTTAGAATCAAAATTTCCAGAAGATACTGCTAGTTGTGCGTTGGTTGACTTCCTTTCATTCACGCAATTACAGCAATTTAATTCTGTGATCAATACAAATAAACGAACTCTTGACTTAATCATGACAAATATTTCAGAATGTAGCATAACTCACAGTACCCAGCCTCTGACGCCTGAAGATACACACCACAGAGCATTAGACATAGAGTTATCCCCTGTTATTAAACCGTCTCCCCTCGTTTCGTCAAGGACAGTCAAAATGTTTCACCGAGGTGATTACGAACAAATCATAAACGAATTATCCATAATAAATTGGGAACACGAATTTCAAAATAAGGATACTGAAGGGGCCGTATTAAACTTTTATAATATCATAAATGACCTCATACGTAAACATATTCCCGAAAAAAAATTTATGTTAATTTGGAAAGGTTTCCCCCATGGTATACTTCCCCACTTATTAAAATTGTAAAAGAGAAACTAAAATATCACAAAAAATGGAAAAAATACAAAAATCTAGCTGACTATCAATCCTTTTCAGTGCTGAGAAATCGTCAAAAGAAGATCTCACTTGAATGTTATGATAACTACATTAGGACGGCAGAAGAATCAATAAAAAAGTGTAGTAAACGCTTCTGGTCGTTCGTAAAATCAAAGCAATTGTCTTCTGATCTACCAAATCAAATGTATCTTGGCGATATCTCCTGCAGTGATGGACAATCCATTTGTGACAATTTTAGTGATTATTTTAGATCGGTTTTTGTAGAGAATCCCAACCCCAGCCTCGATCCTATAAACTCTGATAACAATGTCGACAACTCTTATCTTCATATTCACACAATTAACTTTAATCAATCGCATGTACTTAATTATCTAAAAAAACTCGATCCGAACAAAAGCGCAGGATCTGATTTAATTCCATCCATTTTTTATGTAAAATGCCGGGACCAATTGGCTTATCCTATCTCCATGCTGTTCAAAATGTCATTTGAGGAAGGCAACTTCCCCAACGTCTGGAAACAAGCACTCATTACACCAATCCATAAAAGCGGGGACAAAAATAACATCACTAACTACAGGCCCATCTCCAAACTCCCAATTATCAGCAAGATTATGGAAAACATGGTTCTTGACCAACTTTTTCCAGCAGTACAAACTACCATATCAAAAAATCAGCACTGTTTTTTTAGAAAACGGTCAGTCGAGACAAACCTGCTGGAATACACAGATTTCATATTTAATTCTATGGGTAGTAAAACTCAGATTGATTCTATATACACGGATTTCTCAAAAGCCTTTGATAAAATTAACATCAAACTGCTTCTGAAGAAGCTATTAAAAATCGGGATCAGTGGGGACCTTCTAAGATGGATCAAATCGTACGTCACTAACAGGAGTCAAGCATTAGAGCTAAGGGTTTCTCTTCACGTTTCTATAATATACCCTCAGGAATTCCACAAGGATCACACCTCGGACCTCTCCTTTTTATTTTGTATATAAATGATGTAGACTCTTGCTTCAAAAACTCTAAAATCCAAATTTTTGCTGATGACATTAAAATTTACAAAAAAGTAATTAATATTAATGACAGCCTAGAATTGCAAGAGGATATCAATAAGCTTGGACTATATTGCGCGAACAACCAACTGTACCTTAATCTAGAAAAATGTAATACAATATCTTTCACCAAAAGCACTAACCCCCTAACATTCCCATATAAAATAAACGGAGTTGAATTAAAAAGGTGTAGTGAAGTAAGGGACTTAGGAATAATAATGGACTCCGGAATGTCTTTCCGATCACACATAAATTCCATTTGTGACAGGGCCTACAAACTCCTAGGATTCATTGTAAGAGTGACTAAACCATTCAGATCACCACATGTAATCAAGATATTATATTTTTCTTTTGTTCGCTCCATACTAGAATTTGGATCAGTGATTTGGAATCCCCAATACAAAGTCAATATTGAAAGGTTAGAAAGAATCCAAAAAAAATTTTTGAAATACTTAGACTTTAAATCGTTCCGAATATCAGAACATGTAAAAGATTCCTTAGCATTCCATAAAATTACATCACTAGAAGAGAGAAGAAATATATCCGACCAGAAATTTTTATACAAAATCATCCAACAACGCTGTTGACAGCAACTATCTTCTGGAAAACATCCATTTCCACTGTCCAGTACGTAATACAAGAACAAACAAACTATTCCACATCCCACAATCAAAAACTAACTACTCACAACATACATTTCTGAAAAGGACTTGCACAAAATATAACAATATCCTGTCAGACGCTGATATTTTCCATTTGTCCTCAGTTCAATTCACAAAATATGTAACGGAGAAGATCAAAACAGATTGTTGATCGTAAATCCTGCTGTGTGCCTTATTTTATTGTTTTTCTCTTATTATGTTGGTTTCATCTGATTTTCGTATGAATTATTATGTTGGTTTCATCTGATTTTATTATGTTGGTTTCATCTGATTTTCTGTAATCTAGTTAGGTATTATGTATGTATAACTTCTTATATTAATGAGTTTTTTTGTTTTTTCTTTAAATTCTATATTCTCAAATGTGGAAACTTCATTGGTTCATGCAAATTTGTCAAATGTAATTATTTAATAAAATATGTACAACTGTTTGTTTCCCAAATAAAGTAAAATAAAATAAGTAAAAAAAAAATAAAATAAATAAAAAAAATAAAAAAATAAAATACTGTTTATAGAGATTTAGATAAATAATAGTTATTGTGTTTATTGAAACATAATTTAGGCCCTCAACAATTTACGAAAGGGGCTATATTTGCGGAAAATCTGCAACAAATTTTGCCTATTGTCATATTTGACATTTGGTTGACGATACATCGATCGTATTTTCAAATTCTTTTTAGTATCAAGTTTCTGTATATGTTATACATAAAACAATGTACCTATAAAGTAACGCCTAACACAAAACACGATGTCACATGTATTTACAATGAAAGAGAGAGATTTATTGTTTTTATATTGCACTTTGATTAAATACAATAACAGTAGCGGTGAAATGTGGACATTTTACCAATGTTTTCCAATATTAAAAGCAGTTAATCTTGAATAAAAAACGATTTCTCACACCTAATTGTCATGTCATAGTAGCCTCATGATTCATGATTCCGCCATATTGTTTATCATTTAAAACAGGGATGTTCTGCCCAAAAAAATTATTTCCCTAGATTTCGAAGTGAAATTTCCCTAGAATTTCACATTTACGCAATTACCTACGTAGCTACCTGATTGTGTAACATTAATCCTGTTATATGTTAAGTAATATGATTAATTAATTGGAAAGATATCGGAACTTGGTAAATATACTAATAATACTGTGCTTTTCCAAATAAAACACTTTTTTCTACGTGAAGTAATAATTTAAAAGTACGAATGCACTCACCACTGAATTAGAAACTGAATTCCAAATAAAAAAAAAACACTTTGCAAAATAAAAATTAACCACAATCACCGAAAAAACAGAACTTAAAACATAAATTAAATTTTTTTTCAGAGGTCCCATTTATCTTTTTAGATACATATAATATCATTTTGAGTTGTCAGTGTTAAAAATAACATTGCATGTAAGTACATGAACAATAATTAAGATTCATAGGAATTCCAAAAAATATATGTGTATACATATAATAATAATAATAATAATAATAATGTTTATTCCAGGATGTGGGGAGGATAGTGCAATCCCACACGTCCCATAAAGTTGTACATATTTACACAACAGATAAAGTAAAAAAAAAATAAATATAAATACAACAAAATAAATAACATATATAATATATATATAAAAATACCAGTAATATTGTCATATGTAATAAACATTTTGCCAGAGTTCGAAATTTCCCTAGATTTTGTCCTGATTTCCCTTATCCCTAAAAAATATTTTTCTCCCCTAGATATAGGGAAATTTCCCTCGGCATAACATCACTGATTCAATATGACAACTTGAAGGTTAATAAACTATGGTGGGTGAAGACCATATCATCATATTAACAATCCACCATAGATATGGTGCTTTTCTGATGGTCTAGAAAAATTAAAACTTTGACAATTATTTTAACTATTAAAACTAACTATAAAAATAAAAATAAAAATGCAGTTATTTAAGTTTGAAGGTCTTTATTCATTAAAAAAAATAAAAAAAATGGACTGGAGTTCTCTATTATCCACATAGCCGGCGAGCTGCTTATAAGGTAAGTAGATAAGTACCTATACTTATAGGTACTTATCTACTTACCTCTACAGTGCGAGTCGCCGTGCCGTCACTGGTACCTACGCAGAGTTCATTGGCCGCCTACTGTGTTGCCACTTACTGGAAAGATCCAGCGCTAGAACCCGAAGCTAACTGTATAGCGCTGAAGGTTCGTGAATCATCGAGTGGCACATTTTGCCTACCTACCAGTATTTTGGCTGCTACCTGAGCGGTCGACTATTTAAGCGAGAACGGGCCCGCTGTCCGGCCAGTAATTAATTAACCTGCAAACGTACATAGTATTCAGTGCATCGCTGTATCGGTTTCATTCATTATGTTACGATCTATTAGACTCACTATTGTTTACATCGCTATTGTTTGTTTAAATAAATAAACCAGTGGTGAATAATTGAATAGTGTATTATTATTGAACACGTATTAAGGTATGGTTAAACCATACCACTTTATTTTTATTCCGTTGCCAACCTTTTATCCGATACTACACTGGGCCATCCTTCAGTAACATCTGCCCTCAGATGTTTTTTTCAACCTTGCTGCTCTCGGAAATATCATCTCCGTCGTTGAGGAAGTTTGCCTGGGCCCCTCATGCTTCCCTACTTTTCTACCATTTATTTATTTTTTATTTATTTTATTTGTTAGCGTTATAAACACTCATTACAAGTTCATATATAACAGTGTTAGAGATAGTCATATCATTGACCAATAAAATAACGACATAAAAATTTGAGACCATTAAAAAAAATAAAAAAACAAACAAAACAATATATGTATGTTATATAAACAGTTCTGAAAAAGTGCATCTACTCACTTAAATCTACAAAAAATGTATTTTCAAACTGCTGAAATCAAAAAAGAAAATGTAATGAAAATGAAGAAAAATGAAAATGAAAAAGAAAGATAAGGAATTAATGAAACATTAAGGGCCAGTTGTTTCGGAAAACCTGAACAATCGTTCAGATTCTTCTTGATTTTTCAAATGTAACGCAATCATTCCGTTGATTTTCGTCAAATCCGAATTGGGTTGTTTCAACTTTAATTTAACGTTCGTTACATTTGAAAATTCCACACAGTGTTCCCCGCCGAATCGGACTAATTATTCCAGAGAATTATTTGTTTCGGAGACGCGAGTTATTTTTATGATGGCAACACTTCATATTTATGTCAGCGTGCGTTAGCGCAGGGGCGTATAACTTCGTTCAAATTTTTCAACCGTGGTCCGTGACGTAAAAGTGCTGCCACTCATAGATAAAGTTTCATAGATGGAGCTGTAAAGATAGGTTTGTAATTTTGATTTTCGCCATCTCTCGCTCAGGGTTGCCAACTTAGGGGTAAAATAAGTGGGATGGGATTTTTTTACTGGTTTAATAGGTGTTTTGGAGTATTTTTTGTGGTATTTTTGGGGGTTTTGTGATTACATATATTTTTTTAAATTTTTATTACATCGTATACACGGAGCACTCGCACACTTCTTATTTGAGGATTTATTTTTATTGTACAAAAACTTGCTGAAACGACTTGTGCCTTCACAAATGGAAAAATTGGTGGACTCTTGAAGTTGTAGAATTTTTTTTTTAATTTCCGAGAACACCTGATCCATACAGCTTCAATGTGTTTTGGTTTTGATTTTCTAAATATATCACAAGATCTTGAAGAAAATGATTTTTTTTTTTTACAGTAAATACCGTACAAGAATTTCAACTGCTCCGTCTGAAGCCAGTGAGACTATGGCATTCCCCAAATTAGGTATGTTGTAAGGCTGAAGGTAGTGAGGAGGGGAAGGAGGTGGGGAAGAGGAGGGTTGGGAAGTACCTGGCTATTCAGATCTGGTCACCAAACACGGCTAAAGCCATTTTCAAGCAACATTTCAATTCTGAATGGTGGTCTTACACCAGGGCGATACTGATAGTATCTTCCACTCTGGAACATGCCGTAAATATACTATAATATATATTATTTTAAATGAATTAATTGTGAAATAACACAAATTAATCAAATAAAATTTACTTGCGCATGCCGGGTTCGAACCCCAATCTCCGGATCGTGAGTCAAGAGTCTTACCCACTGGACTACGGAGGTCGTCAGGTCATTTGATGGATGAAAATTAAAATCTCTTGATTTTATGAAACAAACAGCCCCGTATTTTGCGTATCGCTTGAGAAAGATATGTTTTATAAGGTATATAACAAATCGCGTACTGGCAACACAAAATATTTGGAAATGGTGTCTTGGACAAAACGGTTTGACATCTTGGTTTTCTGCATAACATTAAAAGGTAAGATGTAGCATTTTTCTGTTGAAAATAATTATTATACTGTATACAGATGTTTAATCTGATCGATAAATATGATTTCCATTCAAAAACATTGCTTTTTCATTTTGTTTTCGCTAAAAACGTTCATGATCCTGTGATGGCGCATTGGTGGATGTTTTTAATGGAGATCTTCTTGTTTTGGCCTTTTGTATTGTTTTACGTATTTTAATTTGATTCTTTCAAGATGTATTAATTTATTTTAATGTTTTCCGGTAGACTATATATAACTTATTGTTATCATTTTTATAGATGGCAGTTAGAGGTTTGTCACATGAAGAAATAACTATTGCACTGGAAGGAGACATTTCCGATGTCAAATGGGAGTCTGACGGTGAAGGTGAAGAGAGCTGGTCAGTGGAGTATCTACAAGATGACCAGGATGAGAACCAGTACCAGGACATCAACATTCAGCATTCGTCCGTAAATTAATTTGAGGTTAGGTCGGTTAGGATACCTTAGTTTTTGTGTTATGTTTTATTATCAATTGTCTTATGTGTTATTTATTATCAATTGTCTTATGTGTTATTTATTATCAATTGTCTTTTCTGAAAATAAACATATTTAAAGATGTTCTCAGAGTGTTTCATTTGTCTAATTAATCAATTGTCTTTACTGAAAATAAACATATTTAAAGATGTTCTCAGAGTGTTTCATTTGTCTAATGTATTTTTCATTTCTGATTCCAATAATTTTGTTCTTAAATAATTTATTGGGCTAATGAAGTAGGTCGAGAGCGATTATATTGTCTATGGTAGACAAATAAGTTTCCTCTATCTTTAGTCTATTAGTGCTGGCAGGTGCGAGGGGGGGGGGGGGGTCTGGTTAAGTTGGTGACGAAACCGCTAGGAGGAAAAAGCCCGAAGTGATCGATCTAGGGGTTTAGGGTTAGTATATTTATGCGTTAGCGCGTCGCCGAACTTGTTCCCGCTTCCCGCGAATATTGACGTTTGTTATTGTTTGTTGTTTTGGAATCTCAATTTTGTAAAACTATATTGCAATGGATCCCAACTTACCGTAAGTATTACACAATATTATCTCTATTTGCCATAATAAGTATGAATAAATAGTAAAACACATTGTTGTAACCGTGTGAGTAGTGTTGGAAAGCATTTTTTTTTTGCTTGTACCTGTGAAGTTTCACGTTGTTATGTGGAATTTCGATTTTCAGACATAAACGATCGACAAAACGAACAAAAGACAAACATTTTAATCGAGAACATCTTTATATTCTTATCGGCAGTAACCCAATGTAATCGCTGTGAAATGAGACAGTTGGAACTTCCTAAAAGCATTGTATTTATTTTCTTCTGGAATGTTCGATTCCGCTATGGAATGAACCATCGCGGCCAATTTTATATATTTATGGTTATTATGTATTACCTGTATCTTCTGCCACTTTAACGTTTTACCTATGAATATTACGGTGTTTTCAAGTGCAAAAAATATATATATACTTATATAAATAATGTATTCTAAAGAAACATGAGGATGGATGTGTTTATTTTGATCATAAAATCATGCTTCACGTGCGTATTTAACTTCCTGAGATTTGTTGTTACGATCTTATACGAAATGTTAATGTGTTTTCAGAAAGCGAAGCAATTTTTCTGCAGCTGAGTGCGATCGGTTTGAATTGAACAAGATAACCAACGCAATCAGCTTCCAAAAGCGAGAGGCGACGTGACACATCATTGCAGCAGAATCATAAAGCAGAATTCAATGGCGAAGACTCTTTCTACTTTCTACCGTTCTGTCAAGCAGCTCCGAGCTCGATTTGACAATACGAAGCGTCGGGCAAGACAGGTTGGAATATTTTCTTAATTGGTATTACTCTGCTGTTAAATTAACTGTTACATTTAGAAATTGGTAGCGTTGAATCGTTTAATTCATGTAAAATGAATATGTTTATCAATTGAGTTTTAATAATGCTTCAAGGACGGTAGCAGAGAGATCCAAGAGCGCAGAATGACTGGCGGTGAACCTCCAGCAGCACCAGAGAAGGAGGAGACCACTTTTATGCGTAGCATAATGGCCACGTCAATTGACAGTCTCCCCAGCGTCTCGTTGATGTTGTGGACACTTTAGTGCTGCAGGAGCCGATGGTGGAGGCAAGTGTGATGAGTGACAAAACCGAGGTGTATTGTGGTTCAGACGGCAGTGTTCTTACTACATGTAAGAACTTACAAAGATTCCTTGTATATCGGTTCTCCATTTAAGGTATAATTAATTAACACATTTTTATGTTTTTAAGCTTACAACTCCTACCCCTTTGACAGAAGCGCCCCAGAACCAACAATCCGCTAACCTGTTTCCTCTCCTTTGAAATATAAGCGAATTTGTCAAAAGATTTTCTAGAAGTTTTCAAACAAACTATCAATAGAATGTAGTTTCGAACAATTATTTTTAATTATTTTTGCTTTATTTAAGATAATAATCTGATTAATTATCCAATTGCTCACTCTCAATTGTCAACTCGTGCAATTCAAGCTATGGTTGTTTCTTTCTATTAAATTTGTTCGGGGCATTAATAAAAATATAATTGTAAACCATAAATATGTTTTTAAACCAAAAAGAAATAATATATATTTGCAAGTATGATTTTGCAAATTTAACTGATTTTTAAAAATGTAGATTATTGAGACAGGAAGAAGCAGTATTGAAGCCATGCTAAAACTAAACAGAGAGTTGCTCTTGCTTTCTGTTCACCGTCTATCTACATATTAAAGAATTTAAAGGTATATACATAGATATCCAATGTTTTTTTCAATAATTTTTTTTCTCTTTTTCATGTGTACAATTCTTATGAGGTATTTTCTTGCTTAAAATTGATATTATTACCTATTATAAAACATTTTAAATGTTAAACGATGTGCTAACTACAATATACAATGTGCACATACAACGGTAAACTCCAGTAAGGCCAAATTTTTCTTGCCTTTCTTATTGTATTCTTTAAACTAACAAATATGCAGATTGTATATGACGTTATATCTGGGTTTTTCTGCTATGCATACATTGAATATTAAGTGACCTGTTGTGTGTGACGTATAATTTTTTTTCTTTTAAATGCTTGTTAATTATTGTTAGAACAAGGTCGATGGATCATTCGCACTAAATAAACTACATAGTCCATTCAAAATAGTTTAGCGTCTGGTGCGTGTTATGTTCTTAAATGTTTCTTACCCATCATACATAATGTAAGGATGTTTTTTTGTTGTAAATTACTCTCTCGAAAGAGAGAGTATTATGCTGTAATTTGACTTTTTTGTATTTATATTTAAACACTTGACTCACTCTATACATACTCGTATATATGTAACAGAATTTTTATGCAAATTAATTAACGATGCAGAGTTTGTTAATTCGTCAAAAACAAACTATTTTATTATTTCCCCAGTCCAAAGCCTACATGATGGCATAGAAATAAATTCACTGCCTTTGAAATTTTAATTTTTACCATAATAAAAATTTAATTAGAAATTTCTAACGTATCGTTTTAATAATGGAATAGTAAATATTTACCATATGTAATACATGTATTAAAATATGTACTTGACTTTTCTGTTGATTTTTTCTGCTATTTACTGAAGGTTCCTACATTTATTTTCTCTTTTCTTTTAGCTTGTTTATTTTGTTCCTCTTTAAAAAAAACCCCCAAGGGCGTATATTAAATAAATGAGATATTATACATGTAGGTAATTTATTTATGTATTTATTTAAGGCAACAGCCAAGTATAACTTTGTCGAAGACATAAGGTTATAATTAGAATGCAGTTGCTATCAGCTCATTCACATTTAATAATGATCTAACGCATTTTAATTATAATTTCCAATACTATTTATATTATAAACAAAGTAATTTACTAGCTTTGTAAAACATTATATGTCATTGAAGAAGAGGATAAAACTAATAATCTAAACGAAAATATGAAAGAGAACAAGACACAGAAAAATAGAAACAGATAACGGTAAAAAAGATAATTATATAATAATAAAAGATAACAACTCTCTTTTTATAACCTTCAAAAGTTATAAAAAGAGAGTTTTTTTTTACTAAAAATTAAATAGAAGATTGATTGAATTAGATTGATTGATGTTGATTATTTTAAATAAATATATTATTTTGAAAATCGGCTTTTATTATATCCACACTTGTACTGATTGTACGCATGTGTCGTCTCCAGGCGGCAGATCTTCAGATGTTATAGAAAGTGCTGAGATTGCCCATCATCCCATGGGTCGGTAAGGAATCCACATAAACCCAGTTCTGTAACACCCTTGGCAGTAAAGTATTTATTTATTTGTTTCTTTACATGGTACCTAGGTCTAATAATTACAATTCAGTTTGTAACCTCACTAGGTCAAGCCTGTGTTGAGGTTAACGACTCTACAATTTAATAAAATAACACAAAAATAATATAGTTATTGAAGAACTATAATATTGTTGCATGTTTCTTACAGATTATGATTAATACCTGATAAGCTGAAGGCGATAGTACATTACAATGTTAACATGTAGGGTGACCATAATGTTACGATTTGATTTTTAGAAACATTTATTTATTTTAAAAGAATTAAGATGAGAAATATATATACATAGTTAAGTTGGCTAAAGTAAGTCAACGGTTTGCGATGCACAGGTTTTTACAGTACTCGGTTTTAATATCTATTCGTCTATCAACCTGGCAAAATATGAGGTAATTAGGGTTTGACGAACACGGTCATCTCCCCATGGTTGGCACCTGCGCTGGTACATCATTAACCTCCTCTAAGGCTTCTTCTATGAAGACAGGCGGCTGATCTAACCTACAAATTTTATGTTCTACATAACATTAGCCTACAAATATTATGTAGAACAGCAGTAGCTACAATAATTATCCCTTGTACCTTGCCTACCTGCATTTTAATCTTTGAAGAAAGAACTGGAAACCTTCTTTTGATAACTTCAAAAGTTCTTTCGACAACATTTCGGGTCCTAATCTGACTTTCATTGTACAAATGTTGTTCCGGAGAAACAAGATTCCTTAGGGGTGTTAACATATATGGCTTTATTCCGTTACCACTGTCTCCCAACTATCACCAAACTCGCCCGATTCCAACCTTACTTTAATGCTACTACTGTTGAATATATGACTATCGTGGGTACCTCCAGGCCACCTCGCCACTCTAGGTATTCGTTATTAGAATTTATCACCATTTGTACCTACATTGAAAGAAAAATAGTCTTTTCGATTTCTATAATACTCTGCATTGTCGCCACCTGGAGATTGAATGGGTGCATGCGTGCAATCGATGACCCCTATCACTTCGGGAAATCGCGCAGTCTTGTAAAACGCACTCACTGTCGATGCAATTTCTTCTGGGTTTCGTGGCATATAGGTTGTCGAAGTTTTGCTACTGCTTTTGTCACCTTCCAAATTATTCTTGATACTGTGGACTTGTCGAGCCCTGATACATCTCCCACGGAACGCTGCATCGATCCTAAACCGCAATGTTTGCTCTGTCGGGGTGACAGCATGATTTCTGAAAGGGATCGTGTAGGTACCTATACCTATGTAGTACTAGGTAGATTTCATAAGAAAGCTGAAACTGAATGTAATTGTATTGCATATTCTATGTGTAATTAAATTAGTTACTGGTTTGTAATTGATTTTATGTCGTTTCCAATCAAGTTAACTAATGTTTTTACGACACTTTTGTACATTCTAAATCGCGAAAAATTCAGAATCGTCGCACAAAATCTGCTCTCTGCGAAGGTTAAAAATTTTAGCTTCTCTTTGCTTTGCGTATTGTACTATTAAAATGTCTTCCTCAGAAGAACTGGATGAACCAGAACTTGCCATAATTATATAATATAGGTACTTACAGACAATTACAATGAATTATCGGCATAATTTAAAAATAAACAACGCTTTTGTCAATGTTTCAATAGCTGAAATAACTAGGAAACTGGCGCGGGTGGGACACCTGTCAAAATTTTTCGCTCGTCTGCGCATGCGCGCTCCATCAATTCTCCACTAACCGCCGGAATTCGGCCGGTCAGATTTAAATGAAATTTCATTCGAAATTGCCCTTGACGGACGGTGAAACAACCCAAATTTCGTTAAATGACGATTCATTTGCGATTTGACGGTTCATCAGACGTGATTTTTTCCGAAACAACTGGCCCTTATTGATTTTTTTAAACTGTGAAGGTACATACATAGATTGTTATATTTTAACTTATTTTTTAGTATAAAATTGTATGGGCGAAATGGATATAAAAAGTACATAGTAATAAAAACAGGGAAGAATTGTCAAAAATATCTGGATTCACGAAAAAAATGACATTATTGTGGTAGATATATACTAAAAAAAAGCAATGCTGTAACGCTCCTGACGAAATACTGAAATTTTAATAATTCTTCATCAATTATACCCTTTCTTGTCATTATTAACGCAATTATTGAAAGGCAATATTACAAGAATGGAACGATTTACCACAAAAACCGCAATTCAAACTTTTTACTATTCAAATTATTTTTTTACCGTCCGCTGTAGTGTTTTGACACGCACTGTAGCTAAACCCCAATAAACACAGCTGGTTGGGTCAGCCAGACGGGCGACGCACTAGGTAAAGGACACTATGTCCTTACACCCTTATGCAGCTTTCGATGTAGTGCGTGGGAACGAGATGCCGTAAATTGCCAAGGTGCGAAAAGAACAGGGAACCATATCCATTTAGCGAACTAATGTGGGAGAGAGATGGAGCATTTCTCATAGTTTATTTTGTCGTAGATGTGGTTTCAGCGAGCAAGAAATATCATACGAGGCAAGGAATGATACCTACACAGTAACAAAATATTTTTTTACGCTTTAATCTAGGACAATTTTATATTTTTTTTAATGGAAGAATATGTGTTTATCGGTTTTGCAGGAATACAAAAAATATCGAAATCGTTAAGTCTCTATTAAAAATTCTACATGGAGAATAGTAAATTTAGAAATTATGGGAACCCCTTTCAGCAACGGGAGGGTTAAAAATGTCAATGTTCAATGCAGACTCGTTGAGCAGTTCAGTCGCTCTGTTGACTGGCGCGTTCTGATAGGCAGAAGTCCTCGATTTTGGAGCATAAAAAAGGGTATGGGACCTTCCACGAGTATACTTGTCTGGGACATATAAGTTAATTTCTTTCAAAATAGGTGGATTATGTATAGTTCCAGAGATTATCTTAAAAAAATGTTTTCCTAAAAATATTTTTCGGCGGGCTTCTAATGTATTAAGATCGAGCATTCCTGCTAAGAATAAGGATGGATACAGGAAAGGGTAGTACATATATTCCCTCATATATAGGTAACGCATGAATCTCTTTTGTACTTTTTCTATTTCGAGAATATGGTTTTGCTCAGAAGGGGCCCAAATAATGGAGCTATATTCCAAGATACTGCGAACAAGTGCTTCATACGTTCTTCGGATTGCGATTCCGTTGGTAAATGATCTTGAATTACGAAGAAAAAATCCAAGCATTTTGTTGGCACGGGAGACAATATCAGATATATGAGATTTGAAAGAGAGATTTGCTTCAAAAATTACGCCAAGGTCTCGAATCTCATTTTTACGTGTTAATTTATGTTTATTAATGTGGTAGGGGAACAGGAATGTATCTTTGGATCTTGTAAATGTAACGACACTGCATTTCTGAATGCTGAAGGGTAAGTTGTTCAGTTCCGACCATTTGACAAGAGAATCAAGATCGTTCTGCAGAAGAATGGAATCGATGTAACTTTTGATTGCTTTGAAAAGTTTTATATCGTCAGCAAAAAGGAGATATTTTGAGTGGTTTATGGTGTTGCCAATGTCATTGATGAATAAGAGAAAGAGAAGGGGTCCTAGATTCGATCCCTGGGGAATCCCGGAGTTAGTTTTGTATTCTTAAGAGAGATGGTGTCCGTAACTGACATACTGACGACGATTGCGTAAGTAGCTAGCCACAAAAGCGAGGAAATTCTGAGAGAATCCGATGTCACTTAATTTTTTTAATAAAATATCATGGTCGACTTTATCAAATGCTTTCTCGAAGTCTGTATAAATCACATCAACATGTACAAAATTTTCGAATGAATTATTAATATAGGTAGTAAGATTCATAAGATTCGTTGAAGGTGACAGTGTGGGACGAAATCCGTGCTGATTTTCGGTGAGTGCGTGTTTTGTTTGGTTATATATCTGTGAATAAATTATGGTTTCTAAAAGTTTTGCGGGTGCTGACAACACAGCTACAGGTCTGTAATTATCTATTTCTGACTTTTTTCCTTTTTTGTGTATGGGCGTTACTTTCGTTAGTTTCCACATTTCCGGAAAGATATTTTTGCGAAGTGATAGGTTAAAAATATGTTTTAGAGGTTGAATAAAATAACTTGCATATCTTTTGAGGATTATAGGTGGAATACAATCTGGGCCGACGGAGTATTTAGGTTTTAGCTTATGGAAAGCTGTAATAATATCGTCATCGTTAATTTCATGAATTTGTACAGGCAAAGAATTAAATGATGATGAAGCTATAGAGGATATGTCAAGTTTGGGGATATTGTCGCTAAATACTGATTGAAAATAGTGTGCGAAACCTGCGGCGATCTCAGAAGATCCATCATATTTATTGTCTTTGTAGTCCATGTGGTTAAGTTTGTCACAGCCGCGGCGTTTATCGTTAGTGTAAGACCAAAATCGAGTTGGGTCTGTTATTATACTGTTCTCGGCCTCACGTGTAAAGTCAGTGTAGGCCTGACCAATTAACCGTTTGATTGATTTTCGCAAAGTTTTAAAGTTAGCTAAGGCATGTTCGATTTTGTTTTTTTCCAAAGATGGTGCATTTTAGTTTTTTCTCGTATGAGGTGAATGATTTCCCCGTTAAACCATTTCGGATATTGTCTAATATCTTTGAGCATACGTGTAGATCTTTTCTTAAAACAAATGTTGAAAATATTATTGAGCTGTTCATAAAACATTTTGACAGCTAGATTTACGTCAAGGCAATCGTAATGATTCCAGTGATGTTGTTCTAAGGCATTCTTAAGTGTATTATCTGAGCTTTCATGGAAAATCCAACCCATGTTTATGTCTGGAGGCAATGTGTCTGTTTGTATATGTGATTGAGTTGTTTAATCGAACGTGAATGAAAGTGAAGGGTGATGAATATCCTCTCTGACTAATGGGGAGTCATGGCGGCAGATAATAGCATTTTTAGAATTTATATTACTTAATACTAAGTCTAACATGTGTGCATTTATGTTATAAACAGTGTTGAATTGTGTTAAATTAAAAAAAGAACAAAAGTAATCGAAAAGGTCAATTGGGTTTTTCCCTGAGGGAAAGTTGAAATCCCCGAAAATAATAATATTTTTTGATTGTAACTTTACACTTTCACTTATAGTTTTGTCGTAAAATAATTGATACTGTTCAGATGTTGTATTTGGAGGAAAATATACAACACATATATAAATGATGACATTTCTATGCGATATTTTCACCCATAAATCTTCACCTTGGGTTTCCATGCAGTCCATTCTTTCCGCGTGTGAGTGGCTGTCAGCTCGGAGGGCTAGGAGAGTCCCTCCTCCGCGACTGCCTCTATCCTTCCTGTAGACGTGGTATAGGTTTTCGAATAGTTCCGACGAAAAGGTGCTTGAAGTTAGCCAAGTTTCGGTAAGAGCAATCAGAAGTGGTTTCTGGCACATTACGTTTGTCATGAAGTCGATAATTTTATTATTCAGACTTCGAACGTTCTGGTATATTCCACTAATGTTTATCTTTTTCGGACGTCGTATCGACCGTCTTAGTTTGGGGTCGTGGTCTCCGAAATGACCACTCATTGAAGGCCACGTTTTCAGGCCAGATCGTGGGGTCCAGGAAAAAGTGGAAGTAATTTTCCGGTATGCCTATTTTGAAGGCAGCATAACGTTCATGCCTCGTGACCAGTTTTTCGACAGTGTAAATTAAATCCGGCTTCTTCTTTTTTAAGAATGAAGATATGTTTTCTTCTGTGGTATTCGGGTGAAGCATGAATACATGCAGATGTAGGTTTTTGGGAATAGTGACCAAGCTGTCGTCGATAGACCCTGTCCCTTTACAGATTGGCCGAGATCGTCGTCTACCGTTGACGAGGGCATCGCTTTACGATGTTATTGGCTGGGTTGGCAGCTTGGGCATAAGAGGCTGTATTGTACTCTGTGGTTGTGGAGCAGAAGACGCCGCTGCAGCAGATGTGGAAGCAGAATGTAGATCTTCCTCCGGTTTTCCTTTTTTAGCGGTGGATCTTGTGGTCATTTTGCGGGTAGTGGGCGGCTGGACGCCGCTAATGGGAAGGTAAGTCTGGCCGGGGCGTCCGGCTAGAGCGGCTAAGGTAATAGCAGGAGCGGGGGCGGGGCCGGGGGGCCCGGGCAGTGGAGGTGTCCCAGACGGCTGCCTAGTGATATCACCGTACGCTGAGCGCACACACACATTGAAGTCTGGCGCCGGCGCTAGTACCTGGGGAGTACCTTGTCGTGCGATGTCACCTGCAGTTACGTTGTACGAGTATTTGCATTGTGGGCACACAATTTTAGCACTACCGACACTTTGGTCACTTAAAATTGAACGAATCGTGGTCAGTTCGCTACCGAAACCCTCGACTTTGCCACTCAAAACATCGACCGTTTTAATCAGGGACTGAATGATATCACCATACTCTTCCATTTTGTAAATAGACTAGAACGAACGATTAAAATGAATACTATCGAGAGCCGATGACAGAAGACGTGCGTCGCGTGTTGTCGCTAAAATAGTATGCAAATGCAAATGACTGCGTTATGGCGTATGAATCGATATTATATCTTTAATTCAACTAAAAAGGGATAAATCTGGCCATTTTTCAAATTTAGTCGTCCCAAGGTTGAAGTTCCTTTTTTTTTAAATAGGCAATTCCCCTAAAGAGTGTGCCTTTTGCTAATAAAGTTAAGAAAGATAGTTATAATTTTAAGGATAATCTATGGAGACAGAACAAATCAAATATTGAAGTCATTCAAGCACATTCAAGTCTACGAACTTACTCGTATATACTCGTAGAACTGAAAAAAACCCGAGAATTGTTGAGAGACAGCAAATCCGGAATAATAATAATTGGATAATTTGTATAATCACCTCAAGGGTGCTGTACAATTTATTGAGAATTCTTAGGTTCTATCTAAATTTACTATTTACAAATAGATACAGAAACATACTTACCTGGCAGGTCACTTCCGATAAACAAACTTTAATTAGAAAGTTAAGCTTGGAGAAGGTATGGCTTTGCACGCGAAGGACATTATTTTGAAAACACTGGACATTGCACGATTTTACATTTGCTACCCCCATCACTATTAGTTTTACGTTTATGAAAAGATTAGTGGCAAAAGTATAGTTGATATTTATTTTGAAAGACTGGAGAGTTTAGGACTCTTTAGCGCTGGAAAATGTTCATGAAATGACCTTTACAAACGCTTACAAATAGGTTTTTTTTTCTACATTTTTACAAATTCGTCATTTACAGTGTCGCGGGGATTGAATGTGAAGGCGAAAGATTTTTGAGTTTATGGGTACGACTGTCTGAAAAGTATACTGAGGGGAGAATGGTGGATGATTTTAATAAGCAACCGATATATGCTTCTTAACGAAGAATGATTTTTACAATTAAAGTTTCTTAAAGCCTAATGACTTTCGTGATGATGAACGTACAAAGTGTTATTATGGGTTATCTGTGGCTGATTACTTTCCCGATTGTACCACGCTGACCTCACAATCCCAATGTCTTAACCTCCACCTCAATGTTTTTTTTTTTTTAAATATGTTTATTAAGTTTTTTTTTTTACTTTTACAATATTTATGTTACAAATCTTACAAAACTGATCAATCAGTTTGATTATAAGAAATCTCATTTTTCTTATTTACTTAATACTATTTTACTTTTAGGTTTTACACAGTAATTACTAAGTATAATACTTAATTTTATAATACTACATAGTAATAAGTATATTATTTAATATTAATTTCTAATTATTATAAACTACTTACTATTATGATGTTTACATATGAATACAGTGTATGATAGTATTTTTTTTAGATATTTAATCAATATTCGATCTAGGTATACAATATTATTTGATTTCATGTTCTACGGAGATAGAATGATTTAACTTTTTTTTTGATTTTTGAAAAAGATGTTTCATTTTTAATATTTTCAGGTAATGCGTTAAATATTTCCGAAATTTATGTCTCTTTGTTCTATCACCGTATACATTTTGAGATTTATCAATAATAAACATTTGTGCTTCTCTATGCCTAGTAGGGTAAATGTGGTTTACAGGTTTTTTGAATTCTGTATTCCAGAATTCATCTAGGGTTAATTGGTATTCTACCTTACTGTGTATAGAGAGGACATTACACAAGGAGAAAAAAAATTTATAATCGCCTTCACATAATCGAACTCTTTTTTTGCCCGATATCAATTTTAGGAAACGGATTTGTAACTGTTAAATTTTATTTAAGTACGTTTTTTACGTTAATCCGTAACTATTTATTTCAAATCCTATAATTGATTCTGCTAATGCGTTGTTTATACGTATATATTAAAATATGTTCACGATTTCGTGATTTTCCATATTTTGTAAATGCTTATGCACGTTGCACCTGATACTGAAAATTTCAGCATTATTATTAAAGACTAGCCCCCCGGCTTTGCTCGCATAGTATTAGGGGAGTTCCCACTCCGCCTCCTCCACCTTCCTCTCCCCCTCCCCTCTCCACCCCTCCCCACCCTTTCATACCCGTTACATTCATTTTTCAAACAGCTCGCGTGCCACCTTTAAAGCGTAATAATTAAACACACGCAGTTTCGCAATTATAATATTAGCAACTGTAGATTAGTATTTTTTTTTTTTTTTATTAATAATTTTTTTGTTACATACATTGGAAATTTTACAATACATACAGGCTTTTTTATATAAACATTTAAAAAAGTAGAGAAAAATATAAATTAGCAGATTAACCAAAAAAATCCCACATAGGCATCGCCAGTTCGTGGGTATACTTGTGTGTTTTTAAAACAGTTAAAATTTACTCATATACATAAGTACATTATATCTTTGAAGAGATTAAAAAATAAAATAAAAATAACAAGAAAATAAAATTAGTGCTTACTGAATTACAATTCAAACTACATTTTAAGTAACATCAGGTTGATGTGACATTACAGCAAGTAAGTGTTTGCATCAACGGTATTTATCCAAGACTTTATAACATTTTTGTATTTGCTGTAGGAGGATATGTTTTTACAATCAATTTCCGTAGTCTTATAGAGAGAATTATACATTTTTGGTGAAATAAAATATGCATATCTTTGCGCTAGCCTAGTTTTACACAGTGGAACTTCAAATACATTATTTAACCTATTACTAAATCGGTTTTCGATTTTTGGAAAAATAATATTTCGAGATAATATATATTTTAAACATTGAATACAGTAAATTTTTCTTATCTCTAACAGTCCAGCTTTTTGGAATAATTGCAGGGAGGGGTATGTTTATGCAACATTATTTATAGTATTAATTTTTGGGTTATGTTATAAAATTAAAATATGTATTGTATACATATTTGAATTAGGGATCTCCATAGTAACCTAAACAAATAACAAAATGACAGCGCACACCTAATAATTACTTATAGTTACCAATCAACGATTTGTTTTGATTTTCGTCTGAACAATAAACGTATAATAAATAATTTCATAACACCAGATGTCACGACCGATGCCACGACACGAGACGATGTGAACTGTAAATCTGGTTTTTGACAAGTAAAAGACAATTGACTGTGTTTTAAAATATCGATCACATGTATTGGGCGATGAAAGGAATAGTCCCTTATTATTACCTTACCTTTGACAGCTTCCTTCGCTGTCTCAGGATCCATCCTGGTACTGGCAACTTCCAATAAGAGTGGCACAACACTAGGTCTCAAATACCGACACTTTGGGTTCATAAAATTAGGTTTTTATTCGATTAATTGCGATATTTCTATAGCGAGCTGTGACCAATGTCACTTCGATTTTTCAACTGCCCAAGTAGGTAATTTAAAAACTTTGGTGGCAATATTGTTGATTTTTTCCATGTAGCTAGGAAAACATCTTCTTCTTTTCTTGACTTCTTGACTTTTTGAGGAAAGGAGGAAGATAAAGGAATAAATGACTGATGAAAGACTTATGGAATATGGATTTAGTTTTAAAAAACTATTTCATAACCAAACACCAGAGCTTATTCATAACGCCAGAGCTTACCAATATATAAAGCCTTTATTAATGTAGTAAATAATGTATCTTTCTATTAATGAAAGAATTTTTAAAGTCCATTCAGTATTTATTGCGTGAAAGAGTTACAAACATCCATTCATCCGTACAAACTTTCGCCTTTATAATATTATTCGGAATAATAGAAATAGAAAGAATACTTAAATGAAAGAGCCATCGAAATTATAGAGAAGAAGGATCCGTACTAATTTAAAAAAACTTATAAATATTGATAGTTATTATCATTTGTATTTTATAATATACGTATGCAGTGGCGTAGCTAACATGGGTGGCACCCGGGGCGGATGTCACCCCCCGGGGCGTGGTGTCACCCCCATCCTATTAAAGTCGACTTGAGAAAAAATTCAAAACGCTAATTTCGACTTCATAAAATATGCTCGCCTATAAGCTATGTTCGCCTATAGAAAGACCTAGACACAAAATTCGGGGCACTCCACGGGGAACATTTGAAAGAAAATAACAGACCGTGTTCATGTATATATATAATACTTTGGTGACAATATCCTTCGTAAATTTTCCACGGTCGAGTGTCACCCCTATCGGGTGGCACCCGGGGCGGACCGCCCCCCCCCCCCCCCCCCCCCCCCCCCCGCTACGCTACTCTAACGCATGTGATGTATGCATGAGACGGCACGCTTGCGCGATACTACATAATGGAATGCATGCGTGATCTGCCCTCCTTTTGGCTACGAGCAGCTCCCTAATAAATATCAGTACTACGATACATACTTGTATACTCATTTGCCGAGTACCTACTACCCAGCACACAATAACAAGGCACAAGGCACACAGACAACACTTTACGTTGGCGCAGCTACGAATTTTTTTTTTTTTTACATTAACACCACACAGGAGGCCCTGAGGAAAATAATTTCCCTCAGGGCCTATGTCATCTTTGTAGATGCTGTGTGGAGGGTCTTTTTGAGGAAAGGAAGGAGTGAACATGGGTCTTGAAGAGACCCATGTTGTAGGAGGGAGGAAACACAGAGGCCGGCAAATCGTTCCACAGCCGAGCCGTTGAACTCAAGAACGAGTCATAGAAACGACCCGTTCTCATGTGAGTAATGTCAATCGTGTACAAATGTTGGGCGCGTGTTTGGCGTGTTTCCCGACTATGCACCGGTGCCGAGGGGATCAATGATGCTAGTTCCTCGGAGCATCTTCCATTGTAATACCGGTAGAACAAGAACAATCCATAAGAACCAAAAGACGTTCTTTAAAAAGTGCAAATACGTCCGTAAATTACAATTCGGCGATGGTACGGAAGAGAAGAAAAAAAAATGGTGCATGAACAGAAGACGCCAACACATGCGTCTGAAAAAAACAAAACAAGCCAGAGCAGCTCGCTTCCGCAGAAATTTATGGAAGCAAATTGGTGGCGTAGGCACGCAAGCAATCGCGTGCTGTAAAGAACAGGAGGTGACAAGCCGGAATCCGAGGCAAGGGCTTGGGTTCTGTCGCTACAGCAAAATTCATAACTATAAAATTAATAGCAAAAACTAAAGATGGTATAACAATTTAAAACGTTTTATTTATACGGAAAATTTTGGGTTCTTTTTTTACGTACGTGCAGGTACCTACCAGGTTATGATTTCTAAATTAAAAAAATTCTAAATTTAAAAACATTTACATTTCAAAACATAAAAACAAAATTATTTCAAAATTTTAAAAATCAAAAAATTTTTAATTTCAACAATCAAAAAATTTGAAAATTCAAAAACTTTCAATATTCTAAAAAAATTATATTTCCTGCGGAGCGGGTTTTTTTAACTACTAGTACATATTATTATGTGTTCAGAGAGATCTTATCCAATTAATGACTCATTTTCTTGATCATGTTATAAAAAAAATACCTATGCATTAATAAATACTTTGTTAATTGCTACAGTTATTTAACGACATGTTTTCTACTCGAGGTGACATTATCTGCGATTTAATGATTAACACGAGGCCCCTAGGAAAACTATTTTCTTCAAGGCCAGTCATCTTTGTGTATGCTGGGTGAAGGGCGGTACCAGGCCACTTGAGGTAACCCAACCGCTTTCCAGCCCTGCTATAAGTATCAGATTGTTACTCCTTCAGGGATCTCACAAAGACTCTATTTTTTTTAAATAAACGAAGCTACACATATGTCCCTCAACCCTCAAATGTCCCTGTAAAACAGGAGTTAGACTGAAAATGGGGTGACGGGTTAGTGTCATGAATAATGAACATAACCTGAGATAAATACAGAGAATTAGTATTATTTTACAAAAGTTGGTAGAAAAATAAAATAAAAATATAAGACAAAACAATAACCATCACCCAAAACAATGGAAACAGATACAAGGCCATTGGAGGGGACCCCACCACTTTCCCAACGGCGTTATAAGGAAACATATGGTTTCCTCCTTCACCGCACACGTCAAGACTCTATTTTTTTTTTGAACGAAGCTACATTTATTTGAACGACTCTAGACCCTCCAATGTCCATGCATACGGGGTTAGTAAGCAGTATGCAAGTACTTACATTAACATTATACAAAAGAAAAATAAAAGTAGCAGCCCGTGGAATGATTCTTCTGAAATCTATAGAGAAAAATATATACAGATAAAGGTGTTAGTAAATAAAGAAAAATAAGAGCTGCGCCCGGTTGAGGAGACCTAGTTAAGATATATAACGAAAAAGTAACAGTAATAATATAATGCAAGTATTTGCAAAAATAACTGAGAGAAGAAAAGGCATAAAAATAAAATATCTATACAGAGAAGGTATTCCACAAACCACCAGGCAGTCCCAATGACAATGTGTATGGCTATCGGCCCAACCGCAGACGAAACCCGGAGTCCGCGCCCTTTAGCCGACTCACCGATTTTGCCACGAAGAAATATATGTGGGAAAGAAGAGGAAGTTTTACAAGGCCAAGAGAGTCTGGCTGGAGAGATCCAAAGATCTCCCTCAACCAGTCCCTCCTGATCCGGCCTGCCTCGCAGCACCTGGGCAGACACAGCCACCGCCAAGACCCGGTAAAACTTCACTTCATAAACCCGGGCACCTCTGCTAAATCACCAAACTTAGCGAATCACTTGAGTGGACCTGAGGCAAAAGTGTTGGTTATCTACTAAATGATATTATAATTTCACTTAACGTAAATAATTTAATTTGCTAGTGTTTCGATAGCTGATTGGAAGCCTGTTACTTTCTACCGCGGAGTTCGGAATCTCCACCTATCACTGTTGGAATGGAAAAAGAGATGAAGGGGAAAAAATGGGATGTCCACCGAAAACAAGATGAAATCCTACCTTGCTGATGACGTCCTGGTTCCCACACTTCATGCACTCAAGATAACTCGCGGTTGAAAGCATATATTTTGCGCGGATCCGGGTTTTGACTATAAGCGACGAGACACCAAAGTATTTGGGCTGCCGTACCGCGCCGTGTTGAAATTGTACTGATTTCACGGTTAGGAGTCAAACTTGAACCGGTGACAATAGCAAGATGGATGTAACAGGATAGGTAGGTAAGACGGGAGGGATAGATGGGAGTAGGTACAGATTTGCCCGAACATATACCGCCCGCCAAAAATACCATTTTTCCAACACCCATCGAAACTGGCCAAGAAACCTACTCCTAACATTTAAAAGAATATGAAAAGAAACCTACTCCTTACAAACTAGGTGCACGTGAAACTAAAGACTATACGTGCAGAATGTAATGAAAAAATAATAACTCGAAAGACATAACTAAAACAAAAGATAGCTGAATCGCAATCAATGCGAAACCACCGAAGGCATAAAAAACAAAACAAAAAATATATGAACCTATTCCAATATTCATATAAAAAAAAAAGAAAAAACGTTGCTATCTCATTCTACAGGTAAAAGACAAAGCTTTGCCACAGGCCGTAGGTATATACCATCGCTGGTTTGTACTGAGGCTAATCGTACGACTCCGTCAGAGCCCGGTTTCACCTCCCTTATCCTGCCGAGCGGCCATTTCAATGGAGGACTCCTAGTATCTTTGATGACCACTAGGTCATTTACTTGAAGGTTACGGGTAGCCTTATACCATTTGACTCGATTTTGTAACGCTTGTAAATATTCTGTATTCCAGCGCTGCCAAAAATGTTGTGTCATTTTCTTTAAATGTTCCCACCGATTGAGACGATTTATCTTAACCTCTGAATAGTTATATTCTGGAATCGAAATTAACGGTTCTCCAATTAAAAAGTGACCTGGAGTAAGGGCCTGAATGTCCTCAGGGTCTGAGGTTAGAGGACAGAGGGGACGAGAATTTAGTATGGCTTCTATTTTATGTAATATAGTTGTAAATTCCTCAAACGTCAATGAAGTGTCCCCTATTACTCGTTTTAAATGATTTTTAACGACTCGAATGTTCCCTTCCCATAGACCTCCGAAGTGAGGACTGGAGGGAGGGTTGAAGTTCCACACTATTCCCTTTTCTGAACATGTACGCATGACTTGTTCATCATTACGACAACTATTTAAAAAATTTTGTGTTCCAATCAAATGGCGTTTCGCCCCAACAAAGTTCGTACCGCAATCCGAATAAATGGCCTGACAAATACCCCGTCGTGAAACAAACCTATCGAGGGTAGCGATGAAAGCGTCAGACGAGAGATCTGAGAGAACCTCGAGATGAATCGCCTTCGTTGACATGCAGACAAAAATTGCAAAGTAAGCCTTGTATGTCTTAGCACCTCTGCGTTTTCCTTCCTTTAAGACGTATGGGCCGGCCAAATCCACCCCCACCCGATTGAATACGCGGTTCGGTGTGACACGCACTTCTGGCAGACTGGCCATGAGAGGATTTTGCGGGGACGCTCGCAATCTCGCGCATCTCACACATTTGGACACCATTTTCTTGATTTTATTACGTGCCGACACAATCCAATAATTTTGCTGAATCAGGAATTGCAAAGTTCGTGAACCAGCGTGTAGATAGGCCTTATGGTAATAAGATATTAACAGTTCCGCAATCTTACTGTTTTTTGCCAAGATTATTGGGAACTTAGTATTATATTTTAAATGAGAGTTGCGGAGCCGCCCGCCAACGCGAAGTATGTTTTCGTGGTCAATAAACACATTTAATTTTTGAAATGCCACTGAGTTGACCGCATCATTTTGCAGCATTCTGAATTCCTCGGGAAAATGAAACTGCTGATCGCATTTTACTATTAGGGTGACCGCGCGATTTATTTCTGCGCCGGTCAGAATTCCAGATCTACGAGCATCCTTGGTCCGTTGCTGCGTATTGTAAATAAACCTAAGCGACCAAGCGACCACATTCCGAAGACGGTTCCAAGAAGAAAATCGGAAAAATTGTAGGCCCTCATAGTAATCAAGCGGCCTGTGAACTGTTGAGACGTGGGATTTTACTTCCGGTAGCTCTTCAACCTTTAATTTTTCCGGTAAAGACAATGGCCACTTCTGACTTGGCTGAGCCAACCAAGGAGGCCCTTGAAACCACAATTGGTTGTCTATTATTTGCGATGGACATAAACCGCGAGAAGCAAAATCGGCTGGATTTTCTTTTGACGCAACGTGGTGCCACTTTGCGTCCTCGATTTCATCAATAATTTTGATAACACGGTTCGCGACAAAAGTTTTCAAAGTATGAGGTGGTGTTTTGATCCATGATAAAACTATGGTAGAATCGGAAAACAATATTATTTCTGTAATTTTCACGAGAGTTTCTATAGACGACTTCGTCATTTTTACAAGCTTTGAAAGTAGGTAAGCTCCCATAAGCTCGAGACGTGGTATTGATAATATTTTCAGCGGTGCAACATTAGATTTACTCGTAAGTAATGTGACTTGAGGCTGTGCTTCGTTCGTAACCAAATATATACAAGCCGCGTAACCTAATTCACTCGCATCTGAAAATCCTACTAAAGTACAATTTGAGTTTTTTATTGTACTGCAATGTCTCGGTATTTGTAAATAACCTAACCTAGGTAATTCATCCAAGAAATTTTCCCATAAATTAACAATTTTTTCCGGGAGTGAGTCATCCCAACCTAACTTTAATTTCCATAGTTCCTGTAGAAGACATTTCACCTTAAAAACAACAGGTGTTATTAATCCAATGGGATCAAAAATACGTGCAACACAGCTCAGTATCGCACGTTTTGTAAAAACCTTTTCTTTTTCTTCTACCGAGTACGAAAATGTATCCTTATCAGGATTCCAAATTAAACCTAATATTTTGATTGAGCAAGATGTACTATCATCAAACGCAACTTGACCACTTGCGTGGATCCGATGTTCAATTGGGATGTTATTTAAAACTGACTGCGAATTGCTCATCCATTTTCTTAATTGAAAACCTCCTTTGGCAAGGAGTTCTGTCAGCTCAATTTGAAGCTGAGAAGCGCTGTCTGGCTCCCATTCGCCAGTAACTATGTCGTCCACGTATGTGTCCGACAACAGTGCTTTAGAAGCCTTTGGAAATCGAGTACCTTCATCCTTCACCAGTTCATGTAAAGTTCTTATGGCTAAATAGGGCGAAGAAGTCACCCCGAATGTGACTGTACCAAGTATATATTGCCCTACCGGCTGTAACGGTGAAGATCGCCAGAGAATCCTTTGAAAATTTGTATCTTCTTCTCTCAACCGAATTTGAAGAAACATCTTCTGAATATCCGTAGTAAATACTATAGGATATAAACGAAATTTTAATAAGATTTGACCTATTTCATTTTGTAATTTAGGACCCGAATATAAACAATCATTTAATGAAATTTGTTTGTTTGATTTACAGGAAGCGTCAAAGACCACCCGAATTTTAATGTCATTTCCTATTTTTTGAACAACCGCATGATGTGGAATGTAATAAGTATTCGGTATCTCAGTCGATGGGGAAACTCTTGTCATGAAGCCTTGCTGTAAGAAATCATCCATATATTTACAGTAATGGGCTGCCAATGCTGGATTTAATGACAAGCGTTTTTCAAGATTATAAAATCTCTTAAGGGCGATATCATATGTGCTTCCGATATCCACATGATCTCTGTTCTTGAAAGGTAGTGCCACGATATACCTGCCGCACGCTTCCCGGTTGACTGTTGATTGAAATATGGTTTCGCATTCATTATCGTCCTTATTCTGAATAATTTCGTTAGAAACCTCTTCAATTTCCCAGAAACGGCTTACCGCGTGATTTAAGTCACTATTTTCAACCGCAGTTAACGCTGACGTCACTACGGGTTGTGCTGAATTATAACCTTGTAAACATGAACCCATTATAACATACCCGAATATCGTATTCACTGCTAGCAAATTACATTTAAGACTTGATACATATCCATTTCTCCATATGTTCGCAATCAAATCCGATCCCACTAGAAAATCAATATCTCCTTGCTTTTGGAAATCTGGGTCAGCCAAATTTAAATGTTTGAAATCTTCAAATGATTCTTGTAAATCTACGGGCGTAATTTTAGAAGTAATATTTGATATTACTATAGCTTGCCCTCTCACAAAGCAGTGATTTTGAATAGAGAATATTTTACAGGTAACTAAACCCTGTACATTGTTGACAATAGCATTGTTTACACCCCGAACTTTCCCGGACCATTTTTGTGAATGTAGTCCTAAAATATTATACAGTTTTTCGGACATAAATGATATTTCACTACCCGTATCAATTAAAATCCGCGCTCGGTGTTTATGTCCCGAACAGTCCAGGAATTCTGCTAGCGCGGTAGGTAATATCGAACGTTTTGATCGCCCGTAAGCAATATTACACTGTACAGAATCGTCCGCGTCCGTTGCACTGCGGTTATTACTTCCAGTATCACGGTTGTTTGGCGAAGGAGATCTTTCATCAGTATGAAGTAGAGTATTGTGCGATCGATTGCACCGTTTGCATCGAAACTTTGAACGGCAATTTTTAATAAGGTGCGCATTTAAACAGTTGAAACATAACCGTTCCCTTTTAACGAAGTCCCTTCTACTGACCATACTTAGTGATAGAAAGTCTTGACACTTTGTCAAGTGGTGTGTGTGATTGCACATTATACAAGTAATTTTCTTGACATTATGCCCGTTTGAACTCGCATTTGAAAATAATACCCGCTTAGGAATCTTTTTTTCTTTAATATCTGATAACATATTTATGCGGTTTTGAGTTGCTAAAAATTCTATTAATTTTCCAGTATCCGGTATTTCATCTTTTTTAACAAGAGATTCAAAAGACCGACGCGTTTTTAAATCTATTTTTTGCAGAACCATATGACAAACGAATTCTTCAAATAATTTTCCTCGGTTTAAATCGCGAAGCCCCGAGAGATTTTCACGCAAGACATTCAAAATCTCTTCATTATTAGCAAAATTACAATTTAAAATCGAGTTGGCATAATATATAAATAATGCTCTAGATTCAGAATAATGGTTCCACAATGTTTCCCACGCTAATTCACAATTTTCTTGAATCAGTGGATAGTCTTAACCAATGACAAGGCTGTTCCCTTCAAAGAGGTCAATAAATAATGAAATTTTTCAATGTCACTCAGAGAACTGTTCTCATGCACAATACTTCTGAATATATTAAAAAACGGAGGCCAATCTTTAATACATCCACTAAACATAGGAATTTTTATTTCTGGAGCTAGTAAGTTGCGACCGGGCGGCCCAGAGCGTTGTACTTCTCCGCCTGACACGTCATGACGATTATTTTGACTCGCTTCTAAAGCATCACGTGCCGATGTAACTTCAAAGAACAATTCCTCAAATACACGCGAAACCTCCAATATATCATTTTTCGACTCAAACTCGGGAAGTGAAACCAGATCTGACAGCTCACATTGAATACTTTGAAATTCGTCATATGTGGACTCTAATTTATCCATTCGGGCTCTGAACTGACATAGCTTAGTCTTTTGTTCTAAATCTTTAATGAGATCATATGCGACCTGCACTCTCCCAAAGAGCCTTTGCCGTTTTAATTTTAACGAACAAATTTTGGTTGCAACTTTATCCATTTTGAAATGTATTAAATACGTAAATTAACAATTATAATAGTAGGTATCTACTCGCAACAAATAAAGTATTTTATTTGCACCCAATATTATCTACCTACCAGCTGAACTGATAAGCCGTATCTACCGAAACTACCTACTATTGATAATCGTCTTGTAATGAAACTAGTTTGAGTACAATTTCTAATCATGTAAATTAACTAATCTGTAAAGAATGTACATCCGCCGAAGGACCAATGTTTCGATAGCTGATTGGAAGCCTGTTACTTTCTACCGCGGAGTTCGGAATCTCCACCTATCACTGTTGGAATGGAAAAAGAGATGAAGGGGAAAAAATGGGATGTCCACCGAAAACAAGATGAAATCCTACCTTGCTGATGACGTCCTGGTTCCCACACTTCATGCACTCAAGATAACTCGCGGTTGAAAGCATATATTTTGCGCGGATCCGGGTTTTGACTATAAGCGACGAGACACCAAAGTATTTGGGCTGCCGTACCGCGCCGTGTTGAAATTGTACTGATTTCACGGTTAGGAGTCAAACTTGAACCGGTGACAATAGCAAGATGGATGTAACAGGATAGGTAGGTAAGACGGGAGGGATAGATGGGAGTAGGTACAGATTTGCCCGAACAGCTAGTCTTAAAACTAGTAGTCGAAAAGTCTTATGTCTATTACTCGTATATCACCAGTCTTATACTCGCTCGCATCATTTGTGGATTGATGTTGGAAAAAAAGTCATATGACATCGCTTAACAGCGTGTTCACTCAACGGCTGCACGTGAAAAATGATCAAGTTCAGTATATTTCGGATAGCGCCGTGTACGGAGACTAGCATTAAAAAGTGGAATATCAGCAGGGTACTTGTGATTTCGTCACAATTACATAGATTGTAAGTATCTCCATGAACGGAGGGCCTAAGGGGGTCCCGGAAATGTGTTTTTAATATAATAAAACACATATAAAACTTAGTTCAACTTAATTTATTTTTGATTGTTAAAGACATCTTCAGACTGGTACCAATGTTTCTTAATCTACAGTTTATATGCATAACATATGGGGGAGAGGGAGGGGAGTAGCCTTTAAGGATTTTATTCAATGTATGTGGTTTTTCTCAAAATAATCGAATAATGTCAGGAATCACCAGTTTAAAATAATTCAAGTACTACCCTCGACATCCTGTATAACACAACTGGGGTGATCTGTACAACGTCCCTGTGGTGATTTCATTTTTAAAAAGGACACCATCTTTATCCATATAATTATGCATCATTAAAAGATTAATAAATCAATGAATAAAGCAAATAATGTGCGTTAATGCTACATAATATTTATAATTATTTACCATTAATACTAATTTATTCATAAGAGCATAAAAAATAAAAAGCAGATTTCTTTTATATTTGTATTGAAGAGTTTTTGTTGTCGCTTAGTTGGTTTTCTGCTCTGTTGAGATAAACACAGTTTTTTTTTAATATATTTGTCAATATAAGTTATTAGTGGTATTGTTAGAGATATTCCAAGAATGGTGACTGCTGAAGAAAGGGAGCGTAGAACGCCCAGCAGCCGGGTAAATACAGATTTGTTTTTTTTTTCACAAGCTTTTTACCCATTTGACATAATTTTTTCAGGATTTAGTTAGCTTAGATCAGGCAATAGGATTTAGTTAGCTTAGATCAGGCATTAAGATTTAGTTAGCTTAGATCAGGCATTAAGATTTAGTTAGCTTAGATCAGGCAATAGGATTTAGTTAGCTTAGATCAGGCAATAGAATTTAGTTAGCTTAGATCAGGCATCAGGATTTAGTTAGCTTAGATCAGGCAATAGAATTTAGTTAGCTTAGATCAAGCATTAGGATTTAGTTAGCTTAGATCAGGCATTAGGATTTAGTTAGCTTAGATCAGGCAATAGGATTTAGTTAGCTTAGATCAAGCATTAGGATTTAGTTAGCTTAGATCAGGCATTAGGATTTAGTTAGCTTAGATCAGGCATTAGGATTTAGTTAGCTTAGATCAGGCATTAGGATTTAGTTACCTTAGATCAGGCATTAGGATTTAGTTAGCTTAGATCAGGCATTAGGATTTAGTTAGCTTAGATCAAGCATTAGGATTTAGTTAGCTTAGATCAGGCATTAGGATTTAGTTAGCTTAGATCAGGCATTAGGATTTAGTTAGCTTAGATCAGGCATTAGGATTTAGTTAGCTTAGATCAGGCAATAGGATTTAGTTAGCTTAGATCAAGCATTAGGATTTAGTTAGCTTAGATCAGGCATTAGGATTTAGTTAGCTTAGATCAGGCATTAGGATTTAGTTAGCTTAGATCAGGCATTAGGATTTAGTTAGCTTAGATCAGGCATTAGGATTTAGTTAGCTTAGATCAAGCATTAGGATTTAGTTAGCTTAGATCAGGCATTAGGATTTAGTTAGCTTAGATCAGGTACGTAAAGAATGCAAGGCTGATGTACGCGTAATGAGGAAGATCAAGAAAGGAACGCTCCGATGGTTTGGGCATGTGGAGCGATTAAACGAGGAAAGGAGTGTAAGGAGAGTATATGACGCAAATGTGAATGGTAGAAGAAGTCGAGGACGCCCGAGAAAGACATGGCACGACCAAGTAAAACCGGATACTTGAGTCGGGCCTTGTCAAGAGTGTGTGCCATGACCAAGTTGTTTGGCGGTCCGTCCTCTCTGCCTACCCCTACGGGGAAACGACGTGATGGTTAGTTAGTTAGTTAGTTAGATCATGCATGCCCAACCTTTTTTATTCTATTTTGTCTACACTTGTTTTTCATTTATTTTTTTAAATTAACATCTCGACCTGACGAAGATAACGTTGTTATTGAAACATGTTGACAGTGATAATTAAATAGTGGTTTAAACAAAGTGATTTGATTTTCATTATAAAAAAATAATACTTTCAAATAATTTTTGTACAACTCTCACGTAATAATATGTGTTGGGCTAACACGCACGAAACAGCCATCGCCGATCGCCTTGAAGGCGATCCAGTGCCAACTCGAACTCCAACCTTCCAACCCGAACTTCCAACACACGAACTACCCCTCCACACTATCGTCCAAACGTTTGAAGTTGGAAGTTGGCCGCAGTGCGGCCTTACCATAACTGTCAGCATTTAAATCCCCCTGCTCACCTACTTTTGGTAATTTTTATACTGGTCCACCAAACGATTTGGATTGGGCAGTGGGCACCCCTGGTTTAGGTTATTCGCTTCCTCGAAGACATTATTGATATCCAATAAAATTTAAATGTTTCGTGGAACAATTTTTGTAGATTTGAGTAAGAGGATGCACTGGTTAGATGTATTGTTGTGTATTTCTCTATTATGGTCCTAAATCTCAATGTCGTCAGTTTATTAGTCAATGATATAAATAATATTCTTATCGCTGTCATATGTGAATTGTTGTAGGGTATTGTTGTGTATTGTTGTGTATTGTTGTAGGGTATTGTTGTGTATTTCTCTATTATGGTCCTAAATCTCAATGTCGTCAGTTTATTAGTCAATGATATAAATAATATTCTTATCGCTGTCATATGTGAATTGTTGTAGGGTATTGTTGTGTATTGTTGTAGGGTATTGTTGTGTATTTCTCTATTATGGTCCTAAATCTCAATGTCGTCAGTTTATTAGTCAATGATATAAATAATATTCTTATCGCTGTCATATGTGAATTGTTGTAGGGTATTGTTGTGTATTGTTGTGTATTGTTGTGTATTGTTGTATTTCTCTATTATGGTCCTAAATCTCAATGTCGTCAGTTTATTAGTCAATGATATAAATAATATTCTTATCGCTGTCATATGTGAATTTTTAAAAACTGTTTATAAAGCTAATAAATAAAAAATAAAAACATATATAATATAAATGTTCATCTTTTGCCATCATTTGAGACACATATTACAAGATTAACCAATCCAGGGGTTTTATACAGGACAAGCGAGTTTCCGGCATGCATTGCAATGCCATTAAATAAAGAAATCGTTATTCCTTGCGTGTCTTTTCCCATTCGTCCGGTTTCTCTTCTGCCTCCCCTTCCTCTCTTGTGTCCCCTTCCCCTCACGTGTTCCCACGTTGCCTTCTCCTCTCCACACTCCCCTCTCCGACTTCCCCCGTCCCGTAAACCCCCCTCCCGCGTTCCCTTCCCCCCTCCCCCCTCCCGCGTTCTACTCCTCTCTCCCGCGTTAGAACCATTCAGTCCCGGTACACTCAGTTTTCAAACAGCAAGCGTGCCATCTATTTCAATTTTCTTATACGAATTCATAATGCCAGAGCTCAGCAATATACGAGTATGCGTGCTCACAACAACTCACTAAAGTTTCCTCGCAATCGGATGAACGGTTTAGCAACGCATTTTCTGCTCATTTCTGCTGGTTGCATGTCCCAACAATGATATAATTCATATATTTTTATATTTCACAGTGTACTTTACAGTGGGGATCCCACAGTCGCCTGGATAAGTTTCTCATCGTATTGGTGACCTCCTTGCTTTTGGCAGTGGATTTAGCCATTTCTGGTGAGTACCTATAATTTATTCTGCACATTGGCCGATCGTTGTAAAGCTATTTTGATTTCGCTTCAGCGTGCAGTAATTTTTATTTTCATTTCTTTTATTTTCTCTTTTGTTTTCTTCATTGAATGAATGTTTGAATGAAGTGAAAACTTGGAAGTGAAAATTACCCCACTTGCCGATAATCTGGGAGGCGGGTATGTGTACCGCCGCCCCGAGAACCATTTATTGGATTACCAACGCCTCTGCCATAGGTCACCCCAAGTGGTTCGCTACGTTTGGTGAACCCAGGTTCATAGGTTGATGTTTGTTCGGATCTTGACGGCGGATGCGTCTGCCCACCAACTGCGTGGCAGGCCGGATCGGGAGACACTAGTTGAGGAAGTCCTGTAGACCTCTCCAGCAAGACTCTCGGAACATCGCCTTACCCGCATTGGGGGGATTGATTCATACGTCCGTCCCTCCTGGACATACTGACCCCCAGATTCCTACCCACCCCTCATACCTTTTTCCTTCCCACGATTTCCTCTCCTTCCTTTCCCTAAAAAGACCCTCCACACAGCACCCCCAAAGATGATATAGGCCCTGAGTGGAATTATTTTCCTCAGGGCCTCCTGAGTGGAGCTAATGTTAAAAAAAAATCCAATCAAGCTAAAGCTCGGCAGACAGACTCATTCTCGATGGTAATGCATTCTTTCAAATTTTCACTCACGCGGACGTATACGCATGTCTCTGGAATTCGTTGACATTACATCACAATTGGCATTTTGCTCAGTTGGTAGCGTGGCGACTTCAGTTCCTTGGTTGGAAGGTTCAATTCTCAGTAAAACATTTTTTTTTAATTCACTAAAGCCTTTTGAAAACAGTTTTATTATAGGAAACTTTCTTTTTTTACTGGTTGATTTTTTTTTCATATTCAGATGAATCAGGAGACACCTCCCAGACGACTTGTCTATCGGACAATTGTAACAACACGGCTAGCAAGATGTCCAAGTCTTTGGACAGGATGGTGGATCCCTGTGATGACTTCTACAGCTTCGCCTGCGGGGGCTGGATCCAGAACAGCACTATTCCGGAGGGCCTATCTAAGTGGGGTATTCTCGATAGGCTGCAGCTTCGGAACATGCAGATCGTCCAGAATGCTTTGGGTCAGTTTAAATAATATTGCTTAAAAAAACTTATTTTTCTTCTTCTTTCGCACGGTGATGGGGTCAGAGGGGGACATCTAGGTCTGCGAGCCAGTCTAGGGTCTCAGGCGTTGCCCTGTGGATCTCATCAATCCTACCGGAGAATGAACAGAGTGGGGATTCGTTGACCACAGGTTTGGTGTCTACACCGCACCGCATTCACACATCGCCGACTCTTTAAGGCCCCATCTATGCATCATATGAGCACAATGGTTGTGGTGGCAACTTATCCTATTGATGGCGGACCAGAGATTGCGAGACAATAAGAACCCCAGGCAGTCTCTCAGTAGGGTCTTGTACAAGATGGGCATTTTTCACATAGGCAGATTGCCACTCAAACATCCACTTATCTTCTGGGGTAAGAGGTGATCGGAGGAGTCTTTTTCCTTCTCCTATCATTTTAAATCTATCTTCTTAGAACAAGGTTGTATAAAACTATGAAATGGGAACGCGAGAGGGGAAGGGGTCGTGGGAGAGGGAGGGGAGGCGAAAGGGGAACGAGAATAATTGGAAAGGACACGCAGGGAGAAACAATTTCTTTATTAAATGGCATAGCAACCTATGCCGGGTACCAGCTAGTAATACATAAAAAGTAAAAAATTCCGTGAAATATCCTACGTTAATAAACTCTGACCGGTTTTATTAAGTGATTTTGATTTTGATTCTGATTCGGATTCTTATTCTGATTTTGATTATAATTCTGTATCTGATTCTGATTCGGATTCAGATTCAGATTCTTCTGTTTCTGATTCTGTTTTTTATTTTGATGCTGATTCTGATACTGTTTCTTCTGAATCTGTTTCTGATTGCGTTTCTGATTCTGATTTTGAGTCTTAGTGTACGATCAGGTACAAAGCGGGTTTCGGTTTTCAGATTAACGGCGCTCAGTGCCCTGTTCCACCAGCGGCTGTTGACGCCCAGATGTGGACAAACAGAACGCGGATAAAGCTTGCGCTACCTGCGCGGTAGCTTGACAGCAGCTGTCAGTTTTTACGAAATGTCGAGTTCGTAGACGACGATTATTTACTCTTGGAGAATCCTTTCTTAAAATTAAGGAATAAAACAATGGTATTTGGTAATTGGTATCTTTAAATATGAAAAAAACCTCAGGAGAATATGATAATATGTTAAGTACGTGCCTGAAAGGAATTCACTTGTGACATTTGAGGTTATTTCAAAATTTAATCTTGTTGATTTCATTCCATCACTTGTCAATAACATTTCTGGTGCTATGGAATGTATTTATTTTATCCCAGATTGGCGATTGATTGAAAACAACGGCAATCAACAGGTCGCTCATTTTGATATCAGATTCTGACCGGCGTCACCGGCGAACAGGAATTAAGAATTCATTCCGGTAAAGCTTATCGGCGCCGCCTCGCGCGGACACAAACCTGAACCTGCTTTCACTATGTTCGGTCTGATACGTTGACATACAAACATTCTTGTCAGCACGCCTGCGCCAGTCGGCCGCCCATGCGCCGACTAATCAGAAAACCGAAACCCGCTTTGTACCTGTTCGTACCCTTAGTCGGAGTCTGGTTCTTATTCTGATTCTGATTTTAATTCTGATCTGATTCTGATGTTGAATCAGATTCAGGTTCGGATTCAGATTCTGATTTAGATTTTTTTTTTGTTATGCACAATTAGATTTAGATGTTCTTTGTTAAAAAAATGCGTCTAAAAGCCCAGCCGGGCGTGAAATCCAAAACAAATAAATTGCCAGTGTTATCTTCTTCTTCAATGATACAATTTCTTTTTAATTGATTTCAGACAAAATCGACCTTGAAAAGGTAGAATCCAAAGCAGAACAGAAAGCGCGTATTTACTACGACGCTTGTCTTGACAAAGAAACGATCGAAGCCCTCGGAGGTACTCCACTTCAGAAGTTAATTAGGGATGTCGGAGGTTGGAATATCACTGCCAGTGGATTCCAGCTGCAAAAATTCAACCTGGAAACGACCCTTCATAAACTCTTTGAAAGGTAGGAAGCTATGCATAATCATAGTACAGGTAAAATAGTACCAAAATGCACAAAATAAATGACAAAACTTTTGCGTTCGTGAGAAAACTATCGATATTACCTGAGGAAAGATTCGGAAAGTTTTTGCTGTATAGAAACCTACATTATACATTTATAAATAACCATAGATATCACTTACATTCATTTTTACATATGTCATCACCGCCACCTCTCCGAAAATATCTCGGGACCGCTCCGAGAATTACCGAGCGGATCATTCCGTTCCTAGCACTCGATCTAATCGCCCGTTCGCGTTTCATACCTTTCTACCCGTGTCATACGCGAACACTAATTGTGTAAATAATTAAAATCTTAAATAAATCGTTAAATCACTCAAATAAGAGTACAGTGTTATCAATCATCATCCCGTATAATCTTTGAACACAGGATCGCGGCCTGAAAGTACCGCGACCTCCAGGAGCCTGAATATTCCTCATGGTTAAGTATATACACCCGTCTGATGCAAAGACGGAGCACAGGTCAACATCCTCCATCAGCTCCTCAGCCTCTGGAACCAATTCCACATTGGTAATCCCTGACCCTCAAAACTACTTTCAACAGATAAAATTGTGAGAAACAATTTACAAAAAATTCTGCCTCAATACAGGTTCACCTAGTGAGGCAGGCTATACACAACTAAAAATATTGTGTTATTATGCTACTTCTGTGTAACCGTTCTTACATTACTTTCTATTTATAATTTTTTTTGTACTGATGTAATCTATTTGTAATCTACGTTGAACGTGTACTTTTTTAGTTGTAATGTTGCCTATTTCATAGAATAAAGATATATTGTTATTATCACCACAGTTAAAAATGCCGTTCAATGAAACTGTGCGAACTTTGGATGCTGAAGGGTCGCAAATCAACATATAGGACAAAGTACAACTTTTCAGCGCCCTTGAGGTGATTTTTCTCTACAAATTATCAAATTATTATTATTTTATCATTTTATCTTTCTAAAATAATAATCGTTCAACTTCAGATTATAAGTGTGCGATTAAATCGTCTTTTTATAGTTCGGATTTTCCTGTAAAATGATTCACAAAAAATCGACTTTTGACCTTTTACATCTGTGGTGTGCCATCTGCATAATAAAACAAATGTCTAAAATATGACATTAAACCTTTTTTATTATAATTATCATTACCGTGACGATCCACCATTACGGTACCGTGATGGCATACAACTTACGTTTATTATCCTAATAATGTTGCAGCTCGTTCTTACACAATAAATTATGGTGAGACAAAAGATGAGACACACAATATAAGTTTGTCTGTTTCCTTCAAAGTACTACTTTTTTCCTTTTTAGGAAACAGATATATCTTATTATGGCTCAGTTACGACGACGGGAGTTGCTTTTTTATTTTATTTATATATGTGAGGGAGATGTATGATAATTATTGTGCGTTTCCTTTGGGGGGATGCAGACATACTTTCACCGTTTGTCTCATTTTCGACTATTGTTATTTACTGTGTAAGAAAGGTCTGCAGCATTATTTAGCATTGACTTTTTTGAATTTGGAATTGGATCCCAAGCACACGTTCAAAATCACACCAGATTTTTTTTAAGGCTGGCAAGGGTTCAATACCAACTGTTGCATCCAAAAACCGCTTCCGAATTACATCTTCACTTGTAACGGACTGTAAATACTAAAAACGAAACCAAATGGTGCTTGCTGGAATTGGGTAATATATGTGTAGGAAAAACAAGGTATGCAAGGAAAAGGGATGACCAATCACTTACCATTGTATCTCTGCAAAGGAGCACTTTTTTTTTATAACCACAATTTAATTATATAGTCCTACTGCGATGCCTCTAGGTAATTATCGCCACAACAAAAAGAATGAGTACAAAACAATATTATGTACTTCCGAGATGGTCAAATTCCTTTTTTTTTACTTAAAAACGGTAGTTCCAAATCTGCTTCCGTTTTATAAACAAATGCACCATCATTTTTGCCATTGTTACATAGGACAACGAAAATAACCTTATATGAAACAATTATTAGAAAAGTCTTGGCCTATGGATAGTTAGCGGAACAGCTGGACACCTTTGAAAGACAGGTTCTTCGAAGAATCTTAGGAGCGGTGCGAGAGGCATGGAAAATCCGCCACAATAATGAGCTCTATGATATTTATCAAGCTCCCAGACTTTCCACCCATTTAAGGCTCCAAAGATTAAGATGGGACGGACATGTGCACCAAATGCCAAGCACACGAGTATGATGTCAGGAAGTATGCAAGAGGAGTACCCCAAGTTGCATATTGGAAGACGACGGCTGAGGACAGAGGGCGGTGGAGGCTTATTTTGAAGGAGGCCAAGGCTTGAAATGGGCTGTAGCGCCATTGAAGAAGAAGTAGGAACTAAGCCTATTCTCATTTCAAAACCAAACTTCAAACCACGCTTCAAATTCTTCCCCCGAAAATGTTTTAACATAGTCATAAAATGTTTTCTTATTTCAAGATACCCTACGGCCGCACTCTTTTCCTGGTCTGTTCTACGAGATACACGGAATTCATCTAAAAACGTCATTTATGTAAGTACGAAAAAGCTTTTTTTTAATTTTATGCCGGCAACCCGGGGATTATTTATTGATATAATATTACCGTTAACAAACAAGTAACCCGCCCCACTATACGATGTCTGTTCTGAGACGGGTATTAGCTTTATAACACACTTTTCTAATTACAATCTTTACGACAATTAGTGGCTTAATAGAACCAGTGTTGTTATTATGTAACCAGTTTTCATACATTATTATAACCAACTTTTCTTTATTGAAAATAATAATTTAATCGTGGAATTCAAAATAATATAAAATTAATTTTCTGAACAAACACGTGTAACATTACAACAGATATTACTATAATTGACTTATAATATTGTAGCATTTTTTTCTAAGGCAACGATGGTTTGGGAATTATGTCTACAACAAAACATTTTAATGCCATTCGAGGTTTTTTAGAGAAACCAACTATAAACATAAATACATTATATTCGGGGTAATTAATTGATCATACGATTGCTAATAAATCCGGCTCAAAGGACCAGATTCTATGGTGGTTCTAAAATAATTTTAGAACGGACTATAAATTACACGTACAGGGAATGCCGGATAAACGCGCACCAAAAAGAATTTTGACTGGACACCCAGGTGGAAAAAGAAAAGTGGGAAGAACCAGGCTGAGGTGGGAAGACGAGGTAAGAGGGGATGCAGCACAGCTTCCCGGGTAACAAACTGGAAGTCAGCCGCTGATGGCAGGAGGAGCTGGTAGTGAATGTTGCGGGAGACCAAGGCTCGACATGGGCTGTAGCGCCATTGGAGAGAAAGAGAGAGTTAAATAAATTACATTTATCACTATCACATCAAAGGGAAAATCCAGGGATACAAAGGTATAGAAGTCCTAATCAATCCATAAATCCGATACGTATCTGGTGGTATTTGGTTGCTTTCTACAACTCTTTTTTAGTAAAACTAGAATGGTTATTACTGGACAATCACTGGTTAAAATCACGAACTGTATATTTGTAGCACATATTTGCATTAAAATATATATTTTATAACACGTCTCTTCTCCTCCATCTTTTTCTTTACGGGTTTGTGTTATAATATCACCTCGACAAGTTGCCTCCAGGCGTTCTTGTCCTAAGCTATTTTAGTGGCCGCCATCCATAAATAAACTAAACCACTCACTAGATTCATAACTACGGGTTTTTTGTAAGGGGAATCTTTCGACACTATTTAAAAATGGATATGCGAATAATTGACATTATTTTTTGTGGGGACTTGTGACGTTACACATCATAGACGATATCATTTCCTCAGTGTGAAAAAAACATCTGTCGTAAAATAACCTAAAATTTTAATTTCTGTAAAGAACGAACTTTTCAAATATAATGACAATATCGAATTTTGAAATTTCTCTGCTTAAAACAGAAAAATGAAAAACTCATAACAACATGTAAAATTTTTTTAGTATTTTTGGTGTTATAAAAATAAAGATAACTAACACAGAAGCAGAAAATACAGGAATATTAAGGCAACTTCTCTCTGTGACACGGTATTAGCGAGTTAATATGAACGAATTTATAGGATCATGGATCACCAAAGCAAGATGATTTACATTAGTCACAACCTCTGGTAACTTTCCATACCTTGTCAACAAAAATCATGCAACGATGAAACCTGGAATAAGTCGATGCTAAGTGTGTATGGAAAATAAATCACAGATTTCCTTTACAATCTTTTGTAATCCTTTGGCAGCAATCGGCGTGCTGCAGGGCTCTGAAATCATGTTTACATTCTGAAATAAGCATGTTCATCACAACAAAGTTGGCAAACAAAACATCGAAAAACTTTCCTTTCATAATATAAAACCGATGTGTCCCTAATATTGAATTGAAACAACGTCTTTACAGCCTTCGGCATTACATTTTGAAAGCATTGTCACAAAAATATTTATCAAAATTTCCTATTGGTGGATTTTGTAGCTGGGGACAAGTGACGTCACACAATGCCGTCATCCATAGGTCCAACCTGTACATATCGCATAACCTCTGGAGTTGCTTTTACCGACTATGATTGCTTTGCCTGGAAGTGGGCGGATCGGTATATAATAACAATAACCCTCTCATATCTGATTTCAATTAAAAAATAATAACATCACCTAAGAGTAATTTCATAATAATATAACTCACCATCTTTAACACAGCGACTATCGTTCTGTTTTGGCAAAAGTCTTTTCGTAATTTGTAAGTTCTATTGTTTTGCTAGAAAGGAATGTAATATTTTAATCAATTGTTACATATTATATAATACACTAGCTGACCCGGCCACGCGTTGCTGTGGCTAATAAAAAACAACGTCATCTACTGGATGGTTATCAAACCTTTATAACCACCGTCGTCTTTCAGTTTATCGCGGAGAGCCAGACAGATGCCGCGGAGGACTTTAATTTGTAATACGTTGAGATGGTGTGAAAGATTATAATAATGTGCATGAAATGCTTGGGGTAACTAACGTATTTAATTAATAAGGATTAATACTGTATCCGTCTAAATAACTTTTCAATTACCGCAATGTACGTGACCATTTTTTTTAGAAGATAGAATGGGTATAGTAAGCTATCCATAAAATATAGATACATTATGCCGTCGCGGACTTTTTTGCAGATCTATTAAAGAGGAATATCCCACCACGCATTGTTTTGTTATATCCCAAAAGGATTCGGCAGCGTTTTCGATGAAAGCTACCAGGCGGCTTGACTTTTTCTGACACTTCTAACACTTATCGTGATGTTTCAACCAATTTACACAAATCCTTGACAAATTACATACTTAAACCTTCCTCACGAAACACTCTATCTATTGGTGAAAACTGCGTGAAAATCCGTTCAGTGGCTTTCGAGTTTATCGCGAACAGACAGACAGACAGGCGACACGGGGGACTTTAATTTATAATATTTAGAGATATATGTGTGAATTTAAGTATTCATATAGGTATCTGATAATTTTTTTCTTTTTTTTTTAAATACTTGTACATTGATTAGTTTGTTTACAGAACGTCTGTTGATGACGTTCAAAAAAGGCATTGTATGAAAAAAAACACCGCCTAATCTCCCATATATATATATTTCCTACTGCTTCATATTCGTGTTTGAAAAATGAAATTCACAGCTATGTTGTCTATTGAGCCTTGGGATGAATTTGCCGAAAGACGAAATTGATCCGTGCATAGCATACCAACAAAAGATAAAAAGCGGTGCTTCTTCCGAGCTTTTCATATTAATTTGAAGATTTACACGCCCTGTCTAGATAATATAAATCTGGTCGATGTCTGGACGTCAATTTTTTGGTATGTTTAGTACATATCCAAGTAATAAACACCTCTTGGATTATCGAACTACCCATTAGATTTTATAAATTTTGACTCCTGTATCTTCTTTCAAAAATCTCATTTCAGTAACTTGGACACTCTCTTGTACGGCATCCAGATATGGTCTGTAATATGAATAATTTCTATATTCATTTTCATTAATATAATTTCAGATCAGCGAAATAAGTTTTGAGATGCCAACTCGTAACAATTATTTAAATAAAATAGAGAACAAAAAAATATTAGACGCGTATCTCGAATTCATGACAAAGATCTCCGTGCTTCTTGGAGCCAATGAAACTGACGCCAGAACACAGATGCTCGATGTCATAGAGTTCGAGACAGATCTGGCCAACATCACAACCCCCAGCGAGATTAGACGCAGTGGAGAGGAGCTGTACAACACCATGTCCATTCAAGAATTGCAAGAGTTGAGCCCTTTCATCAATTGGCTGGACTACTTCAACAATGTATTCAGAATTGTGTCGAGGAAGATCACCACTAAAGAGAGAGTTGTGGTTTTCCCAAAAGAGTACTTGGTGAAGTTGAACACCCTGGTCAAAGGGTATGCTGAAACGGAAAAGGGCAAAAAGTGAGTAATTATGGATGTACAATGTACACACATATATTTTTTGTCTATTAATGATGTAATAATCCTATTACAATACAAAAGTACATAATAATGTACATAACTTTTGAAGAAATCTTCAAAGCAATTTAATTGTTATTACTTTTTTCCCATTATATCTATATCTACATCTAAACCCTTGACTCTGTGCAGAAACGGGCGGTCCGTTTGATAGATTCTCCCATCTTAACAGACTGATTGCAATCTTTAGAGCACAGGCGTCAGGTGAATGCAGTCCTTGTTTTACTGGTATTACAATGGAAGATGCTCCTAGGAACTAGCGTCATTGATCCCCTCGGCACCGGTGCATAGTCGGGAAACACGCCAAACACGCGCCCAACATTTGTATACGGTTGACATTAGTCACACGGGTCGTTTCTATGACTCGTTCTTGAGTTCAACGGCTCGGTTGTAAAACGATTTGCCGGCCTCTGTGTTTCCTCCCTCCTACAACATAGGTCTTTTCAAGACCCGTGTTCACTCCTTCCTTTCCTCAAAAAGTCCCTCCACACAGAATCTTCAAAGATGACATAGGCCCTGAGGGAAGTTATTTTCCTCAGGGCCTCCTGTGTGGAGTTAATATAAAAAAAAAACACATTTCAAAAGTAATTTTTACATCATTTCTAAATTTAGTAAGAGGCAAACATAAGATACACGTAATGTAAATGTAAGCAAAAAGTAAATATTTATAAAAGACAAAAGTTGGTAATGGGAACCCACTAAGGCACTGGCGTGGGTAATATAAACAAAAGTGCTGAATTACCTCAATAAGTATGATAACGTCAATACCTCTTGTCATGCTATGCTTGGTTAGCACGTTCATTCTGCCACGTGGAATTCATAGCAGGTCATGGTGTCGACCTTGGTGGTAGTTGTTCAGTACGAACAATTGACAGCGTCTTAGGAGATATGGCTGTTCATGAAATAGCTTAAATTTTTCATCATTTTAAATGCTGTTATTGAAATGGCTCCATTTGTTCTAGCTTGGATACTTTTGTAGCGCATTTCAGAAAGGAAATTCAAGTGATGCATGAATCACCATGTATTCATACGTAACAAACTCTTTTGGATTTGTTCTGGTAATTCTACGTGTTTTGCTGCTGTATGGCCCAAACAGCGGATGCGTATTTGATCTTATAATGCAGTTGAACAACGACTTCATTGATTCGGGCATGGAAAATTGTTTACCTTAACGTGTGTGCACCATCACATAGACTATACTGATCATACTCAGAGGCAACTGGCAACTCAGGTCAGCCAATTCTGATGCGTCAATTGTATGCTTCTAGTACGCTGAACAACTATCTGATATGGCAGGCGGTCAGGTCGTTATCTTCCTATCTTAGCGAGGACTTCAGTGATGCGGAGGATGCGTTGAAGAATGCAATTATTGGCTCCGAGAGCGGTGAGGTGATGGCTGATTCCCAGGATGGCGAAGAGATGATTGACTCCGAGGGCGACGAGACGGTGACTGACTCCGGGATCGGCGTGGAGATGACTGACTCTGAAGATGGCGAAGCGATGACTGACTCCGAGGGCGACGAGACGGTGACTGACTCCAAGATCGGCGAGGAGATGACTGACTCTGAAGGTGGCGAAGCGATGTCTAACTCCGAGGGTGGCGAAGCGATGACTGGCTCCAAGGGTAGCAAAGGGCAGCGGCTTTATTGCGCCATACATACCGACGAAGCCATCGGTGGGTAAACCACGTTTTAATACCAATAGGCACGTAGCTACTTTCTGGTATGTCAGGCGTTTTAGATATTTAGATATCCCACAGAAAAAAAAACTTAGGGATCGTCCATTAATCATGTGAGGCTCGAAAAGAGGGGGGGGGGGTTTGGAAAAAATCACGTAATATCACGAGGGGGGGGGGGGTAAAATGAAATATCACGTGTATTTATTTTTCGTGATAATGGACTGAAAATTTCAAATTACTTTGTAAAAAAAAAATACACGTGATTTTGGGGGGGGGGTGTTAGACTAAAACCTCATTACATATCACCAGGGGGGGGGGGTTAAAAAAACATCACGTGATTAATGGACGACCCCTTACTGTGCTGTTTCTTAAGTTTCATCTTATTGCTTTGACAGTGGCCTAGCCCCTTTAATATGCAGCACAGTAAGACGGTAAGCTTATTCACAGGGCATAAGTCAATAAATTGCAATATTAGCCAAAATCTGGTACCTTAATCAAATAAATTGGGGCCTCCCACTCACAGGTAGTAAATCCAAATGTTAGACTTTCTTCAGACCAGTGTAGGGTCTGGTCATTATCAATTAATCTACGTATCCTACAGAACTCCCAGATTTTTAGATTTAGTAAATCTGTATTATTTTGCTGGTAGTTGACTATCTCTTGGTTTGGTCTATGAGCACTTTTCAAGACAACTGCAAAATTTTGAAGAATTGCTCCTTGTATCTTTCCCTTCAACACGCTTCTGATTTCCAAACTTTCCTTCCAAACTTTTTTTCACTCATCCCCAATGTGTAGTAACTGAGTTAAAGATTTTTTTGGTATTTTAATGTCATCTATCTTTCAGGTCTTGCGACGGGTGCCATGTTTGTGCGTGAGTCGTTCGGCGAAGAGTCAAAGTTGGAGGCTGAGAAGATGTTTGAGAATATTCGCGGGGCTTTCAAGAAGAACTTACAGAGCTTAAGCTGGTTAGATAAGGAAACAAGGGATCAGGCTATACTGAAAGAGGACGCCATCAGCATATTGATTGGTATTCTATTTTTTTCTGGTGGAAAGACTAAGTCGAATAGGCAACACAAGTATGTTAAATAATGCAGCAAAAATGGCCAGTTCACTGAAGATATAAATATGTTGTATTGCTTCTGTGAATAATTATTGATAAAATTTTTAAAATACCAATTATAATTGTTAAATGGATAATCAATTTCATTGACTAGCATGGTTCAAAGGTCTACGGTGTCATAAATTTAAATGTTGTCAAAAAAAGGTCAAGTCTGCAAATTTAATTTTCATCAGTCAATCGAAAGTTGACCACTTTTAGCCTCACTGGAGCTTAAAAACAATTTACTCTACATGTTGTAAACATTTCGCGGCACTGCAAGATCTCGCTAACCGAAACAATTGTCCATAAGGGTTGTTGTATTGAATGCTTATGGCATTCCATTGTTCAGATTTAGATGCAGCATTAGATTTGAATGGAAATTTTTCTACTACATTTGCATATATCTTTTGGTTCTAGCCTATTTAGCAGTGTTATGTGTCTCTACTTGCCTGACATCGTTTATCGCCGCCCCATTTGATTTTCAGTTATTGTAAAACACCTTTCTGAATATGAAATTTAGGCAAGGAATTTCAGACCTTTGGATCACTAAACACGCCTTCATGGCATTTCTTGTATTATCCTTTATTCTATGACTAGACTAGACTAGAGATGTTCCGGGCTGCGCCTTGCATCAGAGTAAAGACTGATATGGGACGGGACCACAAGAAGAAGACGACAGTTCGTACTCAATTGAGTTCTCAGGTGTAATTTGGATATTGCAAAATACTTTTTTTTCAGGTTACCCAGACTACATCCTGAACTCACAGAAGTTGGACAAGGAGTACTTTGAACTTGACGTGAAGCCAAACGAATACTTCCAGAACAATATAGAGGTCGGGTTGTTTGAAATGAGAAAGATTTTGAAAACACTGGGCGAACCTGTCGACAGAACGGATTGGAGTATGTACCATCTTATTCTTTTTCCTGAAAATTCACGGGTGTCTTCACAAGCTCTTTGCTCCACTTGTGCCAATCTGACCTCAAAACTCTTTTTATGCCATCTTTTACAATTAATTATTTTCTCACGGCTTCTACTTCCGAAACCAGTTTAATTAATTTGGGAATGGGTACCGCCGCCCCGGGAACCTTTATTGGATAACCAACACCTCTGTCATAAGTCACCCCAAGTGGTTCGCTACGTTTGGTGATTTAGCAAGGGTGCTCGGGTTCACGGGCGGAGGTTTGTCTAGGTCTTGGAGGCGGATGACCAGGACAAACTGAACCCCATATTCCTACCCACTCCTTAAATCCTCTTCCTCCCCAGAACTCTCCTTTCCTTAAAAAACCCTCCACACAGCATCCCTAAAGATGACATAGGCCCTGAGGGAAATTATTTTCCTCCTCAGGGCCTCCTGTGTGGAGCTCATGTAAAAAAAATAGCCGGACTATCTCAACCTTGGGAGGAATGGAGGCATACGTCCTACACTCCTGGACACACTGATCCCCAGATTCCTACCCACCCCTCATATGTTTTTCCTTCCCAGAAATTCCTTTCCCTAAAAAGGCCTTCCACAAAGCAAAGTTGACATAGGACCCAAGGGAAACTGTTTTCCTTAGGGCCTTCTGTGTGGAGATGCATTGTTAAAAAATGTAACATTTGGAACAGTAACGGAAGAAGCTGTCAGTTTTATTAAAGTAACCCGTGAAATGATCAACTACTGATCTCTCAGATCTTTAACATCGATTCGCCTAAAGAAACCTCTGTGCAATGATCACCTCCATAGTGATCTCTTAGTGTGTTTAATTGATGCCTATTTAAGTAACCCGTGCAATGATCACCTCCATAGTGATCTCTTAGTGTGTTTAATTGATGCCTATTTAAGTAACCCGTGCAATGATCACCTCCATAGTGATCTCTTAGTGTGTTTAATTGATGCCTATTTAAGTAACCCGTGCAATGATCACCTCCATAGTGATCTCTTAGTGTGTTTAATTGATGCCTATTTAAGTAACCCGTGCAATGATCACCTCCATAGTGATCTCTTAGTGTGTTTAATTGATGCCTATTTAAGTAACCCGTGCAATTATCACCTCCCATGATACCCTTGATCACTTTAATTGAATCCTTTTCAAAACCTTTTGACAAAATTTTTTGACGAAATTATCTGAGTATGACATCTTGTTCACATTTTTGCGAGGAACAAGACTAATCTAAAATTGTGTTTTAAAATCTCCCTTATCACGATAAAAAAATGTTAAAACTGCGAGTGAGAAACAAAACCCGCTATATCTGAATTCAACCAATCACGAGCAGCTATTTTGCCAAGATGGAGGGTGTAGAAACACACCCCTCAGGTCAGCTGAGTTTCAAAACCCTCCATATTCCATACAAATCACGAAGTGAGTATCAAAATCCGCTATATCCATTTTTAAACGACTTCAAAAAGGAGGAGGTTCTCAATTCGACTGTATTTTTTTTTTTATGTTTGTTTCCTCAGAACATTTGACTGGGTGAACCGATATTGATGATTTTTTTTTTATTTGAAAGCTGGTGCTTTCCGAGTGGTTCCATTTTAATTTGGTCTAGTTCTGACAATGGCATCCATGAGAAAACCATATAAGTCTTAAATTTGCATTAAGTATGTGCGCGACAAATGGACGAATAACTCAATATCACGCCAACCGATTTCGATGATTCTTTTTTTTATAGGAAAGGATCTACTTCAAGGATAATTTGATTAGAGTGTGGTTAGGTTTTGATTATCGGATCTATGACAAATTAACGAAACTCGGCCGAATCTTTTAATTTGACCCTAACGTCGCTATGGTCAAATTATGTCTGTCTCATATGAGCAGCACGTTTTACCCATATTCAGACAAATTAGTAACTGTATTTCAGATTCACTAAAAATCAAAAAATAAGCAAAAATTTTAACAAAACAAAAAACGACTTTAAAAATGCACTATAAAGTAAAAAAATAATTTCGTATTCTTCTACAACTTCATAATCATCTTACTTTTTCTAATCATCAATATGTATATGTTACTTTTGTAGTCGGTGTCAGTCAAGGTAGGTTTGTAACTACATTCATAGTTATAGGTGAGATGTGCTTGTGTCGCACAAGCGACTTGATGAGGCGAGAGGCGAGAGCGGGGCCGCGGCGCGCGGCGGCGCGGGGAGCTGTCAAGTGAACACGCGCCGGGCCGGGTACCTTTGCTGACACCGACTCCAAAAATAACAATCGTACCTACATATTGATGATTAGAAAAAGTAAGTTGATTATGAAGTTGTAGAAGAATACGAAATTATTTTTTTACTTTATAGTGCATTTTTTGAAGTCGTTTTTTGTTTTGTTAAAATTTTTGTTTATATTTATCCAAATTACTTAAATATTTCTAGACATACATTGAAAAAAGAACACTTTTCGAATGTATATTACTTCAATTCATTATATAAAAATAAAAAATTGTTTTTTTTTATTTACGCTAGAGATGTGACAGCTTTTGTGATTTTTTCCGAATCAGTGAAAGTTGATATAGCGGTTTTAGAAATTGAACGACTCGTTCATCGGCTCACGCGGAGACTTGTGCATTGATCGGCCCAGTATTTGCCGTAATGCCGTATAATGTCACAAGAACGTGCTGTGGGAAAGTAAAGTGGGTCAGATTTCTTCCCAGTGTCCACTATTCACCAAGCTATTCTCCCATAGTTGTGTCACATTGAAAAGCCATATTTTTTTATTATAGGCTATGTTAAGATTTGTAGGGTCATTCTATAAAAAATAAACACTTCACGAGATTCAACTACTTAGTTTTATTCAACTACTTATTTTTTATGCACAATTTTAGGTTGACATGACAAGACATATTTAAATTACTTAATTAAATTGGTCGTGTACAGTAGCGTGTGTCAATTATTTCAACTTTTGAATTCAGAAACGCCCGGGGTCTCAAAAGTTGCAGCTTGCAAAGAAAATGAGAACTGCATTTAAATTTATTTTTTTTAAAATGGTTTTTAGCCCGCTAAAATGCATTGAAAATCAGAAAACAAAACTAAAACCATTTTTTTTTTTAATTTTTAATAAAAATTTTTTTCAGTAATTTAACCTTTTAACGTTTGTTTATTATTAAAAAATGCGTATAACTGACAAAAATTAAAAAAAAGTTCAACTTTATGAATACTAGTAAGTCAACAAGAATTCTGATTTTATCCAGAAAAAGTGTTATTTTCCCCTTATATTTTTTTAACCAACACATCACATATATTTAAAAAAAAAAATTTGGTTCTTTGTACTGCAGTTATGTAACGAAAAATAAGTTTGGTACTAAATATAAAATATGAACCCTTTGTTTTATTTTTTTCCAAATCAAGAAATCTATTTTTTTTCGAAACTTCCGGCCATTTTAGCGGGCTAATAGTGAACAATAATTTATTTTTTTTTACATTTTTGAATAGCTACAGATCGTACAAAACTTTTGAGACCCCGGGCGTTTAAATATAAGGCCATTTGTTTTCTCTCTATGGAGAGCGACACACGCTAGTGTACAGCCCGGTTCCCCGTTCAAGAAAACGAAAGGCGAATAAGCCTGGTTTGTTATGCGATTATTTTTCGGAAATGGAAAAGAATCTCAGGAAACCGGCTCTTTTATTTAATTCAACGCACCAACCCATTTTTTTTATTATAGATAGATACAAAGGAAAGTACAAATTACATATTAGGAGTTTTGCCTGTCCAACTAGGAAAGTTTCCCGTTCCAGGACAGACAAATTGACATGTGTGGTGTCTGTGGATCGGGTAGTAATAACATCTGTTAATGTTACAATGTTTATTGGTTGCCAGATTAATATGGAGAGAGCGCTCAACAGCGGGTACATCCCTTTTATACATACCATTCTCGCTGTCACCCTCATACACATACGTCACACCCCCACACTTAAAACCTAATTACATATATTTCTTTAGTCACAAATTTATACAAAACAAATATCTAAATATTTCAATCCAGTAAGTATATGTAATTATTCTTGATCTTCAATCCGTGTAGCGTGGGCGTTGACCTCGAGGGCGTAACCTCCCCTCCCATGGTGTAGGTGACCTGCAAAAATTAGAGGAATTAGGAAATTTGGTCATGTCCACATCCGAGAGTGGACCCAGGTCCAGCAAATCATCAGACCTGTCACACTCCCCCCACCTAACCTTCCTCTCTGAAATCTGATCATGGTGGCGTTTCCAAATTTGTCCCGTAGACATAATTTTAACTAAATAAATCCTATTCCCCAATCTTTTAAAAATTTTTCCTAAAATCCATTTATTATCATTACTTCTTAAATCCCTGGTTAAAACTTTAGAACCAACCTCAAAGTACTTTTTAAATTTTCTTCCTCTATAATACTTTTTCTGTTTATGCTGGCTCAATAACATTTTGTTTTTAACCGTGTTGTCAATTCCTTTAAAACCTTGACTCTCAACATTATCCACTATTGGAATAATCGTATTAAAAATTGATCTAATCTTCCTACCCAACATTAATGTACTAGGCTCAATGCCCGTAGACATTGAAGGCGTATTTCTAATATCAACTAAAAACGTCAAAAGTTTATCTTCAAAATCAGTAGGAAATTTATTATTTACCATAATTTTTTTCAAAAAATTCTTCACTGTTTTAACCCCATTTTCAGCTAAACCGTTAGAAGCAGGATGCTGTACAGCTGAAGTCAATGATTCTATATTATAATTATGACAAAATTCCTTAAAAACTGACGATGTGAAAGCTGTACCATTGTCACTTACAATTTGTTCCGGGATTCCGAACATAGAAAATAATCTTTTCAAAACTTTTATTGTACAAAACGAATCTACCTTATTTACAACATGACAGTCTATCCATTTTGTAGTTGCATCAACAATAATTAAAAAATTATGACCTCCCAACGGCCCCATGAAGTCGATATGCAATCTACTCCAGATTAACCCATTGATTGGCCAAGGTGCCAACTCAACTTTACATGGAGTAGGTAAACATTCCATGCATCGAGCACACTGTTTCACAGTTACTTCTATATCATTGTTCATTCCGAGCCAAAAAAAATAATTTCGAGCAAGACTTTTCGATTTTACAATGCCTAAATGTGATTGATGTAAAAAATTCAATATAATTTCCCTTAATTCCCTTGGAACTACAAATTTATTATTATAAAATAAACATGAATTATAAGTCGATAATTTATCCCTAAAATACCAGAATTTCAATAAATCATCCTTTAAGAACTTTTTATCCGGCCAACCATTTGCTGTGAACTCGATAATGCTCGCTATATTTACATCATTAATCGAAAACTGTTTCATCGTTTCCGCATTTAATGTTGTTTCTGACTCGATTATGTTCACAAACTCTGACTCAACCGTATTCACGTTTAAAGAATCAATATAATTTAAAAAATAATCGCTAGCATCAATATCGTCGCTACACACATCTAAATTATCCTTATTATTAATCGGCATTCGTGATAAGAAATCCGCTTTGTTATCACCTGACTTAATATGCTCTATACTATAGTCAAAAGTCTGGAGTATTAGGGCGTACCTCTGCAGACGGTTAGCGGCCAAAACAGGTACTTGCTTATCCGTGTTCAAAATGTGTACTAACGATTTATTGTCGCAAGCCAAAACAAATTTATTGCCGTATAAATACTGAAAGAATTTCTTCAACCCAAAAATTATAGCACACGCTTCCTTATCTAAAATAGAGTACTTTAATTCTGTTTCTGACAATAATCGGCTAGCAAATGCGATAGGTCTCTCTAAACCATTATCATATACATGGCAAATCACCGCTGATAACGCTTTTTCAGATGCGTCTGAAATAAGTTTAATTGGTAAATTAGGATCAAAATGCACTAAAATATTATCTGACGTCAGCAGTTTCTTAACTCGCTCAAACGCAATATTACATTCCTCAGACCACACATATTTTACTCCCCTTTTTAACAAGTTATACAATGGAGACAAAATACCTGAAATATTATGAACAAAAGCTCTATAATATGAAATAACCCCAAGTAAACTCCTAAGTTCTGAAACATTTTTCGGTACTGCCATTTGAGTAATCGCACAGATTTTATTTTCTAAAGGCATAACTCCTTTCCGCGAAATTTCAAAACCTAAATATTCTATCTCAGTTTCTAGAAAAGAACACTTATTTTCATTAATAGTTAATCCACAATCACTTAACTTGCTAAGTACAGATTCACAAATAGAGAATAATTCCTCTTCAGAATTTCCAAACAACAAAATATCATCTAGAAATATACGAACGTTACGAAGTCTACCTACTACCGCCTGAATAACTTGCATAAATATAGCCGGGCTTGTGGTCAAACCGAAAGGCAACACTTTATACCTGAATAAACCCACATGCGTACTTATCACACATAATTTTCTCGACTTCTCGTTCAACGAAATCTGACCAAAAGCATTACGCAAATCTATTTTAGCAAAAAATTTCGCACCATTTAAAGATGAAATTAAATCTTCTATACGAGGCAATGGATATTTCAACTTCGCTAACATAGGGTTTAATGTGGTTTTAAAATCAGTACAAATTCTAATTGAACCGTCTTTCTTTTTTACAACAACAATCGGACTAGCCATATCACTTATTTCTACTTTTTCAATTATATCTTCACGTAACATCTTATTTAATTCCTCCTCTACCTTTCCACGTAAACTAAAAGGTAACGATCTTGGCTTCACAAACTTTGGCCTGAACTCCGAAATAACTTCGATGTTAGCTTCATAACCTATAAGCCTACCCGATTTTTCTGAAAACACATGAGCATATTTTTTCTTTAAACTATCACGAAAATTTAATTGATTATCACAACTAGTCTCACTGGTATTTACCGCATTTATTCCACTTAATCCGATACCGAAAACTTGTAAAAAATTTCTACCAACAATCGTAGAATTACCGTTTTTAATTATTATAAACTGCGTATCTACACTTTTATTTAAAAATAACACACTTAAATTAACTTTACCTACAATATTTAACCGTTTCCCGTCATATCCTGACAATTGAATATCGCATCTTTCCAATTTACAAGAAACAAAATCTTTTAAATACACTTCATATGGAATTGCATTAATCTCAGCGCCGGTGTCAACAATCGCTCGCAGAACAGTGTTACCAATAATGAGATCTACGAATATCGGTTCCGGCCCCGTGCCGTCATGCAACATAAAAACCGAATTTAATCGTTTATTCTTATTACCTACATTAATTTTACTGTTTTTACACACATTACTAGGATGACCCGATTTATTGCACCGATTACAAAAAATATTCTTCCAACAATCTTTCTGCAAATGATTCGTTTTTCCGCACAAAAAACATTTTTTTAATGCAATATTTACTGGCGTCTTACTACGCACTGCACTTTTAAATCTGATCGGACTTACCTGGATTTACGGACAACATTACTATCCTTATGCACAACATTTAAATTCGTATCAACTTTCTTAAAATTAACAACATGTTCCCATGAAGCTGCTAACTGAATGCATTCCGAAAAAGAAGTATTTACCCCCTCAACGAACAACTTATGTTTCAATTTTTCATTGAAAATTCCAATAATGAATATGTCTTTTAAACAAGATTCCAGCCTCAATTCAAAATTGCACGTCAAACTCAGTCCTCTCAACCTAGCAGCGTAATCTTTAATAGATTCGTTAGCTAGCTGTTTACACTTATAAAATAACTCACGCGACTCGAAAATATTTTGAATAGGTTTGCAATGTGAATCAAATAATTTACATAAATCATCAAAAGAACAAACAGAAACCTTTTTAGGGAAACATAGATCACATAATAAAGAGAAAGTTTCTTCGGTGAGGCAACTCAGCAAAAATGCTCTTTTGCGTTCTTGTGATAACACTTTGTCATCATGTAAAATGAGGGCCTGATCCAGTCGTTCCTTGAACAATGACCAGTTTCCCGTTCTGTAACAGAACGTCCCCAAATTCTTACAAACACCCTCCATTGGGGGAAGAGCTGAAACAAAATAATCAAGACTACTTATCTCAGCACTTCCAAGAAGGCTACACTCCGAGGTCCACGTTCCACGTTCCACGTGCACGCCACCCAGAGCTGTAGATCACCGTCCCCGTCTGGCTCCGTCTCCCGACAGCTGCGGATCCAATCCCTACTCCGAGGTCTTCCTTCCCAGACTGCAGCGACGGAAACCAAGTCCTGGTTCCCGGCTAATCCACACGATGATCCAGTCCTTGACCCGATCCTTGATCCGGTCCTTTTGTACCCCGTTACACGGTGTACCCGAACGACAATAATTTTGTAATTTGTCGGTCCCACACACGCGAATACTTGCGTGTGGCTGCTCCAATTTCTTCTTAATGCGATCGCTTCCTGCGATCGCTTCCTGCAATCCTGACAACAATCCGTCAGATCCCGAAATCTACCGCGTAGATTCTTCCAATTTACGTAAAAATTTACGAACTACCGGCTGCGCCAACTGTGGTGTCTGTGGATCGGGTAGTAATAACATCTGTTAATGTTACAATGTTTATTGGTTGCCAGATTAATATGGAGAGAGCGCTCAACAGCGGGTACATCCCTTTTATACATACCATTCTCGCTGTCTCGCACTCATGCCGTCACCCTCATACACATACGTCACAACATGTTTAGTTCATATTATTCCTGAAATGTACATAATTACATAACAAAAACAAAAAACAAAAAAAGTTTCATTTTCTCTGAAACTAAGTTGTGTAATAAAGAAAAAGTATATAATATAATATATAAATATAAGTACACATAGATACATTTTTTGTGACAAAGTAGAAAAGGTAATCTGGTAGCATATTATATTATAATCGGATTTACCGAATTAACCTGGTAACATATATTATAATATATTAAGATTTACAGAGTATGAGATAAGCAGGTATGTTAGTAGCATTGAAAGGTGTAACATGTACCTGATAACAAGATGAAGGAATTACAATAAGATTTACAACATAAAGATATGAAATTATGTTAGGTTATGTGTTTAGAAGTTTGAACTTTTAATACATAGTATACTTATAGGAGAAACTATATTAAAATTTACAATATTAGATATAACATATGTATGTAATTATCTATATGATTTTTTTAAGCGTTGAAACTATAATGTGTAATAAATTATGTCAAACATGATATTTTCACTGAATTAAAACATGAATTCAGAACATATTATATTATACGACAATACGAATATACACCGCGCTCATGACTTGAACTACTCCTGCTAAAATATAAAAAACAATAACTATAAATTAATATAGATAGAAATATAAACTATGAATATAAATACATATTTAAATAAATGAAGACAATATAAGCGAAACTCAATCGAAAATCTGGAAACAGAAAAATCAGAAAAACATATTGAGGTATCAATTGAGGTATTGAGGTATCAATATGTTTTTCTGATTTTTCTGTTTCCAGATTTTCGATTGAGTTTCGCTTATATTGTCTTCATTTATTTAAATATTACAATTTGAGGTTTTACTCATAAAGTTAAAATAAAAAATAAAATAAATACATAGTACCTGATTTAGTGCTACTTTAGTGAAATTGGTGCATTACTTCGTACGCCATATTGTGTTATGTATTTTTATTTATTTATTTTATATAAAGGTATTTACAAGAACAGGCAACTGCACCCTGTTTTACCGTCCCTTAGTCCGTCGGTACATAAGAGCACTCTTAGCGAAGGCTTGAACCTTTTAAGAAAGATAGAGGGCAATAATTACACAATAATGATTTATAAATAAATATTTACGGTCTAAATTGATTCGTAGCCACAATCTATCTGCGGCTATACTAAAATTCGTAGCCACAATCTATCTGCGGCTATACTAAAATTCGACTTTGCTTAAACTAATTTTTATTCTTCAGCCACGACTCCCGCCACCGCGAATGCCATTTATGATCCCTTCAAAAACCAGATATGCTTTTCCGCCGGCATCCTGCAGTTCCCCTACTCCGTCAAGAATCCAAGGAGCATTAACTATGGAAGCATTGGCACGATGATGGCTCACGAACTGACGCATGCCTTTGATGACCAAGGAAGGGGGTACGATGGGTAAGGATGATTCATTTACGGAGAACATTAATGGATTAATTAATTACTTAGTTAATGAATCAATGATTCAATGAACCAATGAATCATTGAACCAATGAATTAATAAATCAATGATCATCGAATCAATGAATCAGTGAGTCAATGAATTCCTGAATAAGTGAATTAATGAATGAGTGAATTATTGAATAAGTGAATTAATGAAATAGAGAATTAATGAATTAGTGAATTAGCGAATTAGCAAATTAGTGAATTAGCGAATTAGTAAATTAGCGAATTAATGAATTAGCGATTTAATGAATTGGGGAATAAATGAATTATCAAATTAATGAATTAGCGAACTAATGAATTAGCAAATAAATGAATTAGCGAATTAATGAATAAGCAAATTAATGAATTAGTGAATTAATGAATTAATGAATTAGTGAATTAATGAATTAGTGAATTAATGAATCAGCGAATTAATGAATTAGCGAATTAATGAATTATCGAATTAATGAATTAGCGAATTAATGAATTAGCGAATAAATGAATTAGCGAATTAATGAATAAGCGAATTAATGAATTAGTGAATTAATGAATTAGTGAATTAGCGAATTAATGCATTTAATAGCAAGGAATTGGGGAATTAATGAATTATCGAATTAATGAATTAGCGAATTAATGAATTAGCGAATAAACGAATTAGCGAATTAATGAATTAATAAATTAGTGAGTGAATTAATGAATCAGCGAATTAAGGAATTAGTGAATTAATAAATTAGTGAATTAGTGAATTAATGAATCAGCGAATTAATGAATTATCGAAATGAATTAGCGAATTAATGAATTAGCGAATAAATGAATTAGCGAATTAATGAATAAGCGAATTAATGAATTAGCGAATTAATGAATAAGCGAATTAATGAATTAGTGAATTAATGAATTAGTGAATTAATGAATCAGTGAATTAAAGAATTAGTGAATTCATGAATTAGTGAATTAATGAATTAGTAAAAGCATTACCTTTGTGGCTCGCCATAATTTACTATAAAAAACAAATTTATGTGTTTTTTAGACCACTGTTAGTGGTATTGAATGACTCTAGACCCTAGACTTTTAGTGGTATTGAATAACTCTAGACCCTAGACAGCGTCCATGCGTACGGGGTTAGTAAGCAGTATGTAAGTACTTACATTAACATTATACAAAAGATAAATAGAAGTAGCAGCCCGTGAAATAATTCTTCTGAAATAGGTAACATCAAAAAGAGATAATAGTGTTCGTAAAAGAACAAGAAAAATAACGGTCATAACCAGTCGAAGAAACCTTCTGAAAATAAAATACGTTTTGACGAAAAAACACTTATATGATTATGTAATGCAAGTAATTACTATAATAGCAGAAAGAAAATAAAATATTTAAAAAGAAAAGCCAGAGAAAGTATTCCATAGACCACCGGGCAGTCTCAATGAGAATGCGTATAGATATCGGCCCAACCGCAGACGATACTCGAAGTCCGCGCCCTTTAGCCGGCTCCCCGATTTTGCCTCGAAGAAATGTACTTGGGAGAGAAGGGGAAGTTTTTGAATACCTTGAGGAAAAGATGAGCGTCGGGTTACCGGAGGGGGAACGGAAGGACATCGAGACCACGTGGTTACGCCTCAGGCCTACGCATCTCTGCGGGCTATTGGAGACACTAATTTGTATTGTGCTCGTAAACTGCATAACGACGATAACTGGGCCATAGATGTCGCTGAAGTGTAATTTTGGATCGAAAAATTTAATTAATTCAATTATAAAAATTTGTTATTGTAACATGTTTCAAAAATTCAACCTGCCTAACCATTGTGGTCTACCTTATTGTGAAGGTGTCCATCATAAAAGATTATCGAATTTTGCACCAAATATTATCAAACGTGTGGAAACGTCTAAAGGGTCATATTAACATAATTAGAATTTACACATTTTTAAACCAATATTTGACATTCCCCATGTATTTATGACTATTTAATTTTAATAAAGTATTATATGTTTTTAGAATTTCTTAAATAGTAGAAATTATACAATTATAAACCAAATAGAGGGCTATTCAGAAACTAGGGAACGTTTTGTAATAAAACAAAAACTAGGTACAGGAAAAATATTTTATTATATACATCTGAAAGAGTGACTAAAATGCTACTTTTCTACATAGTCACCAAATAAATTAAGGCACTTATCGTAGCGGTGGACAAGCTTCGAAATTCCTTCGTCATAGAAATCCGCCGCCTACGATCTCAGCCACTCAGTGACGCACGCCCAGAGCTCGTCGTCGTCATCAAAACGCTGTGTCGCTAGCCAGTTCTTCATCTTCGGGAACAAGTGAAAATCACTCGGTGCTAGGTCGGGACTGTAGGGTGGATGTGGGAAAATCTCCCATTTGAATGAGTCAAGAAGTTCTGCAGTTCGATTTGCCGTGTGAGGTCGGGCATTGTCATGAAAAAACAAAATTTTTGACGATAACTTTCCTCGGCGCTTGATTTGCATTGCTCTTCTAAGCTTGCGCAATGTTTGGCAGTGCCGATCAGAGTTGATTGTTGCACCACGCTCGGGAAAGTCAATAAGCAGCACACCTTGCCTATCCCAAAAAACAGTAGCCATAATCTTCCTCGCTGACAAGGTTTGCAAAATTTTTTTTAGTTTTTTGGGGGAACTTGTGTGCCCCCACTCCATGGACTGCAATTTTGTCTCGAAATTGACGTGCTTCACCCACGTCTCGTCACCCGTTACGATTCGATCCAGTAAAGAATCACCATGTGTGTGGTAGGCGTCAAGAAATGTTAAGGCTGCTCCCATTCGCTGACCTTTATGGGGGTCTGTAAGCATTTTTGGCACCCATCTTGCACAAAATTTATGGTAGCCAAGCTTGTGAGTCACAATTTCAAACAACAAAGTCCGTGAAACTTGTGGGAAGCAAAGCGAAAGCTCCGTTATTGTGAAGCGACGGTTTTCACGAATCTTCTCATCAACTTTGGCCAGAAGATCGTCTGTCACAATGTTCGGGCGTCCACTCCTCTCTTCATCATGCACGTTGGTTCAGCCATTTTTAAACCGGATACACCATTTTCGCACTGAACTTTCATTCATTACGTCGTTGCTATACACTTCGCACAGTTGCCGATGAATTTCTATCGGTTTTTCGTTTTTTGCTAACAAAAACCGTATTACGGACCGCACTTCACAACTGGCGGGATTTGAAATTGCAGCGCACATTTTAAATTGGAATATTGGGAAAACGGGCAGCGCGGAGACGTTCTCGTTCTGACGGCTGGATGCCGACTGAAGCTATGAGCACGCGCACACCAAAACATACGCGATCGCCGCGCGCCTAGCGGCGTCAGACGGAAACGTTCCCTAGATTCTGAATAGCCCTCGTATATGAAAAATGATTTTTTTTTCAAGCTTGTTTTGGAGGACATTAATTTATTTAGTTGTTTATTTTTTTTAACAAGGTTGTTTCTCTTTATGAACATGTATCTTTATGTACATACAGAGAGTTTGGGGTTACTCACAGACCCTAAGCTCACATTATGATACAGTGCCATAATGTCTAATCTGATAAAAAACATACTTTGTAAAAATTAAGGTAATTCGGATTCCTTCCCAATGTCAACTGTTCACCAAGCTATTCCCGTAGTTGTGTCACTTTGAAAAACTATATTTTATTTTATTTATTTTATTTTATTTTATTTGGAAAACCAACAGTTACATTATTTACTTAGGTGTATTTACATATGTATATGTTATTGAACCAATAATAGGTTTTCACTGGTGTGTATTAATTAGAGAAAATTGTGTATTAATTAAAAAAAAAAAAAAAAAATCACATCATTTAAAAAAACATTTTACCTAAATTATAAATTTTTATTTTTAATTTAACTTTAGCATTCTTTTTTTTCTTTTTTTTATGCAGCATTATTTTAATATTATTTTTAAAGTAATATGTATTAATTTTTATTTTATAAAATGGAGGCCTCAGCACAGGTGAGCTACCCAGTGAGGCCGACATTGCTGAATTGTATTAAAAATGTTAGATATCATGACAAATAAATAAATAAATAATTAAGAGATAAACAAGTTATAATAGTTACACTAGCTTATTGGGATGGGATGGTGGGCGGGAGGGGAAGGGGACGGATCTAATCTGGGAGTGAATAAGTTATTTGTATAGGAGTATAATAGTTTGTATATGTTTACAAATTATTTATTGTTTATTTTTTTTAGAATTTGGGGTGCTGTGTTGAATAAGTCGAATTCATTGTATGAATTGTTAAAAAAGTGTGAAGCGCGATTAATGAATGTGTTTTGTTTAGAGTTAGTGTTGCATCGAGGAGTGTTAAGTGTGTGATTTAGTCTAGTTTGTCTGGTGGGCACTCTTAATTGAATTCTTTCAAGTAATTCCGGGCAATCCATCGCAGAGGTGGCTATCTTTTGCAAGAATATTACGTCTGCAGAATTTCTACGATTTTCTAGTGACGAGATTTTGAAAAACGTGGCTGACTCCACATAACTTAGATGAGGACGATATCCCCGAAAATCAAGGTATCGTAGAAAACGATTTTGTATTTTCTCAATCCTTTCTATGTATGTTGTGTACCTGGGATTCCAGACTTGAGAGGTGTGTACTCCAGAGAACTGCGTACATACGCAAAGTACAGCATTTTCATAGTGTTTACCTTTTTAAAGTGTTTGCTGGTTCTGAGTATGAAGCCAAGTACCTTGGAAGCTTTTGCAACTATGGATTCGATATGTCGGTCAAAAAGTAATTTCTGGTCTAGCACTACTCCCAGATCTTTGGCCTCCATCATTTTTTTAAGTATTGTGCCGTTAAGGGAATAATCAAAGGAAATGGAATTTTTTTTTCGGGTAAAGCTGATGACGCCGCATTTTTTAACATTTATTTGAAGGTTGTGTTGTGTACTGTACAGTAGCTATTAAGGCGATTCAAATCTTCTTGTACGCGAGTACAGTCATTGATACATGTAACAGGAGAGAATATTTTCATGTCGTCTGCGTATAATAACGTTCTGGAGTGGAGAAAACATTTTCCAATGTCATTAATGTATATGTTGAAGAGCAATGGTCCCAATAATGACCCTTGGGGTACTCCTGACGGTACTGTTACCCAATTCGATTTATAGCCACCGACGACTACTGCTTGGCTGCGATTTTTCAAATACGACGAGAGCCATCTGAGGAGCTCTTCGTGTACGCCGATTAGTGAAAGTTTAGTCAACAAGACATCATGGATTACTAAATCAAAGGCTTTGCTATAATCTGTATATATTGCATCTACCTGTACGCGCTGGTCCATATTATCTTGTAAGAATTCGACAAATGCCGTTAGGTTAGTGGTTGTAGATTTCCTCTCATAAATCCATGTTGATTGTTGTTAAGTGACGATCTCAAGGCTGTAAACATCTGGTCGTACACAATTTTTTCGAAAACCTTACTAAAAATGCAGAGCTTTGATATGGACCTATAATTTTCAACGTCAGATTTTTGGCCGTTCTTGAAAATGGGAGTTACAAATGCAGTTTTCCAAGTGTTTGGCACAATTCCCTCATTAAGGGAGCGACTAAAAATTATGAATAATGGTTTAGAAAGGCTGCGCGCACATTTGCTTATGAAGGAAGGGGGAATTTTATCTGGGCCTGCGCCTTTATTGGGATCTAAATTTTCAAGTTGTTTCTGTATGTGATGTTGGTTGATTTCAATATTATGAATGCTAGCAATGCAGGGCTCACTGGTGTAGTCTGGCAGGATCTGGTTAATCCGAGCATTATTATTGTAGACTGAAGTGAAATATTTAGAGAATAAGTTGCAGATGTCAGATCCATTTTCAGCTTTTTTGTCTTTGAACATCATGGTATTCGGAACGCCATGGGATTTGGAGTTTGACTTAATGTAATTCCATATTTTTTTTGGATCGGAGGATATATCATGTTCTATTTTAAGTAAGTATTTATTATGGCATTCCAAGTTAAGTTTTTTGTGACGTGATCTTAGTAGAGAGAAAGTGGCATAGTCAGAAGGGTTTTTATATGTCTTGAACTTTTTAAAGTATTTGTATTTTTCTGTTGTTAATTTTATGAGGGCAGAGTTATACCATGGCGGGTATTTTGAATTCCTACATAATTTCATAGGAATATGGGCGTCTATAAGATGATTTAATTGTGAGTAGAATTTATTTAATGCTGTGTTCATGTCACTCAATTCAATTCTGTTCAATGATGCGCTCCGTCATTCTTTAAGGGGTTTTCAAGACGTAGCTGCTAGGGAACCGGACAACTTGGGGAATTTCTTTAACGCGGCGGTGGTATCAGCTGCTGAAATTTCTTTGGGCAGATCAAACCCAAAGAAGGTCATTAGGACGCCGTGGTGGACACAAGAGCTGACTTTGCTGAAGGGGGCTTACAAAAAGGCCTATAGGAGCCTGGTGGTCGTCAGGCGGGGTGAATGCTCACCTGAAGAAGCAGCTGCCCTTCAGACCCGTTTTAGGGCTTCCCGTGGTGCCTATCGGTCGTGTGTCCTCTCAGCAAAACGAGCTGCATGGCATAGTTGGGTAAATGAAGTGGGTAACGCCAACCCGTGGGAAATCCACAGCGCTGTTGAAAACTCGGGAAAAGGATCAGAACGATACTTATCGAGCGTCATGCTCGGTAGTAGCGAAGGGAACGTAGAGAGTGTTGACATAGTCTCCACTCTTGAGACACTTCTGGGCAAGTTAGTTCCGCTAGACTCAGTTACTGGGGAAAGTGTTCACCATCAACAGGTTAGAAACCTGTCACGGCTTCCACCTAGAGACCTCGCCCAGGGGGACGGCGTACCACCGTTAAGTCGAGCAGAGGTTGAAATCATAATTAAGGGTTTGGGTCCGAAGAAGGCACCGGGATTTGACAGATTGAATGGCATAATAGCGAAGCATGTTTGGATCCACGCTAAAGAGGAGTTTTATCAAGTGTTGGAAACGTGCTTGCGAAGGGGGGTATTCCCTACAGAGTGGAAGAAAGGCGTGCTCCGGATTATACCAAAGGGGAATGGTAAGCCGAGAACAGACATCGGGGCCTACAGGCCCATCACTCTACTTCCAATTTTAGGTAAAATACTGGAAAGAATCATCAGACATAGGCTCCGCCTCACCCTGTCAACGCCCTGCGACCGCCAATTTGGCTTCGTCCCCGGTAAGTCCACGGAGCACGCCATTAAGTATGCGCTTGAATGGGTGAGGGTTTGCACCAAGAAGTATGTAATAGGAATCTTTTTGGACATCTCGGGTGCCTTCGATCATGCGTGGTGGCCGATGATTTTAACTAAATTGAAAAGTCGTAATTGCCCGCCTCTACTTTTCAAAATTATTAGTGATTATTTACGCAACAGAAAGGTAATTGTGATGTATGGCGATGTTTTCATCGTACGTGATGTTGACATGGGCTGTCCACAAGGGTCGGTCCTCGGACCGGACCTGTGGAACATCCTTTTTGACGACTCCTCTAGGTTACCCTTGCCTGAAGGATGCATATCGGTTGACTACGCTGATGATAAGTTTGTTTTGGTCTCAGGGGACAGCAGAAAGGAAGTGGAGAGCAAAGCAGAAGAATGTCTGCGTGAAATTCTTGAATGGGGTAAGAGAAACAGGCTGAACTTCGCTCCCCATAAGACTGTGGGACTCTTGATGAAGGGTATGCTCAGTCGTACCAGAAACCCTTCCATCAGAATGGGAGGCTCCACTATTCGTTTTGTTGAAAACACCAGGTATTTAGGCGTCATCTTAGATAGATCTTCTTCGTTCCTAGCGCACGTAAAGAGCGTTTCTAGCAGGGCCCAGGCTCTTTTCTTGAAATTGAGAAGGCTCTCAACAGCTGAGTGGGGATTGCGGACTCCGGCACTTCGCCTCCTATATAAGTGTGTGTACGTGGGGCAAGTCTCGTATGCCGCCGCTGTATGGGAGCACCGGCTAGATAATGCATTGATCCACTTGGCCCTCAAGCGGGGCCAACGGACTCCCCTGTTGGCGCTCTCGGGCGCATATAGGACTGTGGCTAACGATGCATTGCCGGTTCTGGCCGGTACACTGCCGATTGACTTGGAAATTAGGGAAGTTTTGACAAAAAAGGCATTGACGAGAGGTAGGGTTGCTGTCCACCTGGGAGTCGAACTGGCACCAGGCGGAGCGGTATCCCTCCCTGGCTTATTGAAAGCTATGCGAGATAGAACGCTGAGTGTATGGCAAGAGCGATGGGATAGGTCGACGAAGGGTAGATTGACTTTCTCTTTCTTCCCCTCAGTTAAAAGCAGAATGGAAGGGGCGCACATAAAACTGGATCACTACATGACGCAATTGGTGTCCGGTCATGGGGAGTTCAGGGGACGACTACATAGTCTGGCACTGTCTCCTCATCCGAACTGCGCATGTGGTGACACTAACCAGACAGCCGAGCACATTCTGTGGCACTGCGAGTTGATGAAGGATGCCAGAGAGGAAATGTTGGATGGTTTGAGAGGAATTACAAGACCGGCATGGAATGCCGATCTGGTGTCGAACAGAGATAATTTTGAATGCTTTAAAAAGTTTGTAAAGTCTTGGGTGGAGAGATGGCCTGTGCTTAGAGTTGCTGACTTAGATTAAAATCATCTTTGTTTCAGGTGCCAAACGTATTGCTCTTGTCTCTCCATGGTTACTCCTCCGTCTCAATTTTATTATTGCCTATGCTCGATTGCTTTATATTTCTGTTATACTCTTGTTTTTACATTTCTTGTTTGGTGGTATGACTACACTGTATTTATTATTCTGTTTTTATTTATTACTACTGTTATACATTATTATTTTTTTGCTCTTTACTGCTACGTAACCTTCATATTATTTTTTTTCTTTTTTCTCTATTTTGTTGCTTCAATTTTTTTGTTGATCACGCCTTTTTACCTGTCTTATTTGGTTTTATTATGTTACTAACTTCTTGAATTGTGACTAGGTTGATGTACTGAACTCCATTGTACTGTATTGTCCAACTCCCCACCATGGGGGCGGATAGACCCGGTCCCTGCATCCAGTCAGGTGGCAGAATTCTGGTAGGGCCGTCCCACTAACGCCCGTGCCTCCCCCGGCGTCATGAGCGAGCTTGAGGAATGTTTGCGCGAGCCCGGTTCCCTTCCGTCCTGCCTCCGGTGACCCGAGGCTCACATCATTCCCCAGGGTCTTTGGGAGTATCTCCCCCCCCCTCCACAAACACTTCTTCAAGGGTACTTTTGGGAAACTGGCTAAGGGACGCGGGCGTTTGGGCACGTTGCGACCAGGCCGCTCGCCCGCTCATTCTCGCCGGGACTGCCCCGTGATAGTGGGACAAACTGCCCCCAATATCTTTCTTTTTATATATTTTCTTTGGTTTTAATCATACTTACACCTGTAAATATTTTTCTTTTTATTTATTATTTTACTCAACTAGATGCTGAACCAACAGGCGAACTATTTTTATCTTTTTAATTACTGCAAATGTAAGTATGCATACATTTTACTTTTTTTACTAACAATCATGCATGCAGGGACATTGGAGGGTCTAGATTCGTTTCAAAATAAATGTAGCTTCCTTTTTACAAAAAATTAGAGTCCTGACGTGTGCGGCTAAGGAGGTTAAACAATCAGTTTCCTCACACAGCCGTGGGAAAGTGGTGGGTCCCCTCCAATGTTCATGTCACCAAACGAAAGTAGCTCATGCCAGTTTGCCTGGTCGAGAGATGTGTTAATTTGGTCGTAGTCACCGCGCTTATAGACGTAAGCCCTTCTAGGCTCTTCCACTAGTGGAGCGGGTTCAGAGAATAAAACTTCCATTATTAAGGAGGTGTGATGAGGGTCTTCTAAAATTAATGGTTCATCACAAGCAGAGACCGATACCAGGTCATTACATAGAACGAGGTCAAGAAAGTGACCGTTGGTATTTGGAATTCCATTACATTCATACAATCCCGAAAAATGCATGCAGTCAATAAATGATGTACTAACAGGCGATACGCGATCACTGGGTATAAATGACGTATTATTGAGAGACTTATTCCATGAAATGTCAGTGAGGTTAAAGTCACCAAGGATAATGAATTTGTCTGTGGGAAATTGCTACGTAAGTGCTGAAATTTGTGTGAGGAAGCTTTCCATATTTTCACGATATGTTGGTCCTTTTATATTGTATTGATATTTACTTATAATCAATTACTATTTTTGTGATGGGGAGTAGATCCGGCAACTTGAACAACTGGTGGACGAACGACAGCATCCAACAGTTTGACCTGAGGAGTGAATGCATCATAGACCAGTACTCTAACTACTCAGAGGAAGGGCTACAACTGAATGGGATAAGTAGCATAGGTAAGTGAACTTAGGTCGGAGATTATGGAATAATTGTGAATAATTGTGCCACTGATGGTTGTACGACACTATAAAGAAGGAGGCTATAAAAGACCTGTTCGCTTCTTTGTGAGTCTCTTCCATTTTTGACCGTCATACCAGTTGTGCTTAAAATATTATATGCTTACTAGCTGGTTCCCGGCATGCGTTGCTATGCCATTCGACGAAATAAATTGTTTCTCCCTCCACGTCCATTCCCATGCGTCCCCGTTACCCTCCCGCATCCCCTCCCCCTCCTGAGTTCCCCTTCCACCTTCTCCTCCTTCCCCCTCCCTCGTCGCCTTTCCCGCGAACCCCACCTCCTTCGTTACCCTCCCCCTACTGCCTTCCCTCCCTGCCCCTAAAATACATTAAATACAAACATTTTCAAACCACTCGCGCACCACCTGTAGTATTTTTTACGGAAATTTCATAATTCCAGAGCTTCCCATTATACATAAAAACACTCTTTTGCTAAAATACAATATTCCTTAAAAAATTGAGTCAATCCATCGATTACTTTCCGAGATTTGCGCACCCAAACATAAGGAATCAAAATTTTTATTTTTTTATACAAATTTCATAACGCCAGACCTTACCATTATATATAGAAACACTCTTCCGCTAAAATGCAATGTTCTGCAAAAAAATTGAATCAATCCGTACTGAACCTAAATTATTATTTTTTTAATACAAATTTCAAACCGCCAGAGCTTACCATTATATATAGAAACACTCTGCTCACCTACTCGCCAGAGCTTACCATTATATATAGAAACACTCTGCTAAAATGCAAGGTTCTTGAAATTTTGAATCCATCCAGCCTAAATTTTTAGATATAAGTAGATTTTCGGAGTCTATATTGCAGTGTGTCTTTCTATTAACAAAACTTAACTTTTTATTTTTTCTTTTTACTCTATACTCTTTTATTTTTACTTACTACTTTACAATTAACACTTTATACTTTATAATTCATACTTCATTCTCTATATTTCGTACCTTATACTTATTACTTTGACTGTTAACTGTTTAGCTTTCACTTTTAAGGCCCATTGTCCACGTAACCGCACGTCATACGCACGCTTTCGTCAATTGACGATTGCAAGACGAATGCTTGCATCTTGCCTAAAAACAATGAAATCTGTGTCCACGAAGCGGCAACGTCGCGTCAGCCGCTCGTCATGCGTTCGTAATGCGGTGCACGCGGCAACATGTCACTACTCGACCGACTATTTTGTCTTTGTATCAGTGGTCCAACAGTAGAGACTAAATTTTGGTACGTATGTTTAGTCATTCGGTAAAATTATTTAAATACAGAATCACCTTCTGATAACTTTCTGGCAGCAACAAACAATCTACAATTTATATTTCTTTCGATGTATGGATGAATCCAGTACTTACTTTCTTCGCCTGTTTCGTCGTCTTCTAATAAAATTGTATGCCATAATCACTTCATCATCATCCCTTGACATTTTCACAACAAAAGACGTGCTTTCTCGATACTAGTTGAAAGAAAACTGAGACGTTTTGTAACGTGACTGACTATTGCATGAAGCAGCGTAGACATAACAAATATGCAAAATACGCCTATCTTCATTTGTAGGTTACACGCATCCTACAAAAGACGACTGTGTGAACAATGGGCCTAACTTTACACAATTTATATTGTTGTATTATTTATATGTTACATTTATTATTTTAATGATGTTGTGCCGTGTACGTGGCAAAAAATTAAATAAAACCACTTATACAATAAGTTACATGAAATGTTTTACCTTGCTTCACTTAAGGCGCCGCATCCGCGCTCAAAAAGAAGAAGATGGAGAGATATGTAATTACGAATGTTAGAAGAGCGCGCTAATATTTGCGAAAAATTGCGAAAATGTTTAATTTATTTATTTATCTATAAAAGGTATGTTTATATTACATTATTCGATGCCTGTCTCACTAGGGTATACCTGTGTTGAGACAGGCGAATAAAACACGACTCGCTTAAAGTAGATCAAAAATCTCGTGGAAGGTATCTTAAGTACCATTTAAAGAAACATTGTGAATTTTTTAACAACTGTAACTTGTAAAATAACTGAAACAAACTTCACATACGATTTTAGATTTCACGGCCAAAAGTATTTTTGTTATTAGTTTTTGGGATATTATGCCGTGTTGCGCTACCTCCTTTAGCCAACGTTTCGGACAGCGTTACAGTGTCCATCATCAGGTTAGATGGCTAAAGAAGGAGGTAGCGCAACACGGCATTATATCCCAAAAACTAATAACAAAAATGAAACAAACGTGTTTATAATAATTTTCGGAGCATACATCTTTTTCTATCGAGGGAATTTCATATAATTTGCGTTTCGGCGTGGAACGCGTCTAGATATAATCTTAAAAAATAACATATATATTTTTAAGGGGCCCTTCAAGTATTACGTAAAGCAACTGGGGGGGGGTCTTATGAAACGTTACTTGTACGCGTTACGTAACATGTTTTTCTTTATTTAGATTAAAAAGAAACTAGGGAATTAAAATCTTCCTAGTTGGCAATCCTTTTGATTTTTATTACCGCAAACGCGATTAAAACAAGAAAAAAGGTATTTAAGCGACTTTCCAGTACTTTGCACGACTGAATTGTGACTTTCAGGTAAAAATTGTCACTTGGGCGTTACGTAACGTTTAGGAGGGGGGGGGGGGTGATACGGAAAAACGTTACGGCGCGTTACATGGGGGGAGGGGGGGTCAAAAATCTTCAAAAATTGCGTTACGTAATACTTGACGCCGGAGGAATTACAGGAATTCCAAAAACTGAAAAAATTGAACTAATATCTATGAGAACCAAAGTGTTCACGAATATCTACAGCTCAGACTGCTGACTAATATCCATGAGAACCAAAGTGTTGGACGAATATCTACAGAACTGGCAGAGGTTGGATTTGCAATTATGTATGGCATATTGGGATAACGTAATATTGCGTATGCAGTTTAAAAAACTTAATTTATGTAAGTATGTATGTAAAAATCCCTAATATCGGACTATTGGACACATTTAGCTGATTAGTCCAACCTACGCTCTGTAGATATTAGTTCAACTTACGCTCTGTAGATATTAGTCAACACTGGGACCGTCATAGATATTCGTCCGACCTTAGCTCTGTAGATATTAGTCAGCACTCTGAAGTTCGTAGATATTAGTTCAACATATGAGCTGTAGATATTCGTCAGACATACAGGCTGTAGATATTAGTATCTGGAGTCCTTGACGCCCCCTAAGAGCTTAAATACTTCAAATGTTTAAGGGGATTTGTAAGAAATCGGTAGAAATCGGGTGACGGGTAGCGGCGCCCCTTTTGTGATTTTAAGGTAGACAGGAACATTTATGATCTACATAATCATTATTTTTTTATTGTGACAACTCCTTTTTATCTTTATGGAAAACATAATATTTTCGTTTTTCTTTATCATATTTGTTTTATAATATGAGAGGGAATCAGGTACTATATGCACAAATGCAGGGTCCCAGGATCTGGTCTCCGGACAGTCCCGTCAGGTGTAAGTTGAGCAGCTTCCTTGACTTCTTTCGTTTCCAAACCCAAGGGGTTCCGAACAGTCAGTCAGATGTCTTTAATAAGGTCTATAAGTTGTAGGGAATTTATTATAAATTTATTAAATACTCTTAATTTTAAACCTAAATACGGAATAATAAATTCCCTACAACTTATAGACCTTATTAAAGACATCTCAGTACCTAACAATGCTACCTTAGTTTCATTTGATGTTGTTAGTTTGTTCTCAAATATACCAACAAAAGAATTAAAAATAATTATTAATAATTACATGGAAAAAATAAACATTAATTTGGTCAAACGTAAAGAAATAACAAGACTACTAAATACATGTATAGAACAAAATTACTTTAGATTCAATAATAACTATTATATTCAATCTAGTGGCTTGGCCATGGGGAGCCAGATCTCACCGGTGCTTGCTGAGTTCTTTATGGATTATATTGAAGAATCCATCGAAAAATTAAAATCGTTTAAAAAAATTGCCTTCTATCGGAGATACGTAGATGACATTTTGATTATCTGGACAGGAACACACAGGCAATTAGATATTTTTCTAAAAGAAATTAATAAAATTAATAAATCGATCCAATTTACAATGGAAATGGCGGGAAATAAGATTAACCTTCTCGACAAAGGTATAGAAATCATCAACAATAAATTAGAATTTTCGATATATAGAAAACCTACATATAGTGATAACATCATACACAATATATCTAGACATCACATTTCACATAAATTATCAGTATTCCATTCACTCATCCACAGACTTTTACATGTGCCTTTGAATTATATAAATTATAATAATGAATTAAATATTATAAAAACCATAGCACAGAATAATGGATACAAGAGCGAAACTATTGATAGTATATTAAAGAAAAAGAATAAAAAACTTACATTAACAATCATTTCACAAGGCCTCGATAATAAAAATGAAAAAGATTTTACTAAACAATGGGTTAAAATCCCTTATATTGGCGAAATATCAACCAAAATATCCAGATTATTTAATAATGATAAATGTAAAACAGCTTTTTATAATGTGAATTCTCTAGGGAGAATTTTAATTAATAATAAAGATAAAAGAGAAAAACTTGAAAACTCAGGAGTTTACCAAGTGAATTGCGCCAACTGCCCATCGTATTACGTAGGTCAAACTGGGAGGTCAGTCAAAACCCGAATTAAAGAACATTTTACAAACTGGGTGAATGACAAAGGAGAATTGTCGAATGTAGCATCACACTTATTAGAAAATAAACACTCGTTTGATAAAGACAGAGATGTTAAAGTTCTCCATATTTGCAATAAAGGTCATAAACTGGATAGACTAGAATCTTTAGAAATTACCCGCTTAACTAAAAAAATAGAACCTAACTCTGTAATGAATAAGCAATTAGAATCATTTGCTAAGTCTCCGCTTTTGTATCCATTGTAATTTTCATAATAATTTCGAAATTAAAATAGGTATTTAGTATAATATAGACCATTCCTACTCCAATGTAAACATGTACCCCTTAATAAAGTAACTTTTTAAAGATAAAACAATTAGATTCAGTTGCTAAGTCCCCGCTTTTGTATCTAGTGTAATTTTCATAATAATTTCGAGATTAAAATATGTAATTAGTTTAGACCATTCCAACTCCAATGTAAACATGTATCCCTTCAAAAAGCAATAAAAAATACCAAACTTCATAAATATAATAATGATTTGACAATAAAATTAGGTCATTAGTAACTCATATTACTTGTAAGGTTTTTCCCTAATCATCATTGAAGTGAGCTGCAAACCCAATGTAATTAGCTTACTGGAATAACCAAAATATTTAGAAATTCGATAGTCTAAAATGACTTAGCAACAAATATAATTATTGTAATTAATTAAAATCCTTGTAGACCACCCCTCTCCCCTCCCCAATATGTTGTGTATATAAACCGTAGAATAGGAAATATTTGTACCAGTCTGAAGATGGCTTTGACGAGCTGAAACCGGTTACGGTCGAATAAAATTAAGTGGAATAAAGTTTCATATTTGTTTTATTATAATATATTATAATGGAATTCCACCATGAAATATCAGTCTCAAAAATAGAGAAATTATATCCTTTGTAATTAAAAACACTTATGTTTTGTACTGGATATTGTTGTAACTTTAATTTTATTCACATGAACAACAAGTTTTTCAGAATTAAGATTCTCGTTTGAGCATTGGGTTTTAATTTGTGGAATGAGTTAGCAAGAAATGAAATACAGAATTTATAACATGAAATAGAGAAAGCTGTCAGATGACCACAGACAAAAGAGGGCGTAGACAAAAAATGCATCGAAATACTTAGTAAAAGGTGACACACACGTCAAAATTGTGAGTAAAAGAGACTAGTAAAAAAAAGCTAGTAGGTACGTAACGCCTGTATTTCCATCGATGTATAAACACATTCTTTAGTAAGACGGTACAATTTAGAAGATCATAATTTTGAAAAAAAACAAGTAAGTTATTACGAAAACAGAATCAGGATGATGACGACGGAGGTCAATTTAAGTTGTTGGAGCTCGGCGTTCCAAAGGTTAATCAACACTATTGATGTTTCAGACGAGAACATAGCGGACAATGGTGGTCTGAAATCGGCTTTCCACGCCTACTTGGAGTACTCCAAGACAGCACCTAAGAACTACACCTTGCCCGGACTGGACTATTCGCACAGGCAGCTTTTCTTCATTTCATATGCACAGGTAACATATATAATAGGAATAATAAAACATTATTTTTATTTTTTATTGAAAAAATAGATAACACATATAAAACAACAAACTAAGCCAATTGAATTAGCTTGTCAACAGGTGTTTATATTTTAGATTCATATACATTTTTTAAATTTTAAATTTACATCTTATATCTACCGATTCAACATTTTTTCATACATATCAATATCAATATAAATATTTTTTTCCGATAGCCAATTTTCCACCATATATTTAACCTTATTCGTAGAATTACATTGCTTTATAGTGTCAGGTAATAAAATAAATATCTCCGGTATGATGTATTCAAACGTTCTCTGTCCGTACTTATTGTTAAATTTCTGAACTATTAACCCGTCGTTGCGCGTGAATCTAGTGCTGTATTTATGTTCTGATTTATCTTTATGCTGCGGGGTATATATATGCTGAATTATAATTTTGTGCCATAGTATTGCCTTAACAGGTAAAATTTTGCACTCTGAACGGTGTATTTTGTCTCTGTTTGAAAATATTAGTGACAACTAATAATTTTACATTATAAAAATAAAAATAAAACAACGCTTTGTATTTAACCACGAATTTATTATTTATATATTTACCGGTTTCACTTAGACCAAGCTTCCTCAGGATAAAGTAATAACTAAATATTAAGACAGAGTTATCAGTTATATATAAGTTGAGCGACAGAGGGAGAAAGAATATGACAAAAGAACATAGTTAGATAGAGACAAAATATTTGAAGGCGGTACAATAGATAATCAATTAGAGGGAAGAGACAACACTATACATCTAAATACAAGTATCCAACAGTTAACGGGATTCAACTAACAAAATAAAATTTTGATGTATTAGGACAATATTTAGAGTAATGCTAATTTATTAATAATTATGGACCTCAGAATAACAATATAATACATATATACACATCATGGGCTGGAATGGATTTTAGGGAACAAGTTAAATATAGGGCTTTAGGGTATATTTTTTTGATTTGATAAATTTATTTGATTATTAAGTAGGAAATCTGACATATTAGTATTTAATGATTTTCTTATTTCTAAGGCTTCTAAGTTATCTAATTTGATACCAATACTGTTTTTATGTAACATGCGAGTTCCTGAAATTTTATTAAAACTGTGGTCTGCTGAGATTAAGTGATTTGCAAGCTCAGAGAAACCTTTTCCATTCAAACAGCGTAAATGTTCTTTTACCCTAAAATTGACATTTCGTGCTGTTTTTCCAATATAGAAAGCAGGACAATCATTACATGTAAGTTTATATATACCCGAATGAGATAAACTATCTTCTTTATCTTTACCACAAAGTAATTGCTTCTTATGAAAAAAAAAATAAAAATAAAAATAAAAACAAAAAAAATAAAAAATAAAAATAATAAAAAAAAATAATTTTACAATTGCGTTTTGTACAACTTAGACTTGTTTCAGATTGGTTAAAGTAGTATTTCCCCATATTGTTATCTATTTGACAATATTTTTGTAACACATTTACACATCAAATTTTTTGTTGCATTGATTATTTTGATGTTCTTCAATCGCGATTGAAATAACTTGAAATATGGGAAATGCCAATAAAGATCGAGATTCTTCGAGATTGCAAGTTGCTTTTTTTAAGTTATCGTAAGGTTTACATATCATTGGCAACTACCAATGTGGCTTTAGGCCAGGCAAATCATGCATTGATCAAATTTTCTCTTTGAGATAGACCTTGGAAAAAACGCTTGATCACAATTTTGAAACTCATCACCTCTTTGGAGCATAAATAGGAACGCAAAAGCAATGAGTGAATGGAATACCGCATAAGCTAATCAATCTGGTGAAATTAAAAATGTCCCCAGTAACAGACAGAGAGACAGAGTCAGGGTCGGCAGTGATCTATGGGGTGAGACAAGTAGATGGAATGGCCTGCCTCTTATTCAACATGGCCTCAGAAAAAGTTATTCGTGACTCAAGCATTGAGATAAAAGCAACGATATTTGACAACTCTGTGCAACAATTGGCTTCCGCTGATGATACCGACAGAATCGCGAAAACTCCCGATGCTTTACGCGACGCCTTCAAAAACCTTAAAAGTTCTACCAAAAACACAGATCTTGTCGTAAACCAGCAGAAGACCAAATACATAGCCGTAGGATGCAACCAACATACCCCAACTCTTTCATGTGGAAGCCAAAATTTTGAAATGGTACCAAGATTCACATACCTAGGCTCCCTGATAACAAACGACAATAATACCGTAGAGGAAATCCAGAAGCGCATAGTGACCGCAAATCGCTGTAATTTCACCTACAAACCCAAATAAAATCCAGGTTGCTGTCCAGAAACACGAAGATATTAGTGTAATAAATACTTATTAGACTAGTGCTCATGTACGCAGCTGAGACGTGGGTACTAACCAAGAGGAATGAGTTAAATGAGATGAAATTTCGAGGCGCCTCTTCGGACCGGTTCTAGATAATGGATTTAAATTTTGGCACAGACTTTACAATAATGAGCTATACACTCTGTTTAATAAGCCAAACGTCATAAAATTTATAAAACTTGGCAGGCTTTGGTGGCTGGGTCGTGTGGAGAGAATGACCGAGCATGAAGTACCAAAGTCCTTACTGAACTTACGACCGACAGGGCGAAGGAGCCTGGGAAGGCCAAAATTACGATGGAGCGACAACGTCCTCAAAGATATACCCACCTTGGAGCCTCTAAACTGGAGAGAGCTGTCACAAAACCGTGACGAGTGGAGGAAGACTTTTGAGGAGGCCACTACCCACCAGGGGTTGTAGAGCCAAGAATGATGATGATGAGAGTTTACAATTAATATTTAACTGAATCTGAAGTACGTCCTATTGGATGCTCTAAGCAATTCTTAAGCTAGCTGCTAATCGTATATCATCGGCTATTTCAGTAACCGTTCCTGCATTGACGGCCTCCGTGGTCGAGGGGTAATGCTCTTGACAAACAATCCGAAGGTGGAGGGATGGAATCAATTTTAATAATCATAAATTTTATTTGATTAATTTGTGTTATTTCGAATATATGTAAGTATAAGGTGGGGAAATACCTGGCTATTCACATCTAGTCACAAAACATGGCTAAAGCTATTTCAAGCAACGTTTCAATTCTGAATCTTGGTCTTACACCAGGGCGATACTGATATTATCTACCCCCTGGAACGTGCCACAAATATACTATATATTATTTTTAAATCAGTTAATTGTGAAATAATACAATGCCGGGATTCGATCCCGCGATCTTCGGATTGTGAGTTAAGATCCTTACCTCCAGAAAAGGCGCGTCACAGTCATCAATATACTGTCTCCAAAGTCGAATATTGAAAGAATACGACTTTTGGTAATATTCTTAGGTAATTTTACTGATACATATAACATTTTATGTTGTACAACAAACTATAACCTAACCTAACCCTGAAGCAAGTTAATAGTAAAAAATCTAAATGGTTCAAAAGGGATTAATTTTTACTTTAAAAAAACATCAATTATGCCTAGTATTTACAGACAGAGACGTGATAACTTACTATTTCGATAAAACTTTTTTTTTACAGATCTGGTGTGAAGCCAAGTCGAAGAAGGAGCAAGCCGCCTTCCGGTTAGAGTCAGACGAACACTCCCTAAATAAATACAGAGTCATCGGTTCCCTTTCCAACTTGCCCGAATTCTCCCAGGAGTTTAGCTGTCCACTGGGTTCAAACATGAACCCGGTCAAGAAGTGCGGAGTGTGGTGAACATGGCCCAACTAATACCTAAATGAAACGTCTCCACTCTTTCTAACTAGCAAACAAGCAATTTTATGCCAAAAACATACTAGCATGCCTCTTCAAACCCAGATTGCTTTTGACAATGTCCAAACTGCTCGAGATACTAGAACCAAAGGGCAACATCTCTTACATATCCTTTCCGCTAAAACAACTTTGTACAAAAAAAATTTGCATACATTGCACAAAGCAGTACAATGCACTTCCACTGTTCATCAGACAGAACACAACTTTAAAAAATATATCAATCAGAAACCAAGTATCATCCAAGACAGGTCTTACATCACAGATTTTATCAAAACCAATTTACAATTTGTACAATGCTGATTTTATTTATTTATTTATTGATTAACGCCCTTTTTCGGGGCTTTTACATTACATATGAATAATAAGAAAATACAAAGCATTCAATGTACATAATTGAACTGTCTCAGTAACAATATTTTATATTTGTTTAAACATACATTGAAGATGTCCACTGACTTGGTATAATTGTTTCCCTCCATTAGTATTCTGGGCAAAGAAGAATACATATGGTAGTTAGTTCCAGAATTTCTACACTGAAATAAATCTTGACTTCTAGTATTACGTTGTGGAATCCGGAAGCTTATCAATTCTAGCAATACCGGACTATCAACTAAATCATTTAGAATTTTATATAGAAATACCAAGTCAGAGAAAATTCTTCTGTCGGACAATTTGAGCATATTCAAATCATTTAAAATAGTGTTGTAGTTCAACATATTAGCTGGAATACCCATTTTAAAATTTAGAAAACGTAAGAATTTGTTTTGAATTCTTTCAATAGCTTGAACATGTATACTATAATGTGGATTCCAGACGGGAGAATTGTACTCAAGTTGACTTCTAACATAGGCAAAATATAACAGTTTAATACACTTTATATTGTTAAAATTTCTAGTAAGCCTAGTTATAAATCCCAACATTTTTAAGCCCTTATTAGAGATTTCTGTTATGTGGTTAACAAATGAAAGATTTGATTGAAAAGTGATGCCTAAGTCTTTAATTTGTGTTAATGTCTGAAGGGCATTGTTATCAATGTTGTAATTGTAAATCACTGGATTTTTTATTCGAAAAAATCTAACTATTTGACATTTTGAGATATTTAGGTAAAGTCTATTTTCATTACACCAAATTAATAATTTATTGATATTATCTTGAAGAATGTTGCAATGGTGAATATTTTGAATAATTCTAAAAATTTTAAGGTCATCAGCAAAAAGTAAAATGATTACATCATAAAATATTTTTGTAAGATCATTTATAAACAAGATAAATAAGATTGGACCAAGGTGTGAACCCTGTGGAACTCCACTTGTTGCATAAATTATTTCCGACAGAGAGGATTTTATTCTAACAATTTGTTGTCTTCCAGTAAGATAGCTTTCAAACCAGGCTAATATATTGCCACGTATACCAAGTTTTTCTAATTTCCAAATGAGAATTTTATGAGAAACTGTGTCAAAGGCTTTACTAAAATCAGTATAAATAGAGTCTACTTGTTTTTTTTCTTTGAAAGCATTGGTTATAAAATTTTCATAAATAATTAAGTTGGACAAAGTACTTCTACCTGGCATAAATCCAAACTGGTGAGGTGATATTATAGGTTTTATTTGTGATAAAAGTTTGTCAAGTATCAGACTTTCAAAGAGTTTCGGTATGGTGGATTGAATGCATATTGGTCTGTAATTACAAACATCACTTTTATCACCTTTTTTGAAAATTGGAGTTATATAACTAATTTTCCACCTATCGGGAAAAATTCCACTGGATAAAGATAGGTTAAAAAGTTTGGTTAATGGAAGAGCAATTACTTTGATACATTCTTTGATAAATATTGTTGGGATATTATCTGGCCCAGCAGATTTGTGGATATCTAAGGATTTAACTTTAGTAATTACATCAGAGATACTTATGGTACACTGTGAAATATCAAGAGTTTCATCTAGAGTTGTTGTTGGATTAGGAGCATTATTTGAGTCTGTTGTATAAACACTTTTAAAAAATTTTGCAAATAAGTTAACAATACCATTAGTATTATTGCTATGGCTGCCATTTAGGTGCATAATGCTCGGGAAATCAGAATCATCTTCTTTAAGAGATTTCGAGTATTTCCAAAAATAACTAACATTATTTATTATGGAATTTTGAATTTCATTTATATAGTTACGGTAGCAGGTCATAGACATTTTTTTACACGAAGTTCTTAAATCTTTAAATTCAATGTAATCAGAATATTTTTGAAATAATTTATATTCTTTATGTTTAAGTTTTTTGGTGACAAGTAGATTTATAAGTTCTTTGGAGTACCATTTTGGATAGGTATTTGGCTTACATTTCATGGTTGGTATATACATGCTAATAGCATTTTCCAAAACAGAATAAAATTTATTGGTAGCTGTGTTGATATCATCATATTGCACAGATGACCAATCAAAAGAGACAAGATAATTACAAATTTGCTCATAATCAGTTTTGAAAAAATTTTTGTAACAGAAAGACAGTTTACAAGTATTAACATGTACATTAGAAATAATAACTTCCAGTGGAGGATGATAAGTGTCAATTGGCACCAGCGGCTCACTACATTCTTCAATTACTAGTGACTCTAAATTAGAAAAACATAAGTCTAGAGTACGATTATTTTCATTTGGTATAGTATTTGCCTGATTCAGACCTAAGAATAACGCCATGTCTAGAATAATGCGTTCCGACTCACTAACACAGATATTATTGTCACTGTTCACCCAGTTCACTTTTGGAAGGTTATAATCACCAGCAAGCAAAAATGTTGCACTAGGATTCCTTTTTAAAATAGTTTCCACTTCCTCACTATGACACCTGTATACTTCATTGCTTGAATTTGGTGGGATATAAATACAGCCCACAATAATCTTTTTATTCCTGGCAACATTCACTTGAAGGAAGATTTGCTCAAGTTGTTTGTGTTTAGTTGAAATTAAGTTTGCTTTATATTTCTTGCTGATAGCGATTAAAACACCACCACCTCTGCTTTTAGCACTTGTCAATGTATTTCTATCTAATCTGTGTACATTATGATTTATGAAGCCTAATTCACTAGAATGAATATTTGGCTCTAACCACGTTTCAGAGAGTAGTACAAAGTCATGCTCTAACATTGGTATTGTAGACTGAAGCAAATTCAATTTTGTTTTAAGGCCTCTGACATTCTGGTAGTATATTTTCATTTTGTTTAGTTTTATCCTATTACTTCTGTTTTTCTGATTTGACCTCTGCTTTACTGATTTGATGACGTTGTGTGAGAAAGTAGGGGAGTGTGAATGTTTATTGGTGGAACTTATTAATGGCATAAAAAATCGATTTTCTTTTTTTCTGCTTCAATTTTTCTCAAATGTACTGAACATTCATCACTCCAAGCAAAATGGTCAGTTGGCAATTTTAATTTTAGTTTTTCATTAATTTTTTTGCAGTTAATGCACTGAACATCATTTTTACAGTTTTCATTGTCATGTGCTTCGGAACATCGAGTGCATGCTTTTTCACTTCTGCAGTCTTGTGCTTTGTGCATATAGCCATTGCACTTGTAACATTTTAGAAGAGAGATGTTGTCGAAAACTCTACATCTATCCCATCCAATATTAACTTTACCTTCGTGTAGCATTTTCTCGTATGTTATTCCATCAACTTCCGTGAAAATGGTGTAACTAACATCGCCTCGTTTGGTTTTCACTTCTTTTATAAATTTTACCTCAATTTTAGATTCAACTGTTTCAAGGTAATCATTTTGCATCTTAATTTTTGAAACAATTTCATCTGGAGTATATTTATCAGATAAACCAATAATTTTTAGTTTTGGATACTTAGGTTTTGGGGTATTAACATCATATTTTTTTCCCATCTTAGAAATAATTTGTTCTTCCATTTTTTTCGTTGAGGCTAAATTTTTGCATTCTACTATTACCGCCCCTTGTTTGAAATTTCTAATTCCGGTCACACCAAAATTTACAGGATCTATATTTTGTTTTATTTCATCTTTTGTAACTGTATTTTTTTGATCCTTATCTTTTGGCTTTATGATGATGATAGGTTCATGTTTTTTACATTTTGTTGGTTCTTCAATAATTTTAACATTTTTCGTTGCTTTTAAAAGTAATATTATGTTGTTATTTGTATTTTTGTTATAAATTCCTTATGTTATAAACTGAGCCTCCACTTAGCAGATCACCAATTGTAATAGAATTAATAAAGATGAATAATAAAAAAAAACCCACAAAAAACGCCCACAGATGCTTGTGTCAGGGATCCAAACAGAAGAATGTGCGAATTGTTTAATCAAAATCAAAAACCGAAAGATTCCTACAAAATTTTGAATACAATTTTTTTAAAGCCCCACACACGAGGCCCTCAGGAAAATAATTTCCTTCGGGGCCTATGTCATCTTTACAGATGCTGTGTGGAGTGTCAATTAAATTAATTAAATTGTTACTATGGAGATCCCGTTGATAGTTAAAATTTAGTGCGCGTGCTTGATTTTTACGTTTTAATAGGTGGCACGTGAGCTGTTTGAAAAATGAATCTAACAGGTATGGAGGGGGGGGTTTAGGGAGGTAAGGGGTAGAGGAGGGAGAGGGAGAGAGGGGAGGGAGGGATAGTGGGAGGAGGGGGGATTTGGGGGGCTCTTGCGAAGCCGGAGGCAAAAGCTAGTATTAAATAATGGTGAGACAATGGATGAGATACACGTTTGTCTGTTTTTTCCTAAGTACTACTTTTTCCATTGGTGGAAACTGATTTATATTATTACGTCTCAGCTACGGCTACGAGAATTGCGTTTCATTTTCTATATACGTGTGAGGAAGATATATGATAATGATTGTATGTTTCCTTTCGGGGGGTGCAGATATACGTTCAACAGTTGAAAATGAAACAACAGATTGTTTCATTTTCAACTGTTGTTATTTTGAATGTAAGAAAGAGCTGCAGAATTATATGTTTAAGAACAAAGCCAAACCATTAGTGCATTGATGTTTTAGGTGTTTCACTTTTTGGAGTTCACTATCACTTGTAACAGATTCCGTACTTTCAAAATTATCGTCAAGGCTAGTAGTACTATTGGGGTCTACGGAGATGTCACGGTGAGGTGTGTGAGAGAGATGCAAGAAAATAATGACTTTTTTCCTTTGAAGGAAACAGACCTACGTACATTGTGTATCTCATATTTTGAAAGAGCTGCAACATTATTGTGATATGGAATGTACGTTTATTGCTTTTTTGTGCCATCACGGGACAGTAATCTTGGATTATCATGGTGATAATAAAAGTGCTCAATGAATCCACCTACATAAGCTGCTTAAGACAAATTTTTGGGTTTTATAAAAAAATTGTGCAGTTCACACGCGGTAGAAGTGAAACCTTCAGAAAACTAAAATAGACAAGAGTGGAGAGGCTACGAAGCACCCCACGAAAAGGAGACCGACTATTCTATCTAATTCTCTCGTAGACTAAATCATATAGTGTTTGTCTCTTTTTAGTGTCGCTTTTTCGTTTCATCGAGTTTCATATCAAAACGGTGCTAAAGAAATTTTCACTATAAAAAATCTTTTAATTTATAATTGTTTTTATTTCTAAAAATCACCAACTTAATGTCTCGACTGGATTTTGCCAAAATTTTCTGAAATTCATTTATTATTTTTATTTAAAGAACCCACACAACTCTCATTTCAAGAATTCAAAATTTCAGTCGGTTCGGCGGCACAGGACCTGATAAAGCGGCATTTAATTTTCGACCCCAAGCCTTTTATTATGCCAATGAAAATTAAGATTTTTCAATAATTGCTACTTTTTTCAATTTTTTTTTGATAAGTTCCCGTAAAGACCATAGTTTCAATAAAAATCAAAAATTTCAGACGGATTGAAAGTATAGCTTTTACAGTTCGACCCCAAGCATTAATTACATACGCCAATAAAATTGATAATATTTCAACAAATGCTGCTTTTCCTATATAGAGCACTGTTTTTTGTAAGAATCCAAAATTTCAGTTGGTTTAACCCCAAAGCGACTGAAAAAATGTTTTTCAATGTTCAACCCCACGCCTCACCGGTCGCCATCTTCGCCGGTAAGGATAAATATATTTTCCAAAACTAGCTGACCCGGCAACGCGTTGATGTGGCTAATAAAACACAACGTCATCTACTGGATGGTTATCCAACCTTTATAACCACAGCCGTCTTTGAGTTTATCGCGAAGAGATAGACAGATGCCGCGGAGGACTTTATTTTATAAAACGTAGAGATGGTGTGAAAGATTATAATAATGTGCATGAAATGCTTGGGGTAACTAACGTATTTAAGTTAATAAGGATTAATACTGTATCCGTCTAAATAACTTTTCAATTACCGCGTGATTTTTAGACGATATAATGGGTATAGTAAGCTATCTGTAAAAGATAGATATATGCCTTCGCGGACTTTTTTGTAGATCTATAAAAGAGAAATATCCCACCATGCATTGTTGTGTTATATCCCAAAAGGATTAGGCAGCGTTTTCGATGAAAGCTACCAGGCGGCTTGACTTTTTCCGACATTTCTTACAATTATCGTTTTGTTTCAACCAATTTACACAAATCCTTGACAAATTACATACCTTCCTCACGAAACACACTATCTATTGGTGAAAACAGCATGAAAATCCGTTCAGTAGTTTTCTAGTTTATTGCGAACAGACTGACAGACAGACAGACGACGCGGGGGACTTTAATTTATAATATGTAGAGATATAATTTTTTTGCAGGTTTTGATTTTGATTCGTCTTTAGAACATAGGTTTTGGAAGGAATCCAAAATTTCAGTAGGTTCGGCCTCAAAGCATGTAAAATAACGTTTTTCAATTCGACCCCAAGACTCCTTTTTCTTTATGATGATATCTACAGAATGACGGTGATATTGAACGACAGCGGAGAAGTATCAGTATACTGTCTAATATGATTGCCCGAAGATTCTTCAAATCCAGTAACAATGTAAAAAAAAAACATTGTTCAATGCATTTTGCACTAGCCTATACACATGTGAAACATGGTGTCACTACCAAACCAGCTCAATAGAACGACTCCGGATCCAATATAATGATGCTTGCAGAATTATATTTGGATACAGAAGATACAGCAGCGCATCTTCAATGTTTACGGAGCTAGGACTACACGGATTCGCCGGTCTGATGAGATACCGGGTCACTGGAGCCAGGATGCGGCTAATGGCTTCCGATAACACAGTGGTGATCGCAGCCTTCCAGCATCAAGCGCCACTCCTGAGCGAGCGTTGGGCCCGAGCTCACTCCAGACCACGTCCTACATTATAATTGATTATTTATTTTATTTCTATTATCGCCTATGTTTTTTTTTCCTATTCTGTTTACTTTTTTACTTTATCTGTTGTGTAAATATGTATAACTATGTGGGATTGCACTATCCTTCCCACATCCTGGAATAAAACATTATTATTATTATTTTTTATTAATTTTTTAATTTTTTTCGTTTGACACATAACGGCAATTTCAAGATCCTTTCGAGGATCTTGAAATTGGCTTTTAAATGCATTTAAATTTAAAGGGTCGCAACGTCCACAACTTTTACCTACAATATCTTGACAGACTGTAATAAAATAATTTATGTTGTCTTTTAGAATAATTTATTATAATTATAATATTTGTTTAAATCAGAAGACATGAGCGGAGTATGCACTGATCCATGCGGTCATCTGGGTCCAATCCGGGAAAGATTTCAGGAAGGTCTGATATTCTGGAGTTCTGAACCTGTCGTGGTCGATATAGTTCCCAGCCAGCCCCATGTCCATCAAAGGGGAAGAGGCATTGGACACCTGAAAACAATATAAAGCTTAAAAAGAATTTTTTTTCTCCATTGCTGCTCTTGGTTAACTTTTTTATAATTATTTTATTCTAGTAGGTACTGTAAATATGTATGAAGTTTCAATTTCGCTCAACATAATATGTCGTTATTATAGATGGGTATCTGTAGGTTTAATGTGTCTCAACCTCAACAGAGGTCAGTAAGTTGTATTCTATGAGAGATATAATTATGTTTATGAGTTGTACTCCCATTATACTCATGTTTCTCAGAGTTCAGTTTTGTGAGTTTCTATTTTATCACTATTCTTTTTTCGTACTGTTCTGTTTTATTACAGTTCCGTTTATTCACTGTTCTATTTTGTCATGTTCTGTTTAATCACTATTCTGTTTTGTCAATGTTCTGTTTTGTCAGTGTTCTGTTTTGTCTCTCAACTTAACGGTGATAAAACATAAGTGACAAAACAAAACAGTGACAAAACAGAACAGTGACAAAACGAAAGTAAAGTAAGTAGTGATAGAACGGAACAGTGACAACAGAATAGTGACAAAATAGAATAGTGTTAAAACAGTAATGATAAAACAGAATAGTGACAAAACATAACAGTGACAAAATAGAATAGTGACAAACAATACAGTGACAAAACAGAGTAGTGATAAAACTGAACGGTGACAAAACTGAATAGTATCAAAACAGAATAATGACCAAACTTTGTTGTAAGTAACAGAACATTGTTCAACGGAACTTTGTTCTGTTATGTCCAATGTTCTGTTTTATCGCTGTTCTTTTTTGTCAATGTTTTGTTTTTGTCAGTGTTGTGTCAGTGTCATCATCATCTTTGTTATGACACTAACAAAACAGAACATTGACAAAACAGAATAGTGATAAAACAGAATGATAAAATAGATCACTGTTCTATTTTATCACATTTATTCTGTTTTGTTACTTTTCTGTTTTGTCACTTTTGTTCTGTTTTGTTAATGTTCTGTTTTATCACTGTTCTTTTTTGTCACTATTCTATTTTGTCACAGAGTCAGCTTACCTTGAAGTGTATGGAGAGAGAGAAGTCTCTGGTGATGTCTGCCCTCACAATGTGCAGGAAGTATGCCGGTTGACCTCTCCACTCAGCGGAGGCCACGGGGGCCGTGGGTAGGCTCCAGTCCTCCACAGTGACGCCATCCCGAGGCGCAAAAGTAATGGTCACTCTGGTTGGTCCTGAATGCAATACAACACGTAATTAATTCTCCCAATTACATGTATAAGAAAACTTTCGGTCTGGATCAAAAACAAAGGGTACATAAAATTTTGAGAAATTAATAACAGCAATTCAAATATATCTCAACATCATCTTAAGGGTTACTGTGGAAGAAATCACGTGGGAATCTATGTATTCAAAGAAAGAAAAATAAAAAATGACAAACAAGGGAGTAAGAATGGAACTCATTAGATACCCGCCACCCAATTTATTGATCAAAAAACGCAGTTTTATGTTCACTTAATGTATTTTAGAATATTTTAATTTCATATGATTAAATAAATAATAACAATTGACAAAATTTAACACAATGGTAAAGTGTCTTTCATGTTTGGTTTTACGAAGTTCTAAAGTTTTACAGTCCCCGTACGAAATTATGAGAGATTTTTTGATTATTGTGAGAATTACCTGTGATTTTAAAGTCCATGGTGCAATCCGTTTGTGTTGAACAGGTGCGAGTTTTCAGCGTGAAACCCAGTGGAGTTGGTAGAACTGGCGGGACTGATGGAATCCAACTACTAGCTCGACTGTTACAGAATTATACCATTATATTACTATAAAATTACAAGACGTTTCATCTAATTTAAAGGATACCTCCTCAAAAGGCGTGAATGGGGAGTTAACGTACATAAGAGTAGATATATACTCGTACTTGTCGCTAAAGGACGCGGAGTATATTATATGAGTATATTGGAATGCATTCAAGTGAAGAGATTTCTTAAACAAACAGATTAACTTTTATTAAGGACTCAAATTTACAAGAGTTATGTTATTAAAGAGGCTTGGAAACTCGAAGATTTTTTATTTCATAATATTTATTCATAATAAACATTCTGAAAGAAATACATAAAAGTAAGTGAAAAATAAGGAGAAAAAAAAAACATATTTTATAGAAAAATAGAAATTAAAATGTAAATTAAAATTTTGAAATACGGAAACTAATAATAAGATTTTTTTATTTTATTTCAAGAATTTTGTTTTTACATTTCAAATGATTACGTATGCAATTTTATACAATAATTCATATTTTATTCAACTACTCCATAAGTAAAGCTTTTGGAGCTCGTGTTTACGGGAGGAGTATTTACATGCAAACAAAATAATAATAATGTTCTAATGAAATGTGTAAAGTGTAAACAATGATCAAAGAACTTAATTTTAAAGAAATTTAGTGTTAAGAACTCGGGTATTCTATACAAATATGTAAATTAAAACATAAATATAATGTAAATTAAAACATAAATAAAATTAGGTTAAAAAATTAACAGAGAAAAAAATAATATTAATTTAAAGAAAAATAGAAATAAAAATTGACATAAAAATTGACATATAAATTTTGAAAGGCAAAAATTAATAATTAAAATGTAGGGTAAAGAACTCATATATTCTTTGAAGTACGCTCGTCCCGTTTCAAACATCCAAATATCCAATGTTGTAGACGTGCTACGAGTATATAAAGTGATTTAGAATTACTTGACTTTATGTCAGTACTCAGAGCATTATATATTTTAGGAGCGATGAACCAGAATTGTCGTATTAGTATAAACTAACTGGGTTAGTATAAACTAACTGGGTTAGTATAAACTAACCCAGTTAGTTTATACTCATCAACCCAGGTTTGATGAAAAGCGGGTATGTACTAAGTACGATATCAAGTCTTGATGTTGTGGAGCCATTAGTAGGTAGTCGTATATAACAAATGCTTGGCTTAGTAAATGTATAGCTGTCGAATATCTAAGACTCTGATTTTGGCAAAGAGTTCATTTGAGGGAAGGGTAGTTGATATTTAAATATAATTCACAGAATTAGTTTTTGAACAATAATAAAATTGGTTTAATAATGGATTCAGCACAATTAGACAAATTATAATATATATGTATGAAATACGATGTTATTACGAACCACACTCGAGACAGAATGGCGGTTTATTTTGAAACGTTCAGAAGTGCGGTTCAACGCGCATGCGTTTCATTGTGACAACTAAATGGAAAATGTCTAGTCTTTGGGGATGCTGTATGCAGACCCGTACAAACCTCGCCCTATGAACTCGGGCCCATCTGCTAAGTGGGTTTCACGGAGCGGCGGTACCTACACCCGCCTCTCAAATTGAATAATAATATTACCTCCATGGAACCATCCTGGCCGTGTACAGGGGCAGTCCGCAGTACAGTTCCTCATCGCAGTCCCCGCCGATAGGGGAGATGGATCTGTTCCCCAGCGGGATGGTGCGAGGGCTGTTCCGGTCCAGGTTCAGGACAAAGTACCCGGTGTCACGCCTCCTCAGTGATTGCTTCTCGTCGTAAAATTGACGATCGGAGTGCTGAAAAGGTAATTTACATAAATCCACTTCATGTTTTTGCCACACTCTTTCATCCTCTCCGCTTGTTGAAACTAATTACTATAATATTTTAAACTCGTGTTTAGCCTAAAAGAAACTAAATAGTTAAAATTATTTGAAATGTACTGATAGCTTGTAGTATTTAGTAATACAAATTTGGGAGGCGAGTATGGGTGCCGCCGCCCCTTGAATCATTCATTGGATAACCAACACCTCTGCCATAGGTCACCCCAAGTGGTTCGCTACATTTGGTGACTTAGCAGGAGTGCCCGGATTCATAGGGTGAGGTTTGTCCGGATCTTGGCGGCGGATGCGTCTGCTCACCAACTGCGTGGCAACCTGGACCGAGAGAGACAGGTAGAGGAGATCTTTTGACCTCTTCAGAATTTGGACCGCATGGAATGGATGAATTCATTCGTCCGTCACTTCTGGACACACTGGCCCCCAGATTTCTTCCCTCCCCTCATACCTTTTTCCTTCCCAAAACTTCCTGTCCTTTCTCCAAAAAGACCCCCCACACAGCATCCCCAAAGATGACATAGACCCTGAGGGGAATTATTTTCCCCAGGGCCTCCTGTGTGGAGCTAATGTAAATTTTTTTTTAATAAAATCGAACCCATAATCTAATCAAATGTTTGGAATAAAGATCGTCACGTTGTGAAAATTAATGTAGGGCGCCAGTTCAAGAAATTGAACAGAATTTTAAATGCTAAATCAAATATTAATACATAAGCCGACGGAGATCCACCGAAGTAAGTCTCCCTTCCTCGTCAAAACACACGTCCAGTCTCTCTGACCATCTATTCGGAACTGTTCGAATAATTAGCTTGCAGATAGTATGTTTTAATCAACAGAAGAATGTAAGGATTGCATATTGCAGATAAGAATACATGATTCCTTTTGTTTAAAAAATTTGGCATTTTTTTCAGATGGTCAAAATATTTTTGCTTTACAATAAAATGCAAATATTTAGAATATTTTTGAGCACATTCAAAAACCTAAAACTAACTGTTTTCCAAAGGTGATGAAATACGCTTTCAAATTATAGAATTCGAAAAAAACTTTTTTTTTAATTATAAAATTTTTGCATACAAACATAAAAAAGTTTTCAAAATGGCTCACCTTACGTTTTTTCTAATTTAAGTTACTGATAATAAAAAATAAATAAAAACACATCCATATTTTATTAGACAAATGAATAGCAAACACATATTGAAACCTCACTTTTTTGTCGCTCTATGAAAAATAATTTATAAAAAATTCCCGAAGTTTCAAATTCTTTTTTCAATTTGCGATTCAAAATTTTGTGTACGTAAAAGTATATATTTAACTTTTTTGGTGGTTATTTTTTACATTGGAATATAAAGCGTGGTGTTTTTCCTTTCTAACACCGATTAGATCATATTTCTAACTATGATAGTAAGGAAGTTACGGCGTTTTCTATGAGACCTATGTGCGTTGGGACAAATTTGGTCTACTGTGATTAAAAGGGTTAATATTTTGGCTTTTCGAATAGGAATTAAAAATCAATTCGAATTAATGCGTAATAACTAATAACCGACTTTATGAATGAGTGCTTACTTAGCACAATCATTTCAAACTGTTAAGAGTATTTCCGATGCGGCGGTACCTATACACGCATCCCAAATTTACTTAAATCCATCAGAAAACCTAATTAAACAAAAATGGTTAGATAGGTACGAGTACTTACCATTATCCAGAACCTCTGAAGGGCGGGGTTCTCTGGCCCCTCCTTGTAGGGCCGCCCTACAGAGGTGGCCAGAGATATGGGGAGCATGACCAGCCCGCAGCCCAGCAGTATGCAGAGGACGAGGGCGGGCCGTCTCACCAGGCTAAGGAAGGGAACCTGAAATAATCAAATTTTCAACGTCCAAACAGGATTTTGCTTCAAATCTAAACTTCTTCTTTAGTCGTTCATTTGTTTGTTCGCTGATGATCGTGACTCTCTCTCCAATATTCCTAGTGAACAAGGCTCCTTCACTCATCGTAATTCTGGACTGCATGGAGAGCCAAGGACATCGAAATTCCATGGGACATTTATGATGTTTTTTGATCATCCCAACGCATCAGTAATATTCCTTTGGTAATCCTGCCTTCCACTTTGCCATTGACCAAAAGTTTCACCAGGTTCAGGTTGAAATCTCGATGTCATTTATCTAGTTCAGAGTTTCTTAACAGTATTGAAAGAATCGCCCCCTTTACCACAGTAAAACTATCGGTGCCCCCCCCCCCCCCCGAAACGAACAGACATTGAGTATTATGCTTCAGTTTAAATTTTTGTGCGTGAAAATGTAGTTTATTTAACAGAACTTGTCAAATCGTTGCACCTAAGGAAAGTGTGTCTATGTATCATTGTGCATAGTTCGTGAATGAGCTTATCTTCTATACTGACACAATACTCAAAGTTCTCAAGGGCTCCTTAAATGCCAAAAATTTTAAAACGCACCCCAGACCTCCAAAGTTTTGGAGGGATAAATCACTGGTCTAGTTCCTACCTCTCCCAACCCATCAACTTTGCTGTGAAAGTATTTGAAATTTGGAATAACGGCCTGAAAAATAGTGAAAATTTGAGTGTATTTATTTTAAAAACAGTATTAGATTTAAATCTACCTTCGAAGTTAGTATTTGGGTTTTTCGTACAAGTAAATAATCTCATTTTTTTATTTAAACAAACATAAGGATTTAAACTATCTCGGAAGCACATAAGATCATTTTGTATTCGTTCGTTTTGTTGTGGCAATAATTACCTCGAGATATTGCGGTGGAAATATGCGGTTGTATCAAGTGCTCCTTTGCAGAGATACAGTGGTAAGTGATTAGTTATCCCTTTTCCTTGTATACCTTGATTTTCCTACATATTATCACCCAATTCCAGCAAACACCATTTCATGTAGTTTCATTATTTACAAACAAGTGCATCTGAAGCTGTAATGCGTAACCAGTTTTGAATGCAACAAATCCCACCCTGGTGTATAGCGCCGTGATCATGATGACATGAACTACATCCAACATTCCATCAAAACTATGTTTTCGACAATTCCAAAAATTTGTTTTTCTCACTTATTCGAAAGAGAATTGGATATAGTTCCGTTCCTCCTCCGTTTTTTTTTTAAATCACTTGCACAACTCCCCAGATTGACTTTTTGTGCGAACTTTAGATTAGACATTTTTGAAGTGAGTTCTAATAAGTTCTTAGTTCTAGTAAGTTCTTTAGTACCGTTGTGATTTTAAACTCGACTTGAAGGGTGAAAGCCAGAAAATTTTTGAAAAAACTTATACCCACCACAAAGTTCGTTACGTAGAAAGTGATAATCGCCGTGACTACAGCGATGTACAGGTCACCGTTGATGGTGCCAGAACGTCCCATGACAGGCAGGAGCACCACGTAGGCCACCAGTGACACGTACATCTGCAGGATGACTGACGGGATCTGGATAGCTAGGTACACCCATGTCCATGTGTGAACTATGGAACGAAACAATACACGAATGAAAACATTAGATTTTTTTTTATTTGTTGGACAACTTGACTATATAACAATTTCTAGACATTTTGTTTTTAAATGTTTCATTTCTCCGTGCACACTTATTAAGTAATTTTATTAATTTGATACCGTTTCCATTAATTAATTTTATTAATTTGATACCATTTCCATCAAGGAAAATTCCATTAGGAAAAAAATTAATAATTATTGATTTTTTATTTATTATTTGAGCATGATGTGAACATTTGTTATCGGGTTGTAACCTAATTACAATAATTTATTGTTTGTTTAATGCATGTAATGTTATTAACCTGTAAATGTTCCTAATAAAATAAAATACATAAATAAAAAAATAAAGTAATTTTATTCATTTGATACCATTTCCAGAAATTTAATTAAAATTAAATTCGATAATGTTATTATCGAGTTCTGCAAGTTTTTTGGTTAGTGTTTTAGTTACAGCTGTTTCGACTTGTAAGGTCATTTTCAAACTGTGGTGAAGCCACGTACGGACGACTTATTTATAAGATTTTAAATGTCAATTTTTAGTGTCTAAGTTGATTTATTACCGGTTAAAACTGATTTAAAACTGTAAATCTATCGACCACAACATTTGAAACGGAAGAGAATAATTTGTTAGATAAAGGCTTTAAATATAAAATCCCTAGCGAATTATCATGCAAACAAATAGAATCATTAGCTATTGATACAGAAATGTCTCTGCGCAAAGTGGAAAATAATAACTTAACAAAACACGTTACGGCAGTTATTTTAGAAAAAACGTTAAAATCGATAAAAAATAAAAATAAATATTTTATCAGTAAAGAAAACCAAACATTAAATGAAATTAAAAACAAAATTAAAGATAATAATCTAACTATAACCAAAGCCGATAAAGGTAATTCTATAGTAATTCTTGATAGAATAGATTATATCAGTAAGGTGGAAGACTTCTTGTTACCAGAAGATTTTAAAATTCTAACTAAAGACCCAACCAATAAAATTGTCAATAATGTCAACATCCTTATAAACAGTTGTAACGCCATATTTCCCACCGAATGGTCCAAGAAAAATGTCAGGGTTATGAACCCAAGAGCCCCAGCTTTGTATGGCCAACCTAAAATTCACAAAGTTAATATTCCCGTAAGACCCGTTGTATCCTTTATTAATGCTCCTACAACAAACTTAGCGAAAAGACTTAATTTCATCTTCAAAAAATATACTAATTTTTCACCACGATACAGCGTAAAAAACTCGATAGAACTTGTTAATAAAATTACAAAATTTTGATCTTCCGCATAACTGCCAATTCCTTTCTTTAGACGTAAAATCCTTATTTAGCAATATTCCCATTGAAGAATGCCTTAAAATAATTGAAAATATCTTGGAAAAATGTAACATCAACCCGGTAATAAGAAAAGAGTTATTCCAGCTCATAAAAATTTGCGTAAAAACAAATTATTTCCTTTTTAATGATACATTCTATGAACAAAATGATGGTCTCCCCATGGGGTCACCATTAAGTCCACTTCTCGCAGAGATATTTATGGATTATATTGAAAATATAATGCTTAAATCTCCCTTAGCAAAACACATAATATATTATGTCAGATATGTAGACGACATCTTTATTTGTTGGAACGGCACCAACCGACAGTTAGATATCTTTACTAACTGGGCCAACACCATTAATAATAAAATCTGCTTCACATTTGAACATGAGATCGAAGGTAAAATAAATTTTTTAGATCTGACAATTGGTAGAAGTAATAATAAACATACCTTCGAAATATTTAGAAAACCAACGTTTACAGATACTACGATAAATGCTAATTCAACTCATCCTTGGTCCCACAAATTATCAGCTTACCATTCAATGGTACATCGACTCATTAACATTCCTTTAGATAATAAAGCATACGTAAAAGAAAAGGAAACTATTAAAATAATCGCGATTAATAACGGCTATGAGGCAAAAAACATTGAGAAAATAATAAAAAACAAGAAATACAAAAATAAAATAAATTTAATATATCCGGTACATAACAAAAAAATAGAAAAATTTGCATGTCTCGAATTCCTCGGCCCAATATCTTTAAAAATTGCAAAAGAAATTAAAAAGTGTGGTTTAAATATAGCTTTTAGAACCAATAATAATATGGGAACAAGCCTTAAAAACTCAAAAAGTAAAAATCCTAAACTCAATAACGGTGGCATATATGAATTAAAATGCGACCACGCCGACTGTAATGCTACGTACATCGGACAAACAGGTAGGGCATTCTCAACTAGATTCAAAGAACATATAAATTGTTATAAAAATAAAAACACCTCTTCAAAATTCGCCGAACATCTCTTAGTGAATAATCACGTTCCACTTAAAAATAACCAGCCAAAACCATTACATATTGAACGAAAGGGTCTTAGATTAAATTTGCTTGAACAATTAGAAATCAATAAACGAACGAATGACCCCAACATAACGCTAATTAATAAAGTAAGGAAAATTATTTATTCCCCACTACTTAGTATGTTTACCAAACCTAAGAAATATAATGCACTTAAATGAGTCATAGCAATAACGTCATTCTAAATCAATTAAGAAAACCCTTACACTTATTGCAAGGCAAACCAAAGGGAAATACTCCGAATCCCACATTAGCACTCTCTCAATTAGTGTCTCTACAAATTGGTTTAACCGGTAATAAATCAACTTAGACACTAAAAATTGACATTTAAAATCTTATAAATAAGTCGTCCGTACGTGGCTTCACCACAGTTTGAAAATGACCTTACAAGTCGAAACAGCTGTAACTAAAACACTAACCAAAAAACTTGCAGAACTCGATAATAACATTATCGAATTTAATTTTAATTAAATTTCTAAAAATTAAAATGGAGTTCTACGAATTAAACACAAAAACAATTAATAGATACCATTTCCATTAAGTAATTTTATTCATTTGATACCGTTTTCATTAATTAATTTTATTCATTTGATACCGTTTTCATTAATTAATTTTATTCATTTGATACCGTTTCCATTAGGTAATTATCATAAAAATCATCATTTCCATTAGAAAAATCAGAAAAGATATTTTCTTTTCTGATTTTTCTGTCTCCAGATTTCGATTGAGTTTCGCTAATATTGTCTTCATTTAATTAAATTATATTCTTTATGTATAGATCTCATAAAAATTATTGTGTCTCCCTTACTATCATAGTGAGAAATATGATTAATATGATTTAAACGGTGTTAGAAGGAAAAAACACCACGCTTTATATTTAAATATAAAAGTTAACCATAAAATAAGTAAAATGTTGACCTTTATGAAACCAAAGTTTCGAATTGCGATTTGAAATAAATTTATGAAACTTTCGATTTTTTTTATTAATAACTAGCTGACCCGAGAAACGTTGTTCTGCCATATAAATGAAAGTTCGATGTAGCGCCATCTGTCATTCAAAAACATAAATAATTTCGTTCTTTTTGAAATACATACAAAAATACTAAAATGTTTGGGAGGAATGCAGATCCCGCCAATGTCAGGGAATTTAATAAAAATGCACTTTCTAGATGAGAAAAGTGTGGAGAAGTTGAATAAAAAAGAAATTAAGGTGCGCTCGGCAAAATTGAGGGAGATACAGCCTTTTAAAGTATGAATAAAATGCCACTTCCTGAACCGATACTACGCCATTTCCAATGTTTGGTTTATACTGAAAACGATGTTTTTACCGCGTTTTAAGTGGAGAACTTTAATCTGGAAGGTGAAAGAAAGCGCGGAAAGCAATAAAAAAATTGAATAAGTAATAAATTTGTAATTGCGTTAAGTAAAATTTCACTTCGCCAATCAACACTATTGACAGCCCACCCGCCATCTATAATGTTGGTATCCCTGACCTGATGCCAAAAACAGCTAGACTGTAGCCGACTTGGTGAGATACATGAGGCGCGTAATTATGAAATTTGTCTAGCGGGCTTTTTTTCAACGATTTTTTAAACTGTCTTTCACCTTCCAAATTAAAGTAACCTAACCTAAGACTACGCTAGACATGGTTTGTGTAACATGGTTTGTGCCCCTTTATAACGCCTACTCGCGTCAACGCAAGAAAAACATCCCAGTTTTCAAATAGTTTAGCGGCTACGCTAGGTTTGTGTAACATGGTTTGTGATTCTGGCATATAATCTCACAAGACGAAAGCTAATTTTAATTTTACGTAATCGAAATTTAGAATGAAATATTTTCCACTGTGTATATTAACCGTTGCCAGCGAGCTCCAAAAATTACCATTATTAATTCTGTTTTTCATAATTACGCGCCTTATTATATATCCCACGAAGTCGGCTACAATCGTATCAAGCTTCGTTTATATCAAGTCTGATATACCAACATTACAACAGTAACAAAATGGCGTAGTATCAGTTCACGAAGTGTCATTTTATTCATTCTTTAAACTGCTGTATCTCCCTCAATTTTGCCGAGCGCACCTTAATTTCTTTTTTATTCAACTTCTCCACACTTTTCTCATCTAGAAAGTGCATTTTTATTAAATTCCCTGACATTGGCGGGATCTGCATTTTAGCCAAATGTTTTTTTTTGTTGTCATAAATTGTAGTTTATTGTTTATGTTTCAAACTACGTTTATTCCAAATTATAAAATTTTAAAGCGTATTTCATCTCCTTTTCAAAAAAGTTACTAGTTTTCGGATACATTCAGAAATGTTCCATTTATTTGAATTTTATTGCAAAATGAAAATATTTTTCCCCTCTCACAAATTACGGTCGAGGCCTGAGAGGCTAAATGAATGATATCAATGCAGCGCCGGACTGGTAGGAGTATTAGAGAATTATTTACCAGGAAAATTTATTTATTTATCATGAATTAACGCCGATTAACTACTTTTACATAGGAATTGCAATAATTTGAAAGAATATACATAGTTAAGAAGAAAAAAAATATTAATATGACAAAAAATTAAAAAGCACATATTGTTGAAGTGACATTATAAAGTAAAAATAGTAAGCTATTATAAATACAAACATAAAGAAAAAGAAAACCTCATATACATGATTGGGTACAATATATTATGGACTAAAAAATTACTACGTAAAGTACGTAGTAATAAATTAAAAAATTCCAGAAATAAACATTGATGAAGAATATAAGTATAATCGATTATAATCTAACTGAGAAGCGCTGACAAACAGCTTTAATTATATAATGTTTGTATGTTGATAATCTTTCAATATTTATCACATCATCAACAACATATTCGTTACAAGTACCTTTATGCAGGCGATTTATTATGGCATATAATTCAGCATTAGATCCTGTATTCTTACAATGGTAATGTAATTTTTGACGAAGTTCAAGAGAGTTCAACAAGTTATTACCAATTTTAAATAAATAAAAAATTATCAAAATTGGACAATGGCTTAAAAAATGGTTACCTGTCCGATACAGCGTAGTGAAGTGTATGATCAGAAGAGCCACTGCGGAGAACAGGGCTGGAAACATAAGTATTGCTGCAGACCTGATGCCCAGGCAGGTCATAGTCAGCAGGATGATCGCCCAGGGGATCTGAGCTGCCACCAGGTTCAACTGGGCGGTCATGGATAGAGAGAGGTTGTGCTGGAAGTTAAGAGGATCATTAGTGTAAAACCAATCAGTGGCTCGGGGCAGCAAATCTGAATGAGCCCCCACCCTATTTTATGAAATTGATATAATTTTACAAGCTTTTTATTCAGTTCAAACGGACCTCTGGTCCTGGGGGCCTCCAGACGCCTCCATGTTCCCTTGATCACAACCCAAACAAGGCTGTAAGGCACCAGAACAAATAATTTATAATATTTGTCATTTTTTTCATTTTCTGAAAGATGCATTTGTTAAAAATGCTCTCACCATTTTTTTTTAAATAAAGTCTAAAAATTGCCGCAGATACAGCATTTTATGTGAAACTATTTTAAACAGTTTGTATGTTGATTTATCCTTCAGCAAAACTTTGAACGCTTTTTTTCTAAACTTTTTTTAACACGTTTTTCAACCTGATTAAAAAACTAAACATCCGATTTGCATGCACCAAGTCTTAAACTGGCGAAAATCCAGTCACTATGGCACCACGTACAGATTTTTTTAATGATTAATAAAAAATTCCATGAAAAATCTAAAATAAAATTCGCTAGTCCACTTACGCATTCCATGGGATTGGGGTATGTTATAAGTGGGGAGGGGAAGGATATGCGGAAGTTAAAGATAATAGACCTGGCTATTCAGATCTAGTCACCAAACATGACTAAAGCCGCTTCAAACAACTTTTCAATTCTGATTTGTGGTTTTACACCATAGCAATACCTATCTTCCACTCTGGAACGTGCCGCAAATATATATTATTTTAAATTATTAAATTGTGAAAACACAAATCAATCATACAAAGTTTACTAGCGCATGTCGGGATTTAAACCTGCGACCCCTCGACTACGAAGGCCAATGGTGATACTACCATAATATGAATAGTGATCGAAAAGGCATAATTTACAATTTCTCTTAAAAAAATAAATTATAAAATAAAATAAATAAAAACTGATATAATACCTTCTTTCTTCTCCATAGATCCACAGCCAGGGGTACCAAACCACAACCGAATAAACAGGGGCACCAAAACAGAGGGAAAATGGTCCACACGTTGTAGTACCACGGCATTGTCAGGGCTGCCACACCGTCTATAAAGAAGCCCATTGCTACTGTGACCAGCACGCCCAGGATCATCCCCGTTACTCTGGCGCCAAACGAGATGAACACCTCTTTCCAAGCCGCCTCTGAATATCATTAAAAAATTACTTTTTGGTTTTCTAATCAGTTTACAGGTAAATTAAGCAATGTTTATTGTTATCAAGTATTATTTCTACAGTAGTAAGTTTTTCTTTTATTTAATTTTTTTATGTGAATACCTCACAAGAGTCCCAGCTGCTCTTGTCTGGAGCCAGTGAGACTATGACATCCCCAATTGGGGTATGTTGTGATATTGAAGGTAGTGGGGAGAAGAAGGAGATGGGAAAGATGACGGTAGGGAAGTACCTGGATATTCAGACCTGGTCACCAAACACGGTTAAAGCATTTCAAGCAACGTTTCTATTCTGAATGGTGGTCTTACACCAGGGCGACGCTGGGAGTATCTTCCACTCTCGAACGCACCGCAAACATAGTGTATATAATTTTTAAGTAATTAATTGTCAAATAAGAACAAATTAATAAAATAAATTTCATTCGCGCACACCGGGATTCGATCCCGCGACCTTCGGATTGCGATGAAAGAGCCTTACCCCTCGACCACGGAGGTCGCTGGTGTATTATACAGGTCAATATTTTATACAGGTATAAAATATATAAAAATAGTTTATTTATGAACAATGTCTGCTGTTTAATTATTATTACGCGCGACAGCAGTTTCGCCTACTAAATGTATTATCAAACTCTCTTGATAACAAGATAACTTGTTTATAAATAAACTATTTTCAAACTTTTTTAAAATTTATTTCATACCGTCATTAATATTATTATTTAGATTTCAATTTTTTTTATTGTTTATTTACTCGTATTTCTATTCTTTACAAATGATTACAATGGTTTATATACACGGACATATGAATATATCTGGACCTGCCCAAAGTGATAAAAACGCAAAGATATTCAAATAGAGAAGAAATATGCTATGGTGTCCGCGCAACTGTCGCCGGACTACGCGCTAATTAGCGTAGTTTTCATACAAAAAGAATTTGTTCATTTCATTGATTTTTTTAAAATGTGCATTAATATTGGTTAACAATATATTTTGAATAAGGAAAGAATTCGTTCATTTAGTTTAACGTTCGTTTGGTTTATTCGTTAATTATTTGTTCTTTTAGTTTATTTGTTAATTGGTAAACAATATCGGCGACACCCGGAAGCGCAGACCCACATAGTAAAAACAGCAGATAGCACATCTACTTATATTTCAATATCTTTGTAAAAACGTAATATTTCCCCCTCCCCATGGAACCGGCTATAAGCTCCGCCTTGGCGCCAGGTCGCTCCATGGGGAGGGGAGAGAATCTAAAATATGTGACGTCATCATTCTTGTAGTGACCAGCGCGAAAGTAACGTCCATACATTTTACGAAATATCACGCCAAAAACGGCATCTTGCGCTATACATTATAGGTACATATTATATAGACATAGCGAATGTGGGCGGTTCTCCAGTGTCCTCGTCGCTGGTTACAGGGGTAAGTAAATTATGAAACATTTGTAAAAGTGTCTTAACTAAACACGGCAACAAAATATTGCAATGTGAATTGCGGCGAATGTTTTTGGGGCAAGCATTTGGCCTTAGCAAATATGTTATTAACGTGGCAAGCAATTCGTGCTCCCATGTAAAAAGGTCTTTTCATTCAAAGCAGATTTTGCTTTTAAGAACTAAATGGTAATATTATAATGCGAGATGCCTATATACTGAAAGATTGATTTTTCAACGAATCACAGTATCTTTCCTCTCTTCGCCCCCCATAGTTTGATTTTACCCCTCACCTGTATCTTCAGATCTATTCATTCTGATGTCTATGTTTATATAGTATTACAAAAAAAACGTTAATATTCAGTAGCTATATGTAAAAAGTTTTTTTTGTATTATTATATTGGGTGTAAGGTAGGTTTGAGAAGGTAAAACTGTGTGGGTAACATTGTATGTTTCGTGAACACAATACATCACTAGGAGAACCTGTGCTGAGGTGTTTACGTTTGTATGTTTCGTGAACACCTCACTAGGAGAACCTGTACTGAGGTGTTTACGTTTGTATGTTTCGTGAACACCTCACTAGGAGAACCTGTGCTGAGGTGTTTACGTTTATATGTTTCGTGAACACCTCACTAGGAGAACCTGTGCTGAGGTGTTTACGTTTGTATGTTTCGTGAACACCTCACTAGGAGAACCTGTGCTGAGGTGTTTACGTTTGTATGTTTCGTGAACACCTCACTAGGAGAACCTGTGCTGAGGTGTTTACGTTGTATGTTTCGTGAACACCTCACTAGGAGAACCTGTGCTGAGGTGTTTACGTTTCTATGTTTCGTGAACACCTCACTAGGAGAACCTGTGCTGAGGTGTTTACGTGTTTATGATTAAATTGATTAAGTGTGACAAGTATTTATGTATTGTAGTACAAAGTTGGTTTTTTCACATTTTATCATCGCATACATTGATTATTTAGTAAATATATATATATATTTAAGTTTGTGTACCTATAGTTGGTTTATATAAACAGTTTAAACAAGTTTTTTTAAATTATCTGTCAAACTAAAAATGTTCGAACTGTCTGTTTGATAATGCCTTTAGAAGGCGAAAGAGCTATCTCGTGTGATAATTTTCATTTTTTTTTTTTTAAGAAAGGCAAACATTCCTGGGTTACGAATAACCTCATAATATTTGAAAATCTTCCACTATACCATCACAGAAAGCGGAAAATGTTGCTCGTATCGAGAATTCGAACACAGGACGCCTGGGTGGGAGCCAAATACGACGCCAACTCAGCTACTGACCGGTGATGTAAGCGTGTAGCGCAACACGGCAAACACCCCAAAAACAAATTACGCAAAAAAGTAGAACTTATTTATACATAAACTGTTTTTATAAATTAAGTGACAAAATTGAACGTATAAAAGAAATAAAAGTTACAATGAAGTTCTACAAGTTAAACTTCATAACACAGAATGATTTTTTATAAATTAAACTTGTGGCGGTATATCCTCTCTGCGTACTCCTCTGGGAAAACGACGTGATTGTTAGTTAGTGTAAAAGTTAAAAAAATATCATTTACCATGCTCAAGGTAATCCTGCCTTTGGTCGATGTGCGAATCGATCTCCACAGACTCCTTGGAGAACATTTTCCTGGTCCGTTTTTCTTTCTTTTTTCCACTAAATGGCAGCCATGCCCCTAAAACAGATCAAATTTTCACATATATGTAGATAATAAAACTCTAACAATAAAACAGATCAAATTATCATATATATGTAGATAATAAAACTCTAACAATAAAACAGAACAAATTGTCACATATATGTAGATAATAAAACTCTAACAATAAAACAGATCAAATTGTCACATAATATATGTAGATAATTAAATTCTAACAATAAGGCTAAATATATGCTACGTCAATGCGCGCAGCCGTTCCTCTCGTAGGAACTAAGATTTTTTGAAGCTGACAATATTTAATGAACGGCAATACCGGCGCAAAATAGGTAATTTGGTCAGTGGATGCAATTATTTCATAGTTCTTACATTTCAAACTGAACCCCGTATTTCAATCCTTTGTTTTAAACATTTTGATTAATAAAGTTAGTACTTTTAATCAAATCGATCTTTTATTAAATAAATAAACAAATTTCACACGATAATACCATCCCGTGTTAACTGGTGACCCCGATGCGACACCCTTAAGATTTGGGTTTGATTAAAATTCGAAGTAAAATGTTTTGGTTAATATCTGTACCCGAGAAGCATACAGATGCAAGTCCAAAATTTGAAGAAATTACTTTTTGATGAAGACTTGAAGTAAGTTATCATGTTTATCAGTGGCAGAAGGTTACAAGTCCTATCTTGAAGAAAGATAGAATTTTCAAAAAAGTATACGAATACAACTACCTTTGATGCAACAACTATCTTAGAATCAGAGAGATGTAAATGGACTTGCATCTTTATGATTTATTGAATATTTTGACTCAAATCCATTTGAACCCTTCCTTCCACCTTTAACATATTACTACGCTTTCTATGGAAGTGAACAATTTTCAAACATTGATCCTTTCATAATACACCACATGTCATAACAAAGTATTCCATTTCATTTTAAAGATAAAGGACTCAAGTCCTTGTTTTTTGGTAGCATTTTTTTTAAACAATATTTTCAAAGGCTTTAAATTACTTTATTTGCTCGTTTTTAAAACAAAACTAATTGATTTAATATTTATTTTTGTTATCTATCGGCATGGATATCCGAAGAAGTTATGTTAGTTAGAGAAAAAAAACGTTTTTTGGCTCTCCTGAACATTTACCATTTTGGAGTTGCATCCGTATGCTTCCTGGATACAGATATAATAAAACATTATGCAAACATTTCAACAGCTCCACCCCTACCATAATAAAACATTGTTCGAAACTGTCAAATTAGTATAAGCTTTCTCTGACGAAGGAACGTTTGTTCCGAAACCGGTCGGATTTGCACATCAAATAAGTGGTTTATACAAAGTTAAATTATTTCATTTTTCTATAATGGATAACCACAAAGTAATAGCTACATTCAAAAATACAAATATTTCTTGTTTTTACTGTAAAATTTTAAATGGTTGTGTACGATTACTGCGAGCTATCTAATATAAACTATGCAATTTGACTGTCCTAAAAGGGGTCAAAGCTTTTTTATAATGTATCGGAATTTTATGTTGAAATAAATAAAGGAGAAATTTTCGAGACTGTTAATTATGCTATCCCTGACGAAACAGGAACTTTTGATGATGGCGTGGACAATATTACAATAATAACTTACAGTGTGTCAGGCGAGCCACGAACACAGCCACGCTGAGGATTGTGATTAAGAAGACGAAGACGTTGATGATGGTCCCACTTTCCTCGGAGTAACTGATCATGAACCAACCCAGGTAATCGAGGTAGACCACGCGCCCTTCCTCGTGCTCCTGGTGTTTGACAAAATTATTACAGTTTTGGTCTGTTACATTTTGGCAAAAATGGTCAAAAATACAAAACATGTGGGCTGTGTTAATGAATATAAGAGATGTAATAATAAAAAGGGAACAAAAACCAAATTACTTTAAAACACGTTAAAATGTGAGTTATGTCAAAAACTGGATCTCAATTTAATTTTTTAATTTATTTGTACTGGTTTTTTGCAGATGTAAAATATCCAGAAAACAATTCAGTTATAAAAACCTCAATTCTATAAAAATATTATATTTTGTTTTGAAAAGTTTTATTTTCTACTAGCTTTTCCCTGCGGCTATGCTCGCAAGGTGTAAGGGGAGTCCCCCCCCCCTCCCCCGCACCCCCCCCCCCCCCTTTCAGTTTTTAAGGTTCAGAGATAAACGCAAAAAACACGCAGATAAACTCAGATAAAAACAACGCTAATGCTAGATCGATGGGGACTTTTGACATAGCATTTATAATGACGTATTCAAGACCTGTACAAAAATTTAGCTTTTCCGAAATTAATATTAACTGAAATGTCTATTTTGTCTGAACTAACTATGCATTATTGATATATTTGTCCAGTTTTACTTTCAATATTACCTCCAAATTTTCCAGCTCTGGTGCGTGCCCCAGTAGTTGGAGCAGGGCGATGATGTTGTCTCCCAGGTGCTGGTGGCTGCCTAGAGGGATGTAGGCCTCCTTGTCGTACACCGTGTGGAGGACGTGCCCGTTTCTGACAAATGCAAAATCTAAGCCTGGACAAATAGTTAACAGGATTAATTATTATTACATTGATTAACAATTTGAACACGTCATATTTTTTCTTATTAACTAACTGGTTCCCGGCATGTTCAAAGAAATACATTTTTTCTCCCTGAATCACCTTTCCATTACGTCCCCGTTCCTCTCCCGCGTCCCCTTCCTAACTAGCTTTATAAATTGTAGCCTATATGTTATTCTGATGTGTGAGCCATATTATTGTAAAGTTTCATTAAAATCCATTTAGAATTTTTTGCGTGAAAGAGTAGAAATAGTAGACAGCTAATTTAGCATATTAAATGTTATTGTTAGTTTTGTTGTTACTTTTAACATTGTTTTCATTTTTTTACATTATCTACACACAGGGAGGAAAATAATTCCCTCAGGGATTATGTAATTTTGGAGGGTGCTGTGTGAAGGATCTTTTTAGGAAAGGAAAGGAGAGGATGTTCTGGTAAGGAAGAGGTTATTAAGGATGGATAGGAATCGGGGGGTTAGTGTATCCAGGAGTGACGGATGTGTGAATCGAGAGAGAAAAGAGAGTACGGCTGGAGAAGTTAAATGGGCTCCCTCAACCATTATCTCCCGATCCGCCGCCAAGACCCGGACAAACTTCATCCTATGAACCCGGGCACCCCGGCTAAGTCACCAAACATAGCTAACCACTAGGTGACTTATGGCAGAGGTGTTGGTTATCTAATAAATGGTTCTTGGGGCGGCGGTACACATAACCACCTCCCAAATTGTTCTGATTTTGATTTTGAGTCATCTGACGTTCTTCAATTTCAGTGATTGAGCTTACTTGAAATATGTTTGGGATAACCGCAATAAGCATCGAGGTTTGTTGAGATTACGCGTTACTATATATTATACGCTATCGTTAGGTTTACAGTGTATATTTAACTGGACCAAACGTCCGTAATACAGGAGATACAATAATAAATAAATCAAATCAAGATTTGGTCACCCAAACACTGTGGAAGCACAACGATTTATCACAATCCATCGGCTATTTCCGTAACCGTTCGTGCATTAGACACGAACGGCGATAGACGACACTCTTCTAAGCATGGACATATGAATATATCTGGGCCTGCCCTAAGTGATAAAAGCGTATTATTTCCCCTCCCCATAACGGTTCCATAGAGCCGCCTCGGATCGACGAGAGCCTCGCTTGAATCTAAAAAATGTTACGTCATCATTCTTGTCCTGACCAGCGCCGAGCACGCATCGTACATTTTACGAACAAAAATGAGAACTCGTGCTATAAATTCTACCCTAATATATGTGCTTATAGCGAATGTGGGCGTTTCTCCAGTGAGCTCGTCGCTGGTTACAGGGGTAAGTAAATTATGAAACATTTGTAAAAGTGTCTTAACTAAATACGGCAACAAAATATTCCCCTGTGAAAAAGGGCGAACTTTCCTTTGCCGCATTTGGACTACGCAAACATGTTAGTAACGTGGCGGGCAATTCGCGCTCCCATGTAAAAAAGTCTATTCATTCAAAAGCAGATTTTGCGTTTAAGAACTAAATGGTGATATTATAAAGCGATATGCCAATATACTATCAGATTGATTTTTTAACGAATCACAGTCATCTTTCCCCTCTTCGCCCTTCCATAGTGTGGTTTTACCCCTCATCTGTATCTTCTTGTCTATCCATTTGGATTTCTATGCTTCTAAGGTACTACTTAATAAAGCAAATTCTTAAAATTCTCCAAACTTTCAAAATAAATATTAACTCAACTCTGGCATTAATCTTCTAATAAATATAAATGTAAAACCAACAGTGATGAGGGTAGCAAAGGTAAAGTCATGCATCGTCCAATGTTTTAAATACTTATAATGTTCTCCACGACACTCCACGTGCAAAGTCGTGTCTTCCCCAAGCATAAACTTTCTAATAAAGTGTGTTTTATCGGAAGTGTCCTGCAGGTAAGTATGTTTCTGTATCTATTTGCAAATAATAAAATTAGATAGAGCCTAAGATTCAATATAAATTGTAAAGCGCCCTTGAGGTGATTTTTCACAAAAACGGTGCTCTACAAATCGTCCAATTATTATTATTATTATTATTACTTAACTGACATATATTGAGACAACTCACAACTACATATAACTATCTATACTAACGAAATCTGTTGAAGGATGTTGAAACTACGTGTATAATCCTGAATACCACAAGTTATCTTTTTCTTATGAGAGATGGGAAAGCTGATAGAGATATTGAAAGAAGGGTAAATGCAGGTAACTCCATCAATGGAGGACTGAATGCCGTTGGCACTAACAAAAAAACTGTCCAAAAGAGCGAAGCTAGCCGTCCATAATGGAGTGCTGGTACCTACCCTGATGTATGGCAGTGAGGCATGGAACTGGAACTGAGTGAGGCATGGAAAGATTAAAGTAGACTGAATGTTGTAGAAATGAGATCCCTGAGGCGAATGTGTGGTAAAACCATGTACGATCGTGTGAGATGCAAAGCTGATGTAAGCGTAATGTGTAAGATTAAGAACGGGACGCTCCGATGGTTTGGGAAATTAATTTCCCTCAGGACCTATGACATCTAAGGGGATGCTGTGTGGATGTCATTTTTATAGAAAGGGAAGGAGAAGAAGTAATGGGAAGGAAAATGTGGGTGGTATTTTCGGGGTTAGTATGCACAGGAGTGACAAACGTATATTATTTAATATCCCCATTGCAGTGCAAGGCGCTGGGTCGAAAGAGTCCTGTTGGGGGGGTCAAAAGGTCTCCCTCAACCAGTCTCTCCCGATCCGCCCCAGCACGCAGTGGTTAAGCAAACAAATCAGCCGCCAAGAACTAGTCAGACTAGTTTCTTATTCGTGTTATTTTTATATTATTAATGGATAAATAAATAAATAAAAACTTATGATTTATAAGGATACTGTGATTTTATTTGGCAATAGAATAACATTTAATCTAAAACATGCGAACACCTCAGCACACTAGAGATGGGTATCTAAGATCTGCATTTTTCCGGAGGACTCCGAGACGTGCTTCCTTTTAAAAGTACTTGAGTTCTTGGAGCAGGTCCCGGGAGCCACTCCCGACTCGCGAATGGCTCGGACCAAGACGCACGGGTTCTCACCTCGGAGCCCAAGCGAGCAAAGACCTCGAACGCGCAGGTCCCTAGCCGGACCTTGAAGCCGGAGCCCGCAAAAGAACTCGAACGCGCGACCTACTCCCGACTCGTGAATGACTCGAACCGAGACGCTCGGGTTCCACCCTCGGAGCCGGATCTCGGAGCCAGAGCCCACAAAAGAACTCGAATGCGCGACCTACTACCGACTCGCGCTTGGCTCGGACCGAGACGTATGAGTTTGACGAGTGCGCCGACTTTGCCGCCACCCGACTCTACTGGCTTGCCGCTGGATTCCGGGTACAAGTAGTAGACGGAGTTCTTTGGTAGTAGTCGATTTGAAAAGGGAGCAGGAGTAGGATCCGCTTCCAGCAAAGAACCCGAGTTTAAGAACCCACTCCAGCTGAACCTACACATCGCTACAGCACAGATTCTCCTAGAAAGGTGTTCACAAAACATTACTACTAGTTACCTATTTACACATAGTTACTAATTATTAATGGAAAATTTTAATACTGAAACTTATTACCTATGTAAACCATTGTGATCGTTTGTAAATTGATGTTCGAGAATGGAAATAAATAAATATGATGGATAGAACCTGATGTCAAATTCAGGGTACCACATATGTAAATATTATTTAATATCTTACCAGGAATCTTTTTAAAGTCCCGAAATATTCTGAAATCTGTGTCAGAGGGAATAAATCCACCCTGGAAAAGTTCCTCCCCAAAAATCATTCCATGTGGATGAGGCGCAGACCTGGCGTAGTACTGAAAACAAATGTACGAGTATATTCGTTAATGAAAATTAGATTTTTTTTATTAGTTTTTTTATTAGTTTATATATATAAAATAAAAAATTAATAAAAAAAAGAAACTGTAAATTAAATATTTTTAATCAATTGCCAATGCGACTCTAGGTAGCCAAACTATTTAAGATATCATTGTTTAGTCTATTTTTGAATTTATTATAGTCAGGTTCCAACCTCAGTTCCATTGCCAATTGATTAAACCACATCACTCCATTATATATGTAGAAGTGTTGTGCAAAACTGGTATGCATTAATGGCGTACTTAAGCGACCCACTGTGTTTTGCCTATTGCTCTCTACGCGTGCCATGGCGTGGTGCGACTTCTTAGAAGAGTCTTTGTGTATTTGAAGCAGCTTATTTTTTATATGTATTTTTTAGAGGTGGGACTTGAAAGTCTTGAAAAAGTTGAGAGGTTGAATAATCTGATGGTTTCCTATTAATAATTTTGATTATTAGTCTTTGAGCAAAATTGAGGTTTTGTAAGCTGCTCCCCACGCAACGATACCGTATTGTATAATTGAATGGGCTAGTGCGTAGTATATATTTTTAAGTTAAGGTAAGATATTTCGGTTAATTCTTTTCTCAACTGAAAAACATTGTTTCACTGGTTCCAAAATTAGCCCGTTCCTCATATGTCAACGTGTCAACCAGTGATGGCTAAACACCGCGAAAAAGTAACCGGGACGGACGATGACGTCATATGTAATATACAGATGCTTGACACAACTAAGTATTACCGTCGATCTTTTGAAATCCGTGAGGTACTCCAGGTTCACAAATTCGTAGAACTTATACCTAGGAAGGGCACGTCCCTTTTTTTATAGTGATACCTCACAAGAGTCTCAGCTGCTCCCGTCTGGAGCCAGTGAAACTATGGTATCCCCAATTGGGGTATGTTGTGAGGCTGAAAGTAGCGAGGAGGGGAAGGAAATAGGGAAGAGGAAGGTGGGGAAGTACCTGGTTGTTCAAATCTGGTTACCTTCTGAAGGTTCACTTCTACCTTTGTAAATTGTGCAATTTTTTTTTTTTTTTTTAATTTATTGCAAACCAAAAATAAGGTCGAATCGATTCTTGTGGGAAGCCACCTATTTATGCTTGGAGAATAAACAATACCCTACCTTGAAGAGCCAAGGGTTAGCAGGTCCAGATTGAAACAGAGTGGCCCTTCCGCCAAGTCCAGCTCCCTCCATGTTTAGGAATACTTTAACTCTCTCAGCCCACCTATGCATCAGGAACATGTGAGAGGCCTGCAACACATATTTCAAAAAAATTTCAAACACCTAACATTTAAAACATTATAATATATCACCCGTGGACAAAAGCTCTCCCAAAGTATTACCCCAAATAATCTCATGACCACGTGCCTATCTCATTGAAACAACTGCAGAGAATACACATAAAGTCAGTTTGGGTGTAGGTCAAAATAAAAAAATACAGAACTTTTCCAGAACTTTACAAACCAAAGCAGGCAACACGCAGCATCAAAAATAAAAGATCAAACTTTTCCAGAACTTCACAAACCAAAGCAAACATTACGCAGCATCAAAAATAAAAGGTACAAAGTTTTCTAGAACACAAACCAAACCAAACATTACGCAGCATCAAAAAAAAGGTACAAAGTTTTCAAGAACTTCACTAACCAAACCAAACATTTCACAGCATCAAAAATAAAAGGTTCAAAGTTTTCCAGAACTTCACAAACCAAACCAAACATTACGCAGCATCAAAAAAAGGTACAAAGTTTTCAAGAACTTCAAAAACCAAACCAAACATTACACAGCATCAAAAATAAAAGGTACAAACTTTTCCAGAACTTCACAAACCAAAGCAAACATTACGCAGCATCAAAAAGGTACCAATTTTTTTAAGAACTTCACAAACCAAACCAAACATTACACAGCATCAAAAATAAAAGGTACAAACTTTTCCAGAACTTCACAAACCAAAGCAAACATTACGCAGCATCAAAAAGGTACAAATTTTTCAAGAACTTCACAAACCAAACCAAACATTACACAGCATCCAAAATAAAAGGTACAAACTTTTCCAGAACTTCACAAACCAAAGCAAACATTTCACAGCATCAAAAATAAAAGGTACAAAGTTTTACAGAACTTCACAAACCAAACCAAACATTACACAGCATCCAAAATAAAAAGTACAAAGTTTTTCAGAACATCACAAACCAAACCAAACATTATACCTTTACGTTACCTAAAAATGGTAAAAATTACATTAAAAAAGATTTTGACAACTTTTGCAACAGAAAACACAATTTTAGAAGCTTGGGAGATAAAAAACGCTTAATGGCAGTGTTTACTAAATAAAAATAATAACCGTGATGTATGCAATCCCAGTGATTAAGATTACTTGAAATATCTTCAAGAAAACTCCGATCGAGGTTCGCCGAGTTTACAAGTTACTTCTTTATGTTAGCTTTACAGTGTATAGACATCCATACTATAGGAAGCTCTGAGTTATTCTGAAGCTGGGAAACACAAACACTGTGGGAACCCAGCTGTCTATCGTATACCATTGACTTTTTTTTCGTAACCGTTCACGCATTAGACATGAACGGTGGTAGACGATACTCTTCTAAGGTACTACATAACTGTAACGTAAAACAAAATGTGATGAGCGTGACTTTTAGGGTCAGTGTGTCTGGGAAAAATGTCTCCCAAAAAGACAAGACGTGTAGGAGAAATACCTTCCAAAATTGCTCTAGGGGTTAAAAGATTGTGTGTCAAGACAGGGCGTGAGGTGTGATTTTTAATTCTCTCTGCTTACCTGTAGAGAAGTTTCTTCTGCACCGTTAAATAAGAAGACGACGTTGTGTTTGAGCCGGACCTCTGATTGTGTGAGGACCCTCACTAGTTCCATCATCACGGAGCATGCTATGGCGGCATCTGACGCTCCTAAAACAACAACATAAATATTTATTTTTCTTTTTAACTTTATGAGTAAAACCTCAAATTGTAAATGAAGACAATATTAGCGAAACTCATTAGAAAATCTGAAACAGAAAAATCAGAAAAAGATTCGGTCACAAGACTCGAACCCAGGGCTTTCAACTTGCCGGTGCGCAACTCTACCAACTGAGCTAATCTGTCCCTATCTGATTCGGTCATATTTAACTGCATCATACTTCGACTAAGAACCACCAACATTATCTTCATTTTCTTAACGCATATTTTTATTGACTGCTATCTTTATGTATGGTTGCAAGATTCAAACCCTTGCAAAAATTTGATCTTAGACTTGCAAAAAAGTCAATAGATGTCGCATATTAAAAATAAAAATGGATACAATTTTTTCCAGACACTATCTACGAGTAGATAGCATTTAGTTTGGTTTGAATCTTGCAATCATTTTTTTCTTTATTTTTTTTTTTTAAGAAAGGCAAACATTCCCGGGTCTAGAATAACCCAACAATGTTTGAAAATCTCTTATTACCACCACAGTAAACAGAAAATGTTGTGTTGTGATGGAAGACTTAGCTAACCGAGGAATAGAACACGCGACGCCCGGGTGGCACCCAAACGCGATGCCCACTCAGCCACTGACCGGTGAACGCATGCCGGTACTCGCTTGAATAAAATAAAACACTTTTTGGCAATGTTTTTTTTGTGAATAATTAAAAAAGGCGACTTGTGTTAGTTGGGAATTTACACCTTATCGCCATCTACATAAGAAGTGTTATAGTTAGCCGCCTGATTCCAAATTTTGTGTCCACTTAAATTCATCCTTACCATCGCTCGTGGGAACAGTGTCGTAATGGCAGTTGAGAAGGATGCTGTGGGACGGATCGGAGCCTTCCAGAAAGGCAATCACGTTCTGGATGTTCTCATAAATATTTGTGAACCGCGGCTTGTACTCCAGGGTGTAAGCACCGCTGCCCTTTTGAACCTGAAAATAATATTAAATTAAACATACTTACTTCTTCGAATTTTGCAAATTCACTTTGTGGCACCATTTTATTAATGAAAAAATTAAAAACATTATGTTTTTACCACGACAATCTTTATTTAAAAAATCAACATGTTTCGAGAACGATGTTCTCTTCATCAGGACATTATATGTACTAATAACTAAATTATCAAGTAAAGAAAGAAAGGCGTGGGTAGAAATGGAAGTAGTGGGGGGAAAAGAGGTGGAAAGGGGAAGTGCTTAGAAGATCAAAGACAAAAAATTACAATGGAAATATGTTTCAGATAGACTTATTCACAAAATTAATTTGATTATTAATAATATTTAAATTTCTATTGACATTTTTCCTAATTTCTAATATTTCTAAAAGATCTAAGTGAAAACCACTAACGTTCGTGTGTAAAATTTTAAAGCCAGTATTCATATGAAATGAATGGTTAAATTCAATTAGATGGTTAGCAAATTCCGAATAATTCTTGCTATTTGGACATCTCAAATGTTCCTTTAGCCTCGTTTCAAAATTTCTGCCAGTTTTACCTATGTAAAAATGGTTGCAATCATTACAATTCAATTGGTAAACTCCGGATTTTTTAATTTTTTGGTCTTATCCTTGTTATTTAATATATAGTTTTTCAATTTATTATTTGTATAAAAAGCTGGCTGTATTGTATTAGGAAATTTTTTCATGATTAAATTGGAGATTTGATGATTCTCGAAACTTATTGTTTTTTTTAATAAACATACTTAATTGGGTTGGGCTTAAATGCCAGAGCTCACCACTATATATATAGAAACCATTGCGGGCGTGCGACAACTAAAGTTTCATCGCAATAGGATGAATGGTTTAGGAAATAATTTCATGATGCTAGAGCTCACTATTATGAATAGAAACTATCGCGGGCACGCGCACATCAATCCCCAAAGTTTCGTCGCACTCGGAAAAATGGTTTAGCAATGCATAAGAAACAAACATGCATATGTACATACATATAAGCAAGCAAGCAAACATACATTAATATAATGTTAGTAATTAACCTGGGTAGTATGTTTAGTTAGTGTACCTGGGTAGTATGTTTACGAGAGATGGGAAGGCCGATAAAGATATTGAAAGAAGGGTAAATGCAGGTAACTCCATTAATGGAGGACTGAATGCCGTTGGCGCTAATAAAAAAAACTGTCAAAAGAAGCGAAGCTAGCAGTCCACAATAGAGTTCTGGTATCTACCCTGATATATGGCAGTGGGGCATGGAACTGGCAGAGGAAGGATGAAAGTAAACTGAATGCTGTTGAAATGAGATCCCTGAGGCGAATGTGTGAAATATGGATATCCGCAAAGAATCTAAGGCTGATGTAAGCATAATGATTAAGATTAAGAAAGGGACCCTTAGATGGTTTGAGCATGTAGAGCGAATGAAAGAAGAAAATAATGTGAGAAGAATATATGACGCAAATGTGAATGGAAGGAGAAGTCGGGGACGCCCTAGGAAGGCATGGCACGATCAAGTGAATCAAATACTTGAGTCTGGCCATACAAAAGTCAGAATAATAGAAGAGTATGTATGAGACAATGTATGAATGTGAGTGAGACAAAGAGTGTGTGCCAAGACCGAGTTATTTGGCGGTCCGTCCTCTCTGCCTACCCCTGCGGAAAACGGCGAATTGGTTAGTTAGTTAGTTAATAAGTAAAGTGAAATATTTCTGCGTAATGCATAACTTTATTCAGATACTATTTATAATATCAGACGGCGAATAAAGTAGGTTAAAAAATGATTTCATGAATTCATTATTATATTATTGAAGAATAAGGTAATATCAATAAATCTAAACGAAACATGAAACAGAACAAGACACAGAAAATTTTAAAGGTAACTATCGGAATTGGCACTCGTACTCGGGATCTTCTGTCTTACCGGAACACAGCGCCTTAACCAACTGGGCCATTGGGACCTATGTATATTTTTCTGTCATTTTTGTCGATATCATATTTCAAATTCAGGATTAACAATATTATCCAATACTTATTTTTCCGGAGATCAGTATGGCTTTAGAAGAGGTGTAGGAACCAGAGAAGCAATATTGTCGCTACGAATACTACTTGAAAAAAGAATAAAAAGAAACCAAAACACATTCATCGCATTCATAGACCTGGAAAAGGCTTTCGATAAAGTAGAATGGAAAAGACTCTTCGAGATTCTGAAGAGAATTGATATCAAATATAGAGATAGACGAATAATCCAGGCGCTATACAAGAATGAGGCCGCTATAATTAGATGTGACAATGATACAAAAGAAGCCAGTATAAGACAAGGGGTGAGACAGGGATGCTCTCTGTCACCTGTTCTTTTTAACGCTTATATACAAAGTGCGATTGACGACTTGAGAGAGAGAATGAGTCACAGAAAAGGTGTAAAGATACACGGGCAAAAGGTGGATATGATAAGGTTTGCTGACGATATTGCATTGGTTGCTGAAAGCGAAGAAGAACTGCAAGAGGCCTTAACAACCATGCAAAGCATTCTCCAAAATAACTATAACATGAAGATAAATAAAGACAAAACAAAGCTGCTGACTGTAGGCCGAACGCAACATCAGATGCGAATAGAAATGTCAGGAGTTCCACTAAAGAACGCCAAGGAGTTTGTCTATCTCGGGAGCAAAATAACATGGGACGGTCGGTCTAAGAGCGATGTCGACAGCCGTATACACCAGGCTAGGCTTGCTTTCAATAAAAGGTCGAAAATAATTGAATCAAATAATATAGACCTAAAGCTGAGAATACTCCTCATCAAGACCTATGTATGGAGTATCTTGATGTACGGCTGCGAAACATGGTGCCTATCCAAAAGAGATAAACGGAGACTAGAGGCTTTTGAGATGTGGTCCTATAGAAAACTATTAGGAATTTCCTGGAGAGACCACATTACAAATGAGGAGGTTCTCCAAAGAATCGAAGGAGGAAGGCACCTGCTCAGGACCTTGTCCGAAAGGCGTGCAAGATGGATCGGCCATGTAATACGACAAGAAGGCCTCTTGCATTCCATAATGGAGGGTATGACCGAGGGGACAAACTCTAGGGGACGCCCACGCCGAGAGTACCTGGAGGACCTGCTGGTGGACGTGCGCTGCTTATCATATGCAGACCTCAAAAGAGCCGCACAAGACAGGGAAGAATGGAAGAGGAAACTAAAGAAAATTGCTGCAAACCAATCCCAGGATTGAAACCAGAGAGAGACTTATTTTCACCATATAACGTAGATAGTGTCTAGGATAAATATATCCGATATTATTTCTATGGAACACCTCTTGACTTTTTCTAAAAAATTAAATAAATATTCAATTTTATTGGAATAGCGTATTAACATCTTCGTTATACCCATCAATGTAATATATCATTGAAAAGGAAGATAATACTAAAAAATCTAAACGAAACTTGAAACAGAACCAAATACAGAAAAATAAAAAAAACGAGTGTGCTTTCTTTCGACTGAAGTAAAACTACAAGACAAACCTCGCCCAATGAACCCAGGTATCCCTGCTAAGTTACCAAACGAAGCTAACGGGGCGACCTATGACCTAGGGGTGACATATGACATTGGGGTGAAATATGACCATGGGGTGACCTATGACCTTGGGGTGACCTACGACCATGGGGTAACCTACGACCTTGGGGTGACCTACAACCTTGGGGTGACCTACGACCGAAACGAACAGGGTGACCTATGACCTAGGGGTGATATATGATATTGGGGTGAAATATGACCATGCAGTGACCTACGACCTTGTGGTGACGTACGACCTTAGGTTGACCTACGACCTTGGGTTGACCATTCTTGTGCTTACCCTTATCCTTATTCTTATCCTCTTATCCTTATCCTTATCCTTATCCTTATCCTTATCCTTATCCTTATCCTTATCCTTATCCTTATCCTTATCCTTATCCTTATCCTTATCCTTATCCTTATCCTTATCCTTATCCTTATCCTTATCCTTATCCTTATCCTTATCCTTATCCTTATCCTTATCCTTATCCTTATCCTTATCCTTATCCTTATCCTTATCCTTATCCTTATCCTTATCCTTATCCTTATCCTTATCCTTATCCTTATCCTTATCCTTATCCTTATCCTTATCCTTATCCTTATCCTTATCCTTATCCTTATCCTTATCCTTATCCTTATCCTTATCCTTATCCTTATCCTTATCCTTATCCTTATCCTTATCCTTATCCTTATCCTTATCCTTATCCTTATCCTTATCCTTATCCTTATCCTTATCCTTATCCTTATCCTTATCCTTATCCTTATCCTTATCCTTATCCTTATCCTTATCCTTATCCTTATCCTTATCCTTATCCTTATCCTTATCCTTATCCTTATCCTTATCCTTATCCTTATCCTTATCCTTATCCTTATCCTTATCCTTATCCTTATCCTTATCCTTATCCTTATCCTTATCCTTATCCTTATCCTTATCCTTATCCTTATCCTTATCCTTATCCTTATCCTTATCCTTATCCTTATCCTTATCCTTATCCTTATCTTTATCCTTATCCTTATCCTTATCCTTATCCTTATCCTTATCCTTATCCTTATCCTTATCCTTATCCTTATCCTTATCTTTATCTTTATCCTTATCCTTATCCTTATCCTTGTCACTCCCCAAGTCAAGCGTGCGTAAAGACCCGACCGTTCGCCTAGCAATCGATCACCGTTCGCATCGATTACCGTTCGCATGACATTTTTCGTAACAATCACCACTTTTCGTAACAATCACCACTTTTCGTAACGCATTCACCAGCTTTCCCCACAAGTCGAGCGTGCGTAAAGAAGTTTTACTTCAAAAATATAACGATTGCAACTGGAACTCGAACCCAGGATCTCTTATTTTACCGGGGTACAGCACCTTAACCAACTCAGCCGTTTTTTTTTCCATTAGCTCCATGGCCCTGAGGAAAAAAAATTTCTCCCAGGGCCTTTGTCATCTTAGGGGACGCTGTGATTAAAAAAACTTTTCAGATGTATTGTCATGTGCTTGTAATAATCCAGAAACCTTCGCGTGGGAGAAAAGAAGTTGTTTTGAAAGTCAATACAAAAACAACAAAACAAACAAGCATGCAAGCAAATACAGGTGGAAATAAAATAAATAAAAATCAATATTTCGTACTGAGATAACATTTTCGTTATTTGTTTTTGGGGTGTGTGGTATATCGTAAAAGCTTCCGCCTTGTAGACACAGATGGCGGAGATATCATCTATCGGTAGATTCCGCTAGATGGCAGGCAGCGTAGTGCTTAAGTTCTCCGGCAGGGGATCGGAGAAGCTGAGAGGGTGTGTTTGAGTTATCACTCGCCAGAACCATTATAGCTAGCATCTAGTTAGGCAGACTACCGCAGTCCCAAGAAGTTATCTCCATCCAAGTGTGTTGGAGAATCTGCTAGTGTGTCTTCAAATAACAGAACACTACAGGGTGTTATGCCGTGCATCATCAGGGCAGATCCGGTAGATGTGTGGATCTGCCGGATCTGCCCTGATGATGGACAGTGCAACAATGTCCGAAACGTTGGCCAAAGAAGGAGATAGAGCAACACGGCATAACACCCCAAAAACAAATAACGAAAATGCTTTTGGCCGTGAAAATCTTAAAACGTATCTGAGATAACGTTTATTACCCTGATAAGGACGACAGGTTTTAACACCAAAATGACAGCTAGTTTATAAATATTAAGATTATTTATTATAGTGAGTACTGAGTACGTTTTAGGAAAGCAATTAAAAATATATATTCAGCTTAAGCTCGGGTAATAGGTAAGTTTAATGATGCGAATGATTACATTTTTCTGCTGTGAATTTATTTTATTTATATTATACTAGCAGACCCAGCCACACGTTGCCATGGCTAACGAAACACAACGCCATTAACCAACTTTATAAAATCCACACCACCCGCTTGCCAGCTGCCTGCTGCCCGCTGCCTGAATTGAATATTTGAATTTGTCGACTTTTCTCTACTATAATAAGCATGTATTATACTTTTTTTTTTTTAATTTTACAATATTTATCTTAAATATCTTACAAAACTGATCAATCAGTTTGATTGTAAGAAATCTCTCATTTTTCCTGTTTAATTAATACTATTATACTTTTATGTTTTACATTGTAATAACTGTGTAAAATTTAAAATACTAATTATTATTAACTACTAATTACGAATACAGTGTGTGATAGTAATTTCTAGGTATTTGATCAATATTCGATTTGGGTATTTGTATACAATATTATTTGCTTTCATGTTCTACGGAGATAGAATGATTTAACTTTTTTTTTATATTTGAATAAGATGTCTCATTTTTATATAAACCTTCCTCTTGAATCACTCTATCTATTGGTGAAAACCGCATGAAAATCCGTTGCGTAGTTTAAAAGATCTATGCGCACATACATTTTGAGCGACTTCATTTTATACTATGTAATGATGCCTATACCTACGGACCCGTGTAGAAGTTTAGTATTATGCTAACATTGATTGTTATTTTGTTATTATGGAGCATTTTTTTTTTACATGAGCTCCATACAGGAGGCCCTGATGAAAATAATTTCCCTCAGGGCCTATGTCATCTTTAGGGATGCTGTGTAGAGGGTTTTATTAAGGAAAGGAAGGAGAGGAGAGTTCTGGGAAGGATAAGGGTTTAAGGGGTGGGTAGGAATCTGGAGTTCAGTGTGTCCTGGTCATCCGCCTCTAAGATCTAGACAAACCTCACCCCGTGAACCCGGGCACCCCTGCTAAATCACCAAACGTAGCGAACCACTTGGGGTGACCTATGGCAGAGGTGTTGGTTGTCCAATAAAGGTTCCCGGGGCGGCGGTACCCATTCCCGTCTCCCAAATTGTCGGTCTTTCCCTCAAATCAATGGTCAAAATTGTAAGATGATGGTAAAACATAATGTTTTGAAACATTATGCAAAATCAAAGCAACCAGTAACTACAAAAAAGCGAGAAACAAATACTCCAAAGACATAAAAAGAACGCATAATGAGTACATAAAAAATAAAATAAACTCAGAAGAAGGGGATCCCAAAAAAATTTGGAAAAGCATAAAAGAATTAGTACATGGCGAAAACAAAGACGACATAAAAATTGTAAACTTTCCAAAAGAGATAAACGAAGAAAACATGGCTAATAACTTTAATAAATATTTTATTGAAAGTATCATTCAAATTAACAAATTAATACCCAACATTGCTGTTAACCCCACAAATGATAATATCGACCCAAACAAAGAATCATTGGTCTTCAGAAAAATAAATGCAGAATATTTATTTAACATTTTAAACAAAATAAAATCAAAGAATAGTTCAGATGGATTAACTATTAGTAAAATAAGAGATGCTTTTCCAGTAATTGGATCTACTCTATTAAATATTATCAATGAGACGATTGAAGAAGGAAAATTTCCACAGTCATGGAAAATATCTACCATTATACCGGTTCCAAAGGTAAAAAATACCAGAAAATGTGAAGAATTTCGACCAATCAACACCTTACCAAAATATGAGCAGATTCTTGAAGTTATAATAAAAGAACAAATTTTGCAATATCTAGATAAACACGATATTTTATACCAAGAGCAATCAGGGTTCAGATCTAATAATTCATGTGAAACAGCATTAAACGTAATTGTCGAAGAATGGAAGGAAGGAATGAATAATAATAAATTTATCTTAGCAATATTTTTGGATTTTCAAAGGGCATTCGAAACTATAGACCGAGACATACTAATAAGAAAGCTTAAAGAAATTGGTTTCTCATCTGTAGCCATTAAATTAATACAAGAGTATTTGAGAGACAGAAAGCAGGTAACAAAAATAAATAATCAATTTTCAAAACCAATGGAAAATAAGTTAGGAGTACCACAGGGATCGGTCCTTGGACCTCTATTGTTCATACTCTATATTAATGACATGGTGAAAATATTTTCAAAATGCAAAGTACGACTTTTTGCCGATGATACACTAATATACTTAATTGGAGATAACTATGAAGAACTAATACACATTTTAAATAATGAACTAAATGATGTATCAAGATGGCTAAAAATAAATAAGCTTAAATTAAATACAAAAAAAACAAAATGTATGGTGATCGGATACAAGAAGACATCCAGCGAAAGCAAAATTAAAATTGATGGTGAAATTATTGAAAATGTTACTGAAATGAAATACTTAGGAGTTATATTAGATTCCAAACTAAACTTCAATAGACATGCTGAATACACCCAAAAGAAAATTGGCAAAAAGATATCTTTTTTTGGAAGAATTCGGCCAAAAATTTCTAGAAAAACTGCAATCACCATATACAATTCAATTATTGCTCCACACTTCAACTACTGCTCAAGTATACTTTTCCTATGTAACGAAAGAGAACAAAATAAGTTACAAATTCTCCAAAACAGGGCTATGAGAATAATTCTCCGACGAAACAGATTTTCAAAAATAATTAAAATGTTAAAGGAACTAAATTGGTTGACCGTGAAACAGATGCTGACCTTGAACACGATGGTATTTATCCACAAAATATTGAACAACACGTTACCAAAATACTTCTCAAATAAAATTGTATACAATAAAGACATTCACAGATATAACACAAGGACGTGCAAGGAAATTAGGCTACAAAAAAAGGACAAAGCCAATACGCAGAACAGTCTACTGTACAAGGGAATGAAGTTGTATAACACACTACCAGAAACTTTAAAGTCCACACCAATTGGAAAGTTCAAGATGTATTGTAGGAGCTACATAAAACTTGAAAAAATATAGTGAATATGAAATATTTTAATCAATTAGAAATTTGAAAACTTCAATGTACAAATTACTAAAATAAAAATTATTATTATTATTAGTATTATTACCAACAAAGCACATTATTAGCAAATCAAAGCATTATTAGCAAATTAGCAATCAAATCAAACATTATTAGCAAATCAAAGCATAATTAGCAAATTAGCAATCAAATCAAACATTATTAGCAAATCAAAGTAACCGGTATTATTAATAGATGCTAGTAGCATCTATATATAGCATCATTCTACAGTCATTATAGTACCTATACCTTATACTGCAGGGACTAGGAGCTACGCGCCTTCAACAAATTACGACAACACTTTTGCCACAAAATAAAGGATCTCCGCTGATTTTGCATACTTTTAGAAGTTTTTACAACAAGTTACATCAAGACGGGGGTAGTGTTATGAAACTAATCTTGGGTGGTGTTATGTTTAGATTAAATTATATATAATATAGCTGATCTATTGTTTTTTGTTTGGTATATATGCTACAGTAACTGTAGTTTACCTCGTACTGCAGGGACTGGGAGCTGTGCGCCGTCAGCCGGGCTAACCTCAACTCCTCCTGCAGTATCATCGGCGCCTGGACCCTGTTCTGATAAGTCCCCACCACCCTCGGGCCGAGGCTGGTCAAACTGCGCAGGGTATCCCTCGACCTCACACCGCTGAATAACTGCGGGTTAGCCAACTGAAATATATAATATTTTGAAATTGAATTAGAGCAATAGCGGCGTACAAAATTACTTATGCATAATTTGATAAAAATTTCATACCACCTGGAATGCAATAAGTTAATTTTACCAAACGACTACTGCCAACGGCGGCACCATGAGCATAGCATAACATGGGTATTTTTTTATTTTTTTTTACATTAACTCCACACAGGAGGCCTTGAGGAAAATAATTTCCCTCAGGGCCTATGTCATCTTTGATGCTGTGTGGAGGGTCTTTTTGAGGAGAGGAAGGAATGAACATTGGTCTTGAAGAGACCCATGTTGTAGGAAGGAAAAAAACACAGAGGCCGGCAAATCATTCCACAGCCGAGCTGTTGAACATAAGAACGAGTCGAAGAAACAACCCGTTCTCATGTGACAAATGTCAACCGTGTACAAATGTTGGGCACGCGTTTAGCGTGTTTCCCGACTATGCACCGGTGCCGAAGGGATCAATGATGCTAGTTCCTCCGAGCATCTTCCATTGTAATACCGGTAGAAAAAGGATAGCATTCCCACCCGACGCCTGTGCTCTAAAGATTGCAATCGGTCTGTTAAGATGGGAGAATCTATCAAACGGAACGCCCGTTTCTGCACAGAGTCGAGGGTATTTTTCAGGTATTTTGGAGCTCCAGACCAGAGGTGGCAGCCAAATTCAACCGTGGGGCGCACTTGCGATTTGTACAGGATTAGCAGTTGTGCACTATTAAAGTATCTGCGGGTATGGCGCTGTTAAACAACATTTTTTTATTTATAAACCGAAACAAACAGTACGTTGATTACAGTGATGAGAACAATTTACAATTATTAAGTAATAATATTTCATGGTGGGTACCGATGATATGTTTATTTGTACTGTCTTATTTATGGTATGTATATTTAGTAATTACCGGGTGATGTGCGTAGTGGGTAGGTGTGCGTGGGTGTGTATGTGTGAGTGTATTTGTAGATGTGAGAAGTGTTGATGTGTGAAGGGATATGTATGCTCAATGAACAGTTTACATCATTGGCATGATGCTCTTATTAAATTTGGACAGTGAATCGGAGAAAATGTCGGTGTTAGACTTTAGACAAATATTATTTAACGTATGAAGAGCACGGTTAATTGGCGAATTAGTTTTGTCACTTGACATTTCATGTGACAAAATTAATGTCACTTGACATCAACATAAAACTTGAATGTTTCAAGGGACATACAAAACTCCAGTCTGCCATATGAGATGAGATATTATAACACACTATTGCGAGGGAGGGGCAGATAGAGGGATTGCAAATGAGATGTAGTAAGCGGTAGGGGATAATAGGGGAAAATCCACGCAACTCACACGGACAGCTATATGTTACTTGCTTACGCGTCGGAAAATCTTCTGATTTATTCGTGTATGCACAAGATGGAAAACCAAAAATATTGTGTATCCAAAAGCACCTCAAAAATAGAATTAAAACCCTATTACTTTCTTTTTTGAGTGCCATTACAATACATACCGAGTACTCTAGTAAAAAAAAAAATCAAATTGAAAATTAAATAGGTAGTCAGAAAACTAACGTAGACAAGAGTAGGGAGACTACGAAGCACTTTTTTTATCAATGTGTAGGATGATTGTTTTTCATATAAAAAATAAATAAACTTAAGATTTACACGTAACTCCAATAAAGACATTTTGCAAGTTCCAGCGCTCTCTTCCACCTTTGGTCAACGTAGCTTTAGATACTTTGCCACGAAAATATTTAACATTCTCCCAGAAAACATCAAACTGAGTCAAACACAGAAAGAGTTTAAAAAATATGTTAAAATATGGATATATTCTAACGACCGAGCCTATACTGGTGCCCTCACCCAAACGCCCTGTCATTGACAGTTATTATTGTAGTTTTTGCAACCTTGCAGTTTTTGTATTGTGTATATGCAAACAATGATGTAAACTCAAATAAAGTTTTTGCTGTATAGAAACCTACATTATACTTTTATATAAAAACCATAGATAAAATTGTAAGAAACATTTAACAAAAAATTCTGCCTCAATACAGGTTCAACCTAGTGAGGCAGGCTATGCACAACAAAAAATATTGTATAATTATGCTACTTCTGTATAACCGTTCTTACATTACTTTCTATTTGTTAATTTTTTTGTACTGATGTAATCTACATTGAATGTGTACTTTTTTAGTTGTAATGTTGCCAATTTAATTGAATAAAGATATATTATTATTATTATATTTTTGCTGTCGAATTCCAGTGCACTTTTTCCTATATATTTAGTCATCTTATTAGTACATATTTGTATTTTCTTCTTCTGAGTCGCTACATATCGCTTTCTTTCTTGTTTTCTTTGCCTGTTTATTTTGGAGTGTTTTGAAGATTGGATTTAAATTTTACATTTTTTTATGATTTCATAGGATTTGATCCTTGTTAAACCCGGTCACCAACTTAAGCAGATATATGCGTTAGAAATACGATAGCAATTAAATACAATAAGCGTGTTTATACGTCAACGCGTGTGTCTCCATAGAAATCGTTCTAACTCCGTTATTCTTTTAGTGACATCCCTAAAACAAAAAGTAAAAGGTCGATAGTGGAACAAGCCGTACATCCCTATTCAAGTTGTCCATAGAAATACATAACAAGAATATTCTGTCATTCGAGCGGTTTGACACATAATTTATCCCGCCAAATTTCCTACGGGCGGCTCGACAGCGCTCGACATTGTTAATTTTTATTAAGTATTTTTATATGAAATGATAAAAAAGTGAGGTGATAAAAGAGTTTATTATATATTTATACAATAGAATAAGTATTGTTGTTTACATAATCTGTGATTTTAGTACCGTTTTAACATAAAAACATCACGTGAGTCATTTTTACATTTTTTTTAATGTTTGCATTCTAAATTTTAATATTTGCAAATGTTAATATTTTTTTGTAATACAATAATTCAAAATCTTATTTTGTAACCTTTCTAAAACAGCTTTTACTATTCGGCTACGTTCAGATATGTTTCATTTATAGAGCTTTTATTGTGAAGCGGTAATAACACAAAGTTTTCGTAAAATGTCATTTCGTTTGAGACATCACAAGCGAATATTCGCGAAAATTCGGAGGGGTTAAGGCTAAATGTCTGCAAAGGTTCGTCAGGCGCTTGATACCACTACACCAAAGGAGACTCTGGATTTATCATATTATATTTAAACCGAGTACATGTGAATTAAATAAATATTTTATCGCTACCTCATTCTCTCGCAGTCTAAATCCTACAGATGTTTTTGTCGTCTCTTTTAGTGTCGCTATTTTTCGTTTCATCGAGTTTCAAATCAAAATGATGCTATCACCAATTTTTCACTTTAAAAAATCTTATTATATATTTACCGCTTCTTCTTTAGTAACTCCAGTCGGCAGAATGTGATCGATGATGTGTACAATGTAGAAGGCCAGGCAGCCAGTCAACAGTATGAGCAGGGGCCATCTCCAGGATACGGAGTGGAGCTCATGCTGGACCTCCTTGCTCTTCAACTTCGGCCGTGACAAGTCATTGCCATCGGAGGGAATGGGCTTCAATCCCAGATCCTTGAGGTCCATCATCACCGCGGGAGGAAATTACTATTGAAAATCGACAAAATTAAAATAATTATTTGTTAAATTAATTAAATTAATTAAACATAACTTGATTGACTGCCGTAATATAGTACCATATTATGAATAAGAACCAAATTCATTTTTAGAAAATTAATTTTATAAAATATATTATGATAAAACTATACTAACAGACAGAACAATTAGTCATAACAGACCTGATATAGTTTTACATGACAAAATTTAAAAAATAACTTATATCATTGATGTAGCTATTCCAAATTCCTGTAATATTCAAAAAACTCTTTCTGAAAAAATTAGAAAATACACAGATTTAGGAAATGAGATTAAAAGAATTTGGCATTCTCGGACTATAAAAATATTACCATTTGTTATTTCGGCCACTGGCATAATACCTAGGAATCTGATTCAAAATTTAAGAATATTAGATTTGTCAAAGAATTTGTATATAAAAATGCAAAAATCAGTAATTTTAAATACATGTAGGATTACAAAAGATTTTTTAAATATTTATATTGAGGGATCAGTAGGATTTATAGGTTCAATTAGAAATGCCACAGAGCCGAACCCTCTGATATGAAAATATCTGGAGTCGGTGAATTATATTCCCATTTGGTCTCTAGTAGGTTGACATGCTGTTCTTGTATTATTTTGTATTTATAATACTTATATAGTGCAATTGCATAGCGTGGGTTGACTAGATGATCATTTGGGGAAGTGTGTGAAAGGGTTTAGTTTTTCTTGTGGGGAAAATTTAACCCGGACATTTAAATCTGGTGTGTAATAAAAAAATATATATATTATTGGGTCTTATAGGTAGGCATTACCTGTCGCTTGTCCGAATCCTTCACATAATCAGTTCCAACTAGCAGTCAAACCCCCGCTTCGCAGGTTCTTACTGCCGGGCCTTGCGGCCGGCTTTTGGTTCAGTTTCGCCAAGTTAGTGTTGGTGATCATTTTGTAAATCCAATAGGAACTGGTTCAAAAATTAGCCCGTTCTTCATACTCACTGTCAACGTGTCAAGTGTCAACCAGTGATGGCTAGTCACTGCGAAAAAGTAACCGGGATGGGCGATGACGTCATATGTAATATACAGCCGCTTAATACAACTGAGTATTACCGTCAATCTTTCGAAATCCGGGAGATACTCCAGATTCACAAATTCGTAGAATTTATACCTAGGAAGGGCACGTCCCTTTGCGTCTTGCCGACGAAAGTTGCGTCATCTTGTGACGAATTCTTGAATTAGAATCCGAACTACAATGGTAGCTTTGTCTGAATATCTATGTACACGGATGTTTATATGATGTGCGACAGGTAAGGCGCGGCGGCAGTCGGAAGTTGGAAGTCGGATTTTTAAATTCAACCACGCAGACGCAAGCCTATTAATACCGTTTGATGATTGATTTTGAAAGGGAATCTTGAATTCAAAACCCAAATTCGAGTTCATTTAACAATATTTCACGTAGGTAGATAACCGAAATTGGTACTTTCATTATTTTTTATAATTGTGTCATTATGTACTATTTGACAACATTATACATTTTTTTTAAATTTTCGAATTTTTAACGATAAATCATTACAAAGATTTAAAAAGTATTTGGGTTTATTAAATTCATATACCTATATAAGTCACGTCCATTTTGAGGCCTAACCACAATTTAATAACCGCTTTGAAAGCCGAAACAGCTGCCACAATAATGATGGACTAAAAAATAGCAGAAGTTAGGGGGGGGGGGGTGATTCACAGAATTCCAACAATAAGGAACTCCAGCGAAAAATATTATGGTTTTAAAAAAATATGCTATATAATAATGCTATTCTAGAGAGAATACTTCGAACTCTGATTTTCAAAATGGCGCCAGTTGAACAGCTGATTGCACAATCTTATAGTAACTTTTCGGGAGTGATGACGTCACACGATTCACTACACATACGGTGGTTTTCGTGGGTTTGATAAATTAAGACTTTGACAATTATTTTAATTAAAACTAACTATAAAAATAAAATAAAAAATATGCATTTATTTAAGTTAGATGGTCATTATTCATTAAAAGAAATTGGGTTGGAATTCCTTATTCACAAATTTCAGAATCAATATTTAAGTTTAATTCAATATTCACAGCTTTTGTGGTCTTCACAGGCTCTCAACTCGCGATCCGGAAGTCGAAACACATGCGCATTTAAATTATATTTGATTAATTTGTACTATTTCACAAATAAATTATTTAAAATAATATATAATATATTTGCGGCATATTCCGGAGTGGAAGATATTTTCAGTATCGCCCTGGTTCAGTTAAAACGTTGCTTGAAATGGCTCTAGCCTTCAAACACGCTTCCCCTTCCCCATTTCCTTAACCTCCCCACTACCTTCAGCCTCACAACATACCCGAATTGGGGATACCATAATCTCACTGGCTCCAAATGGTTGGAAGCTGCAGCTTTAGAGTGATAAGAAACGTATGTTTATTGCCTTTTTTATCGTAACCGTAAATCGTCACGGTAATTATAAAAGCGCACATTAGAACTTTACTTTACAACCAGTCCTGAATATTAATGTACCAAAAATTTAAATGATCAAAAAACAGTTGTTGACTTACCAAATAGTATCGATAATGTTCAATGGTTTATGTCTTCAACAAATAAAACTAAGAAAATCGAGGAAACAATTAGATCTAAAACACTAGACCCTAGGATAAGTAACTGTTTGAAGATTTCACGACTGGCGTTCGTTTGATCTCGTCTAGAGCAATAAAAGAGTAAAAGATAAACAAAGAATCAAACATTGCTGGAGAACCTTTTTTAGATTTAAATTCCGTATTAGATTGCAATATTCATGTACAAGCTATTGAAAGAATTAACAAAACATTTTTACGCTTTCTAAGATTTAAATAGGTCTTTAGATTATCATTTTTTCAACTCCCTGAAGGCATATTAATATACCATCAATGTAATTAATTTATTTATTTATTTATTTACCCTTACTTAAACTATTGTTATTGTCCTTATATAACTATTTTTATCTAAATTGTGTACCTATCTAAGATATTTATTTCATAAGTTCTTTGATAATTGTTTACACAATTCATTAGAACATTATTATTAATTTTTTGCATGTAAATACTCCTCCCATAAACACGAGCTCCTAGAGCTCAACTTATGGAGTAGTAGAATAAAATATGAATCATTTTATAACCTTGTATATATTATCATTTGTAATATAAAAACAAATATCGTGATATAAATAAATAAATAAATAAAAAATATCCAAAATGGATTTTGACGCAGACATTATAACACGGTTCTAGAAAATGGATTTTGGCGCAGACGTTATAACAATGAGCTCTATACTTTGTTTAAGAAGCTAAACATCGCAAAATTTATAAAACTGGGAAGACTTCGGTGGCTGGGTAATGTGGAGAGAATGACCGAGCATCAAGCACCAAAGTCCCTGCTGAACTCAAGACCAATAGGGCGAAGGAACCTGGAAAGACCAAGACTAAGATGGAGCGACAAAATCCTCAAAGACATATCTATCTTGGAGCTTCTAAACTGGAGAGAGCTGGCACAAAACCGAGATGAGTGAAGGAAGATTCTTAAGGAGGCCAAGACCCACCAGGGGTTGTAGAGCCAATAGTAATGATGATGATGAAGGCATATCCATATGAAAATAAATTTTCAACCGACGAGCAGGTGCAAAAAGAGGTTCTGACGTAGGATAAGGAGCTGGCGGTAGAATTGTTCGAGCAGGCCATAAAGAAACTTGTGCCACGGCTCACCACATGCATTGAACGGGGTTAAAATTATGTAGAAAAATAGTAAACAAATGTATCAACAATATGCTTTATTTTTTTTCAAATACAAAAAAAATAAATTCTAAAAAAATATCATTGCATATGCTTACCGAGAAGTTTCTTGCAAAAACCAGAAACTTTTCTGTGCCTTTGTAGATCTACAAAAAGCATACGACCGAGTTGATAGGAAAAAGCTATGGAAGGTGTTGTCTATACATGGATAGAGAAGAAGTCTGGGACACCCGAGGAAGACATTTTTTATTTTTTTTTATTCGCAAAAAGATACATAAATTATAATAAATTGTATACAATAATTAATTACATAATATTTGTATTTGATGTACCCCCATAAATAAGCAGGGCTTGTGTGTATGGGGGGATGGTACATGGCACGACCAAGTGAATCAGATGCTTGAGTCGGGCTATGTGAAGAGTCGGAATAATAGAAGAGCATGTCTTCAGTAGTGTTCTAACGCTTGCAACGGGAGCACGTTACCGCGGTATCATATTCGCGCTTGCAACCGTAACCCTTTCATGGCGATAGAAGATCTAATAAACACGCTGAAAAATGAAGTACAAAAGATACAAACAGTCAAGGACTCTAAAACTAAAACCAACATGGAAAAAATTATATTGGATCTCGATAATGAAATAAAATCTACAATACTAATAATGCAAGAACAAATCATACATTTACAAGACAAACTTATTGAAAAAAACGATCAATTGGTGGGAAATATTGAAAAAATTATGAAAACCGCAATAACACCATCCTATGCTCAAGTAGTATCAACAACCAAAGTTATGCCTCAAGAAGAGAGATTCTCAATCATTATATCGTCAACTAAAAATAATACAAAAGCCGAAGAAATTGAAAATATAATTAAAAAGGAAATAAAATTAAACAACCTAAAGATAGGTATAAACGGTTTGAGGAAAACAAAAGAAGAAAAAATAATAATATCGTGTCCTAAAAAGGAATATGCAAATATCCTAACTGATGAATTAAAAAAACTAAAAAATGAACTGGTGGTAAATGAAGTACAAAAAAGAAGACCTAAAATAATAATAAAAGGATTAAAATCCAATCTTACTGAGGAAGAAATAGTTTGCGGAATAATTAACCAGAACGAAGGAATTGAAGATGTCTACAAGGAAAGTGAAGACAACAAAATCACATTAATAGCGGAGATAAAGAACACAAACATAAATGAAAAACAGCGCCTATTCACTAACTACATCATAGAAACTAGTGGGAAAATGCGAAAAAATCTTCTAGCACTCGGTAAACTAAATATTCAGTTTCAACGAGTAAAAATTGACGACTGCAGCCCTCTGACGCAATGTTTTCATTGCTGTATGTTTATGCATACGGCTAAAAGATGTCTACATCGAACCAACCCTCCAATTTGCCCACACTGCACAGGCGACCACATCCTTTCAAAATGCCCGGAAAGAGAAAATACAACCCCAGCGTGTGTAAACTGCATCAGACAAAACACTAAATATGGAGAAAAAAACCCTACAGACCACACGGCCAACAGTACTTTGTGCAACTATCGAAACAAGATGCTGAAAATTGCGAGAGATCGCATTGACTACGATTAATGATGTATAGTATTATTTACAATTCAAACGAAAACAAAAACAATACTTTGAAGAAATACTTCGATAAACTCGCCCGCAAAGGGTTAGTTTTATTACACCGGTATAATATACGCCGAATCTATACATTTTATACTAATTTCGCAAAAGTGAGTGTAATCCGAGCGCATCGTTATTGTTGTAAGTTATTTTATTACTATCGAATACAATTATTATGGGTCAGTTTATCAAACAAATTTTCGATAGCTATAAATTTTCGAAAAATCTATGTAAAAATCCCCGCAATTTTTGAAACAAATTATTGAAACATAAATATATATCAATGTCAATATTCTATTAAAATATATACCTAATATACTTTCATGACTAACTCACTATTTGAAGATATAGACTCATCTTTCATTGTTTCAGAAAATATCTGTCTATCCAGTTTCGAATGTAATAACTCACTATCAGAAATAGACCCTCTTAAATCATTAACAATCCTTCACTTAAATATTCGAAGCATCTATAAAAATTTTGATCATTTTACACTAGAATTGAATGAGCTGGCCCTTAAACCTGATTGTATTGTATTGTCTGAAGCCAGAATTAGTCCCAACTCAAGTACTTATAATTTACCGGGATACAAATACTTTGTTACATCTTACAACATTAATCAAAATAGTGGAATAGTTGTTTTTGTAAAATGTATTTTTAACGATGTTTCTGTTAATGAAATATTTATCGAACTTGTTAATTGTCTACATATTAAAATCAATATAAAAAATATTTTTTATGATATAATTGCATTATATAGAACCCACAGCTCAAGCATTAATAATTTTACCGAAAACCTGAAAACTTTTATAAATACAAACCGGTTTCAAAATGCAATTATTGTAGGAGATATTAATATCGACATATCTGATGATTTTGAAAACAACAGTAATAAGGAAAAAACTGAATATATTAACACTTTATCAGAACTCAATTTCAAACCATGTATAAAAAAATATACAAGAGAATGTTTTGGACAAAGGCCATCTTGTATTGACCATATTTGGTGCAATACTAATGAAACTGATAAAATAAAATCTGTTATTTGGAAAAATAATATTACTGATCACCACACATGCATTGTAGCTATTAAAACTGATAAAATAAATAAGAATAATTATTGTCGCTATAACTTACCAAAAAATCTAATTAATTATGAAAAATTACAACAATATCTTGAAAATGAAATTTGGGAAACTGTACTATCGTCTAACAATACCGATTTATGTTCACGGAATTTTGAATTGACATTGAATAAGCATATCCAATCCTCCTCTTCCATTGTAACAAACTTTCCAAAGACTAAGTTTAAAAAATTAAAACCGTGGATTACACAAGGAATTATCATATCAATTAGGCATAAAGAAAAAATTTATAAAGAGCTAAAAAAGTTTCCTGAAAACAATAAACTACGCGAATATTTTAAAAATTTTAGAAATAAATTATGTTACATAATCCGGAAAACAAAAGAAGATTTCTATAAAGATAAAATCAATATTGCTGGTAACAACAATAAAAAGGTGTGGCAAACTATTAATGAAATGATCAATAAAAAACCTAAAAATTCAAATATAAATAAAATCTCAGATATTGATAACACAATTTACAATGTCAACACAGATCCATTGATATGTGCAAATATCTTAAACAATTATTTTGGGTCAGTTGGTGAAAAATTAGCAATTAAAATAAAAAACAGAGATAATGATAATTATAATCTACCAACACCTCCCATTCCTTGTAACACCCTAACACAATTTCAACGAACTAACTCTGATGAAATCAAAGATACTATTAATGAATTAAAAGGAAATTCTTCCCCTGGTTATGACAATATTTCTGTAGAAATACTTAAAAGAAATTCTAACTCACTTTGCAAACCTTTGGCACACATCATAAATACAAGTTTTGTTAATGGCAACTTTCCCTTAAATTACAAAAAAACTATTATTACCCCAATTTTTAAATCTGGGGACCCCTGTCTAAGCAGTAACTATAGGCCAATTTCTCTCACTTCAAACATTGCAAAAATATTTGAAAAAGTTGTAAAAAAACAAATATTTAAATTTGTGAAAGAAAATAACATATTAAATGCACATCAATATGGTTTTAGAGAAAATTTGAGCACTCAAGATGCTATCGTTGATTTAACATCTAAAATATATAAATCTTTAGATAGTAAAAAAAAATGTATTGGAACATTTGTTGACTTAAGAAAAGCATTTGACAGTATATCGCACTCTAACCTTATCTCTAAACTAACGAAAATTGGTATAACTGACAATGCTTTAACTTGGATCGAAAATTATCTATTTAATAGAGAGCAATTTGTTAAATTAAAGGGCCTTATGAGCGATTCTCAGACCACGAATTTTGGCATCCCGCAGGGAACTGTACTGGGGCCAATTCTTTTTATCATTTATGTCAACGATATGTTTAAACTTAACATCAAATCTAAACTCATTTCATATGCAGACGACACAGCAATTCTAACTGAAGGTTTAACTTGGAATGAAACCCAGAAAACAGCAGAATTAGACTTAAACATCCTAAAAAAATGGTTCGATTCAAACTTGCTGTCACTTAATACGGAAAAAACCTTTGTAATACCGTTCACCATTAATAAACATGCATTCCCTGAAAATTTAATGATAAGTATACATTCATACAATTGCAATAGAAACACAAATTTATGTAAACCTGACTGCTCTGTACTCACTGTTAAAACTAATATAAAATACCTCGGTGTAATTATAGATAGCAATTTAAAGTGGAAAATACAAATCAATGCAACAGTAGAAAGATTAAGAAAATTAATGTACATTTTTCTTAGAATACGAAACATATTAAATTTTAAACTATTAAGAACTATCTATTTCTCACTGATCCAATCTGTATTACAATATGGAATTCTTGGTTGGGGTGGTGCATTCAAAACTTCTCTCATGCCTTTAGAAATCATCCAAAAATTATTAATAAAAATAATTCTAAAAAAACCATATGATTTCCCCACCATAAGATTATTTCAAGAATTTAAAGTCCTTTCACTACACAATATTTATAAAAAAATTACACTTTTACAAATCCACAAAGATTGTTTCAACAATGATAACTCATTATCTATTTCAAACAGCAAAAGACCAAATATTCTTGGCTCTATAACTATCCCGCGTTGTAATACCACTACAGCCCAACATTTTTATAAATATTTTGGAGTCAAGTGGTTTAACCAGTTACCCCTTAACTTAAGATTGGAAATTAATTATAAAAAATTCAAAAGTTCTATAAAAACACTAAATCATTAGCATATTACAATAATTCAATTTAATAATACAATAGAATGTCTCTCGACAATTGATTGTGGAAATCCATTTACTTTTATATTCTTTTCTCTTTTCTCTCTTCCTCTTCCTCTTCTTCTTCTTTTTTATACTGTTTTCTTTTTTTTTCTATTCTATTTCATATATCTTGTTTTGAATATTTATATGTATATATATATAAAAATATATATTATAATTCTAAAAAAATATGTTAAATAGTTTTTCACACACGCTGCTCCTCCTTTTTTACACGAGCATGCTCTAAAAAAAGGTGAATCACGTTATTTAAAAAATGTATCTGAAAAATGTAATGTCATTATTGTATGTACCAAAATAAATAAATTAAAAAAAAAAAAAAAAAAAAAAAAAAAAATGTATGAAACGATGTATGAATGTGAACGAGGCAAGGAGTGTGTGCCAAATCGAGTTGTTTGGCGGTTCGTCCTCTCTGCCTACCTCTGCGGGGAAACGGCGTGATGGTTAGTTAGTTAGTTAGTTAAAAAAATATAAAAATCTAGTACACTTACTTTGTGAACATGTCTCTTCTGCGATTTATAAAAAAAATCAGCAAAATCGTAACATTTCGTTTTCAAAAAAAAGGTGGAGCTGAACTACACAAGAATGTGCCCAATAAAACAATAATTAATGCCCCGTGGATTGTACCAAAAAGATATGAGGTTTAGAATTATTTTTTAGGAGCGTATTTATGAGGTCATATTAATTGATAAGGTAATCTTTATTGCTGTTATTACTTGATACATTCTTATTCACTTAATTAAAAAAACGCAAATGAATAAATACAAAATTCAAAATAATAAAATACTTAGTTTTTACCACTTTTATTGTTTACAAAAACCAACATGTTTCGTGAGCAACGCTCACTTTTTTGGGGTTTTTATTGATACTAATTATAAATAATAGACATAGACAATGGTCAATTGAAAAAGAGTGGGCATGACAATGGTATCAATGGAAATATGAGAGTGGGTAGAGGGGAGAGGGGCAATGGGGGATAATTTACAAAGGGAACAGGTTTAATATTGGGTCATTTAAGAACAATTATTAATAATCAAAAATTGTCAATTAAACTATTAATAATCAAAACTTGTTAATTAAATTATTAGTAATCAAAAATTGTTCTTAAATGACCCAATATTACACCTGTTCCCTTTGTAAAATGTCCCCCATTGACCCTCTGCCCTCTACCCACTCTCATATTTCCACTGATACCATTGTGTATGTCTATTCTTTTTTCAATTGACACCATTGTCTATGTCTATTATTTATAATTAGTATCAATAAAAACCATGAAGAAGTGAGCGTTGCTCACGAAACATGTTGGTTTTGTAAACAATAAAAGTGGTAAAAACTAAGTATTTTCTTCTTCTTTGTGTGCCGTATAAGTTCCCCCCGACGTTGGCGATCACTCTTGCGCTGCCCGGAATAGCTCCTCCACACTTCGAATGCTGGTCCACTCTCGTATATTAATTACGCAGCCAAGACATTTGTCTCCTACCAGGCCCTCGGCAACCCTCTATCTTGCCTTTCAATATTAAATGGAGCAAGTGATACTTCTCCCCTCGATGTATATGACCCAGATATGAAATTTTCCTGATTTTTATTAATGTAAGCAGTTCTCTATCTGCTCTAGCCCGCCTGAGAATTTCTGTGTTGGTGATCATGTCGGTCCATGGGATCTTGAGCATTCTCCGGTGAAGCCACATTTCAAAAGCCTCTAACCTGTTCATGGTATTTACTTTCGTAAGTATTTTATTAATTTTAATTAAAATGGTGCCACAAAATAAGTTTGCTGTGTTAGAAGAAATACAAAATTGGTGGTTTTCATGGGAACTGTGCAAATTTTTAAAATAATAATATACTAGCAAGTACCCGGCATGCGTTGCAATGTCACATAATGAGAGAAATTGTATGTCCCTCCGTATTTATTTTCCATGCGTCCGCGTTCCCACCCCCTTCTTCTCCCGCGCTACCTTTCCTCCGCCCCATTTTTTTTCCTTTGAAGGAGACAGTTATATCTGATTAGGACTCAGCCACGGCGATAGGAATTGCGTTTCTTTTTCTTTGTACGTTTGAGGGAGATATATAAAAATAATTGTATGCTTCCTTTGGAGGGGGCAGACATACGTTCACCGTTTGTCTCATTTTTTACTTTTGTTATTTAGTGTGCAAGAAAGTTCACCGTTTGTCTCATTTTTTACTTTTGTTATTTAGTGTGCAAGAAAGAGCTGCAACATTATATATTTAAGAACAAAAAGAAAAGTATCAATTTATAACTGAAAACCGTACTAGACATAAATATATTTTTTCATGCCCAAAAGTAAACACTTCCTTCGCACAAAATTATTATATTTACCAAGGAAGACTTTTTTTCAATCGACTACTGAATGAAATTAGAAAGATTAACGATAAAATCCAATTAATAAACACTGTTAAAAAATATTTTAAAGTTAATATAAAAAGAAAGTCTCCGACTATTCTAATCTTCCGAATAACTTATAACTTAGTTTCCAAGTGATACTCCGTTCTTCAAATAAGTTAAATTTTGTTTTGTTTTTAACAACTAATTACAATAATTCTAGATACATTATCTAAATAGTAAAATTGTTTGAGAGTAAGTAGATATGTATATTTACATAACACCGAACTTACAACTGATTGTTTTTACCTTCACATTGTAATTTAAGAACTTATGATATAATATAGCATTAAAAAATGTACACTACTCTTCCAGACACAAGCTAATGCTTCCATGGAAGAATGTTAATTATTAAGATACTAGCTGGTCCCGGCAAGCGTTGCTATGCCATTTAATAAAGAAATTGTTTCTCCCTGAGTGTCTCTTCCCATTCGTCCCGTTCCCCTTCCGCCTCCCCTTCTTCTCCTGCGTCCTCTTCCCCTCTCGCGTTCCCACTCCGTCAACCTCACCTTCCCTCTCCCCACTCCACTTTCCCCCCCCCCCCTTCCCCCGTCCCGCGAACGCCCCTCCCGATTTCCCCTCCCCCCTCCCAGGTCCCCCTCCCCCCTCCCGCGTTCCCCTTCCACCTTTTCGCCTTCCCTCTTCCCTTTCCCGCTCCCTCGTCCCGCCAACCCTCCTCCCGCGTTCCATATATTCAATCCCAGTACATTCAATTTTTAAACAGCCCGCGTGCCATCTTTTACAATTTTTATTCAAATTTCTATTTTTCATGTATATTAAATTTGGTACCTAACATAGGTACCTATTTAAAATATCTAAAATTCTTGATTCGATTCAAGCTATTAGGGGAGTAGTACCTACTTTAAATAAATTTATCACCTTAAAGTTTTTCAAAAATAGAATCCTGATTTAACATTTTGCAAAATGTCATTCTCAAACACGCGAACTGTCAAACGTGCGGGTTTTATGAAATTATCCAATTTTCTGCCCAATTTTCTTAATTTTTCTCTCCGTAAGAACCATCCTCGTACTTCAAGGAATATTCTAAAAAAAGAATTAGCGAAATCGGTTCAGCTGAACTCGAGATTTGCGCTTACCAACACATTTAGCGATTCATTTTTATATTATAGATTTGAACATGAACATGTACGCAAATTATTACATGCATTATATTTTATATGCTAAAATAAAAAAATAAATAAAACAAAAGCAAAACCATCTGCGCATTGATGTTTGACGTTTTTGATTTTGTGGAATTCACTCTCACTTCAATATAATCCTTGTAACTGTATTCCATCCGTGAGTTTTTTAGGTCGTCTTCCCATCTTATTTGTTGGCGTCCTCTACTTCTCTTGCCATCTCTGCGATACTAGTCAGTGACATTTTTGCACCATTTTTCTTGTGGATCTTGTTAAAAAATTACGAAGGATATTGTCACTAAAATATTGAATAAAAAAATTATATTTTCGTAGCTCTATGGCTCCCCGTGGAATGTCCCGAAACTGGGAGAATTTTGTGCCTGACGGTCTTTTTATTGACAAAAATAGCCTATTTCTGAAATTATATAGCCACCCCAGGATGGAACTATTTTCTACACATTTGTGAAATCGAAATTGGGGAGGGGGGGTGACACCACGTTATCCGCCCCGGGTGCCACCCATGCTAGCTACGCCACTGATTAGAGGTGGGGCGCAAGTAAAAATGTAACTTGATCTGATCTGGTGAATCGATTTTCATCGGACATGTATGAGGCAATACTTAATTGGATGATCAAAACATACGGCCGGCGTCTTCCAGCGGTAAGGTCGCGGGATCGAATCCCGGCGTGGCAAATAAATTTTATTTTATTAATTTGTGTGATTTCACAATTTATTCATTTAAAATAATATATAGTATATTTGCGGCACCTTCCAGAGTGGAAGATACTCTCAGTATCGCCCTGGTGTAAGACCACCATACAGAATTGAAACGTTGCTTGAAATGGCTTTAGCCGTGTTTGGTGACCAGATCTGAATAGCCAGGTACTTCCCCACCTTACTCTTCCCTATTTCCTACCCCTCCCCACTACATTCAGCCTCACAACATACCCCAAATGGGGATGCCATAGTCTCACTGGCTTCAGACAGGAGTAGTTGGGAATGTTGGGACTCTTGAGCGGTATTCATATAAAAAAATAAAAATTAATCGTTTTTCAACAATGATAAAGGATTTTTTTTATTTATTTTTTTTTTTTTTTTTTATTTCATATATATCCCGTTAAACTACAGTTAAGTAGTTTGTCAACAGGATTTTTATTACAACTTTTTACAGATTACAACATAGACCTTAATTTATACAATAACAATAAACTTACACATTAATAGTAAAACTAAATCGTCTAATACAAATTATTTCTACCTAGTAGCCATGTTTTCAACAAATATCTGACTCTATTTGGAAATTCATTGGATTACCTTGTGTTCTTTCACCAGGTAGATAATAAGCATTTGTACACAAGGTATTTCTTGATCATTGCTAACAATGAACTTCAGAAAAGTAACTGCAACATCAATGGCTTTTCATTTATTAAGGTTTATATTAGGTACCAAACATTATTTGTAATCTATGATATAAGAATGAATCGCTGAAAGTGTTGGTAAGCGCAAATCTCGAGATCAGCTGAACCGATTTCGCTAATTCTTTTTTTAGAATATTCCTCGAAGTACGAGGATGGTTCTTACAGAGAGAAAAATTAAGAAAATTGCGCAGAAAATTGGATAATTTCAGAAAACATCGCATGTTTGACACTTCGCGTATTTGAGAATGACATTTTGCAAAACAATGATTTGTTAAGTCAGGATTCTATTTTTGAAAATCTTTAAGTTGATAAATATACTTAAAGTAGGTACTCCCCCAATAGTTTGAATCAAATCGAGAATTTTAGATATTTTAAATAGGTACCTATGTTAGGTACCAAATTAAATATACATGAAAAATGGAAATATGAATAAAAATTGTAAAAGGTGGCACGCGGGCTGTTTAAAAACTTAATGTACTGGGATTAAATATATGGAACGCGGGAGGAGGGTTGGCGGGACGAGGGAGCTGGAAAGGGAAGAGGGAAGGCGGGGAAGGTGGAAGGGGAACGCGGGAGGGGGGAGGGGGATCTGAGAGGGGGAAGGGGAACTCGGGAGGGGGGTCCGCGGGACGGGGGAAGGGGGGGGGAGTGGGGAGAGGGAAGGTGGAGGTGACGGAGTGGGAACGCGAGAGGGGAAGAGGACGCAGGAGAAGAAGGGGAGGCGGAAGGGGAACGGGACGAATGGGAAAGGACACTCAGGGAGAAACAATTTCTTTATTGAATGGCATAGCAATCCATGCCGGGACCAGCTAGTTACAGAATAAAAACAAAATTATAAATAATAAAAATTCTTTCTTTAAAACAATCGAATTCTTCAATTTGGTCGTTATATGTCTGCTTACGAGCATTTTTATATTTTTTTAATAATTTATCGGGCTTATGAGTTAACGGAGTATGTCGAGCGCCAGACAGACAAATGGCCTTGAACTGCCTTTAAAAAATGTCGGATCGTTTTTCGTGGTTAAGAGGAATAGGTATAAAACGCTAGAAATGTTTCGAATCGCATGCCTGCAAAATTTTAAAATCGAGCGTCTTATTTGCACGAGGCAAGTAAGCGAAAAAGTGGTTTTGATTTATTTTGTGCATAATTTTATAAGAACGAAAAAAAGTTAGAACCGCTGAAAGTGTTGGTAAGCGCAAATCTCGAGATCAGCTGAACCGATTTCGCTAATTCTTTTTTTAGAATATTCCTCGAAGTACGAGGATGGTTCTTACAGAGAGAAAAATTAAGAAAATTGCGCAGAAAATTGGATAATTTCAGAAAACATCGCATGTTTGACACTTCGCGTATTTGAGAATGACATTTTGCAAAACAATGATTTGTTAAGTCAGGATTCTATTTTTGAAAATCTTTAAGTTGATAAATATACTTAAAGTAGGTACTCCCCCAATAGTTTGAATCAAATCGAGAATTTTAGATATTTTAAATAGGTACCTATGTTAGGTACCAAATTAAATATACATGAAAAATGGAAATATGAATAAAAATTGTAAAAGGTGGCACGCGGGCTGTTTAAAAACTTAATGTACTGGGATTAAATATATGGAACGCGGGAGGAGGGTTGGCGGGACGAGGGAGCTGGAAAGGGAAGAGGGAAGGCGGGGAAGGTGGAAGGGGAACGCGGGAGGGGGGAGGGGGATCTGAGAGGGGGAAGGGGAACTCGGGAGGGGGGTCCGCGGGACGGGGGAAGAGGGGGGGAGTGGGGAGAGGGAAGGTGGAGGTGACGGAGTGGGAAAAAGTGGTTTTGATTTATTTTGTGCATAATTTTATAAGAACGAAAAAAAGTTAGAACATGGAAAACCTCAAAAATAGTCTTAGCCATAAAGGTATATTTAAAAAAAAAAATCTGTATTACTTCATAGTTAAGTCATAAAAAAACATTTTTTTCTGGTTTACGCTTATATTTTTTGTTACGTAAATAATAATTTTATTGTAATTCCAATACATAGAAAGGCTAGTAAATGCTTCGATAAATCCGTAGCATATTTTTTGATGCTCATACTGTAAGCCGATTCGTCGTAAAGATTAATCAAAATAGTATCTAAATAGGATTTCACGTATAACTTCATCTTTTAAGTTGATGACACTGATGACAAACCGTTTAGTATGGAGAAGGCCTGAATATATCGATCTAGGCATTGGTTTATTCATGACTCAACCGTTTAATATATCCCCAAACTGTTTGGGAATTCCCCGTAAGCAGTGATTGCAATACGCGCACAGTCTCCCACCACTTACTTCAATGCCATCTATCGGCCGAATAAAGAATTAGAATGATATGATTCCTTGGTTAATTCGAAGCTGTTTAGTTAGATATCACTAATAGGTAGTATATTTTTTTTTCAATCAAGGTAGGGCTAAGGTAGGGAGCAGATATTTTAAGGTAGGGCATTGCCCAATAATGCCCCCCCCCCCCTAGCTACGGCCCCGCATCCGTTTCCTTTCAAATCGACATATATTACACTTACTGGTTTATCTGAAGTATTTTTTAATCAGGCCTTTCTCTAGTGAATTTTTCAGTACCTTATCATGGTCTTATCTTGATGATATCATGTTTATTTGTTATTTTCTTAGAAAGTATCAAGGCATCGATTACCTACGTAGTAAGGTAGTATATATGGCAACATATCTTAGACTTGAAGACATATTGGATTGGTAGTTGATACTAAACTAGTAAACCTACAAAAACTTATCCTAACCTAACAATACTTACAATCTTTGCAAGTTATTAGTGTCACTTGTGAAATATAACTTAATGTACTCGTAGTTTGTTGTTAGAAATTTATTATTCTGTGATAATTTAGTGGCATTGTTTGGTGAACGTGACATTATTCGAGGTGAGTTTATCAGCATATTATATACAGGGTGTCCCATAAGCTACAGATCAAATGAAGTGAGTGATAGGAGAGGATATTGACAAACAAAATTTAATTATTCATTTATTTACTCCCTTAGGCCTTTTACATATAGGGAATATGGATTGCCCGATTCTAATTTAAAGAATACGTAGATTTAAAAAAAATGTATCTAAAATAATATATATTATACTAGCAGACCCGGCCACATGTTGCTGTGGCTAACGAAACACAACGCCATTACCTAACATTTATAAAATCCATACCACCCACTTGCCAGCTGCCCGCTGCCCGCTGCCTGAATTGAATATTTGAATTTCTCGTCTTTTCTCTACTATAATAAACCTTTCTCTTGAATTACTCTATCTATTGGTGAAAACCACATGAAAATCCGTTACGTAGTTTAAAAGATCTATGCGCACATACATTTTGAGCGGCTTCATTTTATACTATGTAATGATGATGATAAATGGTAATCTTGCTGCCAATTAGAGTACAACTCCACATTATGGTCTCCCTTTTACAATATTCAATCCGACAGCATCGAAAGGATTCAACATATGTACATTCCTGAGGCATATAAACTTTAAATAGCATATTCCTGTACATTACATTGATTACAATTACCTACCAGATAAAATCTCCCTATTAAAACTTTTGTAGAGAAGAATAAACACAGATTTAATACTATTACATAAAATACTGCGTTACAAAATTGACTGTCCTGAATTGCTTCAATTAATCGACATCCATTTACCCAAAAGATCTTGCCGATATTTACCACCCTTTGACTGTAACAACACCAAGACACAAGACACTGTCTTACCAAAATTAACCGATTCCGAGACAGTCTCTGAAATAAATATTCTGATCTGGGAGATATATAATATTTTACCATAAGAGCGTTTAACCAGCCAGCGGCCGAAAATCCACATTTCGTCTAAAGTTGTTCTTACGATCGTGCAGTTACAATGAGAAAGATTAATTATTCTCCGTACCAGCTTTTAAAATTATAACTCAATATCGATTTTATTTCATTCCAAATTTGCTTTAATGTACACCTACATCCAAAAATGCTGAAAGGCGTGATGATAAAACTATTAAAATAATGAACTTTTTGTAATTATTTTTTGATTATAAGTATTTATCATTTTTTATAAGTTAAATAAGAAAGTTAAAAAAAATTGAAATATGTTAGTTTGTAAATGCGCAAATAAATCCACAAAAGAAACGCATATTCGTATATATTTTATAATGATTTTATTTAAACTAAAATTAAAATTCTAAAACATGCGATACCCAGATAATGTATTGATTTATTTTACAGCATGATTATATGATTTGAAATGGATGTGGTATAATACAAAATCTTATTTTAAAATACAAATCTGCCAACGACCTATGGTATAACCTTATTATACTAAAAATAAAATAAAAATTCTTAAAATTTAAAACGTGTGAATGCTAGATAAAAGAACAATCTTTCGAAACCCATTTATAAATTTTTGTGGAAATGAGTCAATACGCCTAAAATCTGATTTAAAAATGAAATATTTCTGGTTTTCTCTGGTAATACCCTCTTAAAAATAACCAGTATAAACATGTTTTTTTCCGAGAACAGAAAAATCAGAAAAAGATATTGACACCGCTGGGGCAATATCCAGTAATGTCCCAGCGGTGTCAATATCTTTTTCTGATTTTTCTGTTCTCAGATTTTCGACTGACTTTCGCTTATATTGTCTTCGTTTAATTAAATATTACAATTTGAGGTTTTACTCATAAAGTTAAAATAAAAATAAAAAAATGTTTTTTCCCAATTCTTTTATATATCTAAACTCAAATAGACTAGTGTAGTTTCTGAAATTTTTGTTTATATTGAATATCTATTTTTGTGATACTGCTTATTATTAGTACCAGTATATTTTATTTTATTACTAGCTGACCCAGCGAACTTCGTACCGTTACAGAATCAATAACTATCGTTTTTACTTATTAACTGAATTAAATTCAGTTTTTTTATTAAGTTAAAAATTACACAATGAAGCAATTATTGATGCCCATTTGTCCGCGTTTTATTTTTGTCAGTATCAGAGATGGCGTTGTGTATGGATTTATATTTTTGTGATTTTCTTACTTTTCCGCTCACTTCCGGGAATTGCGTTTCGTTTTCTTTATACGTGTGAGGGATATTTATTATAATTATTGTCTTTATCCTTTGGAGGGGTGCAGTCATATGTTCACCGTTTGTCTCATTTTCGACTGTTGATATTTAGTGTGTTAGAAAGAGAGGCAGCATTATATGTTTAAGAACAAAAGCAAAACAATCAGCGCATTGACATTTGACGTTTTTTAGTTTTAGGAATTCGCTCACTATTCAATATTACACTTATCAAAATATTGCTGCAGCTCTTTCAAAAGATGAGAATTCGTTCTATACAAAATAAATGGGGAAAAATTGTTTTTTCTTAATAAATTCCAATGTTTTAATAGCCATTCTGCTATTCGTGGCGGCGACAAATCCAACAATACAAAGATCATAAAAATCGGTCCAGCCGTTCTTGGGTTATAAATGGTGTAACTGACCCAACTTTGTTTTACACAATAAATATCAATATTAATATAAATATGTATATTTAATTAATAATAATCTCTGGAATCATTTCACACTTGTATACAATACCCATGTGGAAACCTGTAAATGGTTCAATTATTGTACAAAATTATTATACACTTTGTTATTAATGTAAACTGTTGCGTCTCCCTAATAAATAAAAATATAATATATTATATAAGATAAGAAGATATGCTTTTGTTGCTAACTTTTTTTCATTGAGTTATATTTTCTTTTATGGTTTTAGTTTGAGGTATTTTAAATAACCGTGATGCTCAATTTATAAACAAGAATGTAAAAGTCCATTAGGTGGTGTAATAAATAAATAAATAAAAAAGAAAATGAAATTTAGAGCCCTCAAAACTAGAGTTCAAAATTTGCTATACGGGAGGTTAGGGGAAAAACTCTAATTTTGAGTCAAAGTACACAATTTGCTATAGAGGAGGTTAGGGGAAAAACTCTAATTTTGAGTCAAAGTACACAATTTGCTATAGGGGAGGTTAGGGGAAAAACTCTAATTTTGAGTCAAAGTACACAATTTGCTATAGAGGAGGTTAGGGGAAAAACTCTAATTTTGAGTCAAAGTACACAATTTGCTATAGGGGAGGTTAGGGGAAAAACTCTAATTTTGAGTCAAAGTACACAATTTGCTATAGAGGAGGTTAGGGGAAAAACTCTAATTTTGAGTCAAAGTACACAATTTGCTATAGGGGAGGTTAGGGGAAAAACTCTAATTCTGAGTCAAAGTACACAATTTCGGGGCATTCGTTAATTTCTTGAGTTCTGATTGGCGGTAATTTTTTTAATTAAGTTAAATTACAATTAGGGAGGCGGGCGTGGGTACCGCCGCCTCAGAAACCATTTATTGGACAACCAACACCTCATACCTTTTTCCTTCCCATTACTTCTTCTCCTTCCTTTCCCTTAAAAACCTCTCCACACAGCATCCTCAAAGATGACATAGGCCTCTAGGGAATTTGTACCCCTCGGTGCCTCCTGTGTGGAGCTAATGTAAAAAAAAAATTAAGTGAGTTACTACTACTACTAAGTAATACTTAGTAGAAATTAATTTTTAAATACTAAATAGGCCACTAGCATGTATTTCATAACGACTTGGAAAAAATCGTGTGGATAGATTTTTTTACTAAGATTACCAAAATGATCGTAAAATTTTTTAGAAATGTACAGTTTTTTTTATTTTTAAATAAATAAATCCATTATTTGGACCCGTGACGTCGCTTCATAAAAATTTCCCGTCTCCAAAAATGGTCCTATTAATTTTGTAAAATCCCACACTGATTTTTTTTTATAAGGCAACACTTTGATTTCAGACGAATTTTTTAATTTGACATTTAAGAGCGTTTAACCAGCCAGCGGACGAAAATCCACATTTCATCGAAAGTTGTTCTTCCGATCGTGCAGGGCGGTTACAATGAGAAAGATTAATTATTCTCCGTACCAGCTTTTTAAATTATAACTCAATATCGAATTTATTTCAATCCAAATTAGCTTTAATTTATACCTTCATCCAAAAATGCTGAAAGGCGTGATGATAAAACTATTAAAATAGTGTACTTTTTGTAGTTATTTTTTGATTATGAATATTTATCATTTTTCAATAATGTCTAAATTTAATAAGAATGTTAAAAAAATCTGAAATATATTTGTTTGTAAGTGCGCAAATAAATACACAAATGGACCAATTTTCGTCAAGAAACACATGTACGTACATATTTTTTAATGATTTTATTGAAACTAAAATTAAAATTCTAATACATAACTTTGCTAGATAATATATTGATTTATTTTACTGCATGATTACATTATTTGAAATGGGTGTGGTATAATACAAAAACCTTTTTGAAAATTTAACAAATCTGCCAACGACCTATGGAATAACCTTATTATACTGAAAATTAAAAAAAAATCTAAAAATTTATTACATAACTATGCTAGATAAAAGAACAATCTTTCGAAATCCATTTATAATTTTTTGTGGAAAATAGTCAATACGTCTAAAAACTTTTTTGAAAATGACGTATTTCCGGCTTTCTCTGGTAATGCCCTCTTAACGTTCACTACATTTATTGTTTGTTCTCTGCGAACTTATCATTTGGTTTGATCCTTTGAAAGATGTTATGAAGAAAACCCCGTACATTTTACGCTGTATTTATCTGTTTTAGAGGTATAATGGCAGTGGTGCTGATTTTAACAAAATCAAACATTATAATATTCCTATTATTATTATAATTTACAAGTACAAGTATATTACATTGGATTTAGTATTACAGACATTGAACATTATAATGATTTATGATCAATAAGATGGATCAAGGAAAAAAATATTTTTGGTATGCCTCGTTATTCTCCTGTGTCCTTTCTTGTGGAAACGTTCTTTTTTTTTAAATGATTTTCGGCTATGTAATTATCGTTATTTCGCACCTATAAAATTATGTCCCGTCTTTCCGGTTTATAAAAAATGATCTGATTTTTCGGATTGAAATTTTCAAAAAATCGCCAGAGTTTCAAAAATACGATAAAAAAATACAGAATGTCTTAGAATATTTGCCTAAACCGGAAAAAAAAATAAAAAATGTGATGCAAATAGCATATTGGGCTAAGTCCATCAAAAAGCCGCCTGCGGGGCAAAACCCCACGGTAGCGGGTATAATAATATTAGTGAAACAAAAAACAAACAACAAAAAATGTTTTCAATTTTTGTAATGAAAATATCAACGGAACAACATTTATTTAATAGCCTTTGTAGCGTTTGGACTGAGGAATTAATCAACTAGTTGATCTTAACAAAAAATAAAATAATAATAAATGCCATCGAAGAAGAAGACTACACTAATAATCTAAAAGAAAATATTTCATTCACACTTCAATATCATCCTTGAAATTATCATCATGGTAAGTAGTATTGTTACGATGCGGTGTGTGAGAGAGATGCAAGAAAATGATTACTTTTTTACTCTGGAAGAAACAGAGTAATAGTATAAAATGAAGTCGCTCCCACTGTCTGTGCACTTAGATCTTTTAAACTCCGCAACGGAATTTCATGCGGTTTTCACCAATAGATAGAGTGATTCATGAGGAAGGTTTTCAGATATATAATTTGTCAGGGTTTTATGTAAACTGGTTGAAATATATAAATAAAAGGAGCGGGCTGGCAAGCGGGCGGCGGGCAGCGGGCGGTGTAGATTTGATTTAACAGATGGCGTTGGTTATAAAGGTTGGGTAATGGCGTTGCGTTGTGTTTCATTCGCCACAGCAACGTGTGGCCGGGTCTGTTAGTATCTCATATTTTGAAAGATCTGCAGCATTATTGAGATAAGGAAGGTATGTTTATTGCCTTTTTTATGCCGTCACGGTACCGTAATCGTGGATGGTCACGGTAATAACAAACGCGCTCATTGGGGGAGAATTGCAAATGAAGTAAATTATCTCGATTCAATGAAGGTATGAAATTTAGAGTTAATCTAAGAAAAGAAAACCTCACGTAGAAAGTCACAAAATTGCGCCAAATTAATATTTAAGAGCGTTTAACCAGCCAGCGGCCGAAAATCCTCATTTCATCGAAAGTTGTTCTTGCGATCGTGCAGGGCGGTTACAATGAGAAAGATGAATTATTCTCCGTACCAGCTTTTTTAAATTATAACTCAATATCGATTTTATTTCATTCAAATTTGCTTTAACTTATATCTACATTCAAAAATACTGAAAGGCGTGATAATAAAACTATTAAAATAATGTACTTTTTGTAATTATTGTTTGATTATAAGTATTTATCATTTTTCAATAATGTCTAAGTTAAAAAAGAATGTTAAAAAATCTGAAATATATAATAAAATGGTTTGAAAGCTATCTTACTGGAAGACAACAAATTGTTAGAATAAAATCCTCATTGTCGGAAAAAATTTATGCATCAAGTGGAGTTCCACAGGGTTCACACCTTGGCCCAATATTATTTATCTTGTTTATAAATGATCTTACAAAAATATTTCATGATGTATTTATCTTACTTTTTGCTGATGACTTCAAAATTTTTAGAATAATTCAAAATATTTACCATTGCAACATTCTTCAAGATAATATCAACAAATTGTTAATTTGGTGTAATGAAAATAGACTTTACTTAAATATCTCAAAATGTCATATAGTTAGATTTTCTCGAATAAAAAATCCAGTGATCTTCAATTACAACATTGATAACAATACTCTGGAGACATTAACACAAATTAAAGACTTGGGCATCACTTTTCAATCTAATCTTTCATTTGTTAACCACATAACAGAAATCTCTAATAAGGCCTTAAAAATGTTGGGATTTATAACTAGGCTAACTAGAAAATTTAACAATATTAAGTGTATAAAACTTTTATATTTTGCATATGTTAGAAGTCAACTTGAATACAATTCTCCCGTCTGGAACCCATATTACAATATACATGTACAAGCTGTTGAAAGAATACAAAACAAATCCTTACGTTTTCTTAATTTTAAAATGGGTATTCCAGCAACTATGTTGAACTACAATACTATTTTGAATGATATGAATATGCTCAAATTGTCAGACAGAAGAACTTTCACTGACTTGGTATTTCTGTATAAAATTCTAAATGATTTAATTGACAGTCCGATATTGCTCGAATTGATAAGCTTCCGGATTCCAATACGTAATACTAGAACTCAGGATTTATTTCAGTGCAGTAATTCTGGAACTAACTACCATATGTATTCCTCTTTGCCCAGAATACTAATGGAGGGAAACAAGTATACCAAGTCAGTGGACATCTTCAATTTATCTTTAAACAAATATAAAATATTGTTACGAAGGCAGTTCAGTTATGTACAATAAATACTGTGTATTTCTTACTATTCATATGTAAAAGCCCCGAAAAAGGGCGTTAATAAATAAATAAATAAATAAATAAATAAATAAATAAATAAAAGTGAAAAATATAATAAAAGTGGTCTTATACAAATTTATGTGTTTTTTATTGTGAAATATATTAGTTTGTAATTGCGCAAATAAATACACAAACGGACCAATTTTCGTCAAGAAACACATGTACGTACATATTTTTTAATGATTTTATTGAAACTAAAATTAAAATTCTAATACATAACTTTGCTAGATAATATATTGATTTATTTTACTGCATGATTACATTATTTGAAATGGGTGTGGTATAATACAAAAACCTTTTTGAAAATTTAACAAATCTGCCAACGACCTATGGAATAACCTTATTATACTGAAAATTAAAAAAAAATCTAAAAATTTATTACATAACTATGCTAGATAAAAGAACAATCTTTCGAAATCCATTTATAATTTTTTGTGGAAAATAGTCAATACGTCTAAAAACTTTTTTGAAAATGACGTATTTCCGGCTTTCTCTGGTAATGCCCTCTTAACGTTCACTACATTTATTGTTTGTTCTCTGCGAACTTATCATTTGGTTTGATCCTTTGAAAGATGTTATGAAGAAAACCCCGTACATTTTACGCTGTATTTATCTGTTTTAGAGGTATAATGGCAGTGGTGCTGATTTTAACAAAATCAAACATTATAATATTCCTATTATTATTATAATTTACAAGTACAAGTATATTACATTGGATTTAGTATTACAGACATTGAACATTATAATGATTTATGATCAATAAGATGGATCAAGGAAAAAAATATTTTTGGTATGCCTCGTTATTCTCCTGTGTCCTTTCTTGTGGAAACGTTCTTTTTTTTTAAATGATTTTCGGCTATGTAATTATCGTTATTTCGCACCTATAAAATTATGTCCCGTCTTTCCGGTTTATAAAAAATGGTCTGATTTTTCGGATTGAAATTTTCAAAAAATCGCCAGAGTTTCAAAAATACGATAAAAAAATACAGAATGTCTTAGAATATTTGCCTAAACCGGAAAAAAAAAATAAAAAATGTGATGCAAGTAGCATATTGGGCCAAGTCCATCAAAAAGCCGCCTGCGGGGCAAAACCCCACGGTAGCGGGTATAATAATATTAGTGAAACAAAAAACAAACAACAAAAAATGTTTTCAATTTTTGTAATGAAAATATCAACGGAACAACATTTATTTAATAGCCTTTGTAGCGTTTGGACTGAGGAATTAATCAACTAGTTGATCTTAACAAAAAATAAAATAATAATAAATGCCATCGAAGAAGAAGACTACACTAATAATCTAAAAGAAAATATTTCATTCACACTTCAATATCATCCTTGAAATTATCATCATGGTAAGTAGTATTGTTACGATGCGGTGTGTGAGAGAGATGCAAGAAAATGATTACTTTTTTACTCTGGAAGAAACAGAGTAATAGTATAAAATGAAGTCGCTCCCACTGTCTGTGCACTTAGATCTTTTAAACTCCGCAACGGAATTTCATGCGGTTTTCACCAATAGATAGAGTGATTCATGAGGAAGGTTTTCAGATATATAATTTGTCAGGGTTTTATGTAAACTGGTTGAAATATATAAATAAAAGGAGCGGGCTGGCAAGCGGGCGGCGGGCAGCGGGCGGTGTAGATTTGATTTAACAGATGGCGTTGGTTATAAAGGTTGGGTAATGGCGTTGCGTTGTGTTTCATTCGCCACAGCAACGTGTGGCCGGGTCTGTTAGTATCTCATATTTTGAAAGATCTGCAGCATTATTGAGATAAGGAAGGTATGTTTATTGCCTTTTTTATGCCGTCACGGTACCGTAATCGTGGATGGTCACGGTAATAACAAACGCGCTCATTGGGGGAGAATTGCAAATGAAGTAAATTATCTCGATTCAATGAAGGTATGAAATTTAGAGTTAATCTAAGAAAAGAAAACCTCACGTAGAAAGTCACAAAATTGCGCCAAATTAATATTTAAGAGCGTTTAACCAGCCAGCGGCCGAAAATCCTCATTTCATCGAAAGTTGTTCTTGCGATCGTGCAGGGCGGTTACAATGAGAAAGATGAATTATTCTCCGTACCAGCTTTTTTAAATTATAACTCAATATCGTTTTTATTTTATTCAAATTTGCTTTAACTTATATCTACATTCAAAAATACTGAAAGGCGTGATAATAAAACTATTAAAATAATGTACTTTTTGTAATTATTGTTTGATTATAAGTATTTATCATTTTTCAATAATGTCTAAGTTAAAAAAGAATGTTAAAAAATCTGAAATATATAATAAAATGGTTTGAAAGCTATCTTACTGGAAGACAACAAATTGTTAGAATAAAATCCTCATTGTCGGAAAAAATTTATGCAACAAGTGGAGTTCCACAGGGTTCACACCTTGGCCCAATATTATTTATCTTGTTTATAAATGATCTTACAAAAATATTTCATGATGTATTTATCTTACTTTTTGCTGATGACCTCAAAATTTTTAGAATAATTCAAAATATTTACCATTGCAACATTCTTCAAGATAATATCAACAAATTGTTAATTTGGTGTAATGAAAATAGACTTTACTTAAATATCTCAAAATGTCATATAGTTAGATTTTCTCGAATAAAAAATCCAGTGATCTTCAATTACAACATTGATAACAATACTCTGGAGACATTAACACAAATTAAAGACTTGGGCATCACTTTTCAATCTAATCTTTCATTTGTTAACCACATAACAGAAATCTCTAATAAGGCCTTAAAAATGTTGGGATTTATAACTAGGCTAACTAGAAAATTTAACAATATTAAGTGTATAAAACTTTTATATTTTGCATATGTTAGAAGTCAACTTGAATACAATTCTCCCGTCTGGAACCCATATTACAATATACATGTACAAGCTGTTGAAAGAATACAAAACAAATTCTTACGTTTTCTTAATTTTAAAATGGGTATTCCAGCAACTATGTTGAACTACAATACTATTTTGAATGATATGAATATGCTCAAATTGTCAGACAGAAGAACTTTCACTGACTTGGTATTTCTGTATAAAATTCTAAATGATTTAATTGACAGTCCGATATTGCTCGAATTGATAAGCTTCCGGATTCCAATACGTAATACTAGAAGTCAGGATTTATTTCAGTGCAGTAATTCTGGAACTAACTACCATATGTATTCCTCTTTGCCCAGAATACTAATGGAGGGAAACAAGTATACCAAGTCAGTGGACATCTTCAATTTATCTTTAAACAAATATAAAATATTGTTACGAAGGCAGTTCAGTTATGTACAATAAATACTGTGTATTTCTTACTATTCATATGTAAAAGCCCCGAAAAAGGGCGTTAATAAATAAATAAATAAATAAATAAATAAATAAAAGTGAAAAATATAATAAAAGTGGTCTTATACAAATTTATGTGTTTTTTATTGTGAAATATATTAGTTTGTAATTGCGCAAATAAATACACAAACGGACCAATTTTCGTCAAGAAATACATGTACGTATATATTTTTTAATGATTTTATTTAAACTAAAATTAAAATTCTTAAACATGCGTTTGCTAGATAATGTATTGATTCATTTTACTGCATGATTCATATGTTTTTACATGGGTGTGGTATAATACAAAATCTTTTTTGAAAATTTAACAAATCTGCCAACGTCCTATGGTATAATCTTATTATAGGTACTAAAAATAAACGTTTTTTCCTCAAAATTTAAAACATTTTTTTTTTTATTGAAAGAATAGATAATACATATTTAAATCAACAAACAAGTCCTGCTAAGCCAATTGAATTGGCTTGTCAACAGGTGCTTATATTTTAGTTACATATAGATTTATTACATATAAACTTTACATCTTATATCTACAGATTCAAAATTTTTTCATACATATCAATATCAATATAAATATTTTTTTCAGATAGCCAATTTTTCACCATATATTTAATCTTATTCATAGAATTACATTTCTTTATTGTGACAGGTAATACATAAATATCTTCGGTATGATGTATTCAATCGTTCCCTGTCCGTACTTATTGTTAAATTTCGGAATTATTAACCCGTCGTTGCGCGTGAATCTAGTGCTGTATTTATGTTCTAATTTCTCTTTATGCTGCGGGGTAAATATATGTTGAATTATAATTGTGTGCAATAGTATTGCCTTAATCGGTAATATTTTGGCACTCTGAAACAGCAATGGTGTATTATGTCTCTGTTTGAAAATATTAGGGACGACTAATAATTTTACAATTGCGTTTTGTACAACTTGGACTTGTTTCAGATTGGTTATAGTAGTATTTCCCCATATTGTTAATCCATATCTTATAATAGATTCTGCCAGTGACATATAAATTATTTTAAGCGTTTCAATTGACAGGAAAAAATTTAAAGTGTACATTCTGCCAGCAATTAATCTGAGTCTTTTGATGTGAATGCTAGATAAAAGAACAATCTTTCAATCAATTTATATTTGTTTGTGGAATAGAGTCAATACGTCGAAAATCTGATTTAAAAATGACATATTCCTGGTTTTCTCTGGTAAAATCCTCTTAAGAGGCGACAAGATGGGTTGGTTATCAAGTTATCAGTTATCACACTCCACACAAGTACTCTTACTGATAATAGTGCTGTGTAAGGAAGTGACACATATTTTTTTATTTATTGTGAAATAGGTATTTCCAGATAAACTATGACTCCTCGAATGGCTGTGAATAGCTGGGAGTTCGTAAATTATTCAAATGTTCATTTTTTATGTGAATCCCGCAATCAGTCCAACTATCAAGAATCAGTGGGGCTAAGATATCCCCAATGTTTATAATATTACGAAGCTCAAAGGAGTGGAGAGAAAAAGAATTGTGAAGAGTGAGGACGGGAAGTCATCATCATCATCACTATTGGCTCTACAACCCCTGGTGGGTCTTGGCCTCCTCAAGAGTCTTCCTCCACTCATCTCAGTTTTGTGGCAGCTCTCTCCAGTTTAGAAGCTCCAAGATAGTTATATGTTTGAGGACGTTGTCGCTCCATCTTAGTCTTGGTCTTCGCAGGCTCCTTCGCCCTATTGGTCTTGAGTTCAGCAGGGACTTTGGTGCTTGAAGCTCGGTCATTCTCTCCACATGACCCAGCCACCGAAGTCTTCCCAGTTTTATAAATTTTTAGCCAGAATTTAATAGTCAGATACTTACCAGGTAAATTTGCCTCGATTGCTCGAGATTTCCCATTTTTCCCATTTCCCGAGAATATCATTTTTTTAATTTTTCGCCAACATTAAAAAAAAGCATCGCTTAGAATTTTAAAATGGAGACATAAAAACTTATTACAGTGTTATATAGCCAATGAATTAACCTGTATTTTACCATTTTTCTGATATTTGTAGGATTGATAAAAAAATAATCGCGCGAATCTGTGTTTTTTACTTTGAAACTGCCGTGAGGATGCGAGTCAACATAGAATATTTTCGATTTCTGTATGTTGTCTGTGGTATACTTGATAATGAAAGGTGCATATCTATGGGAAAAGGACTTAATTTTAACCGTAAACAGCTGATCAAAAATTCTGCGGGAAACATGAACACATCGTTCTAAAATAGTCTACGAAGTTCGGATTTGCATCATCTATGGCAGGGTTTCTTAAACTTTTGCAGTCACGGACCACTTTCATAATTCAAACAAAATTTCACGGACCCCCCCCCCCCCCCGACTTAAATATTTTTAGAAATGAAAAAACCCTATTTATATTAATAAAAAATACTTTTATTGGTACTTTCATTACACTTACTTACTTATTAAGTTAATGAGAAGGGTGCTGCTGTTTGGCCTCAATCAAAACGTTAAATTGTGGGATAGTCTTCGATAAGGCAAGGCGCATGTCATCTGCGACGTTCAATCGATTGCGACTATTTATTTAATACCAGAACCGAAAACCCTGGCTCGAAAAGATAAGTAGTAACAAATGGTATCAGAACGGACATAGCTCACTTGACAAGAAGAGGGTAAGATTGAATCAAAGATACCAAAACTCGCCGACTGACCTACTGCGGACCCCTGATACACATGCTACGGACCCCTTAGGGGTCCCCACTTTAAGAAACCCTGATCTATGGTCATAATAGATGTAGCTTCGTTTTAGAATAAACGGCTAGCAATGGAAATGTTTTAAATAATTACAATAAATGTTTTACGAATGGTAGGAAAATGTGATCCAATTTTGGACCGCCATCAATCACAGAAAAATAATAAAAGTATTCCATTTTTCGACCATAATCGCTCCAGTGGCTGACATCATATACATATACTCGTATGTATAATGCCAGAGTTGCTAAATAAGATTCAATTTAATAAATGAAACAATGTAACTTTATTTAAACTACTTATATATTTGAGTAAAGCCGACCGGTTTCGGAACGACCATCCCTTCTTCAGGGCACACGTATACTGATTTGACAGTTACAAAATAGTCGATGAGAATAATGTATTATTATGGTAGGGGTGGAGCCATTGCTAGGTATTAATGAAGAGTGGGTGGGTAGGGGAATATATCCATGATTGGGGTGTAAGACAATATTTTTTGTTTGTTGATAATAGATTTATTATTTTTAAGGGATTCTTCTGCCCTATTCAGGGTGGATCAATGCAAGATGAACTGTTAGCAGAATTCTTACCTGAACAGACAATATAATAGTTACAATGGCGTATTATCCAAGGTGGACATTTTCAATTGTGAACTTACCAATATGAGGTTTCCTTAAAAGAGTACTTCTCTGATGTTTTGTGAATAATTTTATGTTTCTGTTGTTTACATTTACATATAATTCTATTATGATTTGATTTGTGTGTACAATGTGTCCAACCTGTCTTCTTATGGTTACCAATGACCTACCTCAACCAAGTCTAGTGTTGACATTTTTTTTTGCCTATGTAAAATTATTAAAAATCATCAAACAAAACAATAATGAGCTAAGTCTAAAGTGCTCAAATTTTAAAAAATGTAGACCGCGAGTCAAACCAATGAATTTTTATCGTGTGAAGTGGCCTGCTTTAGTGTTTTTTACCTAAATTTTAAAACTGCCACGAAGTGTCAAACTCTACCCACTGGAAAAAAATAAACTTTTGTAAAATACAAATAGTGCCTCATTCGAAGAAATATAAGTGATTTTAAAGTGATACCGATTACTATCCTATAATAATAATAACCATTTATAAATCACTTTTTTATGTAAAGATCGTGTAAAACAATATTATCATGAATACAAAGTGCATTGTTTGCGAAAAAACATTGACAATCCATCAGAATTTATATGCTGTGGTGTCTGTGAAAAAAACTACCACCTCATATGTACAGAAATTACTGAAACGATACGCCGCAGTACCAGGAGTCTGTAATGGAAATGCAAAAAATGTTTAAAAAATGCTAAAAATAAAAAACCAAAGCTTTGGGAAAGTTGGTAGAGATGAATTAAAGATGTTCCACATTGAACATGTTACACAGATTACGAATGCAGAATTAACATTGAGTGCTGCTCTTTAAGGAAAGTAGAAGTCGCGTCTCGATATAACTGGCTGGTCCTTCGTTGTCCTCTGGAAGCGAAGATCACAGATCTTCAATAGTATTCCAGGATGAGTTCGTTGTCGTGCGGGCGGAGGCTTCTGGAAGTACGGGAGATCCATTGAGAAGCTGGCGACGCGTGTCGCGACCCGTGGTAAGTCTAGGCCATCGTGAGGCCTGCGTTTCGTATCGCGGTGAGTTCAGTACTGACTGACTGGTACACTGGTAGGCGTCAGGTGCATTGTTTATATAGATGCTTGCGCTGTAGAGAATCTTCGAGACGGTTCCTGTAAAGATTCGAAGGTCAGCATTTATCGCCGAGCGTCTGGAATTTGAAACTTGATACCATAATAGTTTCTAGCATGTTCGTTAGGTACTGCGCGGTGCAGGGCTGCCACAGATTTATGATAAGGTAGCAGGGCCGCCACACATACGAATAATGTCATATTATCAAACAACGAACAAGAACCGCCATCTATTATCAAACAAGCAAAACAGTTTACTCAACCGCCAAAATCTGAACTACCAAATCAATCATTCGACACAGAAAACTTACCATCTGAAAATATAGATGGCACCAATAGTCTCTTAACCTCCCAATTATTTATAAAACAGCTGACAAGTTTTAAAACATCCATAATGAAATTCGTGGAAGACAAATTTGTTTCATATATAAATAAATATGAAGCTCTCATCTCACAAAATAACGAAATAATAAAATCTATCCAATTTATGGCATATCAACAAGAAGACCTAAGAAAATGGATAAAAAGGCACAAGAAATAGTCAACAAAGAATTAAATTCACACAAAAATCACATAATATACTACTAAATACTATTTCTAAACAAGATGAAAAAATTGATAAATGGAGTATTTAAGTCAAATTTGTAACATCGAAATTAGAGGTGTTCTGGAGTCCGACATTGAAAATAATACAGAAGTTGTCATAAAAATCTCTAAAATTATCAACTGCGAAAATACCGACGTGCATTCTGTAATAACAAAAATATACAGACTGGGACCGAAATTCTCCGACAAAAATCCAAGACCTACCGTAGCGACGTTCAATACCATAACATCGCGGGATGACTTCCTATCCGAATTCAAAACCTACAAGAAATCCACAACCAGTATGACAAATAAAATAAATACAAGGGACCTAGGATTATCGCAAGCCGCCAAACACGTTTACGTATCAGATCAATTAACTCAAAAAGGAAAAATTTTATTATCTCAAACAAAAAAAATTGCTATAGACAATAATTATAAACACTATTGGTCCACCGGAGGGCGCATACTCTTGAGACAAACTGATGCCTCCAAGATAATTTCAATAAATAATATTGCGAACCTTGACCGTGAAAATCGTCAATTACTGTGACTGACGATACAAAGTACTGTGCTGCTACATCACTCCACTATACTAGATACTAACGTCTGTATTACATTTAAATATGCTTTTATCTGTTATTATATTATACTTAACGTGTACTCCTGCTTAAATCTGATAAACAAACTCACTACAAAATCATTTGCACCTTTCCATTCGCATTATGGTATTTTTCGCTTGTTAATCTTGTTGCATCCATGATGTTAACTTATTAATCTCACCAAACTATTCCCAACAGATATAAGTACTTACGTTGCCATTATCCATTATATTGTTTTAATATACTTTAATATTGTTAATTCTATAATCATAACTTTTTTCCCTGGTTTTTTATCATTCATACGACGATTTTCGACAAGATAACACTCTTTTACGCACCAGATTTAAATGTCCGGGTTAAATTTTCCCCACAGGAGAAACTAAACCCTTTCACACACTTCCCCAAATGATCATCTAGTCAACCCACGCTATGCAATTGCACTATATAAGTATTATAAATACAAAATAATACAAGAACAACATGTCAACCTACTAGAGACCAAATGGGAATATAATTCACCGACTCCAGATATTTTCATATCAGAGGGTTAGGCTCTGTGGCATTTCTAATTGAACCTATAAATCCTACTGATCCCTCAATATAAATATTTAAAAAATCTTTTGTAATCCTACATGCATTTAAAATTACTGATTTTTGCATTTTTATATACAAATTCTTTGACAAATCTAATATGCTTAAATTTTGAATCAGATTCCTAGGTATTATGCCAGTGGCCGAAATAACAAATGGTAATATTTTTATAGTCCGAGAATGCCAAATTCTTTTAATCTCATTTTCTAAATCTGTGTATTTTCTAATTTTTTCAGAAACAGTTTTTTGAATATTACAGGAATTTGGAATAGCTACATCAATGACATAAGTTATTTTTTTAATTTTGTCATGTAAAACTATATCAGGTCTATTATGACTAATTGTTCTGTCTGTTAGTATAGTTTTATCATAATATATTTTATAAAATTCATTTTCTATAAATGAATTTGGTTCATATTCATAATAAGGTACTACATTACGGCAATCAATCAAGTTATGTTTAATTACCAAACTTTGGTGAATTATTTTTAAAACCTGATTGTGCCTAAATGTATACTCGGAAGGCGCTAATATAGAACATCCCGATATAATATGTTCTATAGTTTCGGGAAAAGCCAAACATTTTCTACATAAATCATCAATTTGATTTATATCTTTGATTATATGCTTTCTATAATTTTTAGTATTAATGACTCTATCTTGAATAGCAAGCATAAATCCTTCTATTTCTGCGCTCAACTCTCCAATACTCAACCATTTGTTTGACGAAAGTTTGTCAACATACGTTTGGTTGAGATAATTGAAGTGTTTTGCGTGAATAATTTTATTTGACCAGGAATCTAATAATTCCTGGTTAGTATTTATAAGAATGTTGGCATTCTCGTCATATAAATTTAAAGGTGTAATATTTCTATCTGCCTTGCAAATTATTTTGTGCATTTCTGAGCTATTAGCTTTCCTATGGAAAAAATTTCTAAGCATTTCTACCTGATTGTGTTTCAAAGATGTTATTTTGACTACTACTTATCTTACTATTATTATTATATACCTTATTACTAGATTCCTCTGGTTCTATCATAATAACATTAAAATTAGTTATTTCATATTGTATTGCCCAATATTCTTACATTGTAAACAGGAATCAATTATACCACACACGCATATACTATCTACTAGCAACAACATTTTTTATAGTAATATTTTCATTGTAACACTTGATAAATATATCACAATACTAATAAAACTTGGAAAAAATATACTGCAAATTCTCAAGTTCGGTTTTTTTCATAATATTGTAATGATTGTTTTTGTTTTAAAATATTTATTGCATTCAGTTCGCTCCAGTATAAGTACTTACCTAGTTCTCGCCTATTTATCACACTCACATACTCTCTTTGTATTTACTTATAATGTTACATTTAGTTCGTACTTAAAGAATTTTTTTTTTTTTTTTTATAATACTGCATACCAGAAAGAAAATTTTTGTCATAAGAAATGAATGATATTAATTTATAATTTTTTTTTAATGATTTTTCTTAGATATGTTACACTTACGAGTACTGGACTTCATTTCTAAATAACTATCCTCCGTTGGTCACCATGATACAGGCAGCTGCCTTAGGTGACCTAATGTATCTTTTCAAGTAAATGTATTATTTATGTAACGTAACGTGTACTTATAAATAATACTTAGATATGTTACACTTACGAGTACTGGACTTCATTTCTAAATAACTATCCTCCGTTGGTCACCATGATACAGGCAGCTGCCTTAGGTGACCTAATGTATCTTTTCAAGTAAATGTATTATTTATGTAACGTAACGTGTACTTATAAATAATACTTAGATATGTTACACTTACGAGTACTGGACTTCATTTCTAAATAACTATCCTCCGTTGGTCACCATGATACAGGCAGCTGCCTTAGGTGACCTAATGTATCTTTTCAAGTAAATGTATTATTTATGTAACGTAACGTGTACTTATAAATAATACTTAGATATGTTACACTTACGAGTACTGGACTTCATTTCTAAATAACTATCCTCCGTTGGTCACCATGATACAGGCAGCTGCCTAGTATGGTGACCTAATGTATCTTTTCAAGTAAATGTATTATTTATGTAACGTAACGTGTACTTATAAATAATACTTAGATATGTTACACTTACGAGTACTGGACTTCATTTCTAAATAACTATCCTCCGTTGGTCACCATGATACAGGCAGCTGCCTTAGGTGACCTAATGTATCTTTTCAAGTAAATGTATTATTTATGTAACGTAAAGTGTACTTATAAATAAATAAAAAAAAATTAAAATTTAAATATATATTTTTTTGTGTAATTCTTTGTTTTATATCATTTTTTTTTTTATATCACTTTTGGCTTCATTTTCCTTTCTTATAAATTTAAATATTCCTTATTCGCTATTCTGCTGTCTTATTAGAGGTAAAGTCACAAGGGAGAAATCTATAATTGGTTATATTCATTGTACAAACATGTTATAAACAATAAATAAAACAGTTTCAAAAAATGTTTCAATTTTAAAAAGGGGTTTTTCTTCAGAAATTTTTATTTCGCTGTCCTATTGAATCGCATTCTATCCGTGGTCTAGTGTCCTTTGCTGTGACATCCTGTGGTATATTGTTGCATCATTTTTTGGTATTATTGTTTCAGAGACAGCAGCCTTTACATCGCGCACCATCGCAGCTATGGAAGTTGACAAACAGATGGTGTTGAAGAGTTTGGAGTTACAGCTATTGATAGATTCCCTCCTGGAGTCATCGCCAAAGCATCCTCTGGACATCTTGGTCAAGGACCCTCTTCCTAGCAACCTCGTCTTGGCACTTTTTGCAGACATGGTATACACCAAGAAGACATCGAGGGAATCGGATCTGGATTACGGAAATCGGCTTGTTCTACCTGAGGGATGGCGTCTCCTGGTAACTGGCACCAACTCGGATTGGATCAACGGGTATTTTGGTGCTGCATATGTGCACGCAAAATCCCAGCAGGTGGTAGTGGCCCACCGAGGCACCCTTCTATCCAACACGGGCGCCTTGTTCACCGATGCTTTCGGAATCTTGGGAACTCAATATACCGATTGCATGAACTCCGCAGTTACTTTTACAGACCACATAAGGCAAATCATACACTCGGCCAACACTCAGCATGGGAGAAGTTACAACTTGTCAATCACGGGACACTCCCTCGGAGGTTGGCTCGCACAGGTGACTGCATTCACCGTAAAATCACTATCCATCAACGATGGACTTTTAGAAAAGAATGCTGGAAAAGGAATCCATGCAACAACCGTTGTTTTTGATAGTCCAGGCGCCAGGAGCATGTTAGACAAAGTGCAAGATGTTTATTACGATAGGTACGCGATGAATGTTTTCTTAGACGGATTGAACATAACGGTATTTGTTTCGGCACCAAACAGAATTAATACTTGCGGGACGCATCTCGGAAAGGTCTACCGCGTTTTTACTGAAATATCCAACTTGCGCTGGAATGATTTTGCTTTGTATAATGTGAAGACGCACGCAATGAGTAATTTTGTGAATACCTTTAAGGATAAGACTTTAGAAATATACGAAGTGGCGGACTGGGCAAAAGACACCGCTGAATATTCATCCCTTTTTGAGATTTTAAACCATACCAATAATTTCCACAAAGATTTAAAAAACGATCATAACTTTCTGCTAGAAAAACTCCATCGGTATAATGTTTCGGAAACTTTACACCAATCTCAAAAGAATGATAAAATTTTTAAAAGTTATTTAAATTGTTTTGCAGAAGATGAATTGGAAATTCTTTACAAGTTGTATTTACTTCAAGAACTAAAAACTGAACTCAACATTCTTAATGATTTTATTACAAAAAAAAATCTTAAAAGAGAGAATTCAAAAATTTTTCCTGATTTTAAAATAGATTTATATAATCGAACAATATCGTGCGAGTCTAGAAAATCGTTGGACGAAGTCATCAAGCGTTTGAAGCAATTGATGCGGTGGTTAGGGCCTCAATTCACAGAGGCGGTTGAAGAACAGATTGCAACCTTTCCTCACTCCGTGGAGTTGATCTACCACGCTGAGGGACGGAGCTATCTCGACTCTTTACCAAAAACTACCTTAAACTTCAGCGATACCATAGGCCTCCGGGAATTCTTGCTCTCGGATACCGATAGAGTTCTTTCCATGATCACTCAAGACGGTGCATTCGAGATGTCTCGACTTCAGAACATATTCGCTCAAATTATAGAAAACAGTAACACATCTCACCCAATTATCAAATATACACAAGAAAATAATTACTTGTTCTTGGACTGGCCACGACTACAGAAACTTATAAAAATTTACGGTTTCCCAACCGACCAAACTGACCGCCTTCTGATTGTTGATTGTAGTTCATCATCAGCCTTAACCTCAGAAGTGAAGTATTTAATTAATCACGAACATTTCTCTCCTCCTAATTTGAATAAACTTGTTTTATTGTCATCGCAACCATTAGACACATTAGAATCTTATCACAATATCAAAACCACGCCTGATCGGAAATTCAATCTCATGGACTTGTCTCACGAGTCACAAAAAACGTTATTTGAAAAAAACAATTTAATTTTTACTGGTAATAAAGGGCGTAGCTTCCGAGAGTTTTTGGGAGAAGATTGTACTGTCCATGAATTTGATCAGATAGTTAATTCGGATTGTTTGAAGAGTATTGTTACTAACGACGCCTTTGTTATTAAATTAAAAGACACACGTCCCAAGCTCAGTGATCTACAAATGCCAATGTACAAAATAAATATAAAAACTAGCATGGAATGCATCCTAAGATTTGTAGATTCACCTAACACCCTGGTGGTGATGAGCGGGTTGAGTCGCGAAGAGCTGGAAACTGGGGGCAACTGGGTACAACTTGCAGGGAAGGAAATCGTCCTCACCGAGGGAGATGCAGAACTTTCCTTTAAAGATATATGCAACAAGAACCACCATAAATCTGTTTACTTGTTAGATGTATCCGAGGGAGACATCTACTGCAAACAAATATTTGATAGGGGCTTTTATTTGCCTAGAAAGTTTTTTCATCGGGTAGAAATTGTCTTAGGACATTTTGATGATACTAAACTTGTTGATCTGTTTGTTGTTTCCAGTGAGAAAGAAATGACGTGTCTTTTAGGATTATTCGAACAACATGGGAATGAAGAAGACCTTTCTAAGAATGTATACATTGCGGCTACAAAGGAAGCAGAAATACATATTATTCAGATTTTTTTAAATACAAATATTCATTTTGTGAAGATTACTCAAGGCGATGAAGGCTTCGATAGCATTGAGTGGCGTTATTCCCACGGATCTGTAGAGAGTCTTTTGCGATCTCACTTTTGTCAGATCTCATATTTCGAGTCAATAGATGAACTAACATTGAGCCAAACAGAAAGCAATTTGGTGATCATTACGGACGAGCCTGGGATGGGGAAAACATCTTCCCTGGCAAGCTTGTCAAGGAACATTGAAGTTGCGTGGGTTATATATATTGACTTGAAACACTTCCAAGTGCAGATAAACAGATTAACCGAGAAGTTTACTAATCAAAACGTAGCCAGTTTTCTTTTAAGTCATTGTTGTGCTCAGGCTAACAGTGATCTGGCTCACAGGTTGTTAGAGTATTTTTTACAAAGTAGAAGTCATTCAAAGCGGGTTGTTGTGATGTTTGACGGATTCGATGAGTTAGATGATTATATTCAAAAGAAAGAGAACGCCAAAGAAAAACTCATTCAGCTCATTGTTTTTTTATTAAATAAACCGACGGTGCAAATATTTTTAACGTCGCGGAAATATTTGAAAGATTCATTAGAAGCGAAATTAAATCAATTCTCCACATTTTTTGAACCAATTAATGAGGAAGAGAAACTGAAATTCTTGGTTGCATTTTGGCGTTCCTGCCTCAACTTTGAGCTGAGAGATCACGGAGAGGAAGAAGAGCGGCGACTAAATGAATATGCGGAAAAATTACTCGTAGAGACGGAACGAGAGCTCGGCACAAACATGAAGAGCTTCATGAAAGTTCCGCTGCAGCTGAGAATGCTGGCTGAAGTTTTCAGGCCACAAGGTGAACAATTCGTTGAGTTTACGGAAGTTTTATATCAGCGAATTAATTTTGTCAGCACACCAAATCTCTTCAAACGGTTTATAAATCTGAAATATGAAATTTATTTACAGGATAAAACCTTTAAAAGTAGAGCCTTAGACGAACACGAAATAACTGAGTATCTCGAATCGATAACTAAAAAGCATGGTGAACTTGGTATTAAAACATTCTTTCCTGATTTTCATAATGCGAACTTTGACAACATTTCGAACGAGTGGCTTATTAAATTAAACAGACATGGTTTAATAGAAACTCAAAAAAGCGGGGAATTCCAATTTGTGCACAGGACTTATGCAGAATATTGCTGTGCACAGATGATTGTCCACTTGCTCAGTAAAAAAGAAAACTCTTTCAGGCAGCAACTAGTCAAAGAAATACTTCTGCCTCAAATACTGCTGCACCCTAGCTACAAGACTATCAGGCTGTTCATGGATGCTGAATTAAAGGAAAAGCCAATGTCAAATACTGCCCTTGAAATAAACGCTGAATTATTATGTCGGCTGTGGATCGAAGACTGTTCTATATTTAAGAATCTTAAGAATGAAACTGCATTGCACATAGCAGTCCGAGAATTGAATGAACACATTGTCGAATTTTTGATCAGTGGAATGAAAATGGGAAAATTGCAAGAAGCATTTGTCTATTTCATTACACAATTAAGTATTTATAATTACACTGCACTGAATAATTTGATTGGGATTTTGATCGACAGTCGTGATTATGACGGTAATTTCCGAAGACGTGCACCCATAATACGTGATAAGAAGGTATACGAAAGAATTTTTGAAAGCATTTTGCAAAGTATCGAAACCTGTCCATTTGAATTAAAGGAAAGGGTTATTTTAGCGATATGTAGTAAAAATTTCACTTCCAATTATTATGTTTCAAGTTTACTAGAATTGAGCTGTTTAAGTCACGACACGGGAAGAGTTTTTAAAAGGGTAGAAGAGGTTCTCTCAGAATACACACGGTTTTTTGACGCTATCTCAAACAATAATTTGAGACTTGTAAGAAAAATACTATTCAAACGATTAAAAAATAATGTAGAACGTTACTACTTTTTAGTTGTGAGCAATAAGAATCATTTCGGATATCCGACCGCCCTTCAGAACGCTGCTCAGTGTGGCCACGTCAGTGTTATCAAACTGATCACAGAGCAAACCGCCGTACCTTTTGCTCAGTTGATGGCCCAACACAGCGGGGATGGAGAGACCCTTCTGCTGACTGCCGCTGGACATGGAGCGCTGAGCATCGTCCAGTACTTGGTGAAAAAGCACGGTGCAGATGTTAATACCTTTTCCAAATCAGGCAAGACGACTCTGATGTTTGCGGCCAGCGAGGGACACTCGCCAATAATAGCGTATCTTCTCAAACATGGTGCCGATGTGAACTTCGTAGACGAAGACGGTGAGAGTGCACTGAGCAAAGCGGCGCAAAGAGGTCATCTGAATGCTGTGGAGTATCTAGAGAAGCACGGTGCTGACATCCATTGCGTGTCTAGAAACGGGCAGTCGGCATTACACAAGGCCTCACAGCGGGGTCATCTACCAACAGTAAAGTTTTTGGTGGAACACGGTGCTGAAGTGAGCCAGGTAGATCACATGTCCAGGACTGCTGCATATCTAGCCAGTCGAGGTGGACACTTGGAGGTGATTCGACACCTCTTGCAGAAGGGAACGGACCCCAATAGGCGGGATTTAAAGGGGCAGACAGCGCTCTCAGAAGCCGCTCTGTACAAGAAATGGTCGGTGGTCTATTTGCTGGTTGAAGAGGGGGCGGATGTTAACGCGGATGGTGGTGAAGCCATTCGCTTGGCTATGCAACACGGGGAAATTTCTGTAGTAGTCTATCTGTTAGATAAAGGAGCATTGCTTCCTGAAGAGGAAACAGAACGAAGTGAAGTCACGAGCTTTTAGCTCACGATATGATCGTTTTTACAATGAATTAAACTTAACGATTTATCGTAGGAAGCAAATACTATGGGGTGTGACATTATACATTAAATGAAAAATTCTCTTTGTAATACACCAGTTGTGTATTACATGTCGCAGATTTGAATAATATTGATTTTGTTCGGGAGGTTATTGCGTCAACAACTTTTTTTTTTCAGTTTCTCCATGAGCGAAGCCCCAAACGGGATATATTAAACATTGGAATATCAATTAAATTTATTTGATTATTAAGAAGGAATAACATTTCAGGAAATATGTCATTTTTAAATCAAATTTTAGGCGTATTGACTCTTTTCCACAAAAAAATACAGATTGATTTCGAAAGTCTGTTATTTTATCTAGTAAACGCGTGTTTTAAATTTTGAGAAAAAATGTTTATTTTTAGTATTTTTTTTTTTTTTTTTTACATTAACTCCACACAGGAGGCCCTGAGGAAAATAATTTCCCTCAGGGCCTATGTCATCTGGGATGCTGTGTGGAGAGTCTTTTTGAGGAGAGGAAGGAATGAACATTGGTCTTGAAGAGACCCATGTTGTAGGAAGGAGGAAACACAGAGGCCGGCAAATCATTCCACAGCCGAGCTGTTGAACACAAGAACGAGTCGAAGAAACGACCCGTTCTCATGTGACAAATGTCAACCGTGTACAAATGTTGGGCACGCGTTTGGCGTGTTTCCCGACTATGCACCGGTGCCGAAGGGATCAATGATGCTAGTTCTTCAGAGCATCTTCCATTGTAATACCGGTAGAACAAGGATAGCATTCCCACCCGACGCCTGTGCTCTAAAGATTGCAATCCGTCTGTTAAGATGGGAGAATCTATCAAACGGACCGCCCGTTTCTGCACAGAGTCGAGGGTATTTTTCAGGTATTTTGGAGCTCCAGACCAGAGATGGCTGCCAAATTCAACCGTGGGGCGTACTTGTGATTTGTACAAGGTTAGCAGTTGTGTACTATTAAAGTATCTGCGGGCCCTGTACAGTACGCCCAGTTTTTGGGAGGCTAATATAATAAGGTTATACCATTGGTCGTTGGCAGATTTGTTAAATTTTCAAAAAATATTTCTTATTATACAACACACATTTAAAATCATATAATCATTCAGTAAAATAAATCAATAAATTATTTGGGAAACGCATGTTTCAGAATTTTAATTTTAGTTTAAATAAAATCATTAAAAAAAGACACGCGCACGTGTTTTGTGACGAAAATTCTCAGTTTATCTATTTATTTACGGTCTTACAAACTAATATATTTAAGATCCGTTTTATGATTTTCACGGCCAAAAGTATTTTCGTTATTTGTTGTTGGGGTGTTATGCCGTGTTGCGCTACCTTCTTCTTTAGCCAACGTTTCGGACAGCGTTGCAGTGTCCATCATCAGGGCAGATCGGGCAGACACATCTACCGGATCTGCCGGATCTGCCCGATGGTGGATACTTCAACGCTGTTCGAAACGTTGGCTAAAGAAGAAGGTAGCGCAACACGACATAACACCCCAAAAATAAATTACGAAAATAATATATCTTAATTTTTTTTACATTCTTATCTTAATAATTATTTTTGGTTTATTATTAACGGCTTGCTTACATTCGAGGGTTTATTGTTTAACCTAACTTAGTTTTAAAATTGGAAATATTCATTATGTCATTCTGGTCAGCTCTTGTGTTGAAATGTGTATTTTCTTCACTCTTTTTATTTATTTTTAATGTTTTTTTTTCATGTTTTTTTTTTATATTTGCACTGCAAAAGACGTACGGGATCATTTAGAATGGTCTTGACAATACCCTTTTGGGTTTTAGATATTTGCTTGACGAGTATGATTTGAGGTCGCAGATCCCCATTCTAATATCATATTCTAAACAAGGTTGACATTGTAAACTTTCTTAATGCATTTTGATATAAAAAATCTTATATATAAAAATGAATCGCTGAATGTGTTGCTAAGCGCATAACTTTCGAACGACTGCACCAAATTGGATAATTCTTTTTTTTGTGTGTTCGTTATTGGCAGGACAAGGTTTTTATAAAACTTTCGGTGAGCTCTAGCATTATGAAATTTGTATGAAAAAAATTGCTACTGGTGGCACGCGAGGTTTGAAAACTAAATGTATGAAAAGCGGGAGGGAGGGAGAGATCGGGTCGGGGGGTGGGGAGGGGACTGGGAGGGGGGAAGGGTGAAGGAGGTGGAGTGGGAACCCCCCTTACACCATGCGAGCGAAGCCGCGGGAAAAAGCTAGTTTCTAATATATTTTTAAAAATTATGTTAAATTTGTAAGTTTTCTTGTAAAACCTTTGTTCACAAACGTCCAATCTAAGATTTTCACATATTTCTATATCTATTTATATTTTCTTTATGTGTAAATTGCTCCGGCGTTCGTTTAATTTTAGATTATTTTCTTTCCCTGGTTATCCTATTGCATCAATAGATCTTTATTTTACTCATGCCAAAAGCATTATCGAGATTTATTTTTTACTCATCTGGCTTTAAGGTGACGACTGTGACACTGCCCGAAACTTTGGCAAAAGAAGGAGGTTGTAGAAAGAGGCATAATACCCCAAGAATACATCACGACAAAGAGTCAGTTTTTAAAGTGGATTAGTCCAAAGTGCAAATAAAAAAATAAATAAAGAATATTGTGTCATTGAAACTTTTCACCTACCAATCATCATCATCATCATTATTTACATCATTATCATTTTTACGCACCAGATTTAAATGTCCGGGTTAAATTTTCCCCACAGGCAAAACTAAACCCTTTCATACACTTCCCCAAATGATCATCTAGTGAATCCACGCTATGCAATTGCACTATATAAGTATTATAAATACAAAACAATACAAGAACAACATATCAACCTACTAGAGACCAAATGGGAATATAATTCACCGACTCCAGATATTTTCATATCAGAGGGTTCGGCTCTGTGGCATTTCTAATTGAACCTATAAATCCTACTGATCCCTCAATATAAATATTTAAAAAATCTTTTGTAATCCTACATGTATTTAAAATTACTGCTTTTTGCATTTTTATATACAAATTCTTTGACAAATCTAATATGCTTAAATTTTGAATCAGATTCCTAGGTATATTGCCAGTAACCGAAATAACAAATGGTAATATTTTTATAGTCCGAGAATGCCAAATTCTTTTAATCTCATTTCCTAAATCTGTGTATTTTCTAATTTTTTCAGAAACAGTTTTTTGAATATTACAGGAATTTGGAATAGCTACATCAGTGATATAAGTTATTTTTTTTAATTTTGTCATGTAAAACTATATCAGGTCTATTATGACTAATTGTTCTGTCTGTTAGTATAGTTTTATCTATTATGACTAATTGTTCTGTCTGTTAGTATAGTTTTAAATTATCATTATTATTATTATTATATATTATATTATATTATATTATATTATATTATATTATATTATATTATATTATATTATATTATATTATATTATATTATATTATATTATATTATATTATATTATATTATATTATATTATATTATATTATATTATATTATATTATATTATATTATATTATATTATATTATATTATATTATATTATATTATATTATATTATATTATATTATATTATATTATATTATATTATATTATATTATATTATATTATATTATATTATATTATATTATATTATATTATATTATATTATATTATATTATATTATATTATATTATATTATATTATATTATATTATATTATATTATATTATATTATATTATATTATATTATATTATATTATATTATATTATATTATATTATATTATATTATATTATATTATATTATATTATATTATATTATATTATATTATATTATATTATATTATATTATATTATATTATATTATATTATATTATATTATATTATATTATATTATATTATATTATATTATATTATATTATATTATATTATATTATATTATATTATATTATATTATATTATATTATATTATATTATATATTATATATTATATATTATATATATAGTATAAAATGAAGCCGCTCAAAATGGATGTGCGCGTTAATCTTTTAAACTACGCAACGGATTTTCATGCGGTTTTCACCAATAGATGGAGTAATTGAAGAGGAATGTTTATATGTATAATACATGCAAATTATATTAGAGAAAAGCCGATAAATTCAAAGAAAACATATTTTTGTGCGATTTAAAACGGCTGGCGGGCCGTACTGTAGTCACTTTTTAAATTCGTTCTACGGAAGAAATTGGAAAATAGATATCCTAAAGTAGGTATTTGATTTGAATTATTTTATTTGATGAAGTCGCTCAAAATGTATGTGCGCATAGATATTTTAAACTACTCAACGGATACTCATGCGGTTTTCACCAATAGATAGAGTGATTCAAGAGGAAGGTTTATATGTATAAAAACATGCTTATTATCGTAGAGAAAAGTTGAGAAATTCAAATATTCAATTCAGGCAGCGGGCAGCTGACAAGCGGGTGGTGTGGATTTTATAAAGGTTGGGTAATGGCGTTGTGTTTCGTTAGCCACAGCAACGTGCGGCCAGGTCTGCTAGTTTTTAAATATTTTTTTGTGCGGTTGACTCCGGTTCCTGGGTAGGATGGTTCGATCACCAGTCAAACCAAAAAAAAATAAATTTAAGGTTGAATATCAGATCACCAAGCCTAAAAATATGGAATATTCCGAATCTAACCGCACACAACCTTGAATGCATCCATAGAAAAATAACAATAAATTGCCAATGTGAAAAAATAGACTTTGTCAAGGAGTATACTTACCTGGGATTAAAAGTAGATAACACATTTAAATGGGATAAGCAAGTTACTAAAATATGTAACCAGTTAAGAGCTCTAACGAACAATTTCTATAAATTAAAATTTGTTTTGCCTCATAGCACACTCAAACTAGTGTATTTTTCTTTGGTGGAATCTATTCTCAGATATGGAATTCGAAGCTGGGGTAATACAAGCATGACTTATATTAAGTACACACAAAATTTACAAACCTCTATCATAAAACAAATTGTATCACCAAATATATATAGACAAAGACACAATGTGCAACTCTTATATTGTGCTGAGGGCCTGCTCTCAATAAAAGGTATATATTGGTTCCTTACCATTAAGGATAACTGGGGAGATAATACTTATAAAAGACCACTGGTGCATAGTCACAGCACACGTTTTACAGAAAAAAAAGGCCTAAAAATACCTAAAATATCCAATAAGTATGGAAGCCGAACGCTGGAGTACTGTGTACCAGTGATTTTTAATAAGCTTAAAAATAATTTAATTTTAGAGGAAAATGAGAACTTAAGCACAAAAACTGTAAAAATGTGGCTAATAAATGAAAAATCCATGTATCTGTAAAAAAAATTACAAAGAAAAAAAAAAAGATTGATGATGTTATGGCAGTTATTTTATTTTATTTTATTTAATTTTTTTTTTTAATATTTGTACATCTTTCCTAAATGATAACAAATCTGCTATTTTATTAAATTTTTCGGGAAGATTATTAAAATATTGCATACCATTGTATTGGTTGTTATGTTATGTATTGGTTGTTATGTTATATGCTATTTTTTATTATTACATTTCCTATAAATATTTGTAATCTTAAATCTTCTAACAGAGGTCTTCAATTTCCTTTACAATTTTGAAATTACACATATTATTTTTTTTTTACCATAACGAGTGTATATTGAGGACATTGAGGTAGAACCTGCAGACAAGCAGCCATGTGGCAGCTTCGCGGGACTACCGAGAAATTGTATATACTATGTTTTTGATGAAATAAATATACTTGTTAAATACCAAAAGATAGTTTAAAAGAGAGCGCCCTTCGGGTGATTTTCCACAAAAACGGAGCTATACAAGTCATCCAAATATTATTATTATTTATGTATTATCTTTAGAAATATTTGTTTTTTTGCGGGTTGATAATGCGTGATTATAAAATAAATACAATTGTTTCTTTAACCACTTGGACAATAAGCTTGTTTTCACGACATTGTAACATTACCAGATGTATGTATGACATATGAGGCGTACCTGACTTATTTAATTGTTTTACATCCTGTATTCGAATTATTATATTATAATTTTTTGGTTTTCTTTTAGATGCCTCATTTTGTTATTTTTTTATGACGATCAGGAAATTTATAATTAATTGGTGGTATAAAATGTATAAAAATGAATTATATTGTATTGATTTCCTAAAGATTAATAACAAATAAATATTATAAATAACACGGTGTTTTAATTCTATTTTTTTTTAATCAATTGGTAGATAGGGTTCACGGCGAAAATTAATCGAAAATCAATTCATCGAAAGCAAATTCATCGAAAACGAGTTCATCGACAACGATTTCATCGAAAAGAGTTTATCGAAAACGAGTTCATCGAAAACCAATTCATCGAAAACCAATTCAACGAATGATCGATTTAGCGAATCGCCAATTCATCAAAAAAAATATTTTGTAGATATTTGAGAGAAATACCGAGCGGACCGGGAAGTTAAAAAAGCATTGGTCAATAAAAGTTGACAATAAATTTATATAGGTATAAAAAAATTGACAATAAAACTTTGGACAAGGAGACTAAACTAACCTAACCTAACCTAACCTTTTTTTCGATGAATTGGCGAATCGATGAATTGATCATTCGATGATTTGGTTTTCGATTAATTGGTTTCCGATGAACTCGTTTTCGATGAATTGATTTTCCGGTAGATAGTATATTCTTCCAGGATGTGTTCCGTAGATTGACCTTAAACAATTTGGGAGGTGGGAATGGTTACCGCCGCCCCGTGAACCTTTATTGGATAACCAACACCTCTGCCATAAGTCACCCCAAGTGGTTCGCTACGTTTGGTGACTTAGCAGGGGTGCCCGGGTTCATGGGGTGAGGTTTGTCTAGGTCTTGGAGGCAGATGACCAGGATACACTGAATCCCAAATTCCTACGCACCCCTTAAACCCTTTTCCTTCCCAGAACTCTCCTCTCCTTCCTTTCCGTAAAAAAAACCATCCACACAGCACCCCCAAAGATGACATAGGCCCTGAAGGAAATTATTTTCCTCAGTACCTCCCGTGTGGAGCTCATGTAAAAAAAAAAACAAATAGTTCTCATTTAATAACCCGCTCCGCAGGCTTTTGCTGCAAGGCCCTGCGGGCGGCTTTTGCTTCGGCCTTGCCCAGTTAGTGTTGGCGACCATTTTATAAATGACCTTAAATACGCTGGCCTTAAATACGATGATATATACATAAAATAATAAACATTTTACCAAAATACTTCTCAAATAAAATTATATTCAACAAGGACATTCACAGACATAACACGGGGAAGTGCAAGGAAATCAAGCTTAAAAAAAAGACAAGGCGAATACGTAGAACAGTTTACCGTACAAAGGAATGAAATTATACATATAACACGCTACCAGAAACGTTAAAGTCCACACCAATTTGAAAGTTCAAGATGTATTGTAGGAGCTACATAAAACTACATAAAATTTAGTTTGCAATATGAAATATTATAATTAATTAGAAATTTTGTAAACTTAAATGTACAAATTACTAAAATAAAAATTCATTAAAAAAATAAAAAGAAAAAATAAATCCAATAGTAACTGGTTGAAAAATTAGCCCGTTCCTCGGGTCTACTGTCATCCAGTGATAGCTTGTCACCGGGACGGGCAATGACGTCATATCTAATATGTAGCCGCTTGATACTATAACCTTTATACTATAAAGTATTATACAACTATGTATTACCGTCAATCTTTTCATATCCGAAGAGATACTCAAATACGCAAATTCGTAGTACTTATACCAAGGGGGGGCATGTCCCCATGTGACCTGCTGACGGAAGTGGTGACATCTTTTGACGAATTTTTAAATTCGAAACCGAATTACAGTGGTAGCTTTGTTCGAAATTTCACGTACACATATGTTATTTGTAGTGCGGTGCGTAAAGCGGGGCGTCAGACATGCACTCGAAGCCGGGTTCTGAAATTCAACCACGCAGACGCTGCCGTATTAATGCTGTTCGATGATTTATGCTACGTTTCTGCATCATAAATGCGGCTTAAAGAAGCCCACGTAGAGAAAGAAAGGAGAAAGAACCTTGGTAGTTAAAAAGATTTAATTTTTATTTATTTATTAACTTAGATATATATCTAATTATATATATTTTTGGTATGAACCAACTAGGCTGCGCCAATTCCAAGGTGACTAACATTTAATCTGATTTTAATAGCTTAAATAAGAAGAAAAAAATAATTAAGAAATTTAAAAAGATAAATAAAAATTAAAGAAATAAAAATAGTAAAATGAAAGAAAGGAAAAGAATTGAGATAATGAAAGAAAAAAGTAAAAATTATTAAGAAGAAAATAGAAAAATACAGGTATCGAGTGTGTCTGCAGCAAAAATATAGTGCATTTGTTAGCAATTATATTCGATTGTTATTTTATTTATAAATAAATGAAACAATTTTACTTTGTTTGAACCACTTATATAATATTTGAATAAAACCGACCGGTTTTATATTTTTTTAATCGTTGTTTTCTTTAAAATCAGCAACATGTCTAGGGTTTATCAGTTTCTATGGACTTATAGTGTTATTTGACTCCCTATGGCCAGACGACGCTCTCTATCCACGGCAGGAAGGGTGCCACGCGCGTGGTCACCATGACGTCACAGTTGGCGAAGGTGTGGAAGGCGATGATCATGTAAGTACAGGAGACTCGATCCTTGTTGTAACGGGTTAACGCCCCACCATAGGCGCCCTAAAAATAAAAGAAAAACAATCATTAATTAACCATTTATTTCTTTCCATTTTTCGTTTTTTTACGTTAGTACCTACCACACGGGAAACCCTAAGGAAAAAAGCCGTCACGTTCTATGTCATCTTAGTGGATACTGTGCTGAGGGTATTTTTTAAATGTATTTATTACTAGCTGGTACCCGGCATGCGTTGCAATGCCATTCACTGAAATAAATTGATTCTTCCTGCATGTCCTTTCCCGTGCGTCACCGTTCCCTGCCACCCTCCCCGCCTCTCCCTCGCCTCTTCCCTCTCCTCAAGTCTCACTTTCCCCCTGCCTTTCCTCCCTGACGCCAATTTTATAACGCCAGAGCTTTCCATCATATACAGCCTATGTTACTCGCAAATAATGTAGCTTTCTATTGGTGAAAGAATTTTTAAAACTGGTTTAGTGGTTTAGGCGTGAAAGCGTGACAAACAAACACAGGCACTTTCGCGTTTATAAAATATTATTAGTGTTAGTATAGATTAGTATATTAGTATGGATTTTATTTATTTATTACCGCACTAATATCCTTTTACATTCTAGTTTATTTGTTGAGTATCATAGTTATTTTAAACACTTCAAAACTAAAACAACAAAAAATATGTATAATCTAATGAAAAAAATATTACAACAAAAGCATATAATAAAATAAAATACGTTGGTATAATTTATAAAAAATCTCACAAAAATAAATATTCAATATAAACAAAAATTGCAGTAATTATACACGTCTATTTGTATCTAGTTATGTAAAAGAATTGGAATAAACACTGTTTGTAATGATTATTTTTAAGCTGAAGTATATCTCCCAGATCGGTTCCAAGACAGTTCATCCTGCGACAATTCATCCGGCGACAGTTCATCCTGCGACAGTTCATCCGGCCGACAGTTCATCCTGCCGACAGTTCATCCCGCCGACAATTCATCCGGCGACAATTCATCCGGCGACAATTCATCCTGACAATTCAACCTAACCTAACCTAACCTAACCTATAAGTATAAGTATGTCGTATTTTGTTATTCACGCATGCTTCTTCGGAGAGTCGAAATTATTGTTAGTAAAAATATTTTTACAGCGGATTTCCACTCAAGATGCCTTCAGATATAAGTATATCGATTTTGGTTGTACGGCCGTATATCCTCTTTGCATACTTACTTAATAAAAATCTTCTAAATTATCAGGCAGGATGAATTGTCGCCGGATGAATTGTCGGCGGGATGAACTGTCGGCAGGATGAACTGTCGGCAGGATGAACTGTCGGCCGGATGAACTGTCGCAGGATGAACTGTCGCCGGATGAATTGTCGCAGGACGAATTGTCGGGTCACCCCTAGATCAGAACATTTATTTCCAAGACTGTGAAGTCTACGAATCGTGGAATTTTGGTAAGACAGTGTCCTGGCCCTTTACCTTTCGGTATCTTCTCATCGTTCCCTAGCATGACTGCAAATCGCCAACGAATAAATAATAGTTCACAATGACTAAGCATTCTTAATATATTCGTAGTCAATAAATTTTTGTTAGTATTATTAGGGATCTGCAATTGTATCGTACAATCCTGACCGATCGACCGTGCTAGGGGCCTGGTGTTGTTGAAGTGAAAGGGTAATAAATGTCGGCAAGATATTTTGGGAATATGGATGTTGATTTATGAAGCAGTTCAGGACAATTTTGTCAATTCAGCATATCAGTCAATTTTGTAATGCAGTATTTTATGCAATTTTTTTTATTTTATTTTATTTATTAATATTTCAACGCCCTGATGGGCTTTTACATATAAGTTCATAATACAGAGACAAAGTTGAACAATAAAAAAGATGAACTTGAAAAAGTAAACATCACATGAATGGAAGGTATAAAGATACATTTTAATAAAAATAATGCATCACAAAACAAGAGAAAGTTTTTAAAGTTGCAGATGGCATAAAATAGTATAAATTTTGTATTTACAAAATTTACATAAAAACAATTCTTGACAACTCAAATCAAATGTCACAGTACTTACATAAAAAAGAAAAGAAAACGTCAACAGGTTCTTATATTGTAGATAAATATAAAAATACACAAGTATATGCAATGTGCTATGTGATTCTCCCTAAATATCAAACTATACTACATAAAAATATCGTTCAAGTTTTTCTTAAATAATGGTAACTTTGTATTAAATACATCGATACTTGAGGTGAATTTGTTTGCTAGTGTATGAATAACACAGATATAATAGTATTATATCTGTGTTTAGTGTTTATTATTTTTTCTGAAATTTGTAATATGAACATTTTATCCAGTAGGTAATTATAATAATCAATTTTTTGTTCAGAAACATGCAATTTATAGTTTATATATCTCAGGAACTGTATCCGAATGTAGCCGAATTTGTAGTTGATTTATGCCTTACCTCACATCTGTAGGAGTTCCCTTTGGCGGTGCTGCAGATGTGTTCGGAGTCCTTGACCCCTTGAGGGATCTCAGAGCGGGTCTGGTACTTCTGTCTGCACTCCGCGTTGGGTACCTTCCTCATGGCCTTCTGCAACACAATAACAACAACACCATTAATGATGGTTGTAGCGGACGTGTTGTTGTCCCTACAAGACTGTAAGAGGGCACCGGCGTCTCGTGCACGATGGTCCGGATGTCTTCCAAATTATGAGGGTGGTAACCCTGAATTGTTGAGGGTGGCAACCCTTGATCTGCCTCCCTGCACCCAGAGCTTGGTGATGGCGGCTCTGGATGTCCTGGTCGCTGCCTGAACCTGGCGCCTTGCGGTGTCCTCGAGTGGGGTCGGCTAGTCTGGAGAAGGTAGGCACCAGGCTTGGTAATCAGGCAGAGCTTCAGCAGGAGGCAGTCGGAGAGAGGTTTTCCAGAGGAAGTATTTAATAAAACACTTTGTCGAGTTGAACGTTGAACTGATTTATTTTCAAAAAGGTCGCAGTATTTATTCAATTCGGTGAACCCGATTTGGGGCCGGACAAAACCACAGAAAAGTGGTGGGGGGAGTCATTCCGCGCCACCACTAGTAAATAATGGGCAGCGAAATGCTCATTATCTATTTTGCCTGTTTAAGTTCGAAAAGCGCTCGCTTAAATTTACAACTTTGCAGGATTTTGTAGCCTAAACTACTGCGAAATACATACATTTATAATTGAAAACAAATAAAGAAAGGTACAATGTATAAGAAGAATTTTTGTTTGGTGAAATTTGAAGCATTTTGTGATTTTTTGATTTTAAATTTAGTTAGATGATTCTGATTAATTGATTTCACAATGAAATGCAATTATATTATTTTTCCCCGGTTCCCCGTGAGATAATCTATCGAAATCTGTTTATTTCAATATCCCACGAGGTCCCGGGATTTTTAAAATGGAAAAAATGTAAAAATTTCATCTGCGAAATTTTCTAAGTGTTTGACAAGAGCAAAATGTGTCTATCTTCTGTAGGTTTTTACCTAGAGGCAAAGTTTTATGTTTTGCTGGAGGCCTTGCAGGCCCTACAATGAAAACTGATTATTTCATTGTCCTGCAAGGCTCACAGACTTTTAAAATTGAAAAGTAAAAAATTAATAGTACAACATAAAAATTAAAAAGGTAAAAATAATGAGTTTACAATCTCCCCAGTGACAACCTGAAAGTAATCGTTTATTTGTTGCACTGGGGAAATGTACATTGTTAATAAAAAGCCTTAAAAATAGTTTATTTAATTAAGTTATAGCATAAAATATACAAGAATGAAAATTTGATAAGAATTTTGACAAGAGAAATCCTTTTCATCAACATTATCGCTGGCGGCACGGTATTTTTGCATTTTGTGGCCAGGTCATTTTTTACTAATTTCCAAGAAATGACCACAAAACTGCAGAGGACCGGGCCAACGATGAACATTGATGAAAAAGATTTCGAGGGTATGAACACGTCGGTTACATGGTGGTTAACAGTAGTGGCGGTTCTTCACATGGGGACAGTGGGGACAGTCCCCACCAGTTACACCCGAAACCTACTAAAGGAAATAACAGATGCGTTTTGTCTTCACGAAATGAAGGAATTCTTTAAACATAAAAAAAAATATATTTTCAGAAATAAAATACAAAAAATTATTCCAAATTATTTAAATGCGACCCGGCGATCACCCAGGCTGACTAGCGGTTAGCCGACTAGCTAAAATGCTTGGGAGGCAATCCGAGTTGTCCCGATATAATAATCTTGCAAGATAAAGCGTTATTTTTATTATACTTTATACTATAGTGTCAATTGGTTTATATCTACAGACATTTTATATTATTTTGTGTATAAATATCCGATTAACATGATTTGACCATCAAAATTTTTATATCAGAATTTTTTTTATTATATTCTCCAGGGGATGAGATTACGCTACAGTTGGTACATGTAAAAAAATGTCGTTCCCCACCATCACAAAAGTGCTGATATATTCGATAATAATCTTGCAAGATAAAGCGTTATTTTTATTATACTATACTGTCAATTGGTTTATATCTACAGACATTTTATATTATTTTGTGTATAAATATCCGATTAACATGATTTGACCATCAAAATTTTTATATCAAAAATTGTTTATTATATTCTCCAGGGGATGAGATTACGCTACAGTTGGTACATGTAAAAAAATGTCGTTCCCCACCATCACAAAACTGCTCGTGCAGCCACTGGTTAATGGCCAAAGGAAATTACATCCGTCCTTGTGTGCACTGACCGCTACTCGCTATGCTACTTCTGATGGCAAATACCTTAGCATAAAGTATAAAGAGAAAATATTTTACCATCTTCGGAGGCTCCAAATAGTTATTGGCGAAATCCTGTGACGTGAACCAGCCGGCGTAGAAAAGTCCGTCATCGGGAATAGGGGTTCCGGTATGGAGGCAGGCTGGGAAGATGTTCTTGGAGAATGTTACCCTGTAATATCAATTACTGCATGAATCTCATGATAAATGAAAAGAAAAATTCAAAATAAAACTGTATAATGGGGATCTAACCAGTAGCTAGTAACCACCAGGGCAGATCTCAGACTCAAAAGGGGACTTTTGGGGGGATACATTTTGAATATGATTTTTATGCAAAAAAAAATAAAGGAGGATCAGTTCCATCAGTCTTTGACGATGTGCAATATGAAAAAGAGGAGGACAATATCTAAGGAGTTTAGAAATAAGAACTAGGCAGACTGTTTGTCTTCTTTGCATTCAAAAAATGCAAAATGCGTATGTCTGGTGTGTTTTGATCTTCGATCAATAATAGCTAGATGTGCTTTACCTAAGTAGTCTGTATGAATAATGACGCCATGTAAATTAATGTTAACAATACAACTCTTCTCCGTATTCCACCGCCTTGCTTAGAAAGCCTTGATAATATTAATGCAAGTTCCTAAAACCGATCACAAAGTTCGTTCTCAAATCCCTTTATGTAGTTTTGTCATTCATCAACCAATAAGATGCCTTAAAAATCACGCGTGACGTATTATGGAGATGAATTTATCAATCCTACTTGGTATAAACTAGCGGTACACGCTCGTAAAGTCGCTTGAAGAAATAACCCGAGAGCGTTCATTGTGTGACAAGAAGTTCATTGTGTGTTTTGTTTTATCCCTGTATGTCAATGTACCTATTAGTGAACGAACCGGGCCAAGCGAATGACGTCAGAAACATTGCTCGACAAAAAGACTATATTTTTTTTTCACTTTAATGAATGCGGTGTGTAAATACGATCTGTAAGGCATATATTTTCTTTTGTGTTCCTGATAGCTGACTACGTTTACAAAAAAAAAGTCCGCAGCATGTACCTTGTACAATATTCGGTAGTGGGATATTTTTATGTTTGAAAAAATTAACCCCGGCTGGACGGCTGGAATGCAAATTAGTTTCAGTGTAGACTTTATAGACCGATAAAAGGTACAACACTAAGAACTGTGCAATCTAAGCGGTGCAAAACAATGCATTCACTTTTTCATAAATGGGTCTTGAGCCAATTTTATTTGGTTTCGGGGTCATTTTGAATTTCACAGGGCACGTCTATATATACTACGTCAATGGTTTTTATAGTTACGCCTGCTCCAAACCTGGAAAGGAATGTATCTTATGCACTGAATGTTTCCGGGGTGGCGGTACCCATTCCCGCCTCCCAGATTTCTTCAGACGAACTCGCTTGACCCATCGCCGTGCACTGCAGTGGGAGGTCTGGATTCTTTCCGTCACTGCTGGATACGCTGACCCCTAGATTCCTACTCACCCCTCATAACTTTTCCTTCCCAGAACTTCCTATCGTTTCTTCCCTTAAAAAGAACCTCCACACAGCATCCCCTAAGATGACATAGCCTTGATGGAAATTATTTTCCTCAGGGCCTCCCTCTTGTGTGGAGATAATGTAAAACAAAAAAAGTACTTGGGTGATATTGACATATTTAATATCAAACTTGGATATTTACTACATATTTAATATCAAACAGTTTGTGTTTCTGTATTTTTATGACTTGTGTGTATATTTTACCTGTTGTAATTTTACTTTTGTTATTTCTTTCTCAAGTTTCAAAATTATCTGTTATATTAAAATTGTACTACCAAAATGTAAAGGCACTTTGGGCATTAAATATATAAATAACCTGATTCGCCTTTGGGTCACTACTTACGGTCTTTCCAGTTGTATCAGCCCAATATCGTTGTACCAGATGGGCGGCTTGTAATCTGGATGCCTGACATGCCTCTTCACCGGGATGTCAATGCCTGTGGACTCGGTCCATCCGCCCAACTTCACCATCTTCACCCATCTGAAGACAGACCCACACTATTATTATTCAATTTTAAAAAAATCCACATTAACTTTTTTCAGCGTTTCTAAAAGAGAGAAAATATAAGATAGGATAGGTAGATTTAAATTAACAGCAACAAAGCTTGCGTCTATTCATTTTTTTCTTTTACCTGTGCCCCTATTAACTTCTAAGATAACTCAAATAACTCTTCTAGATAAGTACTTGTCTAGAAATTATATAAATACATCGTCTGTAGGTGGTGACAACCACAGTTTGATAATGCCTTCAGAGGGCGAAACAGCTGTAACGCATAATAATAATTACGAAGCAGAAGCAGAACTTGTTTATAATAAACTGTGTTTTATAGATCAACAGATCAACAGATGGAAATGGTAAGTATTTTATACTATTTGTAAATAAAAAGGCATCTTGAAGGATAGATCAACAGATCGAAATGGTAAGTATTTTATACTATTTGTAAATAAAAAGGCATCTTGAAGGATAGATCAGCAGATGGAAATGGTAAGTATTTTATACAAATTTGTAAGTGAAAAGGCATCTTGAAGGATAGATCAAAAGATTTTTATTTTTTTATTTATTTATTAGAGATAATATATTACAAAATTATTACATAAAATTTATAATACATTACTCCCAATGAGTTTAATAAAACTCATTTCGGGAAGGACAACATTATACATCTAAAGGAAAATTATTTTTACGTAAGAACACGGAAATCAATGAACAATACATAGATTTTTAAATGGACTAGACACACTTGATACAGGTAATTGAAGAATATACAAGAGTTACAAAGGGAGACAGCTAAATTCGTCACTGGTTAATAAAGTTACTGAGAAAATATCCTTTTAGAGCCTTTGCCAATATTTTTTTGTTTGATTCTGGTAGTTTTAGGACATTAGGTAATGCGTTGTATTGCATATGTGCGATGTATTGTAAGGAGTTAATTCCAAATTTAGTTGTGTGTGTAGATGACGATAGGTGTATTTGATTTTGTGATCGTGTTTTGTGCTGGTGTATATCGGAATTAAAGGCTGGTTTAGTGTTGGTGTGAGAGGAGTGTTGAATTATTTGTAGGATGGCAGTGGTGATGCTATATTTTGGCAGAATGGTAAAGGGAAGAATTTGTGTCAGTGAGTATATGTCTTTGACATGTGTATCCCATGGTAGATGGTATATATTTCTTATGGCTCTATTTTGGATTACTTGTATTTCAGATATTTGTTTCTTAGTAATGGTGCCCCAGATACTAACCAGATAACTTAGGTGAGAGTGGATCAGAGCATAATATGTGGCACGCAGTAAAGCTGTGGGGAGCACATCTTGAAGTCGATAGAGTACACCAGTTATCGGGGAAATTTTGGATTTAACATATTCAACATGTGAGTTCCACGATAGGTTAGAATCTATGAATAACCCTAAATATTTCGTTACTTGTACATTTTGGAGCTTTTCATTTCCAAGAGTAATATTCATTGTCATGTAATCTTTTTTCCCGAAAGTGAGGTAGTGAGTTTTTTTGACATTGAGGCTTAATTTATTTATCCGCAACCATTTAGCTAGCTTTGCGAGATCTTTATTCATTAGAGATTCAAGTTCCCTCAGATTTTTACAACGATAATAAATCACAGTATCATCAGCGTAAAGTTGAAGTTTTCCCAAGATGCCGCATTTAGTTATATCATTGATGTATAGTAAGAAAAGTAGGGGTCCTAGAATCGAGCCCTGTGGCACTCCACATGTGATTTTTCCAAAGCCGCTTAGGTTCTCTTCGATTTCGACAAGGCAATATCTATCAGATAGGTAACTTCGGAGGAGCTTTAAAGATTTCCCGACTATACCCAAATGTTCCAATTTTTGTAGGAGTATTTCATGATCTACTGTATCAAAGGCTTTTTTTAGATCTATAAAAATAGCTGCTACATATTCGCCCTGGTCTATGTACTGCTGAATGTTCGAGATGAAATCGAAGGTGGCACATTGGGTACTGGAGTTTTTTCGAAAGCCATATTGCTGTGGTGTTAGGATATTGTTGTTAGAGATGTATTTTAGAAGTCTATCCTTGATAATAGTCTCGAACACCTTTGAAAATACTGATAAAACCGATATTGGGCGATAGTTAGAAATGCATTTTTTGCAGCCTTCTTTATAAATTGGTATAATTTTTGCTAGCTTTAATTGATTTGGGAATACTCCCGAGCCTATAGAGGAATTGATAAGTTGCGCTATGTGCTCAGCTAGTTCTTCTTTACAGGTTTTAAGGATGCACGGGGTTACTCCATCGATACCTGCCGCTGCATTCGACCTAAGTTTCGAGATGATCCTTAATACCTCAGCCTTATTTGTCCTAGCCATATATATATATATATTTTTTTTAATGTTCTTTATTCAGTAAAGTTTATACATTACAGTAAATAGATAATTTTTTGGCCATCATACTAGGCACATGCCCGTGTTGTAGTATAAGGATTGACTTGCCTTTGGTTCTACATAGATAGTATTACAGTCATCCGGGAATGATGGAATGGCAGCTGCCAACTTTTCTCCAACTGATAAGAAAAATTCATTAAATGCTGAAGCTATTTCACTGGGTCCCCTAAGCTCACAATTATTTACGATGAGAGATTCGATGGTGTTGGAGGGTTTATGTGCACGGTTAGATAAAATTGAGTTAATAGTTTTCCAAGTTTGTCTAGGGTTATTCAGGTTTTGTTGAAGGCTATTGGCATAATATTTGTTTTTCAAACTTCTCCTATAATTAGTTATTAAGTTTCTCAGTTTATTTTTATGGACTACAAGAGACATATTTCCTGGGTCTTGTTTCCACTGCTTGTGAAGCTGGTTTCTTTCTTTGATCAGCGAATTCAGTTTAGAATCGAACCACGGTGTATTTAAATGTTGTCGATTAGCTATTTTCACTTTAGGTATCGTTTTACCTGCTTCTATTGCATTTTTGACATAATCGTTAAAATCTTTATAACTGTCATCTTGTTTGGTTGAGTTGATGGTAAATTTGTTAGCTGCAAGATAAGATTTTACTGCCATATTGTTGATGATAGGTTTTGTAAGGCGTGGCTTGTTCCTGTTATTAGACCATTTTTTCAGGTTATTCTTGAAATCAATAATAAGAATGTTATGGTCACTAAGTGAGTCATCTATGTTCGATATGGTAATTGGAATGTTTAGTCTATTTGATATGATGTGATCTATGAGGGTGCTGCTTGTGTTAGTGACTCCAGTGGGAAATGATTTGTTTTGTATTGAGAAATTGTATGTTTCTAAGGTGTTGAGGTAATTTAAAGAAGAGGATGTGTTTATGGTAGTGTCAATATTAAAGTCTCCGAGTATTAATGTATCTTGTCTGCTTTTGTCTAGTATTTTTTCCAAATGTGTCAGGAAATCGTGTATATTAGGGTTGGGTTTCCGATAGATGGCATAAATGTTAACCGGTTTCCTATCCTTGCTACATACACTTATACCTAAAAAAGAATTTTCATTGGAAAATTTATCAATGATGGAGAACTTCATAGAATCCAGTACATATATGGCTACACCACCTCCTGCCTCCTTGGGGCGAGAGGCAAATGCACAATTGTAGCCTTTTAATCCAAAAAACTTTTCTTCTCCAACATCAAGCCATGTTTCAGTGATGACAAGGACATGAACAATATCGCATAATCCTCTGAGTTTTTCTTCAATTTCATCAAGTTTGTTCCGGATGCTTCTCGCGTTCATGTACATTATTCGAAGACAGCTATTCACAGGAGTGTACTCATCGATAGTTAAGCACTTGCGTTCGTGTCTATTACACTCCATAGTCTATTGTAGCAAGGTCCTTTTTTAGTGCAGCTTTGTAGGCAGGGCAGTTGTCCCTGTCTCCAGTCGAATGCGCAGCGGGCTTTCCAAATCTAGCGCACGTAGCGCAGACTGGTTTGGCCGCAGTATTAGGACAGGATTCGGTAGCATGGTTCTCTTCAGCACAGTGTCCACATCTAAGAGTGTCTCTGCAGTATTTGTAAGAGTGTCCAATCATTTGGCACTTAGTACATACGGTGAGTCCAGTGAAGTCTCTGACACGGCACACGGTCCAGTTGACGAATACCTTCTCCTGTTCCACCAGCAGTTTACGTAATGTAGCGGGCATCTCATATACGCGATGACAGGTGGTTCCGTTTCGAGCGCCGGCCAGGTGACTCAGCTTACAGGTTGTTATTGCTCCCTCGATGTCCTGTATATTGGGAACGCTCGTGAGGGCGATCCTCAAGAATTCAGCGTCGTTAAGGTCCCGCGGTACGTTAAAAAATATTAACCTTGGGAGTCTCTTTGTAGGAAGTCGAGCCTTAAGTGTGCTTGAGTTGAGTGCAAAGCATGGTGCTTTTAATAACTTCTCTTGCTCACTTGTGGTTGCCGTGTTTAAGAGGACACCTTTGTTCCTAATTTTGCGAATCCCGGTTATTCGAACGCCTAGCTCGGATGGCCGAATTATATCTTGGATCATTTGTTTTGTTCCATCGCTGTCCTTGGTGGCATCTGCATCTGTTGGGAAGATGCAGATGGCTGGCCTTGGCGCTCCGACGCGATGTCCAGATTGGGTAATCGGTGGGGGTTAGTGATCGACATTTGACACATTTTGTTTTCGCACTATATCCTTGTATCCTCTGTATATAAGATGGATATGGTAATGATTTTTTGGTCATTTATTATTTTTGTTTGACAGTCAATATTGTCTTCAAGTATTAAATATTAGAATTAGTAAGGTACTAAGTTTGGCTCACCCTACTTGGTCCAAGAGCCACCCTCCGGTTAAGACCCAATCCTCGCTGATGAGAGCTCCTGACGCGTGCCAGCCAAGATTGGGAGCCTCCCCATATCCCAGCATTATCTGTGAACGTAAGACGGTGTATTAATAATTATAAGTGTGTAAAGATTCAACTTAATTTCCTGAGGTATATAAACTATAAATTGCATATTCCTGTACAAAACATTGATTATAATTACCTACTGGATAAAATGTCCACATTAAAACTTTCAGAAAGAAAAGAAAAATCACAAATTTAATACTATTACATAAAATACTGCATTTCAAATAGATTCTTCTGATTAATCAACATCCATATTCCCAAAAGATCTAACCGATATTTACTACCCTTTTACTTTAACAACACCAAGACACTGTCTTACCAAAATTCCCCATATATAAATATATATTTGGCTCCGAATTTAAAAAAAAACTATATTCCGCTAGCAGACACTAATAAATATTAGTCTTTGTTTCTTACTAAAATACTAGCAGACCCGGCCACACATTGTTGTGGCTAACGAAACACAACGCCATTACCCAACCTTCATAAAATCCACACCACCCGCTTGCCTGATGCTCGCTGCCTGAATTGAATATTTGAATTTCTAGGCTTTTCTCTACTATAATAAGCATTTATTATACATATAAACCTTCCTCTTGAATCACGAAATGAAAATCCGTTGCGTAGTTTAAAAGATCAATGCGCACATACATTTTGAGCTACTTCATTTTATACTATGTGCCTAATGATTTACATTTGAAGTAATATGTAATCTAATCACAGTAGGTATTTTTTTTAAATTTCTATTTTTGAGACTGACAATTCATGGTGGAATTCCATTATTATATTATAATAAAACGAATATAAAACTTTATTCCACTTAATTTTATTTGACCGTAACCGGTTTCAGCTCGTTAGAGCCATCTTCAGACTGGTACAAATAATTCTTAGTCTACGGTTTATATACATAACATATGGGGGGGGGGGGGGAGAGGGGTGGTCTACGAGGATTTTAATCGATTATATTAATTATATTTTATTTTTTATTTCAACTTTATGAGTAAAACCTCAAATTGTAATATTTAAATAAATGAAAATAATATAAGCGAAACTCAATCGAAAATCTGGAAACAGAAAAACCAGAAAAACATATTGACACCCCTGGGACTCGAACCCAGGACCTCTTGCTTTCCGGGCAAACGCGCTAACCACTACACCACAGTGTCGATATGAAATTCGGTCATGTTTAACTGTACCATACTTCGACTAAGAACCACCTACATTATCTTCATTTTCTTTAACGCATATATTATTGGCAACTGTCTTTATGTATGATTGCAAGATTCAAACCCGAACTAAATGCTCTCTAGATAGTGTCTGGATAAATCTTTATCCATTTTTTTTTCGAGTCCCAGAGGTGTCAATATGTTTTTCTGATTTTTTGTTTCCAGATTTTCGATTGAGTTTCGCTTATATTGTCTTCATTTATTTAAATATTACAATTTGAGGTTTTACTCATAAAGTTAAAATAAAATATTCATCCTAGACTTGCAGAAAAGTCGATAGATGTCGCATATTAAATAAAATGGATAAAGATTTATCCAGACACTATCTAGAGAGCATTTAGTTCGGGTTTGAATCTTGCAATCATACATAAAGATAGTTGCCAATAATATATGCGTTAAAGAAAATGAAGATAATGTAGGTGGTTCTTAGTCGAAGTATGGTACAGTTAAACATGACCGAATTTCATAACGACACCGTGGCGCAGTGGGTTCGAGTCCCAGAGGTGTCAATATGTTTTTCTGGTTTTTCTGTTTCCAGATTTTCGATTGAGTTTCGCTTATATTGTCTTCATTTATTTAATTATATTTGTTGCTAAGTCGTTTTAGACTGTCGAATTTCTAAATATTTTGGTAATTCCAGTAAGCTAATTATCTTGGGTTTGTAGTTCATTTCAATTTTGATTAGGGAAAAACCTAACAAGTAATATGAGTTACTAATGACCAAATTTTATTGTCAAATCGTTATTATATTTACTGGATTTTTTATTGCTTTTTGAAGGGATACATGTTTACATGGAAATAGGAATGGTCTTAACTAAATACATATTTTAATTTCGAAATTATTATGAAAATTACAATGGATACAAAAGCGGGGACTTAGCAAATGAATCGAATTGCTTTATCTTTACAAAGTTACTTTTTTAAGGGATACATGTTTACATTGCAGTAGGAATGGTCTAAACTAAATACCAATTTTAATTTCGAGATTATTATGAAAATTACACTGGATGTAAAAGTGGGGACTTAGCAAATGATTCTAATTGCTTATTCATTACAAGGTTAATTTTTTATAAGGGATACATGTTTAATTAAACTAAATACATATTTTAATTTCGAAATTATTATGAAAATTACAATGGATACAAAAGTGGAGACTTAGCAAATGATTGTAATTGCTTATTTATTACAAAATTAGGTTCTATTTTTTTAGTTAATCGGGTAATTTCTAAAGATTTTAGTCTATCCAGTTTATGACCTTTATTGCAAATATGGAGAACTTTAACATCTCTGTCTTTATCAAACGAATGTTTATTTTCTATTAAGTGTGATGCTACATTCGACAATTCTCCTTTGTTATTCACCCAGTTTGTAAAGTGTTCTTTCATTCGGGTTTTGACTGACCTCCCAGTTTGACCTACGTAATACGATGGGCAGTTAGCGCAATTCACGAGTTACTTACATTACATAAGTTAATTAAAAATGAAACAAGTTGAAAAAAAGCTTACCGTAAACATATAATTCTATTAAAAAGTCGAAAAATTTCGGAAAATTTAAAATAAATAAAGTTATTTTATTTAATAAATTTTGAAGAAAACCATCACTTTCCTTTTTCTCGTTTTACTATAAAAAATATTACAATTACTCTACGAGAGTAACTGAAAAAATCTGACATTTTGAATTCATTTTTTTTTCACAATTTAATATAGATATTGGTATTTATTTGCACACGCACAAGTCATTTATATTATCAAATAACATTACTTTCATAGCAGTTTTTTTCAAGCGCGTAAAAAGTTATATACATATATGTTAACAAAATCAAATAAAAACAATACATTATTAAAGAAACTAAAACTGACAAAAATATCGCAAATAAAAGTAATTATGTTCAATAATAATCTAATACAGAATTGATCATTTAAACGGAAATTATGTTCAAAAACATTAAATTAACTGCGCTTTAAATCCCACACGTCACAAAATAAATTTTCCCGCTCGTTTATGAAAAAACATGGCCACCGCGCTTGCGAAAATCTAGAGAAATTCAAAGCAGCCAACATAAAAACGTCATTATGTAATTACCTACCTAGTAATGTTGCAGAAACACCGTTTAACGATCGTTAAGTGTTTTTATTTATATTTGTAAGGCTATTATTGTTTATCACTCGTTTGTAAAAGCTCGTATGGACGTGTAATATAAAAAAAAATAACTAACTGTCCTCCACTATAAATAATTAGTTGTCAAAAATCGACAAATGGCCAAAAAATGTACTAGATGTCGAGCAATAAGTAGGTATTGGGATTGTGAACATACCAGGTGCGGCAGTTGTCCTCTTTTGACAGGTCCATCTTCTTGATTAGGGTCGGGAAGTGGTGAGCAGATGTCACCTCTCTTCCAGCCTCGGGCGGGGCAAGGGAATGCCTTATCCGCTAGAGATATGCAGTCTGAAATCATTCGCATTGCTACATTAATATAATAATAATATTTAGATGATTTGTATATCGCCGTTATTCTGAAAAATCACGTCAAGGGCAAAAAATTTGCGAAAAATCACATCAAAGAATAAATTTATTGTGGTGTATCGTAAAAGCTTCCGCCTTGTAGAGACAGATGGCGGTGATATCAGCTATCGGTAGATTCCGCAAGATGGCAGGCCGCATAGTGCTTAAGTTCTCCGGCAGGGGATCCGGGGGGCTCAGAGGCGGTGTTTTAGTTATCACTCGCCAGAACCATTATAGCTATCTCCTAATTAGGTAGACTACCGCAGTTCCGATTGTATACGCGAAGTATAATAAAACCAGATACGAAGAAGAATCTATTTTATTCCAAAGTAATCTCCATCTGAAGGATTGGGAGAATCTGTTAGTGTATCCATAAAATAACAGAACACTACATTTATGATGTAGGTACTTCTACAATGCTCTATCTTACTAATAACTACAGTCGGCTACTACCAACGGTCGGCAATTCATTTTGGTACTCGAGTCCGTCGACGACACTCGCGCGCGAGCGAGCCTGCTTAGTATGTGCGCTTGTGACTGCCCGTCTGATCACCCGTCGTCATTGTGCTTCGTGTCGTGCCTAGCAGCAGTATAGCGCAGAGGTTCCCAAATTTATCAACGCCCTGATGATGGTATGATGGACACTGTAACGCTGTCCGAAATGTTGGCTAAAGCCGGAGGTAGCGCAAAAATGAACATGGATTGTCAGGTTTTCTATAAATTCGAATGGAGGTAGAGAGGGACTATCAGACTCTGACGTATATTATGTTTGGGGAAGAAAGAGGCACTGTTAGTCCAGTCACAAGCTAAAAAAGGGGTCAACTTCGGAATGAAAGCCAGTGACTGATCTTGCGTTATGTAAGGCTGAGCGCTCAGCACTCTTCGCGCTCTATTTTAAAAACGGTTAATGGTATAAAAAAACATTTAAGACAAAATTTGTAGAGAATTCTACATTCTACAACTTTTATGATGAATGCAAACAAGTTTCGAGACAAATTAGCGAGATATTTCCAAAAAACTGATTATCGCAACCTTTGACCTTGAATATCTATAGACGCGAACTCGAGACCTTATTAGACTTTTGAGACAACAATAAAAATGATAAAATGTGGGTATACACAAATTTTCAGCTTATTCCGTTTCATTCCGAGGTGAAACCCTTTATTTACTGGACTATGTACGATTTTTTAACTTTCATGATGAAGATTGATTAATTAATTTTCATGATGAAGATTGATTAATTAATTTTCATGATGAAGATTGATTAATTAATTTTCATGATGAAGATTGATTAATTAATTTTCATGATGAAGATTGATTAATTAATTTTCATGATGAAGATTTATTAATAGTTATAGGAATATTTTGTTTTTTTATTTTAAGAATCTTAGGGGGACATATACTCACAGTCCCAGGCTTTGTATCCAGAGAGCGGAATTTGAACTGCAGTCGATGGCAGGGGTAAACAACTGGTGGGCTTGCAGCACACAATTGCTTTTTCTCCGGACAATGAACATAACTGAAACAAAAAATTGATTCAACATCACTTATTGGTGGCCCAGTGGAAGCTACACGAAGATGGACTGCATGTATGGAAGAAGTTAGTGCAGCGTAGCCCTGGGGATTGGAATGGAGAAGAATGTCTAGGAACCGGACTCGGTGGAGGACACATGAGGCCCTGAGGAATAGAATTTTTTTAAGGGTTTACATCATCTTTGGAGATGCTGTGTGGAGTAGGGAAAGTAAGGAGTAGAAGTTCTGGGAAGAAAAAAGGTATGAGGGTTGGGGGTTCAATATGTCCAGGAGTGTCAGATGTATGAATCCATCCCTCCCACTGCAGTTCAAGGCTGGATGGATCGAGAAAGTCCGGCAGGAGAAGTCATAAGGTCTCCTCCAACCATCTCCCGATCCGGCCCGCTACGCAGTAGGTGGGCAAACTCATGTGCCGCCAAGACCGAGATAAACTTCACCCTACGAATCGGTCACTTGGGGTTATCCAACAAATGGTCCCCGGGGTGGCAGTACGCATACCCCCCTTCCACACACTGAGCCTAAATAAAACATGTGTAAAATTGCGGTAAAGAATATTCAACGGTTTTACTCTGTTTTGCAAGAGGGTTGAGCAGAAAATTTCAGTATTTCTTCATAAATAATAAAAAAATTCTTGGATTTTTTTTTTTTTTTACATCAATACCACACAGGAGGCCCTGAGGAAAATAATTTCCCTAAGGGCCTATGTCATCTTTGGGGATGCTGTGTGGAGGGTTTTTTTAGGGAAAGGAAGGAGAGGAGAGTTCTGGGAAGGAAAAAGGTGTAAGGGGTGGGTAGGAATCTGGGGTTTAGTGTGTCCTGGTCATCAGACCTAGACAAACCTCATCCCATGAACCTGAGCACCCCTGCTAAATCACCAAACGTAGCAAACCACTTGGGGTGACCTATGGCAGAGGTGTTGGTTATCCAATAAAGGTTCCCGGGGCGGCGGTACCCATTCCCATAGAAGCATTAGCTTGTGTCTGGAAGAGTAGTGTACATTTTTTAATGCTATATTATGTTATGAGTTCTTAAATTACAATGTGAATGTAAAAAACAATAAGTTGTAAGTTCGGTGATATGTAATTAAAATTATGTATCTACTAATAAACAATTTTGCTATTAGGATAATGTATCTTGAGTTATTGTAATTAGTTATTAAAAACAAAACAAAATTTACCTTATTTGAAGAATGGGGTATCACTTGGAAAGTGAGTTATAAGTTGTTCTTGAGATTAGATTAGTCGGAAACTTTTTTTTTGAGATTTTCTTTAAAATATTTTTTAACAGAGTTTATTAATTGGATTTTATCATTAATTTTTCTAATTTCATCCGGTAATCGGTTGAAAATAAGTCTTCCTTGATAAGTATAATAATTTTGTGCGAAGGAAGTGTTTAATTTTGGGCATGAAAAAATATATTTATGTCAGTACGATTTTCAGTTATAAATTGATACTTCTCTTTTTCTTTTATAATTTGAATCAATGCATTTCTATTGTACAGATCTTTGAAAGAAGGTACTTGGAATTCCTTAAATAATTTATCCGTTGGGTAGTCAGAGGGTTTTTTTAATATTATTTTAATAATTAGCCTCTGCACAACTTCAATTGGGGAAAGATTAGTTTTGTATGCGGATCCCCAGCTAATGATAGCATATTGTAAAGTTGATTGAACCAAAGCGTAATATATTAGATATAAATTTTTTACAGATAAAAAATTTCTGATTCTTAAAAATATATAAATCAATTTTCTAATTTTTTTTTACAACTTGACAAATTTGTTCCTTCCATTTTAAATTTTTATCGATAATAACTCCTTAATATTTGATTGTGTTTGTTGTTTTTAATATTGTGCAGTTTTGGATACAATAATTTTTACTATGTGTTGTAGAATTATCATGGATGATGATATCAATGTTTTTAGGGGTATCATTTTTGTGTATTGCAAATGGAATTACAAATGTTTTATCACCATTTAGTGATAGTAAATTTACGTCGAAGAAATTCTTTAAAATATTTATGTCTTCGGTGGCTTTAAATGTTACTTTTTCCCAAGTTTTATCGCTAATTATTAGTACCGTATCATCGGCATATGAAATAATTTGGCCATGTAGTGGTTGAAAAAAAATGTCATTAACATATATGGTAAAGAGGATTGGTCCGATTACTGTACCTTGCGGGATTCCAAAGTCTGATATTTCTTTATCGCTATTAATCTGATTTATTTTTACGACTTGCGGTTGATTTTTGAGGTAGTTCGAAATCCATTTAATCGCATTGTCTTTTATACCTATATTGTTCAGTTTTTTTAGGAGAATCTCATGGGATATACTATCAAAGGCTTTTCTGAGATCGATAAATATACCGGCACATTTTTCACCTTTATCCAATGATTCGTTGATGTATGAGGTTACATTAGCAATAGCATCTTGTGTGCTAAGTGACTTTATAAAACCAAATTGGTTTTTATGCAGAATTTTATTACTTTCTAGGAAACTGACTAATTGGTTTTTAACAATTTTTTCAAAAATCTTTCCAATGTTTGAAATTAGACAAATTGGGCGATAGTTAGTTACTTGTTGTGGATCTCCAGATTTATAAATAGGTGAAATAATTAAAAAAATCCCCAACTTTTGTAAAAAAAAATCTTCATTGAATAAAGAAACTTAAAAAAAAAAAAAAAAAAAAATTGTATTTTTATAGTTTGTCGGAAATATTCCCTCTGTTAAACTTAAGTTTATCAAGTGAGTAATTGGTTTTATCAAATAAATTTTCATGGATTTTAGAAAATGTACTGTAATAAGGTCAAATCCGGGAGACGAACCTCCTTTCATGCCTTCTATTATTTTTAAAATTTCACTTTCTGAGGTTGTTTCAAAATTTGATAAATTATTTTGATTTTGTACATTTTCAATCGTTTGTGTTTTCGGGTTAAAAGATTTATTGATATTTTTCGCAAGATTTTTTCCTACATTAGCAAAAAAAGAATTAAAAATGTTTGCACATTGTTTAGGTTGAATATTAGCATCTATAATTTTATTTTCATGTTCAATGTATTTTATTTTTTGTTTTTTTTTAGTGTTATCCATGGCTAAGTTGACTGTTTTCCATATTTGTTTACTGTTATTGTCTGTTGAAAGTATTTTATTTTTGAAATAGTCTTCTTTATTTTTTTTGATACAGTTTGTTAATTTATTTTTAAATGTTTGTAAATAGAGTATGCTTTTTCATCAACAGGATTTTTCAATGCTGTTTTATAAAGTTTTTCTTTGTTTCTAATTGATATTATAAGTCCTTGTGTAATCCAAGGCTTTAAAGTTCTTAGTTTAGGTTTAATGCGGACTGTAGTTTCAGTAGTTGATTTTTTTATGTGTTGAGTTAATATATTTTCAAAGTTTTTTGAGCAAGTCTCGGTATCATAACTATTTAACACGTTGTTCCATTGTTCATTTTTTAGTTTTTTGGATAAAATAGTCATATTTGTGTAGGATTTTGTCTTTGTTAGATTAAATTTTTTATGTTTAATTTTGTTATCATAGAGAAGAATGCATGCATGGTGATCAGTTATATTCGTTTTCCAAATAATTGATTTCATTTTGTCGATATCTTTAATATTTATATTAGTCCATATATGGTCTAAACAAGATGGAGTGTGATTTTTTATTTCTCTCGTATTTTTATTAATGCACGATATGAAGTTTAATTCAGTCATACAATTGATATATTCATTTTTGAAATTATTTTCTACGTTTTCATTAATGTTTATATTGAAGTCTCCTGCAATAAAGCAAAGTTTATTACTGAATTTTAACAGTATGTGCTTAAATTCATTTATAAATGTCGAGATATTCGAGCCGTGTGTTCTGTAAACAGCTATTAAGTGGTAGTTTGTTTTGTCGAGTTTTAATTGTATTTCAATACAATTTACTAGATGTATTGGATGTTCAGTTATTTTGACAATACTAAATTTATCGTGAATCAATATGACGAGACCACTATTTTTATTGATGTTAATTTTGGTTGTAAGATAATTATATTCTGGTAAATGATAAGTAGGTGATTCGTCATTAGTAAAAGTTTCTGATAATATTATGATGTCAGGTTTTTTATTTAGATTATTTAATTTTAGAATTAATTCATCCCAATTTCGTTCCATACTTCGTATGTTTATATGAAAAATGAAAATATTATTTAGATTCTTTGAGATTATGTCATTACATGAATCGGTGTTTACACACTCATATTCTTGTATTTTAAAATTATTTTCTAATTCATTAGCTATGAAGTCATCCATTTAGTAACAAAATATTAATGTGATATTGATTTCTTTTAAATATATATAGTATTTTCAAAGTAGAGTGTGACATAGAGTTATTAATACGAATACAAATTTTATAATGTGTAGGTTGTTAAAGAATATTTCGTTTTTTTTTAATGTATAGATCATAAAATTACTCTTTTTTATATCTTTTGGATATTCAGATGTAAATATATAAGACATTGAGAATAAACATAGGATACTTTTATAAACAACTCTTAAATTAATATTAATATTCATTCTTCTGTTGTGTAAATGCAAGTAATTTTTTGTAAGATTTACAATTAGTTTGAACAATAAAATAAAATATGTTGTAACTATAGGATTTAAAATAAATGTATAAATAAAGCATTGAAACTTAACATTTATAATATTTATCTTAGGTTTACAGTTAGTGAAATAAATATTCATAGAACGACCTGTAACAGTTGTATTTGACATGGTCAAATATTTTCGTAATAATAGTAAGATATTCGTAGTAAGTAATTTAATGTATGTAGCAATAATATTTATTTTAGTTTGCATTTTAAAATCATTTATGCAGTGTAAATATATAATGCAGGTAATTAGTAGGTACGTATATAGTACGTGAATAGTTACTTATGTATCATACTTCTACTTACTTTACGAATAATCGATTTTGTCTTGAGCGATTCTAAGCATTTTAGCACGGTATAGACATTTAATGCTGGATGCATTGTGATTAGTGTCATAACTTAGTTTGTAGTTTTTGTTTTGAAAAGAACAATTATTACACATAGGATCGGAGTTCTTGTTGGTACATTGTTGAAAGTTGTGGTTTCCAGAACAGTGGCTACATGTAGCAGCATTTGTTTTATCCAGACATCGGAGCGAAGTGTGGCCGAATCGAAAGCAATGAAAACATTGCGTGAGTACATTGGCGTCCTCCACCTTAACCCGCTGGTAGCTGATGTTAACTTTTTGTTTATACAGTAGTAATTGTCTCATGCTGCCACTAGTTTCCAGGACACAATTTTTTGAATATTTAGTTTTAAATGTTTTTAACATTTTAAGGGAGTCTAAGTCAGGATTCATTTTTAACATTTCCTCCAGGTCCGGGTTCTGTGCAATTAGGTTTGGTACAATATCATCATCTTGAATATCTTCATGTAGTCCTTTTAAAATGATCCTAGGTTTTCTCTTCTTTACTTCTTCAGCTTGGATGTTACGAAGATTTTCGTTAATCTCTTTTGACAATACTAAAACATCGTTTTTTTTTTTGCAGCAGAAATTTTTTTTGTGATTATTTTTTCAATGTCTTCTGATGATTTGTTTTTATCATCAGAAGAAATAATAATTGAAAATTTATTTGTATCTTGAGGTAAATTATTTGTTGTTTTGGCTTCGTTACTTACAGGATAACTTCGGTTTCGGTTTTCTAGTCCTTTGGCATATTCTTCAGTTTTCGTTAGCAGTAGGTCTTTTAATTTGATTATTTCCTGTTGGTCCGATATTTTTTCTTTGTTGATTGTATTTTCAAGTTGTAAGAATTGTTTTTCAATCAAATTTTTAATTTTTATTTCTTTGATGTTCTTATATACATCACTCTTTAACGTCTCCAAAATTTTGGTTAACGACATATTGGAGACCCCACTTATTGCGAGCGCAAAGGGTTAGGGCAAGCAGCACCCAGCCCGGGATTAATAATATACTGTCACGATGCAGCGGTGCAGGCGTACGTCCCGGTTAAGGTTGAAACGTTGACTGAATATTTCCATAAAGACAAAATTTTGTGATTAGACCTTGAGTATGAAAAAAATTATTCTTCTCAGCGCAGCGCTTTTATGTTGAGATCTATTTTTGATGAATTTTAAAGGTTTTATTACATAAAATACCAAAAGTTTTCTCGGCTAAATTTTGCTTAATTTTCCGAAAGACAAAAATCAACAGTTGCCCCAAATTGCAAGTTGGTATTATTTTTTATATGTTTTTAATATTTCGGAATGCTAATAATCGTCTGCATTTATTGGTTTGGCCTTGGAGATACAAAATGTTCACCTGCCGCGCTTGGTTTTTTACTTATTGTGACTGTTTTATTGAAAAATTGCCTTTTTTTTAAATACAACTTGATTTTCGACGCCACCGACTGCAATTTGAACAATGTTAACCTACAGATAGCCTATTCCATGCGGCCCGCGAACATATTGAAAATGGATAAATTGGCCCACCTGCTAAATGGGTTCTCTAGACACTAGACCAAGTAGTGGGGGCAGAGTAAGTGTGGACTATCTGTTTTATGAACAGTTAGTAGCTGAGTGTACAGATGCGACGGTTTCCTATCCAGGAGTAATGAGTTCAATTGTTCTCCTAGCTTAAAGGCTCTCTAGCATTTCTAAAACAACATTTTCCACTGTCACAGATAATATTGTCAGGTACCCGAAAATATTGGCAAAATATATTTAAAAGTGGATTAACCTTGAACTTCTGACTTGATTTTTTTATGTATTCTCTGACGTGGGACCTAGTCGGCCTGTTACTTTAAATGTTTATACACATATTGGAGATCCATGAAAATTTTGAGGTCCAAATTATTATTTATTGGACAATTTAAATATATTTAAGTAAAATAAAATACTTTTTTTATTGTTAAGTTAGATACTTATATTTGACAATTTGAATATCATGTAATAATTTTTGGCAAAAATCACTTGAGTTCAGAAATCAGTTGGTATTATCTATCACACTAAATAAAAAAAAACACGAACTCACATTTATAATAATATTTCGATAGTGTCTCGAATAAACTGTACGTATAAACTTTAGTAAAGTTGTTTTTGTTTATTTTTACATAGTAAAAATCAACTTTAAAAGTCACGTAAGTACTGACGATGGGTCAGAGAGGCCCGCAAAAAAAAAAAAAAATGAATTTACTTACAGAAATTTAACTTTAAAAATTTAAAAAGCGACGTATGCGACACGAGCGGGGAAGGGGAGTATTTCGATATTATTTTTATTGCTCTTGTCCCACGTCAGCAGTTAAAGGTTAAGAAAGTGGCCATAGCAAACTTTTCTGTAGGCGTGGCCCCTTTTCAGCAATAGTTCTTTTTTTAAATAGATAATCCCGAATTGCTATACGCCATTAGTTTAAATGTTCCAATGAGGCGTACCAGATGCACTTCGCTTCTTCATATAGAAGCCAACAATACTAATGTACCAAATAACTCGCCCAATCACAACATATACTCATAACGACAAATTTTTCACCTAGACATTTTTCATGATTCCTTACAAACATAAAAAAGTAATTTATTAAATTACTTAGCCTGGTGTAAATTATAATATAATAAATTATACACTTCATTTTTCATTATACTTTTATTAAAAATCAATTATAAATCGTAGGGTATATAATTATAAAATGTGGTGTACCACAAGGCTCGATTCTCGGGCAACTATTATTTTTGATTTATATAAATGATATTGCAAAATGGGGAGTAAAAGGTACAATTATTGATTTCAAAAATTTTCTTTATCTCTTCACACACTATTTTTCAAATTTGATTTATTGACGCCTTGTGACCCTTACTTTGAAAACCCCTAGGATTTAGGAAGAAAGCTTATTTTAACCTGTGGAAGAATTCTGTACTCAGAAGTTTGTATGGCGCTTTTACGGTCGGGGTAAGAAACACACACTCCCGGGTCTCCAGTCAGGCTCAATGTGCACGCATCTCCTGTAAAACTCATTATAATTATTTATTTTTACCTGCGGAAGAATTCCGTACTCAGCAGTTTGTATGGCGCTTTTACAGTCGGGGTAAGAAACACACACTCCCGGGTCTCCAGTCAGGCTCAATGTGCACGCATCTCCTGTAAAACTCATTATAATTATTTATTTTTACCTGCGGAAGAATTCCGTACTCAGCAGTTTGTATGGCGCTTTTACAGTCGGGGTAAGAAACACACACTCCCGGGTCTCCAGTCAGGCTCAATGTGCACGCATCTCCTGGAAAACTCATTATAATTATTTATTTTTACCTGCGGAAGAATTCCGTACTCAGCAGTTTGTATGGCGCTTTTACAGTCGGGGTAAGAAACACACACTCCCGGGTCTCCAGTCAGGCTCAATGTGCACGCATCTCCTGGAAAACTCATTATAATTATTTATTTTTACCTGCGGAAGAATTCCGTACTCAGCAGTTTGTATGGCGCTTTTACAGTCGGGGTAAGAAACACACACTCCCGGGTCTCCAGTCAGGCTCAATGTGCACGCATCTCCTGGAAAACTCATTATAATTATTTATTTTTACCTGCGGAAGAATTCCGTACTCAGCAGTTTGTATGGCGCTTTTACAGTCGGGGTAAGAAACACACACTCCCGGGTCTCCAGTCAGGCTCAATGTGCACGCATCTCCTGGAAAACTCATTATGGTTATTTATTGTTTTATTAACATGAAAAGTTATAGGATTGAAATTTAATCCCTCAGGCCTCGAGCATATTTTTTTAGAAGGCCAAAATATTTCCGCTTCACATTACGGTACGTTTTAATTATTTTGTAGTTAACTTTTAGATTGGATTTATTGGAAAATCTTAAGATTAACCGTAGTACGAGATTTTACAGTAGCATATACGTACATCTATATAATATAATAAAAAAACTGTTTTTTTATATTACATCAACATTGTTTAAATAATATCTGCAATCAAGAGCGACCAACAGTAGTTATCAATAAATTAATACACCAAAATGTTAGTTGTTTTATTTATTTTATATCTATATATAAATCTCGTGTCATGGTGTTTGTGGTCGCACTCCTCCGAAACGGCTTGACTGATTTTCATGAATTTTATTAAGTATTTTTGGTAGGTATGAGATAGATCATAAAGTATATTTCATACCGCTAGATGATTAGAATGTCCCTATCCAGAATAATTTTTCAATTTTTTGAGATTTTTTTTTTGCATCTAAAAATACCTATAACCCCAAATTTTAACCCTCCCACCCCCACCCTCCCATTTTTAATGGCGACCCTCCCATTTTTTAATCGCGATTTTTGTATTTTTGTATGAATCAATTTAACCGTTTTTCGTATTTCAAATAACGAAATTATTTATGTTGTTGAATGACAGATGGCGCTACGTCTGCCTCATCTATGGCTAGCTTCGCTTCTTTGGACAGTTTTTTGTTGGTGCCAACGGCGTTCAGTCCTCCATTAATATGGTCTCTGCCCACTACACCGTTCCATACTATGACCGTAACCGTAGCGGCGCATGCAAAAAAATATTCTTTGTATCGATCATTATGAAACGCTGCCCACTAGCCCGTCCCGTCACCGACCAACGCCGTCGCATACCATGACCGGACTGACGGCGAATTCTCGATGACGATATTTTGCAGGTGCCGGCCCGCTCTATTCATGGCACGCGACGGTGTTAGAACGGGGATCATACGCGTATGATCCCCGTTCTAACCCCGTTCTAACCGCGTTGTCACTCCGTCAGTTCGTGATTTGTGTTCAGTTCTATGAGACGTGCGTCAGCAGGTAGACCTATTGAACGGGTATGGTACGGACACTAACCCCGGTGTATACGGGTAACATACGGTCACTAAACCCGTTACGTACGGGTATCATACGGTGTTAGCACGTTCTAGTGGGCATAGTAGGGCGTAGCGTGTTTATTTCGTGGCTAATACGTTCATAGTACGGTCATAGTATGGAACGGTAGAGTGGGCAGACTCCTATAGAGTTACCTGCATTCACCCTTCTTTTAATGTCTCTATCAGCCTTCCCATCTCTCGTAAACATACTTCCCAAATAAACAAACTTACGCTTCAAGTATTCACAATTCACAACTATGTTGCACATTGTTTTCGTACTCTCTCTTCAAATACCATGACTTTAGACTTACTTACATTCATCATTAACTCATTCTTCATACATACTTCGTTCATCCTAGACACGAGAGACTGTAGTTGTAGATCTTCCATACCGTTAGATATCAGCACCGCATCATCAGCATACAATAGGCAACATACTTTCAGATTATTCAATTTTGCGCCCAATCCCATCTCTTTCAATTCTTGCATACAATTATCTATGTATAGATTGAATAACCACGGTGACAAAACTTAATAACAATAAACAAAATGATTAAATTTGTGCGATTTTATTATAATTTGTACCATACCTTCCTTGTCATGTCCCAAAACACTGGAAAAAGCCACTATAAAAAACACCAAACTATAAAACGCGTCCATTTCCTTTGGTAAACTAAAAACTTAAAACAACTAAAAACTTAAAACAATTAAACTTACTAAAACTAAACACAATTACAGTACGATAAGCACAACATCAACTACACGAATTAGTTATTGACAGAACACTGTCGTAATTATTTACATATTACGTTGTTCGTATCACTTATCACTTGACCTTTCTGTAGATAGAATTCTTCTGTGTTGACACGTTTGTCTCTCAAGCACAGCAGACTGAGAGATGGTATATTATTTATTGTTCATCTTACAGAGGACTGACTTCACATACAGGTATTACTGGTTTTTAATCATAAAGTAAAACCAGGCAGAGGTCGTATCCCCCTCATCATGGAGAGGTATCACAGTACGTGATTAGTTGCTTCTTATAATATTGATGGGTGGCAATGATCATTATTCTGTAATTGACGGTACATTTACACTATCGATCATTCAGATGTATTATATTTTTTACTTAAATGAAGACAGTATAAGCAAAACTCAATCGAATATCTGGAAACAGAAAAATCATAAAAAATAGTGGCACTTCTGGGAATCGAACCCAGGACCTTCGACTTTCGCGAGTCGCGGCCCGGAAAGCCGAAGGTCATGGGTTCGAGTCCCAGAGGTGCCAATATCTTTTTCTGATTTTTCGTATGTGTGGTAAAACCATGTACGGTCGTGTGAGAAACGTGGAGATCCGCAAAGAATGAAGTTTAATGAGTAAAATTAAATATGAACGAATGGTAGAATACTTCCTCTCCTTCCTTTCCTAAAAAGACTCTCCACACAACTTCGCCAAAGTTGATATAGGCCCTGTGGGGAATTAATTTTCTCAGGGCCTCCTGTGTAAGACCACGAGTTTTAATTAATTTATTTACTGACCGGTTTCGCTTTGCTCAAGCATCATCAGGGTACAAATTAATACAATATTAATTTGTGTTAATTTTTGTACCCTGTAATATTACTAATTTAAATTAATGCTACAGGGAACAAATTAATACAAAATAATATTGTATTGTTTGCCCTGATGATAGACACTGTAACGCTGTCCGAAACGTTAGCTAAAGGAGGAGGTTGCGCAACACAGCATAACACCCCAAAAATGCTTTTGACCGTGAAAATCTAAAATTATATCTTCACATTTTTTATTATTTTTACAACTGGCAAGCTAATAAACATGATTTACATTGGTTTTAAAGGAAAGGCCCCAAGCTGTAGTTCCATACCTTATTGAGCTTATGATAAATAAATTATTTCGAAGTGTGCATACTGGAGCATGGCATTTTAATTTTTATGATCTAACTAGCTGACCCGGCCACGCGTTGCTGTGGCTAATAAAACACTTTATAAAATCCAACCTTTGTAACCACCGCCGTCTTTGAGTTTATCGCGAAGAGATAGATAGATGCCGCGGAGGACTTTAATTTATAATACGTAGAGATGGTGTGAAAGATTAAAATAATGTGAATGAAATGCTTAGGGTAACTAACGTATTGAAGTTAATAAGGATTAATACTGTTCCAATTATCCCATTGTACGTGACCATTTTTTTTAGAAGAATTGGTATAGTAAGCTATCCGTAAAAGATTGATGTATGCCATTACGGACTTTTTTGTAGATCTATAAAAGAGGAATATCTCACCATGCATTTTTTTGCTATATCTCAAATGGATTAGGCAGTGTTTTTGATGAAATCTCACAGGCGGCTTGACTTTTTCCGACACTTCTAACAATTATCGTTTTGTTTCAACCAATTTACACAAATCCTTGACAAATTACATACCTAACCTTCCTCGCGAAACACTCTTATCTATTGGTGCCCATTTGATTGACTTCGACAGCATATTAAAACAGTAAATAAAGTTCTCACGCACTGACAAACTGATGATAGAAGATTTTAAATGGTAACGTTTGACAGACGACTGAAATATGAAAATCGAAATTCTTTTTTTTTGCATTCCAATTCTAGATTACGTTGTGCTTCTGAAAGTAGGTAGAAGAGTGGAACTGTTTATATAAGAAAATGAAATTGTTGTTTTTACTATCTTCCTCGCAATTTTTTTCATATTATCTCGTTTAAACCTTCCCTGGACTACGACAAACATTTCAAAACCAAAATCACATAAATCGGCCCAGCCGTTCTCGAGTTTTAGCGAGATAAACGAACAGTATAAGATAAGAAGATAGAATGCGTATAGTAAGCTATCCATAAAAGATAGATATATGCCTTCGCGGACTTTTTTGTAGATCTATAAAAGAGGAATAGCCGGAGGCGTCTACTAATATCTACAGGAATTCCGAAAACTGAAAAAATCGAACTAATATCTATGAGAACCAAAGTGTTGACGAATATCTACAGCTCAAACTGCTGACTAATATCTATGAGAACCAAAGTGTTGAAGAATATCTACAGCACTGGCAGAGGTTGGATTTGCAATTATGTATAGCATATTGGAATAACGTAATATTACGTATGCAGTTTAAAAACTTAATTTATATAAGTATGTATGTAAAAATCACTAATATCGGACTATTGGACACATTTAGCTGATTAGTCCAACCTACGCTCTGTAGATATTAGTTCAACCTACGCTCTGTAGATATTAGTCATCACTGGGACCGTCATAGATATTCGTCCGACCTTAGCTCTGTTGACATTAGTCAACACTCTGAAGTTCGTAGATATTTGTTCAACATATGAGCTGTAGATATTCGTCCGACATACAGGCTGTAGATATTAGTATCTGGAGTCGAATAGCCCACCATGCATTGTTTTGTTATACCCCAAAAGGATTAGGCAGCGTTTTCGATGAAAGCTACCAGGCGGCTGGACTTTTTCCGACACTTCTAATAATTATCGTTATGTTTCGACCAATTTACACAAATCCTTGACAAATTACATACCTAAACCTTCCTCACGAAACACTCTATCTATTGGTGAAAACCGCATGAAAATCCGTTCAGTAGTTTTCGAGTTTATCGCGAACAGACAGACGGCGCAGGGGACTTTACTTTATAATATGTAGAGATAGAGATAACAATAGATCTCAGTCGTTCACAGACTTGATTTATTTGTAGAACCCATTTGAAAAAACAGTCATTAATATAACACTAAATAATTCTACAATTCGAAAGAAACGTACGTTCGCGAAATGTCTGTTGGAATATGATTAAAGACATTCGACTTTCAAGTATCTTCTGTCTATTTCGTTTCCACACAAAATGTGTGAGAAGAAAGATTTTTGTGTTAGGACGATCGACGACGCGCACGCGATACGCGCACGCCCTGGGGCCAGTATAATTATAGTAAAGCCGGATAACCAGTTGTGGCAGAAATGAGGATTCGTAACGTAAAATTCACCTTGCACTAAGAAGGTGTATATACTTATATATTTCCCCAATTACTGAATTGTTTAAATTTTACTGGAGGCCGTTAAGTTGGTTATATCCAAGTAATGATATTTAAATTCGTCTTAAACATATCTAAAAGTGGCGAGCGAATTATAATTTTTTTAGAAAAATAAAATAATTTAACTTTGTATAAACCACTTATTTGATGCGCAAATCCGACCGGTTTCGGAACAAACGTTCCTTCGTCAGGGAAAGCTTATACCGGTCGGATTTGCGCATCAAATAAGTGGTTTATACAAAGTTAAATTATTTTATTTTTCTATAATGGATAACCACAAAGTAATAGCTACATTCAAAAATATAATTTTTTTGTTCATTTATCAAACCAGCTTTTTGATTATTAGAATTTTCGTTAAAAACTTTTGCCAACACGGTGACCAGAAAACCGAGAATGAAATCAACTCAATACCTCCTTTGAAAGTCAAGTGATGAAAAAAATATATTAAAAAATTGGTTACGTTTGGTTAGGTTATGGGCTATTTTCAAAAATAAACAGTGTATTACTCACTGTGCAAATCTTACATCGAATACGGAATTTTTGCTTGGGGTTATGCATATTCCAGTGCCCTCGACCCCATCATTAAAGCACAAAAACCAATCATAAAAATAATTCTCAAACTACCGCTTACTACCAGCACTGATACGATCTTCAATACCTTCTACCGTTATGGACATAAAATAGCTCTACTCAAGATCCATCTTAATTAATTAACACAAAAACAACAAAACACTATACAAAGCTACACAAACAATACACAATACCGAGCCAAAAACAAAGAACTTCTCCAAACTCCTTTTTCGAAAACCATCTTTGGACAAAGACACTTTAAATACATAGCTTGCAAACTATACAATACACTACCAGTTACGATCAGACAAACTGATTCCTTGACAAAATTCAAGCAAGATATAAAGAAATGGATCGTAAGTATTGGACTCCACACTACTACAAACATCTGTAAAATATATCACACATAGACAGAAATAACTATTCACATGCGACCTAACCCATATAAAATAATGAAAATAATAGAAGCCTGCCAAAATTAACTCCATAAACAGATTAGACAGAATTCACTACTTTACTTACATCTCCTCCAACATATAAGATTAAGATTTACCCACTGTAGGGGCGTGTAAATAGCCCCTGACACGAGGTATTGACTACCCTATGTAAATTAACGAAAATTGAATTCTTCCCTATGTGACACAAAAACAGTTGACCCAGCAATTCCAAAAACCTAAGTGAAAACAAAACAATACTCACTCGGAGAATGCAGCTCTTGTATGATGTCCAGCACAAAACGACACTAGTTTTCATTCAAAAATGTCAAGGCGGTATTGCACAATCTTAACAGATGTTTCGCACAGCAAGGAAGTTTCAACAACGAATAAATTTGTATATTAATAATACGTGCCAAAAAATCTTATACAACAATAATTCAAGTACTGGATGAATTATTCTTATGACTGACCAGGAGAGACATCTCTTGGCCTTTTACTGACACTCCCGTCAGAAGTAATTGCCTGATTCACAAAGGTAAGGAAATGCATGAATATACTGCATTTCAAGTCACATAGGTTAAATTCAATACAATACAAAAACCATAGATGGCGCCCTCATGGTCCTATAGCATAAATTATTAATTTAAAGAAATTAATGCCCAAATATATTTATGGCGCGTATCCATATTCCCCGCCTTGGAAGTTCGCGGAACTTTCAAAAAAAAAAAAAAAACAAAGTTTAAATTAAACTTATTAAGGATAAAATCACTAAGTTGAAAAATGTTTAAAAATAAAAATCATGTTGCTAAGTCAACTAAGTGTTAAATAAAGAATGTCATGGTTAAGTCCGAAATAATGAAACTTTAACAAAATATTAACTTAAAATAATGATATAATTATTGCGTTGGGATGGGATATAATTTAACAGGACGTTTAAAAAAATCCATATCTTGTCTTTACCGTTGTAATGCGAATAATTCTATCAGTACCAGAATTAACCATTATCTGAATACAAGAATGACACACATGGCCACGCCGAGAAATAAAACGGCTGAAAGCATTTGAAGTTAGGTCAAAGACCAACTCAATATGAATGGCCTTGGTTACAAGGCACACAAAAAATATATATATGCCTTTTGTGAAAGTTGTCCTCTCAGACGAGCAAGCGTGATACAGAGGGGACCTGCGTAATCTACACTGGTGTGAACGAAAGCCCTTGCTTCTACAACACGACATGAAGGTAAAGCTGCCATTTTCAGTGTAGGATGCGATGGATTTAAGCGGAAGCAGCAATTGCATTTCCGCACTTTTGCCCTAATAACAGTCCTGGCATCTAATATCCAATAGCGCTGCCGTAAGATGGACATAAGAAGTCCTGGGCCTGTATGACAGTTCACGACATGAAAGTGAGCGATGATCAGATCGACAACACAGTCATGTTTGGGAAGTAAAACCGGATGTTTAACCTCAAAAGGTAAATCCGATTTAAAAAGCCGCCCCCCAATACGTAACAAATTATCCTCATCGAGAAAAACTAATAAATTCCGAAGCTTTTTTGAATTGTATATGGACAATTTGCCTTTCTGGAGTTCAGCAATATCTTCTATAAAATGAAAACTCTGCACAGAACGAATCATAACTTTTTTACAGGAAGGTGATACCTTTTTTACGAATCGAAGGACATAAACTACTATCCTTAAAGGTTTATCCCAAGTGGATATACGCTGAGCCAGTTCACTCAGGACCGATTTTTCACCCTGAAATGTTGCAATGAGCACATTAGCTTTGTGTTCAGGCATTTCACCAGTATTGGTAAGGTGAAACGGTTTTAATGGCCATTCCAAAGGTGGGCTGCGAATCCATGATGGGCCGTTCCACCATAAATCATGTGAAACGAGTTGGGAAGGAAGCAAGCCACGAGAAAGGCAGTCGCTCGGGTTTTCTCTAACGGCGACATGATAAAACTTCTCAGGAGGCAAATTCTCCTGACATTGAGCCACGTGATTACTAACAAACACCGACCATCGATGTGGCGACGAATGTATCCATGAAAGCGCAATGCTAGAATCTGAAAACGCGTATGTCCCTGCAATAGTAAAACGCGAACGATAATTATCTTGAACCATCCGTATTAGTTTGGACATCAAGACCGCGGCACACAGCTCCAAACGAGCGAGTGTTGTCACTTTGGTGGGAGAGACCTTTGATTTTGCACAAAACAATCTCACGGTAATATTCCGAGATGGATCAGTTGTGTGTAAATATATCACACAGCCATAACCATTCAGGCTCGCATCGCAGAACGCGACAATGAGTACTGTACTGTCCTTTAGGACACCAACATGACGCGGGATTTTAATCGTAGAAATCAAAGGAAATTCCTGTATGAGTGACGAGAACCTTTGAATAACGCTCTCAGGGGGGGTATCATCCCAACCAATGTTGCACAGCCATAGCTCTTTAATGAGCAATTTAGCGTACAAAATGATGGGGGCGACCAAGCCGAGGACATCGAATAAGCGGGCGACTATAGAGAGTATGTTCCGCTTTGTACACTTCTCCTGAACATACGATGTCGTAAAGAAGAAGCTGTCATCAGCTGGTTCCCACGAAAGGCCCAACACCTTAGAGGTATTGTTAGAACCAACAGTGAAGTCCACCGCACTGCGGTGAAAATCTGGAAGGTTTTCAAGTACAACTTGAGAACTAGTAGTCCATTTGACCAAATCAAAGGCACCGGACTTGAATAACGAGATTAATTCTCGAGAAAGACGTACGGCGCTGGACTCATCTGCAATAGAATAGACCAGGTTGTCCACATACAACTTGAACTCTGCCACATTGGCAGTATACGGGAAATGTGGTCTCATATCTTTGGCTAACTGACGAAAGTCAAATAAAAGCATAAACCAATCAGTTTGCAAATTGAGACCAGTATGCAAGATGTCATTTAGTGACAGCCCTGTATGTGTCTTAGCGCTAGCGTCCAGCACAATCCTAGGCATAGGATTATCAGGACGAATGGCGGCATGATGGATGTAATATCCATCATCTGCAATTTCAGACCTACTACAGAATACTAAGAACCTCATATCACCTTTGATTATACAGTTATTAGGCAGTTTATTTGTGCTACTATCAACGACAAGTGCATGTATATTACATTTATTATTTGAATACACGCGCGACTCAATGTCTAAATAGACGTCACTGAAGATTGGTCGTGAAGCTGAACCAATTTCTTTGACAAAAGAATTACTCAAAGGAATTATTGGTAAATTCAGTGACTTACAACAATCTATCGTAATCAAATTATTCTGCGAGCCATTATCAATTAAACATTGAACAATCATTTTCTTACTATTTTTAAGTTTCGCATATATTTGAGCAGTTGAAAGTAAACTAGTCAAATTAGGCGTTACTCTGGCGGCCAATAAGCATGAAGGGCTAACGTGCGAGGGTTCCTCTAGTTGCATATTGCAATTACCCGTTCCATTGTTACTGGATGGCACTAGAGGGGGGGAAGACTTCTCCTCATTGGTTCGTACTTCTGACGTATGTACTTGAGTGTTTGATTTTAAATTATTCCCACCACCAAAGTGCAGGAAGGTATTATGCGATTTTTTGCACACATCGCACACAAGCGTTGATTTGCAAGAATTTACAGTATGTGATGTGCTAAAACAATTTACACATAAATGTTTTGATTTTATAAAGTCAAAACGGGCTCGTGGAGATCTCACCGCCCTGAATCGAGAGCAAGCAGTAATTGCATGTTCAGTTTTTTTACAAAACATACAAGCTTCCAAGGGCATATTCTGAGTCGAGAATGTACGTGCCGAGGCTAGTATCAGGTTACGAGTTCGTTTGACCGGTAAAAACAAATCCACAAAGGCATTCAATGATTCAAATTCCGGTTGAAACCCTGGATTTAAAGTCAACTGACAATAATTAATATCGTCAATAATGTTTTCAAACTGAATGTACATTTCATCTATTAATTCGGTCTGATCCATGAAAGTTTCATTATTCCTAAAATCGAAATCAGAGACATTTTTTGTCAAGTTAAATAGATCATTAATACGTGAAAAAAGTTTTTCCTTTTTCGCTGTTAACGAAATAAGCATTCGATCATATTGATCATTTGAAATTTCTTCCGTAATCCTCAGCATTTTTAAAGAAGTACAACAATTTTATCACACGAAAAGTTTAAGTTTAACAATAAAATAGGTATTTCGATATTTACCAAAAAATTACGTAATCCGACAATCCTTTGTTTATGTAATTATTAAAAATATGCTACTAACAGTAATGTTGATTTTTCTGCTTCAAATTTACCAAAAAAAATACGTAAATTGACGCTTTCTAAATAATTCTATAAGAGGTAGGTATTTCAAGAATATTACCAAAAAAATTACGTAAATCTGAAACCTTTCTTATAAAATTTATGCTGTTACCACAAAATTTTACAATAATGTTACAATGTTAATAATTAATTAATAATAATGCTGTTGCGAATAATTATCCAAAATTACGATAATTCTGCGAACATCCAAATATGTCATCCAAAAGCAAAAAACAAGACCAGCTATAGTTCTCAAAAAATGAGAGGTACTTCAAATTTACCAAAAAAAATACGTAAATTCGAACATCCATGTAATATCAGCTATTATCTCGAATTGAATGAATAATCCAGGCTACGAAGGACCATTAAATTTGTAGGGGCGTGTAAATAGCCCCTGACACGAGGGATTGACTACCCTATGTAAATTAACGAAAATTGAATTCTTCCCTATGTGACACAAAAACAGTTGACCCAGCAATTCCAAAAACCTAAGTGAAAACAAAACAATACTCACTCGGAGAATGCAGCTCTTGTATGATGTCCAGCACAAAACGACACTAGTTTTCATTCAAAAATGTCAAGGCGGTATTGCACAATCTTAACAGATGTTTCGCACAGCAAGGAAGTTTCAACAACGAATAAATTTGTATATTAATAATACGTGCCAAAAAATCTTATACAACAATAATTCAAGTACTGGATGAATTATTCTTATGACTGACCAGGAGAGACATCTCTTGGCCTTTTACTGACACTCCCGTCAGAAGTAATTGCCTGATTCACAAAGGTAAGGAAATGCATGAATATACTGCATTTCAAGTCACATAGGTTAAATTCAATACAATACAAAAACCATAGATGGCGCCCTCATGGTCCTATAGCATAAATTATTAATTTAAAGAAATTAATGCCCAAATATATTTATGGCGCGTATCCATATTCCCCGCCTTGGAAGTTCGCGGAACTTTCAAAAAAAAAAAAAAAACAAAGTTTAAATTAAACTTATTAAGGATAAAATCACTAAGTTGAAAAATGTTTAAAAATAAAAATCATGTTGCTAAGTCAACTAAGTGTTAAATAAAGAATGTCATGGTTAAGTCCGAAATAATGAAACTTTAACAAAATATTAACTTAAAATAATGATATAATTATTGCGTTGGGATGGGATATAATTTAACAGGACGTTTAAAAAAAATCCATATCTTGTCTTTACCATTGTAATGCGAATAATTCTATCAGTACCAGAATTAACCATTATCTGAATACAAGAATGACACACATGGCCACGCCGAGAAATAAAACGGCTGAAAGCATTTGAAGTTAGGTCAAAGACCAACTCAATATGAATGGCCTTGGTTACAAGGCACACAAAAAATATATATATGCCTTTTGTGAAAGTTGTCCTCTCAGACGAGCAAGCGTGATACAGAGGGGACCTGCGTAATCTACACTGGTGTGAACGAAAGCCCTTGCTTCTACAACACGACATGAAGGTAAAGCTGCCATTTTCAGTGTAGGATGCGATGGATTTAAGCGGAAGCAGCAATTGCATTTCCGCACTTTTGCCCTAATAACAGTCCTGGCATCTAATATCCAATAGCGCTGCCGTAAGATGGACATAAGAAGTCCTGGGCCTGTATGACAGTTCACGACATGAAAGTGAGCGATGATCAGATCGACAACACAGTCATGTTTGGGAAGTAAAACCGGATGTTTAACCTCAAAAGGTAAATCCGATTTAAAAAGCCGCCCCCCAATACGTAACAAATTATCCTCATCGAGAAAAACTAATAAATTCCGAAGCTTTTTTGAATTGTATATGGACAATTTGCCTTTCTGGAGTTCAGCAATATCTTTTATAAAATGAAAACTCTGCACAGAACGAATCATAACTTTTTTACAGGAAGGTGATACCTTTTTTACGAATCGAAGGACATAAACTACTATCCTTAAAGGTTTATCCCAAGTGGATATACGCTGAGCCAGTTCACTCAGGACCGATTTTTCACCCTGAAATGTTGCAATGAGCACATTAGCTTTGTGTTCAGGCATTTCACCAGTATTGGTAAGGTGAAACGGTTTTAATGGCCATTCCAAAGGTGGGCTGCGAATCCATGATGGGCCGTTCCACCATAAATCATGTGAAACGAGTTGGGAAGGAAGCAAGCCACGAGAAAGGCAGTCGCTCGGGTTTTCTCTAACGGCGACATGATAAAACTTCTCAGGAGGCAAATTCTCCTGACATTGAGCCACGTGATTACTAACAAACACCGACCATCGATGTGGCGACGAATGTATCCATGAAAGCGCAATGCTAGAATCTGAAAACGCGTATGTCCCTGCAATAGTAAAACGCGAACGATAATTATCTTGAACCATCCGTATTAGTTTGGACATCAAGACCGCGGCACACAGCTCCAAACGAGCGAGTGTTGTCACTTTGGTGGGAGAGACCTTTGATTTTGCACAAAACAATCTCACGGTAATATTCCGAGATGGATCAGTTGTGTGTAAATATATCACACAGCCATAACCATTCAGGCTCGCATCGCAGAACGCGACAATGAGTACTGTACTGTCCTTTAGGACACCAACATGACGCGGGATTTTAATCGTAGAAATCAAAGGAAATTCCTGTATGAGTGACGAGAACCTTTGAATAACGCTCTCAGGGGGGGTATCATCCCAACCAATGTTGCACAGCCATAGCTCTTTAATGAGCAATTTAGCGTACAAAATGATGGGGGCGACCAAGCCGAGGACATCGAATAAGCGGGCGACTATACAGAGTATGTTCCGCTTTGTACACTTCTCCTGAACATACGATGTCGTAAAGAAGAAGCTGTCATCAGCTGGTTCCCACGAAAGGCCCAACACCTTAGAGGTATTGTTAGAACCAACAGTGAAGTCCACCGCACTGCGGTGAAAATCTGGAAGGTTTTCAAGTACAACTTGAGAACTAGTAGTCCATTTGACCAAATCAAAGGCACCGGACTTGAATAACGAGATTAATTCTCGAGAAAGACGTACGGCGCTGGACTCATCTGCAATAGAATAGACCAGGTTGTCCACATACAACTTGAACTCTGCCACATTGGCAGTATACGGGAAATGTGGTCTCATATCTTTGGCTAACTGACGAAAGTCAAATAAAAGCATAAACCAATCAGTTTGCAAATTGAGACCAGTATGCAAGATGTCATTTAGTGACAGCCCTGTATGTGTCTTAGCGCTAGCGTCCAGCACAATCCTAGGCATAGGATTATCAGGACGAATGGCGGCATGATGGATGTAATATCCATCATCTGCAATTTCAGACCTACTACAGAATACTAAGAACCTCATATCACCTTTGATTATACAGTTATTAGGCAGTTTATTTGTGCTACTATCAACGACAAGTGCATGTATATTACATTTATTATTTGAATACACGCGCGACTCAATGTCTAAATAGACGTCACTGAAGATTGGTCGTGAAGCTGAACCAATTTCTTTGACAAAAGAATTACTCAAAGGAATTATTGGTAAATTCAGTGACTTACAACAATCTATCGTAATCAAATTATTCTGCGAGCCATTATCAATTAAACATTGAACAATCATTTTCTTACTATTTTTAAGTTTCGCATATATTTGAGCAGTTGAAAGTAAACTAGTCAAATTAGGCGTTACTCTGGCGGCCAATAAGCATGAAGGGCTAACGTGCGAGGGTTCCTCTAGTTGCATATTGCAATTACCCGTTCCATTGTTACTGGATGGCACTAGAGGGGGGGAAGACTTCTCCTCATTGGTTCGTACTTCTGACGTATGTACTTGAGTGTTTGATTTTAAATTATTCCCACCACCAAAGTGCAGGAAGGTATTATGCGATTTTTTGCACACATCGCACACAAGCGTTGATTTGCAAGAATTTACAGTATGTGATGTGCTAAAACAATTTACACATAAATGTTTTGATTTTATAAAGTCAAAACGGGCTCGTGGAGATCTCACCGCCCTGAATCGAGAGCAAGCAGTAATTGCATGTTCAGTTTTTTTACAAAACATACAAGCTTCCAAGGGCATATTCTGAGTCGAGAATGTACGTGCCGAGGCTAGTATCAGGTTACGAGTTCGTTTGACCGGTAAAAACAAATCCACAAAGGCATTCAATGATTCAAATTCCGGTTGAAACCCTGGATTTAAAGTCAACTGACAATAATTAATATCGTCAATAATGTTTTCAAACTGAATGTACATTTCATCTATTAATTCGGTCTGATCCATGAAAGTTTCATTATTCCTAAAATCGAAATCAGAGACATTTTTTGTCAAGTTAAATAGATCATTAATACGTGAAAAAAGTTTTTCCTTTTTCGCTGTTAACGAAATAAGCATTCGATCATATTGATCATTTGAAATTTCTTCCGTAATCCTCAGCATTTTTAAAGAAGTACAACAATTTTATCACACGAAAAGTTTAAGTTTAACAATAAAATAGGTATTTCGATATTTACCAAAAAATTACGTAATCCGACAATCCTTTGTTTATGTAATTATTAAAAATATGCTACTAACAGTAATGTTGATTTTTCTGCTTCAAATTTACCAAAAAAAATACGTAAATTGACGCTTTCTAAATAATTCTATAAGAGGTAGGTATTTCAAGAATATTACCAAAAAAATTACGTAAATCTGAAACCTTTCTTATAAAATTTATGCTGTTACCACAAAATTTTACAATAATGTTACAATGTTAATAATTAATTAATAATAATGCTGTTGCGAATAATTATCCAAAATTACGATAATTCTGCGAACATCCAAATATGTCATCCAAAAGCAAAAAACAAGACCAGCTATAGTTCTCAAAAAATGAGAGGTACTTCAAATTTACCAAAAAAAATACGTAAATTCGAACATCCATGTAATATCAGCTATAATCTCGAATTGAATGAATAATCCAGGCTACGAAGGACCATTAAATTTGTAGGGGCGTGTAAATAGCCCCTGACACGAGGTATTGACTACCCTATGTAAATTAACGAAAATTGAATTCTTCCCTATGTGACACAAAAACAGTTGACCCAGCAATTCCAAAAACCTAAGTGAAAACAAAACAATACTCACTCGGAGAATGCAGCTCTTGTATGATGTCCAGCACAAAACGACACTAGTTTTCATTCAAAAATGTCAAGGCGGTATTGCACAATCTTAACAGATGTTTCGCACAGCAAGGAAGTTTCAACAACGAATAAATTTGTATATTAATAATACGTGCCAAAAAATCTTATACAACAATAATTCAAGTACTGGATGAATTATTCTTATGACTGACCAGGAGAGACATCTCTTGGCCTTTTACTGACACTCCCGTCAGAAGTAATTGCCTGATTCACAAAGGTAAGGAAATGCATGAATATACTGCATTTCAAGTCACATAGGTTAAATTCAATACAATACAAAAACCATAGATGGCGCCCTCATGGTCCTATAGCATAAATTATTAATTTAAAGAAATTAATGCCCAAATATATTTATGGCGCGTATCCATATTCCCCGCCTTGGAAGTTCGCGGAACTTTCAAAAAAAAAAAAAAAACAAAGTTTAAATTAAACTTATTAAGGATAAAATCACTAAGTTGAAAAATGTTTAAAAATAAAAATCATGTTGCTAAGTCAACTAAGTGTTAAATAAAGAATGTCATGGTTAAGTCCGAAATAATGAAACTTTAACAAAATATTAACTTAAAATAATGATATAATTATTGCGTTGGGATGGGATATAATTTAACAGGACGTTTAAAAAAAATCCATATCTTGTCTTTACCGTTGTAATGCGAATAATTCTATCAGTACCAGAATTAACCATTATCTGAATACAAGAATGACACACATGGCCACGCCGAGAAATAAAACGGCTGAAAGCATTTGAAGTTAGGTCAAAGACCAACTCAATATGAATGGCCTTGGTTACAAGGCACACAAAAAATATATATATGCCTTTTGTGAAAGTTGTCCTCTCAGACGAGCAAGCGTGATACAGAGGGGACCTGCGTAATCTACACTGGTGTGAACGAAAGCCCTTGCTTCTACAACACGACATGAAGGTAAAGCTGCCATTTTCAGTGTAGGATGCGATGGATTTAAGCGGAAGCAGCAATTGCATTTCCGCACTTTTGCCCTAATAACAGTCCTGGCATCTAATATCCAATAGCGCTGCCGTAAGATGGACATAAGAAGTCCTGGGCCTGTATGACAGTTCACGACATGAAAGTGAGCGATGATCAGATCGACAACACAGTCATGTTTGGGAAGTAAAACCGGATGTTTAACCTCAAAAGGTAAATCCGATTTAAAAAGCCGCCCCCCAATACGTAACAAATTATCCTCATCGAGAAAAACTAATAAATTCCGAAGCTTTTTTGAATTGTATATGGACAATTTGCCTTTCTGGAGTTCAGCAATATCTTTTATAAAATGAAAACTCTGCACAGAACGAATCATAACTTTTTTACAGGAAGGTGATACCTTTTTTACGAATCGAAGGACATAAACTACTATCCTTAAAGGTTTATCCCAAGTGGATATACGCTGAGCCAGTTCACTCAGGACCGATTTTTCACCCTGAAATGTTGCAATGAGCACATTAGCTTTGTGTTCAGGCATTTCACCAGTATTGGTAAGGTGAAACGGTTTTAATGGCCATTCCAAAGGTGGGCTGCGAATCCATGATGGGCCGTTCCACCATAAATCATGTGAAACGAGTTGGGAAGGAAGCAAGCCACGAGAAAGGCAGTCGCTCGGGTTTTCTCTAACGGCGACATGATAAAACTTCTCAGGAGGCAAATTCTCCTGACATTGAGCCACGTGATTACTAACAAACACCGACCATCGATGTGGCGACGAATGTATCCATGAAAGCGCAATGCTAGAATCAGAAAACGCGTATGTCCCTGCAATAGTAAAACGCGAACGATAATTATCTTGAACCATCCGTATTAGTTTGGACATCAAGACCGCGGCACACAGCTCCAAACGAGCGAGTGTTGTCACTTTGGTGGGAGAGACCTTTGATTTTGCACAAAACAATCTCACGGTAATATTCCGAGATGGATCAGTTGTGTGTAAATATATCACACAGCCATAACCATTCAGGCTCGCATCGCAGAACGCGACAATGAGTACTGTACTGTCCTTTAGGACACCAACATGACGCGGGATTTTAATCGTAGAAATCAAAGGAAATTCCTGTATGAGTGACGAGAACCTTTGAATAACGCTCTCAGGGGGGGTATCATCCCAACCAATGTTGCACAGCCATAGCTCTTTAATGAGCAATTTAGCGTACAAAATGATGGGGGCGACCAAGCCGAGGACATCGAATAAGCGGGCGACTATACAGAGTATGTTCCGCTTTGTACACTTCTCCTGAACATACGATGTCGTAAAGAAGAAGCTGTCATCAGCTGGTTCCCACGAAAGGCCCAACACCTTAGAGGTATTGTTAGAACCAACAGTGAAGTCCACCGCACTGCGGTGAAAATCTGGAAGGTTTTCAAGTACAACTTGAGAACTAGTAGTCCATTTGACCAAATCAAAGGCACCGGACTTGAATAACGAGATTAATTCTCGAGAAAGACGTACGGCGCTGGACTCATCTGCAATAGAATAGACCAGGTTGTCCACATACAACTTGAACTCTGCCACATTGGCAGTATACGGGAAATGTGGTCTCATATCTTTGGCTAACTGACGAAAGTCAAATAAAAGCATAAACCAATCAGTTTGCAAATTGAGACCAGTATGCAAGATGTCATTTAGTGACAGCCCTGTATGTGTCTTAGCGCTAGCGTCCAGCACAATCCTAGGCATAGGATTATCAGGACGAATGGCGGCATGATGGATGTAATATCCATCATCTGCAATTTCAGACCTACTACAGAATACTAAGAACCTCATATCACCTTTGATTATACAGTTATTAGGCAGTTTATTTGTGCTACTATCAACGACAAGTGCATGTATATTACATTTATTATTTGAATACACGCGCGACTCAATGTCTAAATAGACGTCACTGAAGATTGGTCGTGAAGCTGAACCAATTTCTTTGACAAAAGAATTACTCAAAGGAATTATTGGTAAATTCAGTGACTTACAACAATCTATCGTAATCAAATTATTCTGCGAGCCATTATCAATTAAACATTGAACAATCATTTTCTTACTATTTTTAAGTTTCGCATATATTTGAGCAGTTGAAAGTAAACTAGTCAAATTAGGCGTTACTCTGGCGGCCAATAAGCATGAAGGGCTAACGTGCGAGGGTTCCTCTAGTTGCATATTGCAATTACCCGTTCCATTGTTACTGGATGGCACTAGAGGGGGGGAAGACTTCTCCTCATTGGTTCGTACTTCTGACGTATGTACTTGAGTGTTTGATTTTAAATTATTCCCACCACCAAAGTGCAGGAAGGTATTATGCGATTTTTTGCACACATCGCACACAAGCGTTGATTTGCAAGAATTTACAGTATGTGATGTGCTAAAACAATTTACACATAAATGTTTTGATTTTATAAAGTCAAAACGGGCTCGTGGAGATCTCACCGCCCTGAATCGAGAGCAAGCAGTAATTGCATGTTCAGTTTTTTTACAAAACATACAAGCTTCCAAGGGCATATTCTGAGTCGAGAATGTACGTGCCGAGGCTAGTATCAGGTTACGAGTTCGTTTGACCGGTAAAAACAAATCCACAAAGGCATTCAATGATTCAAATTCCGGTTGAAACCCTGGATTTAAAGTCAACTGACAATAATTAATATCGTCAATAATGTTTTCAAACTGAATGTACATTTCATCTATTAATTCGGTCTGATCCATGAAAGTTTCATTATTCCTAAAATCGAAATCAGAGACATTTTTTGTCAAGTTAAATAGATCATTAATACGTGAAAAAAGTTTTTCCTTTTTCGCTGTTAACGAAATAAGCATTCGATCATATTGATCATTTGAAATTTCTTCCGTAATCCTCAGCATTTTTAAAGAAGTACAACAATTTTATCACACGAAAAGTTTAAGTTTAACAATAAAATAGGTATTTCGATATTTACCAAAAAATTACGTAATCCGACAATCCTTTGTTTATGTAATTATTAAAAATATGCTACTAACAGTAATGTTGATTTTTCTGCTTCAAATTTACCAAAAAAAATACGTAAATTGACGCTTTCTAAATAATTCTATAAGAGGTAGGTATTTCAAGAATATTACCAAAAAAATTACGTAAATCTGAAACCTTTCTTATAAAATTTATGCTGTTACCACAAAATTTTACAATAATGTTACAATGTTAATAATTAATTAATAATAATGCTCTTGCGAATAATTATCCAAAATTACGATAATTCTGCGAACATCCAAATATGTCATCCAAAAGCAAAAAACAAGACCAGCTATAGTTCTCAAAAAATGAGAGGTACTTCAAATTTACCAAAAAAAATACGTAAATTCGAACATCCATGTAATATCAGCTATAATCTCGAATTGAATGAATAATCCAGGCTACGAAGGACCATTAAATTTGTAGGGGCGTGTAAATAGCCCCTGACACGAGGTATTGACTACCCTATGTAAATTAACGAAAATTGAATTCTTCCCTATGTGACACAAAAACAGTTGACCCAGCAATTCCAAAAACCTAAGTGAAAACAAAACAATACTCACTCGGAGAATGCAGCTCTTGTATGATGTCCAGCACAAAACGACACTAGTTTTCATTCAAAAATGTCAAGGCGGTATTGCACAATCTTAACAGATGTTTCGCACAGCAAGGAAGTTTCAACAACGAATAAATTTGTATATTAATAATACGTGCCAAAAAATCTTATACAACAATAATTCAAGTACTGGATGAATTATTCTTATGACTGACCAGGAGAGACATCTCTTGGCCTTTTACTGACACTCCCGTCAGAAGTAATTGCCTGATTCACAAAGGTAAGGAAATGCATGAATATACTGCATTTCAAGTCACATAGGTTAAATTCAATACAATACAAAAACCATAGATGGCGCCCTCATGGTCCTATAGCATAAATTATTAATTTAAAGAAATTAATGCCCAAATATATTTATGGCGCGTATCCATATTCCCCGCCTTGGAAGTTCGCGGAACTTTCAAAAAAAAAAAAAAAACAAAGTTTAAATTAAACTTATTAAGGATAAAATCACTAAGTTGAAAAATGTTTAAAAATAAAAATCATGTTGCTAAGTCAACTAAGTGTTAAATAAAGAATGTCATGGTTAAGTCCGAAATAATGAAACTTTAACAAAATATTAACTTAAAATAATGATATAATTATTGCGTTGGGATGGGATATAATTTAACAGGACGTTTAAAAAAAATCCATATCTTGTCTTTACCGTTGTAATGCGAATAATTCTATCAGTACCAGAATTAACCATTATCTGAATACAAGAATGACACACATGGCCACGCCGAGAAATAAAACGGCTGAAAGCATTTGAAGTTAGGTCAAAGACCAACTCAATATGAATGGCCTTGGTTACAAGGCACACAAAAAATATATATATGCCTTTTGTGAAAGTTGTCCTCTCAGACGAGCAAGCGTGATACAGAGGGGACCTGCGTAATCTACACTGGTGTGAACGAAAGCCCTTGCTTCTACAACACGACATGAAGGTAAAGCTGCCATTTTCAGTGTAGGATGCGATGGATTTAAGCGGAAGCAGCAATTGCATTTCCGCACTTTTGCCCTAATAACAGTCCTGGCATCTAATATCCAATAGCGCTGCCGTAAGATGGACATAAGAAGTCCTGGGCCTGTATGACAGTTCACGACATGAAAGTGAGCGATGATCAGATCGACAACACAGTCATGTTTGGGAAGTAAAACCGGATGTTTAACCTCAAAAGGTAAATCCGATTTAAAAAGCCGCCCCCCAATACGTAACAAATTATCCTCATCGAGAAAAACTAATAAATTCCGAAGCTTTTTTGAATTGTATATGGACAATTTGCCTTTCTGGAGTTCAGCAATATCTTCTATAAAATGAAAACTCTGCACAGAACGAATCATAACTTTTTTACAGGAAGGTGATACCTTTTTTACGAATCGAAGGACATAAACTACTATCCTTAAAGGTTTATCCCAAGTGGATATACGCTGAGCCAGTTCACTCAGGACCGATTTTTCACCCTGAAATGTTGCAATGAGCACATTAGCTTTGTGTTCAGGCATTTCACCAGTATTGGTAAGGTGAAACGGTTTTAATGGCCATTCCAAAGGTGGGCTGCGAATCCATGATGGGCCGTTCCACCATAAATCATGTGAAACGAGTTGGGAAGGAAGCAAGCCACGAGAAAGGCAGTCGCTCGGGTTTTCTCTAACGGCGACATGATAAAACTTCTCAGGAGGCAAATTCTCCTGACATTGAGCCACGTGATTACTAACAAACACCGACCATCGATGTGGCGACGAATGTATCCATGAAAGCGCAATGCTAGAATCTGAAAACGCGTATGTCCCTGCAATAGTAAAACGCGAACGATAATTATCTTGAACCATCCGTATTAGTTTGGACATCAAGACCGCGGCACACAGCTCCAAACGAGCGAGTGTTGTCACTTTGGTGGGAGAGACCTTTGATTTTGCACAAAACAATCTCACGGTAATATTCCGAGATGGATCAGTTGTGTGTAAATATATCACACAGCCATAACCATTCAGGCTCGCATCGCAGAACGCGACAATGAGTACTGTACTGTCCTTTAGGACACCAACATGACGCGGGATTTTAATCGTAGAAATCAAAGGAAATTCCTGTATGAGTGACGAGAACCTTTGAATAACGCTCTCAGGGGGGGTATCATCCCAACCAATGTTGCACAGCCATAGCTCTTTAATGAGCAATTTAGCGTACAAAATGATGGGGGCGACCAAGCCGAGGACATCGAATAAGCGGGCGACTATACAGAGTATGTTCCGCTTTGTACACTTCTCCTGAACATACGATGTCGTAAAGAAGAAGCTGTCATCAGCTGGTTCCCACGAAAGGCCCAACACCTTAGAGGTATTGTTAGAACCAACAGTGAAGTCCACCGCACTGCGGTGAAAATCTGGAAGGTTTTCAAGTACAACTTGAGAACTAGTAGTCCATTTGACCAAATCAAAGGCACCGGACTTGAATAACGAGATTAATTCTCGAGAAAGACGTACGGCGCTGGACTCATCTGCAATAGAATAGACCAGGTTGTCCACATACAACTTGAACTCTGCCACATTGGCAGTATACGGGAAATGTGGTCTCATATCTTTGGCTAACTGACGAAAGTCAAATAAAAGCATAAACCAATCAGTTTGCAAATTGAGACCAGTATGCAAGATGTCATTTAGTGACAGCCCTGTATGTGTCTTAGCGCTAGCGTCCAGCACAATCCTAGGCATAGGATTATCAGGACGAATGGCGGCATGATGGATGTAATATCCATCATCTGCAATTTCAGACCTACTACAGAATACTAAGAACCTCATATCACCTTTGATTATACAGTTATTAGGCAGTTTATTTGTGCTACTATCAACGACAAGTGCATGTATATTACATTTATTATTTGAATACACGCGCGACTCAATGTCTAAATAGACGTCACTGAAGATTGGTCGTGAAGCTGAACCAATTTCTTTGACAAAAGAATTACTCAAAGGAATTATTGGTAAATTCAGTGACTTACAACAATCTATCGTAATCAAATTATTCTGCGAGCCATTATCAATTAAACATTGAACAATCATTTTCTTACTATTTTTAAGTTTCGCATATATTTGAGCAGTTGAAAGTAAACTAGTCAAATTAGGCGTTACTCTGGCGGCCAATAAGCATGAAGGGCTAACGTGCGAGGGTTCCTCTAGTTGCATATTGCAATTACCCGTTCCATTGTTACTGGATGGCACTAGAGGGGGGGAAGACTTCTCCTCATTGGTTCGTACTTCTGACGTATGTACTTAAGTGTTTGATTTTAAATTATTCCCACCACCAAAGTGCAGGAAGGTATTATGCGATTTTTTGCACACATCGCACACAAGCGTTGATTTGCAAGAATTTACAGTATGTGATGTGCTAAAACAATTTACACATAAATGTTTTGATTTTATAAAGTCAAAACGGGCTCGTGGAGATCTCACCGCCCTGAATCGAGAGCAAGCAGTAATTGCATGTTCAGTTTTTTTACAAAACATACAAGCTTCCAAGGGCATATTCTGAGTCGAGAATGTACGTGCCGAGGCTAGTATCAGGTTACGAGTTCGTTTGACCGGTAAAAACAAATCCACAAAGGCATTCAATGATTCAAATTCCGGTTGAAACCCTGGATTTAAAGTCAACTGACAATAATTAATATCGTCAATAATGTTTTCAAACTGAATGTACATTTCATCTATTAATTCGGTCTGATCCATGAAAGTTTCATTATTCCTAAAATCGAAATCAGAGACATTTTTTGTCAAGTTAAATAGATCATTAATACGTGAAAAAAGTTTTTCCTTTTTCGCTGTTAACGAAATAAGCATTCGATCATATTGATCATTTGAAATTTCTTCCGTAATCCTCAGCATTTTTAAAGAAGTACAACAATTTTATCACACGAAAAGTTTAAGTTTAACAATAAAATAGGTATTTCGATATTTACCAAAAAATTACGGAATCCGACAATCCTTTGTTTATGTAATTATTAAAAATATGCTACTAACAGTAATGTTGATTTTTCTGCTTCAAATTTACCAAAAAAAATACGTAAATTGACGCTTTCTAAATAATTCTATAAGAGGTAGGTATTTCAAGAATATTACCAAAAAAATTACGTAAATCTGAAACCTTTCTTATAAAATTTATGCTGTTACCACAAAATTTTACAATAATGTTACAATGTTAATAATTAATTAATAATAATGCTGTTGCGAATAATTATCCAAAATTACGATAATTCTGCGAACATCCAAATATGTCATCCAAAAGCAAAAAACAAGACCAGCTATAGTTCTCAAAAAATGAGAGGTACTTCAAATTTACCAAAAAAAATACGTAAATTCGAACATCCATGTAATATCAGCTATAATCTCGAATTGAATGAATAATCCAGGCTACGAAGGACCATTAAATTTGTAGGGGCGTGTAAATAGCCCCTGACACGAGGGATTGACTACCCTATGTAAATTAACGAAAATTGAATTCTTCCCTATGTGACACAAAAACAGTTGACCCAGCAATTCCAAAAACCTAAGTGAAAACAAAACAATACTCACTCGGAGAATGCAGCTCTTGTATGATGTCCAGCACAAAACGACACTAGTTTTCATTCAAAAATGTCAAGGCGGTATTGCACAATCTTAACAGATGTTTCGCACAGCAAGGAAGTTTCAACAACGAATAAATTTGTATATTAATAATACGTGCCAAAAAATCTTATACAACAATAATTCAAGTACTGGATGAATTATTCTTATGACTGACCAGGAGAGACATCTCTTGGCCTTTTACTGACACTCCCGTCAGAAGTAATTGCCTGATTCACAAAGGTAAGGAAATGCATGAATATACTGCATTTCAAGTCACATAGGTTAAATTCAATACAATACAAAAACCATAGATGGCGCCCTCATGGTCCTATAGCATAAATTATTAATTTAAAGAAATTAATGCCCAAATATATTTATGGCGCGTATCCACCCACCCTTCCAATCACCCATAAATATACAAACCACCCACCAATCACCTTTCTGTTTTAATTCTATTCAAATTAATATGTATTTTACCTTAAATAATATTCTTGTAACTACAACATTTATTTATATACCTCAACGCCTGTCTCGACACAGGTATATCCGAGACAAACATAAAAAAAACTCAATGTAAATATACTTTATATAAATAAATAAATTTTTATTTTTATTTTTAATAACTTTTCAAAGAGTTGTTGAGTTGACTTGATTCTTAGTTGGCATGGAACCTGTCAACGCATGTTATATTAACACTCTTCTATTTCATTTTTTACAGCCAATAGGGCATTAAATATCCAGTAATAATGTGCGGAACACATACATGGATTCTAATCAAGAATGTATTGATGAAAATGAAAGAGCCACGCCAAATATTTCCTTGCAAGGTAGAGAGACGTTCGGGAACAATTCGGTATTATCATAACAATCTCAATCATCAACTGGAACTTCTTACAGATGACCTATGGAATCAGTGTATAATCGGATGGCGTTCTTTGTTATGAAAGAGAAGCCGACGTTGTTCACAGATAGATGGGTTGATAATTTGAATAGAACTTCAGGCTTCGGTTGGGTGAGAGCCGCAAAGAATTGCCAAATCGGAAAAAAAATAAGCGAGGCGTGCCCAAATCTAACCACAAAATAACGCGTTTTTTAAATAATAGGGTAATGGTTAAAGCGTGATTTTCTCCTAAAAACAATTCAATTTGGGATACTGGTATCGGTACCGCCGCTCTGGAAACCATTTATTGTGCAAAACCAGTGCGAAACGATCTCATAAAAACACCGCCACACATGTGTTTGAAAAAACACCAACCCACATCGACTTTGGACGGTATAACTCCCGATGTATATCGGTATAAAAATGAACAAATAATGACTACACTGTCACTTAAAGCATCACGCTTAACTACCCGCAAACTGGGTTACTAGTAATTCTGTGGATTACATTGATTTTTAGTTATTTGAAAACTTGACCGTCGAACCAAAGTCGTTCGCCCCGGCGCGGCGCGGCGGCTCTGCTTCAAAGGTGACCGGAAAACAACGCTAGCGACCAAAAACCAAAACTCTCGCCAAAGAAACCTCAATAGGCATCATATGATGGTGTCTTTTCATACAGGATTACTAACACCTCTGCCTAGCACTAGTTGACTTTCCTTAAAGCCTCCTGTGTGAGGAGCTAATATTTAAACTAAAAAACCTCTTGGAATTATTCGTTCAGCGATTTGAAATATAAATATTTTTTATTACTAATTTGCCCATGGTCGAACAAATAGGTAAATGCACACTGCACAGTATTGAGTATTTGGTAATTGATTTTTCTATATTTCTAGAGTGGTGTTTTCGTCGATATTCTGTCTTCCTTGTTTGATGACCTCGACCATGATTACGGAAGATATCTGCGGTTTAGAGTCGGTATTTCATGGTGTTTTGCAGGAACAGATTGTTGTGACGGCTATAAAGAAAAATACACATTTTATTGCACATCAGCATTTATTCGTATAATGTTGACAAACATCTGGATTAAAGATATTCTGGGAAGTATCGGACTAAATACATAATTACGTGGAAACCGGGCAGCGTTTTATTCAAACAAACGTATTCCTCAATTTCCTCTGATGATTTTGACACCAGAGTAGGCTTGTTGAAAAAGTTTCGATATATCGATATTTTTAGCCGATATATTTTGATCCGATATATCGATACAAAATATCCAATATCGAAAATTGTATCAAAATCGATATTTTTTTTAATTTATGTATTTAAAATCACTAGAATCCAAAACCGTATAGGAACGAACGGAAAAAAGTAGCTGTATTGATTGGGTCATGATATCTGGCGTTTGAAATTTTAACTATTAATAGCTAACAAATCTATTGTCTTTGCATTAGTATTTGTGATCACCAATACTATCTCATGTGTAGGTGCGTACATAGAAATGTATGCTATTTTTCGCCATTTTTTTCTAATCCAATCCTATGTGTTGGTTCCCAATTGTCTATGATAATTGACTATACCTTGTTCCAAACACGAAGTCCTTTTTGACAGATTAATACGCCAATAGAATGTTACTGAGACGCATACAAACTTTGTATGCATCTCAGTTTACATATAAGTTAGAAGACATCTTTTTAGTTTTTGATATTTTTGTAATTATTACGTAATAAAAATGAATAGTGATAAAAATACCTTCATTTTTCTTGAGATTTTTGTACATTAAAAAAGCACACTGTGTACAAAAATACTATTGATAATATTGAGCTGAATACACTATTATTTTAAAAACGCAAAATCTCTTGAAAATTTGACCTATATATCGATATTTTTTCTTCGATATATCGACGTCGATATTGATATTTTAATAAATATCGATATATCGATATTTTTTTCACTTTCGACATCCCTACACCAGAGCAAATGTTTTTTAATTTAATATAGATATCGACCACTAACGTGTCGGTACGTTTTGCTTTTTTTGATAAATTACTGCTTATCGTCATCAACAGATGTTCAGTATACAAACTAGACATTTTTTTATGATTTTTTTAATTTTTTAAACATGCGTTTACTAGATATATATAACGTATTGATTAAAATAATGTTTTTTTTTTTTTATTTTTTATAATAAAATAAAATTTTAATCTATTTTTTTCTTTTTTTATACAGAACATTTCAGAAATTATGGCTCCTTTCTTCGACGTGACCTAAAAACAAAACCTCTAATTTTTTACTGACGAAAATATTATGCTTTTTTTATAAGCATCAATGAAAAGTCCGTTCACATGTAAAAAAAAAAAAACAGAATATTACTAATCATCGATTTGTGAAGATGTCAAATGTGACGATGTCAAATATGACGATGTCAAATGTGACGGGAGTTCAAAAATCCATTTAAAGAGGAAGATAACAGAGAGAAATGAGTTTTGGGCGTGTCCGTGTGTTTATTTGAGTAACCTAAATTTTTAATTTCTTTTGATGATATTTGTCGAACTTTTTTCAGTGCCTAACTATCTATTTTAATTCTTTCTTGATAAAATAAATTTTTAATTTATTAGATCTATCTGCAGTAGAAATTTATTACGTAAATCAGTATTTTTTTCAAATTGTTATGACTACACATCTAGGTGTTGAAAGTTCAGTGGACTTGTAGTGTTCAGTGACTTCCTATGGCCAGACGAGGCTCTCTATCCAGTGCAGATATGGTGCCACGCGCGTGGTCACCATGACGTCACAGTTCCTGAAGGCGTGGAAGCCGTACACCATGTAGGTGCACGAGACCCGCTCCTTGTTGTAGCGAGTGAGCGATCCGCCATAGGCTCCCTGCGAACAAACAAATCCATAAATTAACAATCATTTTTGGTTCGTTACGTTTGGTGACTTAGCAGGGGTGCCCGGGTTCTTGGGGTGAGATTTGTCTAAGTCTTGGCGACGGTTGTATTTGCCCACCTAATGCGTGGCAGGCAGGATCGGGAGAGACTGGTTGAGGGAGACCTTTTGACCTCTACATCCGGACTTTCCCATATATACCTTCCCAGAACTTCTTTTCTTCTTTCCATAAAAAGACACTCAACATAGCCTCCCCAAAGATGACATAGGCCCTGTGGGATTTTTTTTCCTCTGAGCCTCCTGCGTGGAGCTAATGTAAAAAAATTCTACTATCAAATTTAAAAAAAAAACACAAGTATATGATGCCAAATTGTTTATGTGGCGGGTATAGGTACTGCCGCCCGGAAAGGCGCCCCTGAAGAAGAGATGCGGGTCGGTAGGAATCTGAGGGTCAGTGTGTCCAGGAGTGTCGGACGTATGAATCCATCACTTCAATTAGGGAAGCGGGTGTGGGTACCGCCACCCCGGGAACCATTTATTTCTTAACCAACACCCCTTCCGTAGGTCACTCCAATGGTTCGCCACGTTTGGTGATTTAGGTTTGTTTCATGGGGTGGGGTTTATCAGTGTTCAATGTCAGTGTCAGTCAATGGTGTAGGTCTTGACGGCCTGTGAATTTGCCCACCTACGGATCGGCTGAGGGAGACCTCACCTAGACCTTTCCAGCCGAACTCTTTCGGCCCATCGCCTTGCACCGCAGTCTGAGGTATGGATTCACATTCCAGGATTTTTTTCTGGGAGGGCACAAGGGGCGGGCAGGCAAAAAAATCAAAAATTACTGTTAGAATTTTTTTCTGGGGGGGGCACAAGAGGCGGACGGGCAAAAAAATCAACAATTACTGTTAGGATTTTTTTCTGAGGGGGGCACAAGGGGCGGACGGGCAAAAAAATCAACAATTACTGTTAGGATTTTTTTCTGGGGGGGGGGGCACAAGGGGCGGACGGACAAAAAAATCAACAATTACTGTTAGGATTTTTTTCTGTGAGGGGCACAAGGGGCGGACGGGCAAAAAAATCGACAATTACTGTTAGGATTTTTTTCTGGGAGGGGCACAAGGGGCGGACGGGCAAAAAAATCAACAATTACTGTTAGGATTTTTTTCTGGGGGGGGGGGGGGCACAAGGGCAGATGGGCAAAAAAATCAACAATTACAAGTTCAAGTACCTATGTATATGTATAGGAAGGTTTATGAAAGTGTCAAAATAAACGAAAAATTAAATGTTTAAAAAAGACAGTTTTAGCTTCTAAGTATGTACTGTGATGGAATCTCCACAGGACACAAAAATACCGTCTGGGGGGGGGGCGCGAGGGCACGTGCCCCCACGTGCACCTAAATCCGCCCTTGCCTGGACACATTAACCCCCAGCTTCCTACCTACCCCTCTTATCTTTTTCCTTTCCAGAACTTACTCTCCTTTCCTCAAAAAGACGACATAGGCCCTGAGAGATTTTTTTCCTCGGGCCCTACTGTGTGGAGCTAAAAAAACAACAACAACGAAGTGAAGTCCTGAGAATGAAGTAATCTTACCGCACATCTGTAGGTGTGATCCTTAGCTTGACTGCAAACGTGTTCCGAGTCCTTGACCCCTTCAGGAATCTCTGAGTTGCTTTCGTACTTCTGTCTGCACTCCGCGTTGGATACCTTCATCATCGCCTTCTGCAAAACAACAATAACAACGACGTCATCACTTGTTGCTAGAAATACCAACTGCCCACTGCAGTGGCGTAGCTCGCCTCCGCCGTGGAAAAATACTAACGACGATAGAATATTGCCACATAAATATTTTACACATGAACACTGGCTGTTATTTATATTAGGTATAAATATCTTCTCTTTGGTTAGAAATTCCAAATTCAAATTTATACATCTCCAGACTGTAATATAAATGCTAAAAATAAAATGACAACATTTGAAGTCACCACAGAGGACGAAATAGTTTCTATCATAAACGATATGAAAGGAGGATCTGCTCCGGGCTTTGATGCAGTCACGGTTGATATTTTAAAAAACATAAAAAATCAAATTTCTAAGCCATTAATGCATATAATAAATACAAGTTTCCAAAGCGGAGTATTTCCATCAATTTACAAACAAACTACTATTACCCCAATATTTAAGTCAGGTAATCCAGAAGAAGTAAACAATTACCGTCCCATATCAGTAATCTCAAATATAGCAAAAATTTTTGAAAAACTAGTTAAAAAAAGAATGAGCCAATTTATAAAATGCAATGATATAATTAATGAAAACCAGTTTGGTTTTATGGAAGGTAGAAGCACACAAGATGCAATTGCAAAATTAAGTAGCCTTGTACATAGTTTATTAGATAAATCATTTAAATGCCTGGGAATTTTTATAGATCTCAAAAAAGCATTTGACAGTATATCACATGACAAACTTATAAGTAAATTAAGAAACATTGGATTAAATGGTTCAGCTTTAGAATGGATAAAAAGCTACCTTTTCAAACGTCCCCAAGTTGTAAAAATTAATGGTGTGCTTAGTTCACCAAAAATGAGTCATTTCGGCATACCTCAAGGTACAGTCCTGGGACCGTTACTGTTTATTATCTATGTTAATGACATATTCATACAAAAACTAAACGGAAAAATAATATCTTATGCTGACGATACTGTCATAATAATTGAAGGTCCGGATTGGAAAACTGTTAATAACCTAGCTAACATTGATATTAACATATTGAAAAATTGGTTCGATAAAAATCTCCTCTCTCTAAACACTGAAAAAACTAAATTTATCCCATTCTCTATCAATAAATTCAAATTAGAACCAAATTTAAACATCATAATACACCAAAGTAAATGTAATAAAACTAACTGCAATCAAGATTGTGCTATACTTAGTCCAACTCCCAAAATCAAATATCTTGGTGTATATATAGATCAAAATTTTAAATGGAAAACACATATTTGTGAACTCGTCAAAAGGATTAGGAAATGTATTTACATATTTATTAGACTTAGAAATATTCTTAGCTTAGAAAACCTAAAAAGAGTGTACTATGCAACTGTTCAATCTATATTGCAATATGGTATTATTGGCTGGGGAGAAACATATGACAATATTTTAAATCCCCTCAAAATTGTTCAAAGGTTGATAATTAAGGTAATCTTGAAAAAACCGTCGAAATTTCCTACTGAAATTCTTTTTTCAATATTCAATGTGCCTACAATAGACAAAATCTATAAAAAATATTCAATACTTCAAATTTACAAAGAAATACAGTTAAATACTCGTAACTTCCAATTCAATACATCAGCAAGATACCAGAAAACTATTAAAATCCCTAAATTTAATACTAAGCACATTCAAAATTCTTATCTTTATCTGGGCATAATCTATTATAACAACCTCCCATTAAAATTTAAAACCATCGAAAATATGCAGGAATTTAAGCCCAAATTAAAAAATTACCTTAAACTGCTATAAAAGTCCCAAATATGTTTACCTTGTATCTTAAAGTCTGCTATTTTATAAATCATTTATTCCTTCTTTTTCTTTCATTTTCTTAGTTTCTATATCTCTGAGTCTACTATTGTATAAATCTTGCGTTCTTTCTTACGTATCCTTTACTTACCTATTACAATATTTTTTGTTACTAACTTACATGATTTTTTTTTTTTTTTTTTTTTTTTTTTTTTTTTTTTTTTTTTTTTTTTTTTTTTTTTTTTTAAACTTTTTTTTTTTTTTTTTTTTTTTTTTTTTTTTTTTTTTTTTTTTTTTTTTTTTTTTTTTTTTTTAAACGAATTAAACACAAAAACAATTAATAACTTACATGATTCTTTCATTTATAATGATTTTTTAATTTATATTATGATTTTTTTAACTCTTCCGGATTTTATTTTTAAATTTATACAAGATTTTTTAACCTACTTATTATTTACAATAGCCGTTATTACTAACTTACACGATCATTAATTAACTAATTGAGCTAGAACTCCCTCACCAAACACAAGAGCATTATTGTCTCTTTATGGTGAGGAAAGGCAATTTTTTTATTTTTTTGTTAACCTTATGTAACTGTGTAACTATGTAACTGATGTAACTTTATATGTATTTTTAATAAGCATTGCCAATAAAGAAAAAAAAAAAAAAAAAAAAGCTATTTACTCATGTATTTGTGTTTCGAAAATTATAATTCATTTGTTTTTTCCTTAATTTTTTTTTATTTGCGTCACTTAGTTTACAAAATGGAAAACTTGAAATATCGCGTTATTTACGAGTACGAGTTCCACCGTAGCACCAGTGCTGCAGAAACGGCTCGAAGGATTAATGATGTGTATGGCGACGGTGCCGCAAAAGAAAACACACGTTTTTGGTTCCAACGTTTTCGTTCTGGAAATTTCGACCTGCAGAACAAGCCCCATGGACGGCCGGAGACCAAAGTTGATAATAAAGAATTGAAGGCTATTGTGGAAGCGGATCCATCGCAAACCATATCCGAGTTAGCTGCAGGCAGCAGTGTTAGTGATAAAACTGTTTTAATCAACTTGAAGCAAATTGGGAAGGTGAAAAAACTTGAAAGGTGGGTACCTCATGAATTGAGTAAAGCAAATCAACAAACGCGCGTTGACCGCTAGACCACACACTGCACAATAGACGGCTACCAAATTAGAGGAGCTTCAATTGGAATGTCTAAGACATCCACCGTACTCTCCGGACCTTGCCCAATCAGATTACCATTTTTTTCGAAATTTGGATAACTTATTGCAAGGGAAAAAATTCAACTCCGATGGGGCAGTCCAAACCGCATTCAAAGATTTTATTAATTCCCGTCCGAATGGTTTTTTTAGTAAAGGGATCGATGAACTACCTACGAGATGGCAAAAGTGCATAGATAGCAATGGTACATACTTTGATTAAATAAATATATTATATTTAAAAAAATCGACTCTATGTTCCTCCCATACAAAACGCCAATTTCTTATGTAAGTACCTAATATCAACATTATGTTACCATCTTCGGAGGCTCCCAAAAGTTCTTGGCGTATCTCTGCGCTTCAAACCAGCCGGCATAGAAGAGGCCATCATCGGGAATAGGACCTCCAGTGTGGATGCAGGCTGGGAAGATCATCTTAGAAAATGTTACCCTGTAATTAATATCAACAACTCCTTGAACCGTGTAATGAAAAGGATAGTTGAAAAGGTGATAGTAATCAATACAGAAATAATTGTTTCCAGTAGTTGTTTAAAATAATAGTACATAGTGTTAAGTAAAAAGTTATTAAAAAGAAAATAATAAACAAGAAATAATAGTTTTTTCGTTATATGTTTTTGGGGTGTTGTGCCGTGTTGCGCTACCTCCTTCTTTAGCCAACGTTTCGGACATCGTTGCAGTGTCCATCATCAGGGCAGATCCGGCAGATCCGGTAGATGTGTAATTTTTAGTCGTGAAGTGTGTGCTTATTTACTTCGAAGCGATACCGTGTCGCCAGCAGCACTAGCTTTCACCAGTACAAAATACTCGTGACAAGCAGTGGCGTCATCGCCGCGGAACGGAATAGAAAGTATTTTTTTTATTATATATTGGTTTTTGGCAAGTTACAGGGAGAAATTAACCCCTTTGTCTTGCAAACTGTAGTAATGTCACCTGATGGATTTTTTTTTTTGCCCGATGTTCGGGCTACCTTGGGCAAGATGAAGGACATTAATAATTTTTTTTTGATGGTTTGTTTATCTGTGAGTGGTATACATTTTGTATAGATAAACACACACATACAGACATTTTTACATACACCCATGCATGTATGTATTCATATGCAACAAATATGTATACCATAATAAATATATATAATTATTTATTTATCTTTTATATAAGAGAACAAAGGTAAATTTTATTATAGCCCGCGCATCAAGGTGGATGAAGGATGGAAATGGGCAGGCGGTGGAGGAGATTGTCATCGGGACTTGATTGCCCGAGACATGAGATGCTTGGGTTTGAATTTGAAGCAAGTTTGGAGAAAAATGTTTTGGCTAGATCTATTATTTGTTTTTTAAGTGGAGGAATTTTCGTGCCTGAATTAATAATGCTATTTCGGACGAACCAAGGGCTTTTGGTGAATCTTCTAAGCAAGACATTTTGGAAGGTTTCTAGACTCTTAGTATTGCTTGTGGCCCAAATTGGGGCGGCGTAAGTCATGATGGGTCGCAATTTTGATTTGTAAATAAGAATTTTGTTCTGTAGTGACGTTTGACTATTATAATTTAAAAGCGGGTAAAGGGATGCGGCAGCGTTTTTGGTTTTTTTAATTGTATGTTTGATGTGTGTGTGCCATGTGAGTTTTTTATCGAGTGTGACTCCAAGGTATTTAACGTTGTTTTGCCAGGGTATTGCTTGGCCGTACATGGAAACGTGACCTTTAGGAGTGCTGCGAACCTTTCTTCGCGAGAAGAAAATAGCAGCGCTCTTGGAAGGGTTCACGTCTATACGCCATTTGTTATAAAAGTCTTGGAGTATGTTTATGTTGTGTTGTAAGCGAAGTGTGATCATCCTGGGAGAACTGTATCGAACCATAATGGCGGTGTCGTCAGCGTACAAGGCTTTATACGAATGTTGGTTCTCCGTGAGTGGTATATCGTGTATGTAGATATTGAAGAGGGTGGGGGAAAGCAGGGACCCTTGCGGGACGCCTGCTGTCATGAATCTGGGAGTTGAGAGTGCATCTCGGATCTTTACTTGAAAAGTCCGGTGCCGAAGAAATGATTTTAAGATACCGAGGAGTTGGGGATCGATGTCAATGTTGTGCAATTTGAGAAGCAGTCCGTTCGACCACACTTTGTCGAAGGCTTTGGCTATGTCCAGGAAAATGGCGCCAGTGGACCGTTGGGAGTTGAAGCCGCCTAGAATCAGTTCGGAAACTCTGAGTAGTTGATGAAGGGTTGAGTGTTGAGATCTGAAGCCATGTTGTTCATCAGGGAGGGTTTTCACCTCGTGAATGTGCTTTAAGAGCCGAGTAAGGAGAATTTGTTCGAATATTTTACCAACATTTGAGAGAAGACTGATGGGACGATGGTTCTCACAGAATTTCGGGTCCTTCCCAGGTTTTGGGATGAGAATGACGTGCGCGTGTTTCCAACTTTTGGGAAAATAACGCAGTCTGAGTGCGGAATTTATGAGGCTCACAATGGCGAGAATGCTTTTAGGGGGGAGGGCTTTAAGGGCAAAGTTTGTTATGCCATCTGGACCAGGAGCTTTTTTGTTGCTGCGGTGTTTTATGGCCCTTCGGACTTCTGATGGGGTGGTGAAATGTACATTTGTTCCGGGAAGGGAGTCGAAAATTATGTCTATTTGATGGTTGACATTTGCTATATGGACTGGGTCGGCGTGCTTGGAGCTGGGGCTAAATTGAAATTCAAGATTATCGGCAAACGCCTCCGATTTACCTTGATCGTCAAATATGAGGCCGTTTTCGGTATGAATGGGATGGTTTGGGGATGGGGTGGTTTGGAGAGATTTGCATAATTTCCATAGGGAGCCATCCTGTGGATTTATATTTTGAATTTTTTTGTTCCAGGTGGAGTGTGAAAGCTCGGAAAGTTTCTTTCTAATAAGTGCTTGAATTCTATTGATAGTTTTTTTGACTGAGGGATTTCGGTTTCTGTGCCAGTGTCGGCGAAGATTGTTTTTTGTAGAGATTAATTCCTGGATGTCGATTGGGAGGTCACTTTTGAGATTAAGGGCGGAACGTTCAGGAAGAGTTTTAGAGGCATCGGTGATGGAAGATGTGATTATATCGGCAAAGTCGTCAACTGCCTTGTCTAGTTCGGGGCCGTCAGAAATATTTTGAGGGACGATTGTTTTTTCCCCAACTCTGTGAGTGAAATACGTCCAATCAGTTTTTATAGATTTGCGCGGTGCCATTGGAGTGGAAATTCGATTAAGAGTGAGCAAAACTGGATTATGATCTGAGCTTAGGTCATTTATGGTTTCGATACTGTAGACCCAGGGTAATTTGTGGAGGAGTGGAATGTCGAGAACATCGGGTCTAGCCCCGCTGTTCGGGAAGTGTGTGGGTGCAATTGGGCCCGCGATGAAGAGTTCAGGATGTGCGCTAGCGTACTTTTGTAAGATACGCCCATTGGAGTTAGTAATCCTACTATTCCAATTGGGGTGCTTTGAGTTAAAGTCCCCAGCGAGAATAGTAGGAGTGTGGCTATCGAGAAGAGTATCGAGGTCTTTTGGATCAAGGAATAGAAAGTTCATTAAAACGTGGTATTTATGCTAGCCAGGGGCAAGTCCGTTTGCGAGATGCCGACGGAAGTGGCTCCATCTCTTAATGAAATCTAAAATTAGAAATCACAGTGGTAAGAATTTAGGAAAAAATAAAATAAAATAAAAAAATAAAATTACAATTGTTAACTTTCACCAGTACAAAATAATCGTGACAAGCAGCGGCGTCGTCGCCGCGGAACGGAATAGAAAGTTCATTAAAACGTGGTATTTATGCTAGTCAGGGGCAAGTCCGTTTGCGAGATGCCGACCGAAGTGGCTCCATCTCTTAATGAATTCTAAAATTAGAAATCATGATGGTAAGAATTTAAGATATAGAATTACAATGGTTAAAGCGAATTTAGTCAATATAAATCAAAATGGTTTACCACGAGCTGGCCTTACTGTATACTTAGACATGTTTTTTGCGTTTAGCTTTGGTGTAGCCGTCAATCACCGGATACCAAGAGCTATTGAGCTTAGCTCCGTCGTCTCTATTAATATTGATCACCGGATACCAAGAGCTATTGAGCTTAGCTCCGTCGTCTCTATTAATATTGAAAGGATTTTTGTAGATTTCAATTGCCTCCGTAATTAGGCGTGCTCTATAAGTTTTAGGTCTTCCCAAGACCTCAGGAACAAATCCAAAGTAATGGCCGGTTTCGATTAAGTGCTCAGCGATTGCCGATTTATCAGGGTGGCCGAGTTTGCAAGCACGAAAGTGTTCTGCTATCCTTTTGGAGATCGTCCTCTCTGTTTGGCCTACATAAACCTTGTCACATCCGGAACAGCTGAGTTTATACACTCCATCTGCTTCCAGAGGAAACTTAGTCTTGGCAGACCTCAGTAGGTCTTGAATTTTAGTTGTGGCACCGAAGACAGTCTTGATGCTATCTTTTCTCAACAGCCTGGCGATTCTGTCTGTCACATTGTGAACGTAAGGCAGGAAAGCGCAGCCTTTTAACTCTTGTTTAGCTCTGTCTTCATTTGGTGTAGATTTGGCTCTTATGATTTGCCTTGTCTGACTAGCTGGGTAACCGTTGCGTTCCAGTGCATCGGTCAGCTTTGTAAGTTCTGCTCCAATTTTAGTTTCTTCACATATTCTGGTCGCTCGCGTCACCAACGTATGGATAAGTCCTCTCTTCTGCGCTGGGTGGTGATGCGAATCGGCATGTAGATACCGATTTGTGTGCGTTGGTTTTCTATATACAGTGTGTCCTAGATTACCATCTTCTTTTCGCATCACCTCCACATCTAGAAAAGGCAGGACTTTCGCATCGTTTTCTACTTCCATTGTGAACTTGATTTTACTGTGGAGTGAATTAAGATGATTCAGAAATTCATTCAGTTTCTCTGTTCCATGAGGCCAGATGGCGAAGACATCGTCAACATAACGCCACCATACCTTGGGAACAGCTGAAGCTGTGTCGAGTGCCACTTCTTCAAACTTCTCCATAAAAAAGTTGGCAAGTACTGGCGACAATGGACTGCCCATCGCAACTCCTTCCACTTGCTCAAAAAGTTCACCCTGGAATGCAAAATATCCCGTTTTGAGACAGTGTTCAAAAAGTTTGCAAATGTCGTCCTCATAGATCTCCCTGAGCATTGTCATGGAGTCTTCTAGAGGCACATTTGTAAAAAGGGACACTACATCAAAACTGACCAGGATATCGCCTTCCTCAGTCTTGACCTTTTTTAGCTTACTGATCAGATCTGTGGAGTCCTTGATCCAAGATTCAGTTTTACCAGTTTGCATCTGTAGTAGTCTGGAGAGGTATTGGGACAGTTTGTAAGTAGGTGCACCAATAGCACTGACAATCGGTCTCATTGGGATATCCTTTTTGTGTATTTTCGGAAGACCGTATAGGGCAGGAGTTCTGGAGGCTTTTACGAAAAGCCCAGATCGATCCTCTTTCCTAATACTGGAAGCTTTAACTAGCTCTCTAGTCTTCAGGTCAATCTTATTGGTGGGGTTGTTCTTTATTTTCTTGTAAGTGCCGGCATCGCACAAGTCTTCCATCTTCTTAATGTAGTCAACCGTATTAATCACCACAGTGGCATTACCTTTGTCGGCAGGCAGAACTAAGATGTCCTCATTGGCGCGCAATTCTTTTAGGGCCGCAAACTCTCCTTTTGTGATGTTTGGGCGGGGTATTTCAGCCCTTTTGAAATCTAGGACACACTGTATATAGAAAACCAACGCACACAAATCGGTATCTACATGCCGATTCGCATCACCACCCAGCGCAGAAGAGAGGACTTATCCATACGTTGGTGACGCGAGCGACCAGAATATGTGAAGAAACTAAAATTGGAGCAGAACTTACAAAGCTGACCGATGCACTGGAACGCAACGGTTACCCAGCTAGTCAGACAAGGCAAATCATAAGAGCCAAATCTACACCAAATGAAGACAGAGCTAAACAAGAGTTAAAAGGCTGCGCTTTCCTGCCTTACGTTCACAATGTGACAGACAGAATCGCCAGGCTGTTGAGAAAAGATAGCATCAAGACTGTCTTCGGTGCCACAACTAAAATTCAAGACCTACTGAGGTCTGCCAAGACTAAGTTTCCTCTGGAAGCAGATGGAGTGTATAAACTCAGCTGTTCCGGATGTGACAAGGTTTATGTAGGCCAAACAGAGAGGACGATCTCCAAAAGGATAGCAGAACACTTTCGTGCTTGCAAACTCGGCCACCCTGATAAATCGGCAATCGCTGAGCACTTAATCGAAACCGGCCATTACTTTGGATTTGTTCCTGAGGTCTTGGGAAGACCTAAAACTTATAGAGCACGCCTAATTACGGAGGCAATTGAAATCTACAAAAATCCTTTCAATATTAATAGAGACGACGGAGCTAAGCTCAATAGCTCTTGGTATCCGGTGATTGACGGCTACACCAAAGCTAAACGCAAAAAACATGTCTAAGTATACAGTAAGGCCAGCTCGTGGTAAACCATTTTTTTTTGTGTTATAACTTTATATTGACTAAATTCGCTTTAACCAGTGTAATTCTAATTCTAGTAAAATTCATTTATTATTAATAGAGCTAAAAAACCATGTCTAAGTATATAGTAATGCGAGCTCGTGGTAAACCATTTTGATTTATATTGACTAAATTCGCTTTAACCATTGTAATTCTATTTCTTAAATTCTTACCATCATGATTTCTAATTTTAGAATTCATTAAGAGATGGAGCCACTTCGGTCGGCATCTCGCAAACGGACTTGCCCCTGACTAGCATAAATACCACGTTTTAATGAACTTTCTATTCCGTTCCGCGGCGACGACGCCGCTGCTTGTCACGATTATTTTGTACTGGTGAAAGTTAACAATTGTAATTCTATTTTTTTATTTTATTTTATTTTTTCCTAAATTCTTACCACTGTGATTTCTAATTTTAGATTTCATTAAGAGATGGAGCCACTTCCGTCGGCATCTCGCAAACGGACTTGCCCCTGGCTAGCATAAATACCACGTTTTAATGAACTTTCTATTCCGTTCCGCGGCGATGACGCCACTGCTTGTCACGAGTATTTTGTACTGGTGAAAGCTAGTGCTGCTGGCGACACGGTATCGCTTCGAAGTAAATAAGCACACACTTCACGACTAAAAATTACACATCTACCGGATCTGCCGGATCTGCCCTGATGATGGACACTGCAACGATGTCCGAAACGTTGGCTAAAGAAGGAGGTAGCGCAACACGGCACAACACCCCAAAAACATATAACGAAAATGCTTCTGGCCGTGAAAATCTTAAAACTTATCCAAGAAATAATAGTTTTCATTTAAGTACATTGTACGGTTAGTTTGATTTTAAACGATTCAAGGGTACAATGGAAAATGTCAATATCTCTTAGGGCATTATAAGCAAGGAGTTTTGTGCGTATTTCGATTTAAAATGTTGTATATGAAATAAGGTGTTCGATCTGGTATTGAGTTCAGGGCAACGAAATGCAATCCTTTCTAACAAGGCTGGCTAGTCAATGAGGCAGTTCACAATTTTGTACAGAAACAGTACATCAAAAATTTTCTTCTGTTTGTAAAGAGCAATAGGGTTACATATTGATGACATGAATATATAATATATTGATGACATGAATTTCATCTCCTAAAAATAATCCGAATCTGAAGTTTGCCTATCAATTGTAATACGAAAACATGCTCAAGCTATCAATTGTAATCCAAAAACATGCTCAAGCTGTCAATTCTAATCCGACAACACGCTGAAGCTGTCAATTGTAATCCGACAACATGCTCAAGCTATCAATTGCAATTCGACAACATGCTCAAGCTGTCAATTGTAATCCAACAACATGCTCAAGCTCTCAATTGTAATCCAAAAACATGCTCTAGCTGTCAATTCTAATCCGACAACACGCTGAAGCTGTCAATTGTAATCCGACAACATGCTCAAACTATAAAGAGATCAAATCAGTGATCAAATCAGCGTTCAATCCAATATTGTATTTGTAGGCCTTTCTTGCAAGAATTGAATTTGTTCGTAAATAAAACTATTTATTCATAAATTCGCTTTTTGACCACTACTTACGGTCTTTCCAGTTGTATCAGCCCAATGTCGTGGTACCAGACGGGCGGCTTGTGATCCTGATGCTTGATGCTCCTTTTCACCGCTATGTCAATGCCTGTGGATGCGGTCCATCCTCCCAGCTTCACTCTCTTCACCCATCTGCAGATAGACAAACACTGGAATACTTTAATTTCTTCATTGCAACCCCAAATCGAAAGTAAAAAGACATCATTGATTCTGGTCGATTACGGGTGTTTTTGTATAATGGAAAAAATGCCATAGAGAAGTGAGACGCCGACAAGTGCATACTCATCGTCTCCGAGCCCGAATAACCTTTATTGGATAACCAACACCACTGCCATAGGTCACCCCAAGAACTTCACTGCGTTTGGTGATTTAGCAGGGGTGTCCGGGTTCAAGGGATGAGGTTTGTCTAGGTCTTGGAGGCGGATGATCAGGACACACTGAACCCTAGATTCCTTAAACCCTTTTCCTTCCCAGAACTCTCCTCTCCTTCCTTTCCTTAAAAAAACCCTCCACACAGCATCCCCAAAGATTACATAGGCCCTCAGGGAAATTATTTTCCTCAGGGCCTCCTGTGTAGAGCCAATGTAAAAAAAAAATACCCGTCACACGATATTCGATCGGGTACTTTCTTTATGTAGGTAGTAGGTAACGGGGGTATGACTACCATCTTAATTTTTTTCAAAGAATAAAGAATAGCACACAAAGTGCCTTGTGGTAGTGTTTCGTGATCCAAATATTTGCCCAATTCGGGCCTAAATCTCCATCCAAACTGATTTTTAGAAATTCAAATGGAATGGAGGGAGATCTGCGATTTGAAGCAAGTGTACGTGAGACGGAACGCTGGGCGGTTTTTTTATATTAACTCCACACAGGAGGCCATTAGGAAAATTATTAGAGATGCTGTGTGGAGGGTCTTTTTGAGGAGAGGAAGGAATGAATATTGGTCTTGAAGAGACTCATGTTGTAGGAAGAAGGAAACACAGAGGCCGGCAAATCTTTCCACAGCCGAGCTGTTGAACGTAAGAACGAGTCAAATATGAACAATTTTCGATTGAGTTTTGCTAATATTGTCTTTATTTAATTAAATATTATAATTTGAGATTTTACTCATAAAGTTTAAAAAAATTAAAAATAAAAGTTTTTTTTTAAATCCCATCAATCATTGATGGTTCGCGATCGCGTTATAACGATCGACCCAGGTTTACATAGATAACATGTAAGGAGTGAAGGTTGACTTACCCAACATGGTCTAACGCCCATGCTTCTGTTAAGACCCACTCCTCGCTGATAAGAGCTCCAGAGCCGTGCCAGCCCATTTCAGGAGCATCCCCATACCCCAGCAGTACCTGTGCACATAAGACGACTTATTAATTATTATGTAATATATTATGACTTCCACCAATTTAGCGCCCTTCAATAAAAAGATACGCTTTACGTGTCATTCGACATGATTTACTTATTTTTTCATTTAATAGGAGGCGGGTATGGGTGCCGCCACCCCAGGAAACGTTTATTGGATAACCAACACCCCTGCCATAGGTCGCCCCTAGAGGTTCATTACGTTGATTGACTTAGTAGGGTTGCGTGGTTTCATCTGGTGAGGTTTTACGGGTCTTGTATCTGCCCAGCTGCAGCGTGGCGGGCTGGAACGAGAGAGACTGAAGAAGAGGAAGGCATTTTGACCGCTACTGCTGGACTCTCTCGACTCATCGCCTAGCACCATAGTTGGAGGGATGTATTGATACATCCGTCACTCCTGGACACACTGACCCCCAGATTCGTACATAAAGTCCCAATACTCCCGTCTGGAGGAAGTCTTCTTCTTTATTTCGTATGGTGGGGGGTCAGAGGGGGACATTTAGGTCTGAGAGCCAGTCTAGGGCCTCAGGCGTTGCCCTGTGGACCTCATCAATCCTGCCGGGGAATGAATGGAGCGGCATTCGTTGACCACATCTTCGGTGGCCTGCACCGCACCGCATTCACACATCGCCGACTCTTTAAGGTCCCATCTATGCATCATCTGAGCACAACGGCTGTGGGAGTACCTCATCCTATTGATGGCAGTCCAGAGTTTGCGAGGCAATGAGAACCAAGGCTGTCTCTTGAACGGCTGGCTGGGTCCTGAACGAGATGGGCGTTTTTGTGAAAACGAAGACGAAGTGAGACTATGGCCTGCCCAACCGGGTATGTTTTAAGGCTGAAGGTAGAAAGGAGGCGAAGGAAATGGGAAGAGAAAAGTGTGGAAGTACCTGGCTATTTAGATCTGCTCACCAAAGACGGCTAAAGCCACATCAAACAACATTTCAGTTTTGAATGGTTGTCGGAGTCGGAATTAAGATTTTATCAATTTAGATGTCTAGCAATGAGAAGTTACTCGTACGAGGGTTGTGAGCATACCAAGTGCGGCAGTTGTCCCTTTTTGACGGGTCCATCTTCTTGGTGAGGGTCAAGAGGTGGTGTGCAGATGTCGGTTCTCTCCCCACCTTCAGCGGGACACGGGAATGCCTTGTCCGCCAGAGATACACAATCTGCAATCATTCACCAACACAATATATGTGTATACGTTTTAAGATTTGCACGTGGTTAAAACAAAGAAATCTTTTAACTTTGAATCAATATATAAGGTGGGCCGTAAACATTTGCACTTATGCATGGCTCCTCGCTTCTTGGAAATTTAGTCACGATGGACCGCTTTACGGGAGAGCAACGCGCTTTCTGGGTAAAACATTTTTACAAAAATAATGGTTTTGTTCTTTACTGTTCAACAATTATTCTATTCTAAAACAATGATGCACGCTGCCGTTTCGTTTGCACCATCATTACAGAGAATTAATTAGTGCCCAAGTGTTAATTTAATTAAATCATGGATAAAAATGTATGTGAAAGTTGTTTATTTTGAAAAATCCTACTCCTTTACTGTCATTAGCAGTTTTTTCACCATAAATCATATGATTGGAGATGGTAGGAGATTTTCTTTGAGAATTGACAAAGGACTATATTTTTTTAACATTGTGCTGTATACCCGATTCTATCGTAGAAATTTAGATTTTGTAAGCTGTTTTTTCGTAAACCGTTTTTTGTCTTTTGCGTAGCAAAGAAAATGAGAAATAATCAAGAGGGTTTCGATGACTCTTCCTTGATCTAAAGAATTTTAATTTTTCATTTGTTATTTTTATTAAGGCTGCCGTGTACCATAATGGATATTTTTCAGATTTCACAACTTTCTTGGGAATAAACGCATCGATAATTTGTTCAATTATAACGTAAAACGAATGTAACGCTGTAATTACATCCGGTGCATTTATTTTTTCAGTTTCTCATTACGTCTTTCAGTTTTACTATTGTATTCAAGAATTTCATTTAGGTTTTGTTTTCTTTTTACAATTTTTCTCTTTGCAAATAATTGTAGATATTAGTCGACAGAACCAAACGGGCTCCAAAAGTACAACAAGAAGGAGGAAGAAACGGGCCATTACTTACACTTTGAAGTTTTGTATCCAGTGAGCGGAAGTTGAACGACAGTGGATGGCGGGGGTTCACAAACAGAGTGCATGGATATATTGGTGGGCTTGCAACACACGATTGATTTTGTTCCGGACATCGAACATGACTGAAAAAGATATTATTTAGATTTAACATCACTGAAAAAGATATTATATGATTACCTTAACACGGGCATTAGCCTAGTATGGTAGTAAAAAAAACATAATAGTGTACTTTCAAGAATTGTATGAAATAATAAAAAATAAAAATAAAAACAAACTTATTCAGCATTCCTGCATAACTTAATGATGAATGTGTGGATACCCTAGTGAAAATGACCCGATGGAGTTTGAGACCTGAGTACAAGAGAAGAATGTTTCGGAGCCGGAGTGAGGAAAGCATGACAGTTGTAAAGGAGGACAGATCGCGCAGACAATACTAAACAATTGTAACATAGATATAGAAAATTTGTGGCAGACAAGGTGAAACACACAAAAACTGTTAATATAGGTTGGAGGTCCAAATCCACGGAGGCGCACGCGCAATCCCTTTCGCCACGTGTGATGGGAGAACAGTCGTACACATATACATTCTGTTGCCACCGTAGAGCTGGTCCAATATGCTCGAGAGACTCCTTCCGCTTGACGCAGCTGAGAAACCTAGAGAAAATACATGTTTCAGGGTGAGACCAGGTGTCAGGAGGGAAAAAAGACGAATTGAGGCAAAGTCGAAGAAACGAAGAGCGGGCAATCAAAACAAATCAAATCAGACTTTCGCAGTCGCCTAGTTTTTATAGAAGTTGGAGCATAATTATTTAGAAGGGTTGAAAGAAGAGTGTTGCAAAATTCTGTCAGTTTGTTTGGTGACTCTGTTTCCCAAACGTGCAAATGTGTGCAAAGTAAAGAAGCTATTAGTTCTGACAGAAATTCTTCAAAGTTAAAACTACGTCATGCTCTTGACACGATACTCGTAGTTATGTAAGAGATTTTCGGTGGGTTAAAGTCGATTTCAGCGCGAATTAGCTTATTATCTGATAGCCCTACATCCACGCTATCCGCTGCCAGAGGCGGACCGCTCGACTTTGAGACAAAAATATCCAAAGTTCCATCTGCATCGTCAGTTGGAACATTTCCATTGACGGCATTCGAAGCAGTCTAAGAAGTCACTTACGAGTAATTTCACTGTGTTAGGTGACTTCGGACGCTCCAGGAATAAAGAAAAGAAAAAAAATTGTTAGGATCGGGGTGTGAGGCTGAGCGGTTACTTAACAGAGTGACTAGACTAATGAGGACATGTAATATTTTTTTTGCATTTGAAAAAATAATTTAAAAAAACAACGACAAAAAACGGCCGGAGACTAAATGCCATATTTCTTACATCGAATAAGCTCAGGAATCGCTGGTTAGATTGTCAGGTACGTACCTGGATACACTGTTTTTTATTCATTGAAACATTTAACAAGGTTACAATTTTACAACATAATATAACATCAATATTTCAAACACTCTCCTAATAAAGCAGCTGCTTGTGTTTAGGAGATGACAACAAAATATTTTTACATCTGTTTAAATTAAAACAAAAAAATATTAGTAACTTAACAAAAAATGTTAGTAACTTAACAAAAAATATTAATGATTTTATGAGAAAATACGGATAAAAGTAATAAAAATATAGGTTAGTTAATAAATGATTCAAAGAATTGATAGGGCAAAAACATATTTCTAAACAATAAATAAAGTTATGAGGTGGTACTAGAGTATTTTAATTATTTTTTTTAATATACCGCTCACCGAACCTTGGCGAATCAGACACGTACGAGCTCTTCAAACACTTAAGCGACACTATTGATGACCTCTTGACCCGCTACCCTACGGCAGAGTTTGTGGTCCTGGGGGACTTCAATGTTCATAACGAACCTTGGTTGAAGTTCTCAGGATCAACAGACTCGGCTGGACGCCAAGCGGAATCCTTTGCCCTTTGCTACGGACTGGAGCAAATGGTCCAAGAGCCCACAAGGGTTCCTAATGTCCAGACTCACCGTTCCAATATGTTAGACCTATTTTTAACTACTGTGCCACATGGTTACAAGATTGAAGTCACAGCGCCTTTAGGATCGTCCGACCACTGCCTGGTGACGACATCAATCCCTGTAAACTTCAGACCACCAAACGAGAGGCTGAAGAGAAAAGTGTGGCACTATAGGTCAGCAGATTGGTTCGGTCTGCGGGCACATTTTAATGCTTTCCCGTGGTCAGCTGTCTGTTTTCGGGCTTCGGATCCCTCAAGATGTGCCCAGGAAATTGGTGAAGTCATCACATCCGCGATGGATGGCTTCATCCAATCTACTGTCAAGGAAACTGGTGTAGGCTCAAAGCCGTGGTTCAGTCGACAATGCGCTGAAGCAGTGCGACGAAAAAACGCGGCTTACCGAGCCTACAACACATCTAGAACATCCGAAGACAGAACAGCTTACAACAAAATGGCAAAGGAAACCAAGAGAATCATAAATAGGTTAAAATTTGAGCACGACCAGCAGATCAGCAGAAAGCTGGCTGCGTGCTCGCATGGCAGCAGGCAATTCTGGTCGCTTGCGGGCTCAATAAGTCGCAATTTCTGCAAATCCAGTCTGCCGCCTCTTACCAGACCTGACGGCTCACTAGCAAACACCGCCACCGAAAAGGCTAACTTATTAGGTAAAATGTTTGCGAATAACTCAACCCTCGATGACCAAGGTGCTGTCCCGACGTCGGTTCCTCACTGCGGTTTTCGTATGAAAAAGCTGAGGATCCGGCATCGGGAAGTACTCCATGTTTTACGAGGGCTTGATGTTAATAAAGCTAGTGGGCCTGACGGAATACCTGCCCTGGTACTGCAGAGGTGCGCTGCAGAAATAGCTCCAATTTTGACGAAGCTTTTTAAAATGTCCCTGAAGACTGGCTCTGTGCCCTCTGATTGGAAAAAAATGGTTATCCACCCTATTCCAAAGAAGGGTGACCGCTCCAACCCGGCCAACTCACATCACATCAGTTCTGTCTAAGGTGATGGAACGTGTGATCAACGACAAACTGCTCACATACCTCGAGAAGAACAAAATTATTAACGACCGTCAATACGGATTCCGGAGGAACCGCTCGTGCGGTGATCTTCTCGCATATGTGACGCGTGTTTGGGGGCGATGTCTGGAACGTTTCGATAAGACCCAAACGGTTGCACTGGACATTTCCAAGGCCTTTGACCGGGTTTGGCACCGAGGACTTGTCAACAAACTGCCTTCTTACGGACTTCCCGCATCCTTGTGTACATGGATTGCCGACTTCTTGAGGGAGAGGTCGATTCAGACGGTAGCCGATGGTTTCACCTCTTCCTCTCACTCGATAAATGCTGGCGTCCCACAGAGATCGGTTCTGTCTCCAACTTTGTTTTTGTTGCACATCAACGACCTTTTGTCATATGCACCAATTCATTGTTACGCGGATGACAGTACAGTTCATGATAGCTCTTCGTTTGACAAGCCCCCATAGGGCTCACAAACTCCAACAGCTCGTATGGCTTTGAAGCAAAGAATGGACGGTTACCTCGAGAGTGTTTTCTCTTGGGGTAAAAATAATCTCGTTGAATTTAATGTTTCAAAGACCCAATCTTGTCTGATTACGTCTAAAAGGGATCGAAATGAAAATCTAGTCTCTTTTAACGGAAGCAATCTTCCGAACAGGCCCTCCATTGATATGCTTGGTGTAACCGACCATCGACCACCACAACACGGGCATGTGCCTAGCATGGTGGTCGAAAAATCCCCATCTTTTGTAAAAAAAATTTTTCAATGAATAAAGAAACTTAAAAAAAAAAAAAAAAACCCTAAGTGACCAGCTCAGGTATGGGGGCTCCATCGAAGCCAGAGTAAAGTAGCCTCCCAGAAACTGGGCGTACTGTACAGGGACCGCAGATACTTTAATAGTGTACAACTGCTAACCCTGTACAAATCGCAAGTGCGCCCCACGGTTGAATTTGGCAGCCACCTCTGGTCTGGAGCTCCAAAATACCTGAAAAATATCCTCGACTCTGTGCAGAAACGGGCGGTCCGTTTGATAGATTCTCCCATCTTAACAGACGGATTGCAATCTTTAGATCACAGGCGTCGGGTGGGAATGCTATCCTTGATCTACCGGTATTACAATGGAAGATGCTCCGAGGAACTAGCATCATTGATCCCTTCAGCACCGGTGCATAGTCGGGAAACACGCCAAACTCGTGCCCAACATTTGTACACGGTTGACATTTGTCATATGAGAACGGATCGTTTCTTCGACTCGTTCTTATGTTCAACAGCTCGGCTGTGGAATGATTTGCCGGCCTCTGTGTTTCCTCCTTCCTACAACATGGGTCTCTTCAAGACCAATGTTCATTCCTTTCTCTCCTCAAAAAGACCCTCCACACAGCATCCCAGATGACATAGGCCCTGAGGGAAATTATTTTCCTCGAGGCCTCCTGTGTGGAGTTAGTTAAAAAAAAAAAATTGTCGTTGTTTACTTCCGATCGTACATCAAGGGGTAATTTATTCAATAATTTTATACCCTTGAATATATAGTGATGCTGTGCTGTTGTGGTTCGTACTAGTGGCACGGTTAGTCCTCCAACAGATATTATTCTTTTACTAATATTTAATTGTGGTAAATTAATTTATTAAAGAAATCTTTATGTAATTGTAGTATGTAGTGCAATTTTATCATATTTTTTTGTCAGTAAGTTTAAATTATATGAACAGGTACATGATAAGTATGTGATATATCTAATATATAAAATTCTCGTGTCACGGTGTTTGTTATCATACTCCTCCGAAACGACTGGACCAATTTTGATGAAATTTTTTATGCTTATATGTTAGGTCTGAGAATCGACCAACATCTATTTTTCATACCCCTAAAAGTAAAGGGTGTTCCACTCCGAATTTTTATTTTATTTTTTTTGGACAAATTTTTTATTTTTTATTTTTTTATGGTGAGGCATTAAAATCTTAATATATAAAACAAAGTCGGGTTAGTTACACTATTTATAACTCGAGAACGGCTGGGCTGATTTTGATGATCTTTGAATTGTTGGATTCGTCTCCGCCCTAGATAACAGAATAATTATTAAAACATTACAAAAGTTAACGAAATAAATAGTTATAAAAAAAAATTATTTTCTCTATAAAATTTGTATAGAAAGAATTTACATATTTTGAAAGAACTGCAGCAATATTGTGAGAGGTATAATATTGAACTGTGCGTGAATTCCAAAAATTTAAAAACGTCAAATGTCAATGTGTTGATTATTATGCATTTGTTTTTAATCATATAATGCTGCCCTTCTTTCTTATAAAATTAATGTTAATAGTAGAAAATGAGACAAATGGTGAACGCATGTCTGAAAAACCTATAAAGTAAAAATACAATAATTATAATAAATCTTTGAAATGAAACGTATTTTTTTAAAAAAGGAGGTTCTGTTGAAAATAATTTATCTTAGGACGTATGTCATCTTATGGGATGCTGTGTGGAGGATCTTTTTAAGGAATGGGGGGGATAGAAAGTTCTGAGAAGGAAAAAGGTATGAGGGGTGGGTAGGAATCTGGGGTTCAGTGTGTAAGGGAGTGACGGTCGTATGAATCCATCCCTCCAATTGTGGTGCAAGGCAATGGGCGAGAGAGTCCGACTGGAAAGGTCAAAAGGCCTCTCTCAACCAGTCTCTCTCGATCCGGCCAACCACGAAGCAGGTGGGCAGGCGCATCAACTGCCAAGACAAAGACATAAGTCATCTCATGAACCCGGGCACCCCTGCTAAATCACCAAACGTAGCAAACCACTTGGGGTGATCTATGGCAGAGGTGTTGGTTATTCAATAAATGGTTCTGGGGGCGGCGGCACCCATTCGCAGTAATTGTAAAAGTAAGAAAATCACAAAAATATAAATCCTTAAACAACGCCATCTCTGATACTGACAAAAACAAAACACGGAGAGTTGCGCATTGATAATTGCTTCATTGTGTAATTTTTAATTTAATAAAAAAACTGAATTTAATTCAACAGCTATTGATTCTGAGGCGGTACGAAGTTCGACGGGTCAGCTAGTATATATATATATATATATATATATATATATAGCATTTAATCAATTAATCGTTGTTTTAGTTTGTGACGCCCTACTAGAGCGCCTCAGTCTATACTGTATACAAAAAGATTATAATATTGGAAGTTATCCACTACTTACCCGCCCTGGTATAAGTAAAAGTTAGTTTCTCCTTTAAAGCACTCGCAAGGACTTTATTTTGTTTTGTAAAAACGAAACTACATTTAGTTTAGGACGAATTTAGACCTCCAATGTCCCTGCATACGTTGTTAGTAAGCAGTATGCAAGTGCTTAGCGAGAAATACAAGATACAATTTGTGTTATAATATGACTGGTACTTATTTGGGTGTAAATCCCTCGGGTTCAATTTCTCCGCTAGCTAAATCCGCCATCAATGCACAAACAACTAATGTTTATTTTTACCTGTGGAAGAATTTTGTATGACGCAGTGTGTATGGCGTCTTCGGTCAGAGTCAATGTGCAGCCAGCACCTGAAAAACCGTTATATTTATTTATTTATTACCATTATTATTGTAACAAAAATATCACGACTGAGTCATTTAGATACTCGCTTATACCTAGATTGCATGCAGTTGGCAATGCTTTCTCAGAAGTAGTAGATGTGTTCAACTGCACCGAATATAGTTATAAGAAGACTATAATATCATACCTCAATCACAATAATCAATGTTAGGTATAATAGTGTTCGTCTGCACGGCATCTATATCATACTCTAATATAGATTCCAAAACACTTACTTCATTTATATTAACTATCAGACAGACTAGTTAAGTGATAGCTAATATATGTATAATTTTTTTCAAAATTATTATTTTCAAACCAAAGTTATTATTGATTCTCTAACTGACAGCCCTGAAAAGCAGAACTAATTAGCAGTACCTGCAGCCATTTCAAACAGTCATTTCAACTGAAAGTAACAATAATATCATTACTAAGTTACTCCATTTTAGCCAATTCCTAAAATCCAACGATATCGCACACCTAGATAAAGAGTAGTACAACTCAAAATACCTCTTTTTTTCAGGAACAGCGAAAAACTTTTTACTCGATTTCTATTTGACCGATTAAAAATATTGTTATATGATATTGTGTGTTATTTTACTACCATATTTATTTGCTTAATTACTTAACCATCAAATTCATGTGTCACGCGTTTATTGATTAATTTCGTGTTATTTTAGTATTTGTGACAAAATCATTGTTTAATAATTTTATCAACTCAAATTGATTCCATATTAGTGATAAATTTTGAATTAATGCACTCTTATTCTGTATATTTTGTTTTATAATGTTAACAATACCAGAGTAAGTGGAATTGATATGTAGAACGCCCGAGAAACAAGACAACTTCAATCACGAATACCAAATCAACTCAAAATATTCACGCACTATGACTGCGGTTAATCACGAATACAAGACTTAAGTCGAAATAATCCAGTCTTTGTGCGTTTTGACAGCACCTTCCCCTACAGCTGATATGTCGTAACTGGAGATGCGTTACTATTGTTGGTGGGGGTTTACGTAGAGCAATTCAGAAAGACTCACTTAAGTGCCATCTACAATATTATTGAGAGAGATTTTTAAACAGGTGTCTTTGTGGTTTGTGTAGTTTTCGACGCAGATTCTGAAAATGGCAATAACTCGATTTTGGATTATTTCGAGTTGTGCTATTCTTTATCTAGGTATGCGATATGTACAAATAAAAGTAAAGTATATTATACTTGATGTTGAGAATTTTTCTAAGAATTCACCTTTATTTACTTACTTTTATTCTGCATAAAAACGTGTAGGTATACTTTATAAGAGCTTATATTATGTTTTTTTTATAAATATATAAAAAAAAATAAACATATTTGTACCCTACAACTAAATACTAGTTGTTATCATACATATGTACTTTGTTTAATGTACATTATTATCATTATAAATACCCTCCTGTGTACCACTGTGTATCATGTATCATGTATCACCGGATTGTAATAGCCATTTTATGGCGTTGAAATAATTTATTTTAATGTGATTTTTTGTTTTCATTTTGAATTTGTATACATCTAAAAAAATACCCTTTACTTGCATGTACTTGACGGTCTTTTCACTTAGAGCCGCTTTTTAATTATTGTATTATTATTCACCTATGTAGGTACTATGCATTGGCTCTATAATATATGTATACATATATATCTATATGTGTGTGTACGTGTATGCATATATGTATATATACGAATGCTAATACACACACATATATTAAGCATTTACTAGTACATAGTCTTCTTGTTGTATGTACTTATAATTTAATTTATTATTACTTATTGTGGCTTATCGTAACACGAAGAATGTTTTGATGAGTAATAGTAATTCACCTATAATTAGAATCATCGCTATAATCATATTGAACAAGTAAATTACCGTAATACTTTTGAATGTTACTTTGTTTGAACCACTTATATTATATTTGAGTAAAGCCGACCTGTTTCGGAACGACCGTTCCTTCTTCGGGGCAAACGTGTACGGATTTGACAGTTACAAAATAGTGGATGGCAACAATGTATTATTATGGTAGGGGTGGAGCTGAAGAGTGGGTGGGTAGGGGAACATATCCATGATTGGGTTGTAAGACGATGGTTTTTATTTGTTGATAAAAGATTAATTATTTTTAAGGGATTTTTTTTAATTTCCAAGGCTTCTAAGTTATCTAAGCGTTTTCCTTTATTATTAATATGCAACAAAGGCGAGCAATAGCTGATTTGACATATATACACAAAAATTTAAATAATAACATTGACTGTACCGAACTTCTTTCCCTAGTTAATTTTAACATACCATTAAGACGTACACGCCATACAGAACTATTCCACACGCTTAATTACAATACAAATGCAGCAACTAATTCGCCAATCAATCGTGCTCTTCGTATATGTTCAATAATATTAGTCTAAATTCTAAATCGACATAAAAGAAATGTCAATAATATAAACTGTTCAATGCGCATTCATACATACATACACACATATTCACACACACACACACACCTTTCCGCTACGCACATCACCCGGTAATTACTTAATATGCATACCATAAATAAGACACTACAACGAAACACATAATAGGTACCCACCATGAAATATACTTGTTAATTGTAAATTGTTTTCACCAATATAACAGAACTAATGTACTGTTTGTTTCTGTTTATAAATAAATAAATACCTTACCTTCCCTATCATGTCCCAATACACTGGAAACAGTCAAAACAAAAAACACCAAACTATAAAACGTATCCATTTTCGTTGGGTAAAGGTAATATGCGTATAATGCAAAATGGGTAGAAAACTGCACGAATGCGTGTTTTTACATCAGTGCACTGTTGATTCAATAAGTTTTTGTATATCAATATCACTCTGTGTTGAACTTGAACGTGTAACCTTTTGTTTTGTTTTGCCACCGAAGTTGACTTCTTCTATCTTTACACGTACATTTTCTCCATCAGACGGAAAGATATTGTTTCTAATTTTCCTGTTTCACTGGAAGGGCTTCACAAACTGGGAAATCCAGTTTTTTTTTAATTACACACAGAATTATGTACAGAAGCCAGGGCCGAATGAGCAATTTTAATATAAAATCACTTATTATTTTTTTTTGTGCATTACAGATTGATGTAATCCTATTATAATACACATGGCATATACATAACTTTAAATGAAAAACTTACAATAATACCTTTTCCAGAAAAAAAATATCAATGTTTTTCGACCATTTAATAAATGAAATAAATTTAGAAAGAGTAACGGACAGGGCCGTAGCTAGGGGGGGGCATAAGGGGGCAATGCCCTACCTTAAAATACCTGTGCCCTACCTTAAGAAATACCATCGACTATGATAATATACTAGTAAACTGTTTGTTCATTGTTTGTTATGATTGAAAAAAAAATACTACCTATTAGCGTAGCGTAGCGACATCTAACTAAACAGCTTCGAATTAATCATATTATATCAATTCTTTATTCTGCCCATAGATGGAATTGAAGTAAGTTGTGAGAGACTGTGCGCGTATTGCAATCACTGCTTACGGGAAATTCCCAAACAGTTTGGGGATGTTATTCAACGGTTGAGTCATAAATAAACCAATCCCTAGATCGATATCTACGGGCCTCCTCCATACAAAACGGTTTGTCATCAGATCAAGCACTTGCATACTGCTCGCTAACAACGTATGCAGGGACAATATGGGTCTAGTTTTAGTTTTAGTTAATTATAATTTTAGGGTCATTCTAACTGGAATAAACACTTATTTATTTATTTATAAAAAAAGTCCTTGAATAGTAAACCTTCTGTTACTTACACCGGGCGGGTATGTGGTGGGTAACCTCTAATTCACTTCGAATAAGAGAACGTTTTCCTTCAAAATGTGTCAGTAGATGAATCCACAACTGGAAATTAACATTCTGATCACAAAACTGGTTTAAAATTAAGGGTGAATCTGCTTGCATTTTAAGACATTTTACTTACGCCCTACCTGTAATTACCGCTGCCCTATCTTAATTCAACTCTAGCTACGGCCCTGGTAACGGAAATGCGGGATCTTGGCGTAATAATGGGCGAGAAGCTAGACTTCGCGAAATAAATAAATTTGCTTCGTTTGCTTGAGATTTCCCAGAAGGTCATTTTTAAAATTTTTCGTCAACATTAAAAAAATCATACCTTCGAATTTTGACATGAAGACGTAAAAATTTATTATAGTCCTATATAGCCAATGAAATAACCTGTATTTTACCGTTTATGTCATATTTGTAGGATTTATGAAAAAAATATTTAAAAAATTTAAAAAGTTTATAATCGCGCGAATCCTGGGTGTTTTTTACTTGAAACTGCCGTGAGGGATACTTATTCGGGTCAACATAGAATATTTTGGGTTTTTGTATGTTATCTGTGGTATACTTGATAATTAAAGGTGCAAATCTATGGAAAAAGAACTTAATTTTATCTGTAAACAAATTCAGCGGTAAACAGCTGTTCACAAATTCGGCGGGAAAATTTTTATTTTAATTTATTTTTAACATTGTTCTAAAATAGTCTACGAAGTTCAGATTTACGACATCTATGGTCATAATAGATAAAGCATTTCAATAGCTTCGTGTTAAAATAAATGGCTGGCCAAGGAAATGTTCTAAATAATTACAATAAATGTTTTACGAATGGTAGGAAAATGTGGTCCATTGTGGACCGAAATCAATCGTAGAAAAATAAAAGTGGTCCATTTTTCCACCGAAATCGCTCCAGTGGGTAGCAAGTGAACAGCTCTTTTGCAGAGCTGGTCAATTATGCGACACGAGGCGATACTCTTTGAAGGGTGAAAACGCAGAAAAATAGCTTTTTATGTGCCACAACATCACGTTGTTCAATTTTGATTATTAAAACTATTTAAAACAAGTTATTATTATATTCTTTATAACGCACCAGATTTAAATGTCCGGGTTAAATTTTCCCCACAGGAAAAACTAAACCCTTTCACACACTTCCCCAAATGATCATCTAGTCAACCCACGCTATGCAATTGCACTGTATAAGTATTATAAATACAAAACAATACAAGAACAACATGTCAACTTACTAGAAACCAAATGGGAATATAATTCACCGACTCCAGATATTTTCATATCAGAGGGTGCGGCTCTGTGGCATTTCTAATTGAACCTATAAAACCTACTGATCTCTCAATATAAATATTTTAAAAATCTTTTGTAATCCTACATGTATTTAAAATTACTGATTTTTGCATTTTTATATACAAATTCTTTGACAAATCTAATATGCTTAAATTTTGAATCAGATTCCTAGGTATTATGCCAGTGGCCGAAATAATAAATGGTAATATTTTTATAGTCCAAGAATGCCAAATTCTTTTAATCTCATTTCCTAAATCTGTGTATTTTCTTATTTTTTCAGAAACAGTTTTTTTAATATTACAGGAATTTGGAATAGCTACATCAATGATGTAAGTTTTTTTTTTAATTTTGTCATGTAAAACTATGTCAGGTCTATTATGACCAATTGTTCTGTCTGTTAGTATAGTTTTATCATAATATATTTTATAAAATTCATTTTCTAAAAATGAATTTGGTTCATATTCATAATATGGTACTATATTACGGCAGTCAATCAAGTTATGTTTAATGACCAAATTTTGGTGAATTATTTTTAAAACCTGATTGTGCCTAAATGTGTACTCGGACGGCGTTAATATAAAACATCCCGATATAATATGTTCTATAGTTTCCGGAAAAGCCAAACATTTTCTACATAAATCATCAATTTGATTTATATCTTTGATTATATGCTTCCTATAATTTTTAGTATTAATGACTCTATCTTGAATGGCAAGCATAAATCCTTCTATTTCTGCGCTCACCTCTCCAATGCTCGACCATTTGTTTGACGAAAGTTTGTCAACATGCGTTTGGTTGAGATAATTGAAGTGTTTTGCATGAATAATTTTATTTGACCAGGAATCTAATAATTCCTGGTTAGTATTTATAAGAATGTTGGCATTCTCGTCATATAAATTTAATGGTGTAATGTTTATATCTGCCTTGCAAATTATTCTGTGCATTTCTGGGCTATTAGCTTTCCTACGGAAAAAAATTCTAAGCATTTCTACCTGATTATGTTTCAAAGATGTTATTTTGACTACACCTCTACCTCCTAAATTTCTAGGTAAATTAATTCGTTCTATAGCTGAATTTGGATGATGGCAATTAAACTTTGTTAACGTAGTTCTAATTAATCGTTCTAAACTATCTAAATCTATATTGGACCATTTAATTATGCCAAATGAGTACGTTAATAGAGGTATTGCCCAAGTATTTATTGCTTTTACTAAATTTTTAGCAGATAGATTGCATTTTAACATTTTTCTGATCCTAGTTTGAAATTTAATCCTAATATCATGTTTAATACTAGTGTGATCTAATCTATTCGATTGCGGGTATCCTAAATATTTATAAACCTCATCCCCTTTCATACTTTTAATTTTGAAATTTCTGAATATACCCTCGTCTCCATCTACAATTTTGCCTTTCTCTATATGGATCGTTTTACATTTATCTAAACCAAAAGTCATTTTAATATCATCTGAAAAAAATTTAACTACCTTAATCATTTTCTCTAAATTTGATTGAGAATTTGAAAATAATTTTATATCATCCATATATAATAGATGTGAAACTATACTACTCTCTCTTGTATTACTTTTAATTTTTATTCCAAACTTGCTTTTCATTAACACTTTAGATAGAGGATTCAATGCTAAGCAAAACCAAAGAGGACTCAATGAGTCTCCTTGAAAAATCCCTCTTTTTATTGAAATGCCCGGTACTACTATTTTCTTACCTTTTAAATTTACTAGTAAATCTGTATTCCAAAAGGACATAATATTGTTCAAAAAGCTAATTATAATTGGGTTAACTTTGTATATTTTTAATATTTTGATTAGCCACGAGTGCGGGACACTGTCAAAAGCTTTTTGATAATCTATATAATTATAATTATAATTATATTATATTATATTATGCAAAAATAGTGCATTTTCATTTTTTTTTTCAATTTAACTATTCTCGGTCTCGGCTCTCGGTCTCGGTCTCGGCCGAGAACGAAAAACTCGGTCGACCCTTATAAAGCAGTAATTGTTAAATGAAACACTAGTATATATTGAATTATTTGGCGGGTAGGAGATAAGCCGACATAGCTCAGGGGTTAGAGCATTTGACCGGAAATCAGAAGGACACGGGTTCGAGTCCCGTCGGCGGCATGTATCTTTTCTTGGGAGATTTTTTCAATGTAGATGAGTGTTTCAGGATAATAATTATTACTTATAATAATTGTTCCGATAAATAGGGCCGTACCTGAGTGGTTAAAAACGTGATAATAATATGACAGTCTTGTGTTAATCATAAAACCGCAAAAAAGTTTCCTTGCAGAAAACAAGTCAGTTAGAATAAATGAAGCAATTAATAATGCATTTATGTATAATGCAGGTATTTTATATAACGTACAGGAAAATCTTTTCTTAAGAGGAAACCCGGTCGCCGAGATATTTGAACAATAGGTATTTTATCAAACTGTTACTGTCACTGTCACTCTTACTATACCAAAATACTGAGCGAAAGGGACAACTACACCTCAGGCTGATAATATCTAAATAAAATCATCAAAATCGAGCTTTTCTATTTCCCACTTTTCTCCTCCAAAACAGGACCGAACTTTAAGATTTTAAAAGCGAAAACTTATTTAGCACCGTTGTGATTTGAAACTCGATGAAACGAAAACGGCCGACACTAAAAATTGACAAACACATACATCTATAGTATTTAGCCTGGGGGAGAATGAAATAGACTAATCAATGTCCTCTTTGTGCGGTGCTTCGTAGATTAAAATGTAAAATAATTTTTGAAGTTGGTAACAATCTCTATCTCTATATGTATATTATAAATTAAAGTCCTCCGCCACGTCTGTCTGTCTGTTCGCGATAAACTCAAAAACTGCTGAACGTATTTTCATGCGGTTTTCACCAATATACAGAGTGATTCATGAGGAAGGTTTAGGTATATAATTTTTCAAGTTCGTGTGTGAATTGGTTGAAATATATAATTAAAGTAGAATGTCTGTATCCACATCCGCCAGCCCGCTCGTCCACCACTGGACGAGCGGGCTGGCGAGCGGGCGGTGTGGATTTTATTTGTGTGCAAATTAACAGATGGCGGCGTGAGCTAATAACACTTGGTTATAAAGGTTGGATAACCATCCAGTAGATGGCGTTGTGTTTTGTCTATAGCCACGGCAACGTGTGGCCAGGTCAGCTAGTATTATAATAAATAAAATACAAATAAACTAAACCTACAATTATCCTACTCCTGATATTCTGCATTCGTCTCATTCTCTCGAAGTTTAGTTTTCTGAATGTTTCACTTCTACCGCCTGTGAACTGCACACATGTTTTTTTACTAACTGTATTAGAAGAAAATGCTTTATGTCTGTACGTTTTAACTCCTAACTCCTATAAAAATAAACTTATCAAAAAAAAGAAAAACGCCAGTGGTCGATATCTATGTATATTATATTTTTTTTAAATACAGAGTGTGGAATGAAACACACGCGGTAGAAGTGAAACCTTCAGAAAACTAAAGTCGACAAGAGTGGAGAGGCTACGAAGCACCGCACAAACAGGAGACCTCAGGAGAATCTCAGTCTCTCGCAGGCTAAATCCTAAAGGTGTATTGTTTGTCTCTTTTTACTAACTAACTAACTAACCATCACGTCGTGTCTCCGCAGAGGTAGGCAGAGAGGACGTACCGCCAAACAACTCGATCTTGACACACACTCCTTGCCTCGTTCACATTCATACATCGTCTCATACAAGCTCTTCTATTATTCCAACTCTTCACATGACCCGACTCAAGTATCTAATTCACTTGGTCGTGCCATGCCTTCCTCGGGCGACCCTGACTTCTTCTACTATTCACATTTACGTCATACATTCTCCTTACACTCCTATCCTCGTTCATTCGCTCTGCATGTCCAAACCATCTGAGCGTCCCTTTCTTAATCTTACTCATTACGCTTACATCAGCCTTGCATTCTTCGCAGATCTCCACATTTCTCACACGATCGTACATGGTTTTACCACACATACGCCTCAGGGATCTCATTTCTACAGCATTCAGTCTACTTTCATCCTTCCTCTGCCAGTTCCATGCCTCACTGCCATACATCAGGGTAGGTACCAGCACTCCATATGGACGGCTTTTATTGTCTCTTTTTGATGTCGCTATTTTTAGTTTCATCGAGTCTCAAATAACGACTGCCAGGGCTGGGCAGTATTTGAAATACTTGTAATTGAAATACGTATTTGAAATACAAATACGTATTTTGTATTTGTATTTCAATTACTTCCTAAAAATGTATTTTGTAATTGGTATTTCAATTACCTGGGGCTGAGGTATTTTGTAATTTGTATTTCAAATACTTATGGCTTCAAAATACATTTTCAAATACATTTAGCGATCTTAATAATGATAATGAAAAATAAACTGACATAGATAATACGTAGACTAAAAACGCTAGAATCCAGAGCTATATAATAATAATAATAAATTTGGACAACTTATATAGCGCTGTTTTTGCGAAAAATCGCCTCAAGAGCGCTGTACAAATTAGCATGGATTTTACATTAGAATTATTTACTTAACTTAGGAGGCTAGATAACAACTCGTCTTGCAGCTATCAAGCGCATGTTTTATTGGAATTCTAGCCCCCCGATAAATTAAATAAAATATCTTTTTATATGTACGTATTTCAATTTACTTAACTATGTAGGGGGCTAGATAACCACTCGTCTTGCAGCTATCAAGCGCATGGATTATTGGAATTCTTGCCCCCCAATAATACGTTTACCTTATGTATTTAGTAATCTACTTAACATCCTTAGTCTAACTTAATCTAACTTAATCTATGTTATGTATGTTAATATTTAGAGTTGGCAACACGTCCTGTGCTATATAGCACTGTTATTGTACATTTTCTATCATATTTGTATCATATTATATAATGCTGGTCATAGCTTTATAATGTACTTTTTTGTGTCATAGTATTAGATCAAGCACTATAGGAATAATTTGACTGAATACTAGATTATTTTTAAGTTAATTACAGTAGAGCGCACTTGAAGTGAAATAACTAGTGTCTGACCGAAATAGGATTTTCTATCGAAAACGAAACCGAATATTCAATATCTGTCTCAGTTTCGGCCGAAACCGAAACCGAAACTTTTTTAGACACGTTAAAAATCTATTGTTTACTGAAATTCGGCTTATTTTTTACACTTATATTCACTATAAAGTAAGGACCTCATAAATTGAGTATTATAATTTTATTTGCGTTTACAATCACAACATTTTTTTTACATTAACTCCACATGAGAGGCCCTGAGGAAAATAATTTCCCTCAGGGCGTATGTCATCTTTCAAGATGCTGTATGGAGGGTCTTTTTGGGGAGAGGAAGGAGTAAATAGTCTTGAAGAGACCCATGTTGTAGGAGGGAGGAAACATAGAGGCCGGCAAAACGTTCCACAGCCGAGCTGTTGAACTCAAAAATGAGTCATAGAAACGACCCGTTCTCATGTGACTAATGTCAACCATGTACATATGTTGGGCGCATGTTTGGCATGTTCCTCGACTACGCACTGGTGCCGAGGGGATCAATGGCGCTATTTCCTCAGAGTATGTTCCATTGTATTACCGGTAGAACAAGGACAGATTCCCACCTGACGCCTACGCTCTAAAGATCGCAATGCGTTTGTGTTAGGAGAATCTATTAATTGGACCACCGGTTTCTGCACAGAGTCGAGGGTTTTTTTTTTAAGGTATTTTGGGGCTCCAGACCAGAGGTGGCTGCCAAATTCAATAGTGGGGCGCAGTTGCGATTTGTACAGTGTTAGCAGTTGTGTACTATTAAAGTATCTGCGGGTCCTGTACAGTACGCCCAGTTTCTGAGAGTCTAACTTACATGACTCTGGCTTCGATGGAGCCCCCATACCTGAGCTGGTCACTTAGAGTTACTGCCTCCGTTCACTGAGATACTTACAAGATACTTGATCTTCGTGCGTGTGTCATTCGCGCCGATCGTAAATACCCCCCGTACGATTTTGCTAGTGCCCGTTCACGGTGCTACGCGGTGGCTGTCGGTTTCCAATCAGTATCACGATACCGACGGTGCTGATCGCACGCAACGCGTCGCATCATTTGTGTCTGATACTTATTCATTTACAGACGAAGTAAGAGGGGATGCAGCACAGCTTCTCCAGGTACCAAATTGGAAGTCAGCCGCTGAGGACAGGAGGAGTTGGAGGCGACTGTTGCAGGAGGCCAAAGCTCGATATGGGCTGTAGCGCCATCGAAGAAGAAGAAGAAGACTTATTCATTTGATGTTTGACAGAAATGAAGTCGGAACATGAAAGTAATCTTTAATTTGTTCTGGAAGTGGAAAAACTTTACTTTACTAGAATACGTAAGAAAGGATTTAGTGGAGATGGCATGGATTGATGTTGGAAAAAAGTCATATGACATCGCTTGACAGCGTGTTAACTCCACGGCTGCACGTGAAAAATGATCAAGTTCAGTATATTTCGGATAGCGCCGTGTACGGAGACTAGCATTAAAAAGTAGTATATCAGCAGAATATTTGTGGTTTCGTCACAATTACGTAGATTGTAAGTATCTCCATGAACGGAGGGCCTTACACCAAGCACATCAAAGGAGGGACTGTTCGGAAGATTGCTTCCGTTGAAGGAGACTAGATTTTAATATTTATTTACACTTGTTAAATGAAATAAATAAAAATAATTGAAGTTTGTGATCACATATAGGGAACGTACCCATACTACGTGACACGTTTAGGGGGAGGGGGGGTCTTCAAAATGTCACGCTCCATACAAATGAGCGGCGGGTTGCTTAGGATTTTGGTCACCGGGGGGGGGGGGGGGTTAAAAATTGCAAAAAGTTGGTCACGTAGTATGGGTACGTTCCCTAAACTCACAATACAAGCACGCCGGACCGGCCGGCGAGCTCAGTTGATGATGGTGGATGACACACGAGGCACGAACTCACCCGAAGTCAGTCAAACGGCACGCGATAATTCACGGATGCAGAGTTTCGGTGCGGCCGAAGGTTCGGCAGATTTTCTGCCGAAACCGAAACTGATGCCGAAACTAGATTTTTTTACCGAACCTTGCCGAAACCGAAACCGAACCTTCTGTCGGTCACTAGAAATAACACAAAACTGCGCTATACAAATGTCGTGTTATAATAATAATATGTTATTATTACATATATTATCTAACACCTGAGTCCTTTACCACAAATTTTACAAGTGAAGCGGAGATGAGATGTGTCTTTTGAGCAATATGATTGGTCAATTTTTGAACGTCTCTGTTTCACTCTGCTCAACATTGCTTCTATGGAAACGCACCCTTAGATAAGAGCATTTACGACAATTTATTGCAACCAAAGGTTCTACCAAAACCAAATGTATTTTGTATTTTGTAATTTGTATTTTGTATTTGAAAGAAAAAAATGATTAAAATACTGTATTTTGTATTTTGTATTTCAAATACACGACATGAAAGTATTTTGTATTTCGTATTTTAAATACATTCGAAAAAGTATTTTGTACTTAATTTGTATTTCAATTACAGCAAAGCATGTATTTTGCCCAGCCCTGACGACTGCGTTAAAGAAGTTTTCACTTCAAAAATATCTGCAGTAGTGCCAAAATCCCAGAGAGGAAAATGTTTGTATGGACAAAATACCAGTCGGTATCCTCTTAACGGGATGGTCCCTGCTAAGTTCACTTTGTACGTGATTTTCATTCGCTGTACTTAGAAAAATAACTATACTTATTAATACATAATTATAATAAAATACCATAAAACACGTTTCTCGGAAACTCTTAGTGTGAAGCTGGAAACCAGTTAATCTACATCATATTTGGAGTTGATTTTATTTAGTTACTAGCTGACCCGACAAACGTTGTTCTGCCATAAAATTACTTCTGGTGAATATTTTGGTTTATTTCGGTCAGTCCGTCTTTAACCAACACAAATAAGCTCGATGGTTTGCCCACGCAGAACATGATGCCGAATGAAATATCAAAATGACGCGACGTTGGATGTGTGGACGTGTGGATGAAAGTTCGATGAGGCGGACGTAGCGCCATCTGTCATTCAACAATATAAATAATTTCGTTCTGTTTGAAATACGAAAGACGGCTAAATTTGTTCATACAAAAATTGGGGTTATAGGTATTTTTTAATGCCAAATAAAAAAAAATACTAAAAAAAATTTGTCATAAAAATTGATTATTTTTTCTGGACAGGGATACCCTAAAACCTATTCTCATACCTACCAAATATACATAAAAAATTCATAAAAATTGGTCAAGCCGTTTCGGTGCGCGGAGTGCGACGACAAACACCGTAACACGAGATTTTTATTTATAAGATTAGCTGGGGTACGCGGCTTCGCTCAGGGAGTTGATATGAGACTGAACTGATGTTCTAACCCACAACGGATCTTGTTTTATATACCCCTACCAATGGGTAGCACCTCCTACAACAAAAGGCTTCGAGTGGTCCATAATGTTCTAGAACTTGGAGATTTTTTTATTTCTAGCGCCGACCACGACGAAGGGGGCATAATGCGATACCACGACGTATGGGGCATAATGGGATACCACATGGGGTTACATTTGCCACAACGGAGGGGGCGTAATGAGATAGGGAAAATTATTTGTGGAAAGATAGGATGGGGTAGGATGGGTTACTCTGGGTCTCCTACCGCCCCGCCTGAAAGTCTGAAACGCCCCCCAATTTTCTCTTGGTCTTCTACCGCCCCCCTGAAGAGCTGAAACGCCCCTAAGGGGGCGTTATCGCCCACGTTCAGAACCTATGTTCTAGAACATTCCACAACATTGAGAGTGTTCTGGAATGTTGCACAATGATCTAGAATGTTCCGGGATGTTCTCGAACGTTCCAGACTTTTCCCGAACATTCTACAACATTCCAGAACTTCTCGGAACATTCTAGAACATTCCAGAAGATTCCGGGATGTTCTGGAATGTTGTGGAATGTTTTGGACTGTTCTAGAAACTTCTAGTGGGCGAAACTTCCAGCCCTTATATCTTCAAAAGCACGCCCTTCAGGTAAATATTCTTCTTCATGGATGGATGAGCGCTACCACACTCTTCATAGAGGGCCAGAGGAAGTTATATTATAACTCCCTTGATCGTACCGGGACTCGTTTCTGAGTTTCAGCGTACACTTTCTTTTATAATATACATTGATTTTTGTTATTTGAGCTTTCGTTTTCGATTAAATCGAGTCCGAAGTTGGAATTTTTTAGGACAAATTTGAAAAAAATCGGTTCCTAGGAGGTTTCTGGGCATTTTCGCCAAAGTTTGTACATATTTTTAAAATCATTTTTTCCATTTCCATTACATTTACGTTTCGCTTATAAGTTACCACAAATACCAGATTTTATTTTTTTTACATTAGGGAACGTACCCATACTACGTTAAACACACATTTTGCAATCTTTACCACGTGTAGTATTTCCAAGACCCCCCCAAGTTTTCACGTAGTAATTCATAAATATGATTTTGAATCATTTCTTGCCAACAAAAAGATAAAATAAAATTATTTGGCTTATATTTGTCTTTATTAATAAGGCGCTTGCTGCGTGACGGCAAGAGTGCATGCATACCTATAATTACAAGTGGAAAAAATATTATCAAGATAAAACTTATGTTAAAATATATAACTACGTGATAAAAACCTAAGCCCCCCGCCCCTCATTGTGACCAAGCATGGTATTTTGAAGATCCCCCTCCCCCCCTGTACGGGTCACGTAGTATGGGTACGTTCCCTTAGCTCCACACAGGAGGCCTTGAGAAAAAAAATCTCTTAGAGCCTATATCATCTTTGGGTATTCTGTGTGGGGAACCTTTTTAAGGAAAGGAAGAAGAGAAAGTTCTGGGAAGGAGAAAGGTATGAGTGGCAGGTTAGAATCTGGGGGTAAACGCGTCCAGGATTGACGGATATATGTATCCATCCTTCCTACTGAGGTGCAAGGCGATGGACCGAGAGAGTCCTGCTGGAAAGGTCAAAAAGTTTTCCTCAACCAGTCACTCCTGATCCGGCCCACATATTGGTGGGCAAACGCATCCGCCGCCAAGACCTAGACAAATCTCACCCCATGAAACCAGGCACTCCTGCTAAGTCACCAAAGTGGCGAACCACTCAGAGTGGCCTACGGCAGGGGTGTTGGTTATCGAATAAATGGTTCCCGAGGTGCTGGTACCTTCCTCTTTACTTCTTCCAAAAGGGATGCCATAGTTCCACGATTCAAGGCCCCTAGCACGGTCGATCGACAAGGATTTTCGATAACTTATAGATATTTAACATATCAATCGGCATCCGTTATTCAAGCCAAATTGTCAAAATGGTAGCGCGAACAAATTCTCTAAAACGGTCCGAATTAATCCACGTGCTTGTTATGCTATTCTGTTCACTATGACTACGGGCATTAAAGTCGTTTTCTGCGCGTTGGATGCTCCCATCCAATGGGTATACTGCTTCAGGCAAAACTTGACAGGCAGAACTAAACGTGCATGCGCAAATATCAAACTTTTTCTAACATCATGGATGCGGAATGGATCCACTTTGGATCCAAATGGAATCCACTTTTTTTTCTTCTTTTTTTTACAGTGTATACCGCACAAGAATCTCAACTGCACCCGTCTGGAGCCAGTGAGACTATGGCATCTCCAATTGGGGTATGTTGTGAGGCTGAAGGTAGTGGGGAGGGGAAGGAGGTGGGGAAGAGGAAGGTTGGGAAGTACCTGGCTATTCAGATTTGGGCACCAAACACGGCTAAAGCCATTTTCAAGCAACGTTTCAATTCTGAATGGTGGTCTTACACCAGGGCGATACTGATAGTATCTTCCACTCTGGAACATGCCGCAAATATACTATATATTATTTTAAATGAATTTATTGTGAAATAACACAAATTAATCAAATAAAATTTATTTGCGCATGCCGGGTTCGAACCCGCGACCTCCGGATTGTGAGTCAAGAGTCTTACCCACTGGACTATGGAGGTCGTCAAAACTGTTGCTGGTATTGATGCGTTTACCCGACATTCGACACACTAGCATCGAGAATGGTGTTGTTATTATGTATTTCAGTCCGGTCCGCATGTCAAATTTTGTTGTTTTTGGCCGCTAAGATTGATACGGTGTCGTTAAATTGCAGTATTTATTGCTGTTTATGGCTAGAAAAAAATAATCTCAAAGCTTTTTTTAACGCTAAATAAATAAATAACAATTAATATTATATTTATTAAACGCCTCAAAAGAAAGGGAAGCGCTGCATCCACAGTGTGTATGTAGGGACCGCGACTGATATATGCTCGTGTTGTGGTGGTCGAATGTTCGACATCATATTTTGTTTGTACGTTAGCGATCCGCAGTTGTGCTAGGGAACGAAGAGGAGTTACCGAAAGTTATCCTATCAATCCTTATCGATCGACCATGCAAGGAGTCCTTGCCGTTATATATCTTGATAAGTAACAAACACATAAAAAAATTGTTGGGGAAGAATAAAAACTAGAATTAAATGAAAATATTTGTATGAAATCATTCATTTTTATTCCACAAAAGTATAATATTTTAATAACTTATTCCAAAAGTGTTCCTCTATATATTTTTGGTACATTCAATTACATGTCATTAAAATTAAGTACACAAACTTATTTGTATTTTTACCATATATCTACACACAAATATAAACACACCATTCCTCTCTGTTACAAAAAAACAAACAACATTACCAAATAACTTTAGTACAAGTTGGCCAAAAGTTAATAATAAAAGCAACAGTAAGAAATTTTGAAAAAAAGAATTGATATGTCAGAGAAGTTTTGAAATCAACACAATTTTGTGATTTTATAAATTAAAAAATATTTTCATCCAAATAAATACCTTTTTGTATTATTCTTGCCTTACGATAATAAAAAATCTTACATTGTTTGTTTTTTTTTCATAGTTTCATCAGAATTGTCGAAAATTCTTGGAAAATAAATTAACGATAATTATTTGTATGAAATTTTATTATTTACTACCCGGGGTTACTCGGCTTCGTTCAGGGAGTTGATATGAGATTGAACTGATGTTCAAACCTACGACAGATCTCGCTTTATATACCCCCACCAATGGGTAGCACCTCCCATACAAAAAAGGCTTTGAATGGTCCACAATGTTCCAGAACATTCTACAACATTCTAGAGTGTTCTGGAATGTTCCACAATGATCTGGGATGTTCCTAAACATTCCAGACTATGCCCTAGCATTCCAGAATGTTCCGGGATGTTCAGTGTGAGAATGGTTTTAGTGGCACGCCTGCCTTTTCAAATATGCAAGAGCGAGACGGCAGAACTAGAGTATAAAGGTGATGAATGTTCCTGCACGCTCTCCTTACCTACAGACAGCTCCGTTAGCTAGCACATAGCTTAAAGACTTATATTGTGCAAATAAATGTTCATCTCGACCACACGTCTATAATTATTAAGATGCGCAAGATCACACATCACACGCCTACACAAAAGTCTAAATAACAATGTTGTGGAATGAATGTTGTGGAATGTTCTCGAATGTTCTGGACTGTTATAGAAATTTCTAGAGGGCGAAATTTCCTGCCCTTATATCTTCAAGAGCACGCCATTCAGGTAAAAACGGGAACCTTCTTCATGGATAGGGTATAGAGGGCTACCACACCGTCTAACTCCCTTGATCGTACGTTCTTTTATAATATGTATTGATTATTACTTTCTTAATTTCGATCATCCAGTTGATTTAGTCAGACATCTCTGATAATCGAAATTAGAGTTGAGTGTGCAGTTATATGTGTTAGTGTACCCTCTATCTGGTACAGTACTCAGATTACTCATAAACACCATCAAATCAATTACAATGCAGAAAAACTTGTAGTGAATTAATTAAACAAAATGTTGATCTTTTCTGAGTCACTAGTAGGATATTTTAAAATTAATGTACCAGACTGTTACACCTGCCGGTATTATTTTATAGCATATATAATATGTAAAACAGAAATTCATAAATAATATTTGATTTGAGAATTCCAATATTGCTTTTCTTATTATCTCAAAACTCAGTATTTGGAAATGTCTGCCTAATCAACTGGACAATCGATTTTCTAAATAAATAAATCTGGGGGTTAATGCCTTTTCCTCAGGGCCTCCTGTGTGGAGCTAATGTAAAAGAATAATAATTAAATACTGAAAAGTGGTAGGTAGAAACATTTATTTTGTCTGTTTGCATTGTTGTAACCTACACTATAAGAGTGATGCAAACGTTATTATACCTATGTTAATTATGTGTTCCCAACTGGCAACATTATTGTCAAAATAATAATACATTTTTGAAAAAGAACAAAAGAAAAAAATTAAAATGTCTTTCGAAAAAAGAATACCTACTTAGCACCTCCCAACCAAAGAGATACCGCTAGAATTGTTTTGTGCACATGTCTGTGTGCCCAAAGTGAGCTCAAGTTTACCTTAATTGTGGGTGAAAATGATTTTAAACATTTTCAAATATCGAAATTCAAATTTTGAAGCTTTTATTACTAAAATTTAAAAAAAAAATTCAACACCCAAATAATTAATAAATTGAAAAAAAAAATTATCTAAGTACATAAAAAAAAAACAAAAACCTCTTTAAAAAAATAAAATCTATATCAAAATCTTCATACATTTTCCAGGTACTTCCCAACCTGCCTCTTTTTCTTCACCATTCTATTCAGCCTCACAACATATCCCAATTGGAGATGCCGTAGTCCCACTAGCTACATACAGTTGGAACTCTTGTGCGATATTCATATTTAAAAAAAATCTGCTTTGTATGTTGATTGTCATCAAAAAATTAAAAGTTACATAAACATTTATTAAGATTGACTAAAAACTTAAATAAAAATGTCTTTTTTATAACAATCTGTAATGAGACTCACAAAAATAGGAATAAAATAAAATTATTACAATTAATTCACTTAAAACTATTTTTTGTTCTTAAAAACTATTTTATAATAGACATCTAAAATAATTTTAAACAAAAAATAAATTAAATTTGATCACATATATTTAAAATGGCTTTTCAAGCAAATATTAGCATAAACATATATTTTATTATTAGATAAAAATTATATTTTTGTGTTATGATTAAAAGAATGATTTAAGTAGGTATACAAAGTTGCGTTTAGGGTCATTTTAGAGTGCTGACCTAAGAAATAATGAAAAGTAGATTCAAATAGGTTTAAAGATACATATATAGGGTCAGATTGTTAAAACTTGAAGTATAAATAAAAAGATAGTCAAATATAATATACCTATGCCTCACAAATACATATTCTACGCCTGGGACTGTACATAAATAAATAATGTTAAATTGGACCTACTTTGGGAATGGATAAATAAAGTTAATACATATTATGTAAAAAGATAAATAAAGTTAATACATATGACGTAAAAAGATAAATAAAGTTAATAAATACTATGTAAAAAGATAAATAAAGCTAATAGATATTATGTAAAACGATAAACAAAGTTAATACATATTATGTAAAAAGATAAATGAGTCATTCAATTTCTATATATTATCTGCAATAATAACTTTCACTGATTCGGAGAAAACCGCAAAAAACTGACATCCCTAGCGTAAATAAAAAATTGCATTTTTTTTTTATATAGGTATGATGAATTGGAGTAATACACATTCGAAAAGTGTTCATTGTTCAATGTTTGTTTAGAAATATTTAAGTAATTTGGATAAATGAAATGGATATAGCGGATTTTGATACTCACTTCGTGATTTATATGGAATATAGAGGCTTTTGAAACTCCACTGACCTGAGGGGCGTATTTCTACACCCGCCATCTTGGTAAAATAACTGCTCGTGATTGGTTGAATTCTGATATAGCGGGTTTTGATAGTAGCTTCTTGAATGATATAGCGGGTTTTGTTTCTTACTCTCAGTTTTAACATGGTTTTTGGTTGTGATAAAGGAGGTTTTGAAACTCAATTTAAGGTTAGTCTTGGTCCTCGCAAAAATGTGAACAATATGTCGTACTCAGATCATTTTGTCAAAAAATTGGATATAGCGGGTTTTGGAATTATAGGACTCATATTATGTAAAAAGATAAATAAAGTTAATACATATTAAGTAAAAAGATAAATAAAGTTAATATATATTATGTAAAAAGATAAATAAATTTAATACATATTGTGTAAAAGTATAAATAAGGTCACATTGACCCTACTTGGAGAATGAAAAATAGAGGATACAAAAATGATTTAACTGTGTATAAAGATGATGAAAAATAATTTCCAACATTTTATAATCATACGTACTTAACCAATTCTTTTTTTACATTTCTTAAAACCTACTACAGATATTTTTAATATATTTATATAGTAATCTCTGCTTACCCTTACGGGCAACAGTGTGATGGTTGATTAATTAGTGACTATAATTTTCTTATCACAAATTGATATATTGGTAACAATTATAAGAAATAATACAAAGTTATTGAAATGTACAGGGTGTATAAGCAAAACCCGAAAGCAATTCCTGCCGAGCGATTCTATAACTTTTGTGGGATTGTTATTGGATTATGGACGTGATCTCCTGTCAGATTTGTGTGATTTTTACATATTTACTGCCACATATTTAGGGTCGTCGGGTATTTCCCCCCAATCTCCCATATACTTTTCTTTGAGGCATCACCGAGGAACCGGCTAAGGGGCGCGGAAGCTGAGTGTGGTTCACGGCTAGACCGAATGTCATGCGCATTCTTACTGGGACTGCCAATCGATTGGAGAGGACTCCCAACCGTTTGCCATTCCCTTATTACTTATCTACTGTGTCTTCCTCTCAAACAGGTGCTTGTAGGATACGCTGGATACAATCACCCAGCGCTTGTCACCTCGTGGACTTTCACCAACCTGTCCCATTGTCTTGTCTATATTTTGTCATACTAACACATATTGTATCTGTATTTCCCGCTAAGCACTTGCATACTGCTTACTGACAACGTATGCAGGGACATTGGAGGTCTAGATTCGTTATCAAATGTAGAGTCGTTTTTACCAAAAAAATTAGAGTCCTTGCAAGAGCCTTGAAGGGGTAACCATCTGTTACCTATACCAGGGCGGGTAAGTGGTGGGTCCTCCAATGTCACATATTTTAGTTTAGACTGTTTTAAATACGAATTCCTGCAAGTATGCATGATTATTTATTCATTTAATGTACGTTGTACATAGAAAAAGCAAATAACAGCCATATAAATCACACAAATCTGACAGGAGATCACACCCGTTATCTAATAACGATCCCACAAAAAATATAGAATCGCACGGCTGAGCATATTTGTAAAATGATAAAAAAAATTTCAATCACACGTCGCCACTTGGTACAGCCTAATTCAACACGTGATTTGCACTCCAGCAATACGGTACAGACGAAACAGAGCGCATATCACGTGATCCGTTGCGACAAAATGTTTTTTTTGTTTTGAATAGAAAAAATATATCATCAAATACCAAAATTACATGTTCATTTGTACTCCAAATATGCTCAGGAATAGCTGGTTAGAGCATGTGCTATTACACCTTGTATAATTCAAGCGCAATTTCAAGCAGTAACCCTAAAAGTGATAAGTAGAACGAAAAGGGGCCTCCAATAAAAAGAAATTAAAGAAGCAACCGTGCAAATTGCATGACGCCAGAGATCACGTGGATTTCTTGCACCTCTTGTTCTTCAGAAAAAACACATTTCCGCTTGGTTTGCAAAAAAAAACAATAAAATATAAATTTCTATAAAATATAGAAATTATTTAAAATTAAATTTTTTATAAGAAAAACACTCTTTTATAACTTTTGAAGGTTATTCCCATCAATGTAATATATCATTGAAGAAGAAGATAACAATAATTATCTAAACGAAAATATGAAAGAGAACGAGACACAGGAAAACAGAAAAAAGACAATTGTCGTAACTGGGACTCTAACCAAGACCTCTCGTCTAACCGGGACGTGCGCGTTAACCAATTTCACTATTGCCACCTTCTGTCAAATCGTCATAATTGTCAATCTCATATTTCAAATTTTAGAATTAACAATATTATCTTCAACTAATTATTTTTCCATTGATGGTTTGACAGAAGGTGGCAATAGCGAAGTTGGTTAACGCGCACGTCCCGGTTAGACGAGAGGTCTGGGTTCGAGTCTCAGTTACGACAATTGTCTTTTTCTGTTTTTCTATGTCTTGTTCTCTTTCATATTTTCGATTAGATTATTATTGTTATCTTCTTCTTCAATGCTATTTAAAATTTGTTTATTTATTTATAAGAAGGTCTCAGTAGCTCAATTGGAAGAGCGTTGAACCGGTAAGACACAGAATCTGGGTTCTATTCCCAGTTGCGACCGTTATCTATTTATTTTATGTGACTTAGTCTATCTCACATTTCATTGAGATTTGTTAATATTAGCGTTTCCTACAATGATTAAAACTTTTTTGTTAAAACAAAACATAAATAAACATATTTTTAAACTGCCCTAAAAAAACGATGTAAAGTTTTTCTGGTGTTATTTTATTAATACTATGCAGTTGTAAAATTAGTTGCTGTATTTTAGGAAGGGCCACAATTTTTAAACTTCTACTACAAGCAATATTATATACTAGCAGTTAAAAACCCGCTCCGCAGGACCAACGGACTTTCTTCATGCTAGCTATTAACCTAAGTGGCGACATCTTTTGGCATCATTAGCTACTTGCTTCAATTTGATTCTTTTACGATAGTAGCTTAAGTCACATACTTCATATTCACAGATGGTTCATATGGCGTGGCGTCAGAGTTGTACTTGGAGTCAGATTATTAAATTTCAACCATACAGTCGCTAGGGTATTAATAACGTCAGATAAATTTAAATCAGTAAATTTTATGGAGGTGATTACGAAAATGTTTAAAGTCTTCAGTAATTAAAATCTTACAACTTAAACAGTAATCTTTTAACCCGAATTTGTTCGCTTTTGGGAGCAATTTATATAGATCTCGTAGAAATCGTTGTGTCTCGCTTACTGTCATGTGAGAAATATGATCTAAACAGTGTTAGAAAGAGAAAACAACACGCTTCATATTCAAATCTAAAAGTTAACCACAGAAGATTTAAAATGTACAACATATACGAAACCAAATTTTCCGACCGCAATTATGAAACTTTATGAATTTTTATATGAAATGACAAAAAAGTGATGTGAAAATAATGTTAAAATAAATTTGTCTAATAATCCATGTGTGTGTTTTTATTTGTTTTTGTTATAAGTAATTTTAGTTAGAAAAACATAAGGTGAACCATTTTTAAAACTTGTAAATGTTTGCAAATAGAATTTTAATATTTAATTTTTTTTAATATTAAAATTCAAAAGCATATTACATCACCTTTCTAGAACAATTTTTGGTTTTCGGGTATATTCAGAATTATTCCATTTATTTGGGTTTTATTGCAAAGCGGAAATACTCGAGGCCTACCTAATATATAAGTTAGAGAATTTAAAACATGTATTACAGTTCAGAAATTACATTTACTGTAAACCTTAGACATTTTCCTTCTTTAATTTTTTGATAAATCATTTATATTATTGCTTTTAGTAGAAGTCTACAAAATGGCAATTGGCGCCATTTTAGAGTACTGATTCTTAATTATTATTGGCTTCAAATAATATATAATTATTTTAACTACAATTCAGTGAAAATGAGGGTTTTAAAATTCCAATGACAACGGCATTAAAAAAGCATAAAATATATGTTCTTTATCACAATAATGCTACAGCCCTTTCTTACACACTAATAAGAGTGAGACAAACAATGTATGTATCTGCTTCTCTCAAAGAAGAATTGCAATCGTTTTCATACATCTCCCTCACTCGTATTAAAGAAATGAGATGCCGCGTACCGTTGCTGTGACCGAGCCGTTACCGAGGAATTTTAAAAGCAGCCATTCACTTTATAATATTATGTATATTTGAAATGTAGCGTGTGAAATGTAAATTCCATGACAATTTAATGGGCACTCTTAATGGAAACTTCGATTGAATAATCTTTGTGCAAAATTTTAGTAGATACTTCAAGTGGAGGCGTTAGCACTTATTCTGTGACTTTTCAACATTTCATACTCTCAGTGTAAACATTCAGTGGACAAACTATTGGTATACAATTAAAATGGGCACTTGAAGCGGAAATTTAAAGACACTTTCAGTTGATACTCTCAGTGAAAACATCCAATTAACCAGCCAGGTGAAAACTTTTGGTGGACACTTTGATGGATACTCTCAGTGAAAACATTCAAAACGCCAGTTTGGTGAAAACTTTTGATATACAATTAAAATGGGCACTTGAAGTGGAAATTTAAAGACACTTTCAGTTGATACTCTCAGTGTAAACATCCATTGATCAGCCAGATGAAAACTTTTGGTGGACACTTCAAATGGACACTTTGATGGATACTCTCAGTGAAAACATTCAAAACGCCAGTTTGGTGAAAACTTTTGATGTACAATTAAAATGGGCACTTGAAGTGGAAATTTAAAGACACTTTCAGTTGATACTCTCAGTGTAAACATCCATTGATCAGCCAGATGAAAACTTTTGGTGGACACTTCAAATGGACACTTTGATGGATACTCTCAGTGAAAACGTTCAAAACGCCAGTTTGGTGAAAACTTTTGACGTACAATTAAAATGGGCACTTGAAGTGGAAATTTAAAGACACTTTCAGTTTATACTCTCAGTGTAAACATCCAATTAACCAGCCAGGTAAAAACTTTTGGTGTACCCTTCAAATGGACATTTAAAGTGGACACTTTGAATGGATAATCACGGTGGAAACTTCAAATGGACATTTAAAGTGGAAAATCGAAGACACTTTAAGTGGATACTCTCAGTGTAAATATTCAATTGACCGTAGCGATGATAACTTTTGGTATATATTCAAAGTGGAAATATGAAGACACTTTAAGTGTAAGCTTTCAATGGACCAGCTCAGTGAAAAACTATTGGTGAACTATTTGAAGTGGAAACACGAAGACACTTTAAGTGGATATTCTCATTGTAAGTATTCAATGGACCAGCACAGTGAAAACTTTTGGTGGACACTTCAAATGGACATTTAAAGTGGAAATTTCAAGACACTTTCAATGGATACTTGCAGTGTAAACATTAAAAGGACCAATTAGGTGAAAAATATTGGTAAACACTTCAAATGAAGATTTTAAGTGGAAATTCAGAGACACTTTCAGTGAACACTTTAGGTGTAAACTTCAATGGACACTTAAAGTGTATACACGGTTCTTGGAACACCTTGCGTGGATACTGTTCTACTTGTCAATTAATTCAACACACCCATTACTTATGAATAACATACATCGCCACAATAAATACTAATTTGTTCATTAAACAAATAAAGCTCTAAAAATATTATATATAAACAAAATTAAAATAAATATTTCATAGCAATAATTATTTTTCAAAACTCAAGCATTTACATTTACATCTCAAGAATTGTAAGGAAATATATTTTGTTCTTCTCTACAAAATTTAAATAATACGTAATTTTATTGTTATAAAAATGACTTATTTTGATCAATTTCAGCTGCTCAAAGCTGCATAAGTACACATGGAAAATAATCTAATTTGAACACTATTTCATTACACATTAAATATCAGTTTCCTATACTCGGCCCGTCTTACAAACCGCGTTTAGACCCAAAATGTGTCAAAATTTTCAGAAAAATTACAATCACCAAATCATGTTATTAATTCGCTCCTTCATAATATATAAAAATCTTCAAATTAAAATAAAATTATAATTTATTTGTTAGCAATTTCTTTGTACTTTCTTTGAAAGTTGAACCATCATTCTAGTTTCAACATTCCACGTGTAATTTTGTGTAACTTTCAAATCTAGTTTCAAATTTTGAATGTGGAACAATATTTCAACTTCATTACAACTTGGAACTCATGGCAGTTTCGAAATAAAAATATAGCTTTCATTCTCAATTTTGTTCCATTTTCAAAAAATACGAGATTCAAACTGATACTAGAAGTTTCACTCTTATTCCAAAACACTGACTTTTGACATTTTAAAATTTTTGGAACTTTGATTCTCATTTCAAAATTTCGAAGTTGGAACATCATTCTTGTTTCAATTTCTTGATAATTCAATTGGGAATTTTATTGGAGATGTTCACCAAACGACGCATTTTTTCACTGGGTTCATTTTTGAACCCAGCGGACAACCGAACTCCTTGGAGAACTCGGGAAGGTTCGATAATGAACCTATGACTCTGTATTTGGCGATGGAGTGGTCATCTTTCTCCATCATGAGGACTGTTGCCTCCTTTGTCATTGCGGAACACCAGACCTGAAAAAAAAACATTAATACATGTAGGCCTCCGTGGTCGAGGGATAAGTCTTTCGACAAGCTGCCTGGCAGGCCAGATAGGGAGATAATGGTTGGGGGAGTCTCTTTGATTTCTACAGCCATACTCTCTCGGAACATCGCCTTGCACCGCAGTGGGAGGAATGGATTCATACGTCCGTCACTCCTGGACCCACTGACCCTCAGCTTCCTACCCACCCCTTATACCCTTTTCCTACGCAGAACTTCCTCTCCTTCCTTCCCTAAAAAGACCCTCCACACAGCATCTCCAAAGATAACATAGGCCCTGAGGGGAATTATTTTCCTCAGGGCCTCCTGTGTGGAGCCAATGTAAAAAAAAAAAATACAAAGGTAGTGAGTTCAAATCCCAGCGGGCACAAATAAATTTTATTTGATTAATTAGTGTTATTTCTAAATTAATTAACAATAAATAACAAAAAGTATGTTTGCAGCACATTCCAGAGTGGAAGATACTCCCAGTGTAAAACCACCATTAAGAATTGAAATGTTGCTTGAAACGGCTTTAGCCATGTTTGGTGACCAGAACTGAATAACCAGATTCTTCTCCACCTTCCTCTTCCTTGTCTCCTTCCCCTCCCAACTACCTTCAGACTCACAATATACCCCAATCGGGGATGCCATAGTCTCATTGGCTCCAGATGGGAGCAGTTGGGACTGTTTTGCGGTGTGCACATTAAAAAAATATAATAATAAATACATATATACAATACCACTGATATACATTTTTTTTTAAATGTGTATAATGGACAAGTTCCAACTGCTACCTGCCCCCTATCTACCTATTCTAGGAGATAGGAAAGATGAAGGTAGGCTTACTTCCCAACCTTCCCCTTTACCATTCTTTCCCCAATTTGGGATGCTATAGTCCCACTGACTCCAGACAGTAGGGAACAGATGTGACTCGGGTGCGGTATTCACCATAAAAATTAATAATAAAAAAACGTTAGGTTAGGTTATGTTACCTGTGCAAACGAAATGAAGAAAAGCTGCCTATGCGAATAATCGAGGCCGGGTAAAGTGTCGTTCTTGGCCGCAGTGGTGGAATATTCCAAATAGGCGTGGAAAGCTGACTTCAAACCGCCATTGTCCGCTATGTTCTCTCCTAGACAAACAACAAAGAAAACAATCATTAGAACCATTAACTTCAACAGTTCTTAAAATCTGCTTACTTCTTGTGCCCCGTCCGTTCAACGGACGTTGGCTATCACGTTGGCTACGCGGACTTTGTTTACTGCGGCCCGGAACAGCTCTACAGTAGACTGGCCAAACCACTGTCTCAGCTTTTTCAGCCATGATGTTCTCTTTCTTCCAGGATCCCGTCTTCCGGCAATCTTTCCCTGCATTATGAGATGCAAGATCTCGTACTTCTCTGGATGTCTCATCACATGTCCAAGATAATGAAGTTTCCTGATTTTTATTGTTATAACCACTGGAGCGACAGTGCGTTTTAAAACATTTTTCTCCATTTGCTCGACATTTTCAGAAGATCATTTTTTAAATTTGTCGCAACATTAAAAAAAATCATACCTTCGAATTTTAACATCGAGATATAAAAAATTATTATAGTGCTATATAGTCAATGAATTAAACTGTATTTTACCGTTTATTTCATATTTGTAGGATTTATAAAAAAAATATTAAGAAATCGTAAAGTTTACAACCGCGCGAATCCTGCGTGTTGTTACTTTGAAACTGCCGTGAGAGATACTTATTCGGGTCAACACAGAATTCTTTCAATTTCTGTATATTTTCTGTGGTATACATGATAATGAAAGGTGCATATTTATGGAAAAAGGACTTAATTTTAATCGTAAACAGCTGCCCAAAAATTATGCGTGAAAAAATTTGAAAAAAAATTTTTTAACGTCATTATAAAATAAGTTTTAAGATTTTCACGGCCAAAAGCATTTTCGTTATTAGTTTTTGGGGTGTTATGCCGTGTTGCGCTACCTCCTTCTTTAGCCAACGTTTCGGACATCGTTGCAGTGTCCATCATCAGGGCAGATCCAGCAGATCCGGTAGATGTGACAATATAAAATAGTCTACGAAGTTCGGATTTGCAACGTCTATGGTCATAATAGATAAAGAATTTCAATAGCTTCGTTTTAAGTCCAAAATAACAAACGTGGGAGTTACAAATATATATTTTTTTAATTTTGCCGAATCAAGGAGATAATTGCCGTTTTTATCCGAAAAGCATTCGGAGACATTTAAAATGGCGTCAATATATATACCTATAGTCAATATATGGCAAGGCGTCAATATATATATATATCCAGTGGCTAATAACTTCTTTTTCTTTATTCATCCGAACCATAACATCTCATTCATAACTCTGTCCATCCAGCTTACTTACAGGAAGCAAATTCATTCATAACAGGTCCTGTGAGGTCCTTCTTCAACAGAGATTTGTGATACCTTGACTGTGCAGAAACGGGCAGTCCTTTTGATAGATTCCCCTAACTTAACAAGCAGATTGCAATCTTTAGAGCACAGGCATCAAGTAGGTATGCCGTCCTTGTTCTACCGGTATTACAATGGAAGATGCTATCCCTTGGGCACTGATGCATACTCGGGAAATACGCCAAACGAGCGTCCAACATATATGTATACGGTTGACATTTCGTCGCCTTAGTTCTTATTTGTCCAATAGACCATTTTAGTTTTTGTTTAATCTCCACTTTAAAATTACAAATAAAGTATAAAAAAATGATAGTTAATCACTTTACTAAGAATTATTTAAACTAATGAGACCTTTAAGTTTACGGAAAGAGCTTTATCTTAAACACCTATCATAAGTTCATATCAGGACCCTTAGTTTTTCATTATAATTTTTAAGATACTTGAAAATCTTTTATTGGATTTTATGTGTGTTTTTAATTGTATTCTTATAAATGTAAATAATCTGTTGATTTTCCTAAATAAAAACTAATTAACTAACTAACCATCACACCGTTTCTCCGCAGGGGTAGGCAGAGAGGATGGACCGCCAAACAACTCGATCTTGGCACACACTCCTTGCCTCATTCACATTCATACATCGTCTCATACATGCTCTTCCATTATTCTGACTCTTCACATGGCCCGACTCAAGTATCTGATTCACTTGGTCGTGCCATGTCTTCCTCGGACGTCCCCGACTTCTTCTACTATTCACATTTGTGTCATATATTCTCCTTACACTCCTTTCCTCGTTCGTTCGCTCTACATGCCCAAACCATCTGAGCGTCCCTTTCTTAATCAAATAAAATAAAAAATAAATAAAATAAAATAAAAAATAATGTTTCATTGAAATAATAAAAGAAAACCTTCTCCTCCTGTAAAATTTTCTAATGGTCTGTTGGACAAATAGGAACTAAGGCCACGATTTGTCACATGAGAACGAGTCGCTTCTATGATGCATTAGTTCAACAGCTCAGCTAAGGAATGAACACACCATAGAAGAATGGTCCCTTCATCAGTTTGTTAGAGCCACATCAGTGCTGACCGAGTGACTCCCAATGGCTTTGACCAGCTGAATAATCTCCCGCTATTCTATCCCCTCCATACGAAGAAGAATTAATACAGCGAAAAGAATGAACTTACCCAAGCTCTGTTTCCCGTTGATTTTGACTCCTTCCTCGGAATAGTTGGAGTACTGTTCCTTGAAGCAGGAAGTCCTCTGATTGAACTGTTCAATGGTTTCGTTGTTCCACCAGCGATTCAGGTTGCCAAATCTGCAAGTTAGAGGGATTGATAAATACAAACCAAATTGATAGACTTGACCTAACATTAAATCTGGGTATAATTTCAACGAGCTGGAGGCAAAGCATGTGACCATATTTTTGACACCAGGAGGGTTTAAAAATGCTTTGAATTAACTACGACATCAGTCATAAATTGGCAGCCGAAGAGTGCTGCACATTGTAGTAACCAGACCCTGCGCAGAAAAGTTAAGTTCCTAAAGTAAGGCAACGGTTTGCAACGTCCATTGTGGGACTATTCTGCACCGCCTGACGTAACAATGCTAGAAATGAGTGAGGCAGGTAAATTATAACACATTTGTAAAAGTGTCTAACTAAATAGTGTAACAAAATATTCAACGTTGGAAACAAGCCTGAACTTTTGTTTACCTGATTTGGGATTTGTAGTAAAGTTTTTTACATAGCCAGTAATTTACGCTCCATTGTAAAAAGGACTAGTAATTCGTAAGCAGATTTTATTTTTGAGGACAAAATAGTGGTTTATTTTTAAAACTTTTATATTATTACTAGCTGGTTCCCGGCATGCGTTGCTATGCCATTTTATAAAGAAATTGTTTCTCCCTGCGTGTCCTTTCCCATTCGTCCCGTTCCTCTTCCGCCTACCCTTCCTCTCTCGCGTCCCCTTCCCCTCTCGCGTTTCCACCCGCACCCCCCTCCCGATTTCCCCTCCCCCCTCCGAGTTCCCCTCCTCCCGCACGGGTTCCCCCTCTACCCGAGTTTCCCTTCCTCATTCGATACATTCAGTCCCGGTACATTGAGTTTTCAAACAGCTCGCGTGCCACCTATTGCAATTTTTTAATACAAATTTCATAATGTCAGAGCTCACCAGTAATTTTATACAAACCATGTCCTGATAAAAACGAACACAACAAAAAAAGAATTTTCTCATTTGGTGCAGTCGTTCGGAAGTTATGCGCGTACATACATTTCGGCGGATTCATTTTTATTTATAGAGATTATTGTTATAATTTTATTCCAATAACAATACAATTTAGTTGCCATATCGGCATTTAGACAGGTGACTCTTCAATAATAGTTTTAAGGCAAATAGAGAACAGTCACTTACATCCAAATGGTTTGCTAATTTATTTAACAGCACCACTCTCTTGTTCTTACTTGTTCGGTACTCTGAACAGGTCATGATATCGACTCCAGCTGTAGTGGTCTGGTACATATAGCATCCCAAGAGAAATGGGCTATCAACGAAATTGTTCGAAAATTTTGAAAGACAGAATAGTAAGACTTGCTTTCTACCTAATTTCCAGACTCACAGAATCAGTAGTCAATATGGTGCAATTTTGGATAGGTTCCATGCTTCCACATATAGATATACCTGAGGAATTTCTTCTGGATTAGCTCCAACATATCAATGAACTTTTGGTGGATGGTGCCCAAACATCGCTTGCGTACTCGAACAATGCTAGCATAGCTTCTTGGTTATTAAACTGCTTACAAATCCTGATGATGAACCCAAGAAGTTTGTAGCAAGATTGAGTGAGCTGCGATATATGGCCAGAGAATGTCAGTTCAGGATCAAAGACGACACCAAGATCCTTTACACGGATTTATTATTACTCTGTGAATTGAATGTATACTGTTAGATTCATTTAGTAACATATCACATAAAGGGAGACAATCAAGCAGCCCCCCTGCTCTGCGTACTTTGGTTTATTCCCTTTTTCCTGATTGACTGGTCTATCCATTTGAACGTCTATGGATAGGTAAAAAGACAAACGAGATATCTCAAGAAATTATTTTCAAACGAATGATGCAGGAAAGAATGTCCTCACCGATCATACTCCCTGCCCTGGTCATCGAAGGCGTGCGTGAGCTCGTGGCCCATGACCACTCCCATGGCTCCGTAGTTGATGCTTTTGGGGTTCTTGCCGTCGTAGAAGGGGAGCTGCAGAATGCCAGCGGGGAACACTATCTGGTTCTTGGTGGGGGTGTAGTAAGCATTCACCGTTGTGGGAGTCATGCCTGATCAAAATAAAAAATTACATATTTTGTTAAAATTATGAAATATTAATAATTTTTGGAATTTTGTTTTAGAGTCAAAACAGAAAAATATTGGAAAAAAATGAAGGTCTCTAAAATATAATATGTTCAATTTGGGAGGTGGGTATGGGTACCGCCACCCCAGAAACATTTATTGTATGACTCTGCTGTAGGTCACCCCAAGGTCTGCTAAGTTTGGTGTAAGGTTTGTCCAAGTCTTGGTGGCGGATACGTTTGCCCACCAACTGCGTGGCGGGCCAGATGGAGAGGGACTGGTTAAAGGGGACCTCTCCAGCCGGACTCTCTCAACCCATCGCCTTGCACCGCAGTGGGAGGCATAGATTCATATGTCCGCCACTCCTGGTCACACTGACCCCCAGATTCTTACTTTCCCAGAACTTCCTCTCCTTCCTTTCTCTAAAAAGACCCTCCGCACAACATCCCCAAAGATGATATAAATCCTCAAGGCCTCCTGTGTGGAGCTAATATCGCTCGATTATCCAATAACTGCTATAATCCGCCCATACTTTTACCTCAAAATCGAGCTCTATAATTATTGGCCAGTATTCGTAGTCAACTTCAGCTGGAGGAACCGGCAGTTGAGACGGTATGGGCACATAAGACGGAGACCACCAGACCACACAATGAAGCAGGCAATGTCTATGGAGCTTCATCGACAGTCAACTAGAGGAAGACCAAACAACTCCTGGATGACTCAATACTCCAAAATATTACAGAGAAACGGCCTGGATGAAAGCGATTCCCAGAACCGAAGAACAAATAGCCTGAGAACGGGAAGAGCCGACTCTAACAGCCTACGTAGGCAATGAGTCTGGACAGTGCAAGGAAGAAGAAGAATTGTATGTTAACTCCAGCAGTCTACTGGTTGTATTGGACACTTGCCTAGGGTGGTGAATTAGTGAAAGGGTACATCAATTTTTAAAAATCCATTCAACGTACCCCATCTGGTCTTGTTGACAGGCTCGTCCAGTTTTTCCAGGTTTTTCCTCAGAGTGAAAACCATGACCTCTATGTTATTCTGGAAGTACTCATTTGGCTTTACATCCAGCTCAAAGTACTGCTTGTCCAACTCTTGAGCATTCAAGATATAGTTTGGGAAACCTGCAAAAATATATATTACATATATGTGAATATGTATGTAGTTTCAATGTCTCTCAATAGATGTCGTTAGTACAGGTTTTATATGTTGTTTTAAGATATCTCAACAGAGGTCAGTAGTAGTACATATGAGAGTGACAAATATCGCCCGTTCGGGTCTAAAACCGAAGACAACCAATAAACATGCAAACAGCTCACTGAGCAGCGGATCATTTAACAGACTAACGCAGAGCATCCTTTAGGGAGGACGTTAAATCCTGTTAGATATTCATTGTATTCATTCTTGTTTTTTCACAATTTTGAAATAACACATAAAAACCCTTTACTTGACGCAATGTATCTGTCGGCATTTTGCATGTCAATTTGTATGCATATATTAATTTTATTTAACCTGTTATTTGCCGGAGACGCGCGGATCTGCGCGGTGCGTGCGCATGCGTACGGAAAAAATTTAGAAAAAATATTTTTGAATGCGATTTTGACACTTCTGTAAACAGAATTTGTATGTAGGAGAAGGTCAGGATCGCTTGCACCAACATCATTGATGATATAGCCTCAAGTTTCATTCACCTGGAAAAACCAGAATATTTTTAAATGATTTATCCATGGAATCGAAATGTCAAATTTGCCGCGATTATTAAAACTGTCAAAGTCCGACAAGTGACACTTGGACAAAAACATCGTAAAACCTATCAATTTAGCAAATTAATGCAAGTAATATTGTTTTGATACATAGTTTATTGTTCTAGGAATGTGTTTCGGTAAATAAAATATACTATAGCTCAAAACTAATCCACAAAACATTTGCATAATTTCCTTGCTTCAGGGCAAAGCCCGTCACAGGTTAATAGCCCGCAACCTGGTGTTTGATGAGATAAAATAATCTTAAAAAAGCAAGTAAGTTACCCGCCTCACTAGACTGACTATGTCTATTAAATAGATTATGAGAATCCGTCTATGCAAACTTTGGCACTCAAGAACATGGTAAGGTGAAGATAGAACCTTATTCAACTAAATTTACGAACTACACTGCGTCTCGTAAAAGCGATAAACTATCAGATACAAACAAAACGGCAATTGCAAAAGGATCAAAATGATGTTAGAACCTTGTAAAATAAATTGAAGCTTTAAAAACTTCATGCTTGAACTTCGCCATCTCTACATAATATAAATTAAAGTCCTCCACCGCATCTGTCTGTCTGTTTGCGATAAACTCAAAAACTACTGAACAGATTTTCATGCGGTTTTCACCAATAGATACGAGTGATTCATGAGGAAGGTTTTGGTATATAATTTGTCAAGGTTTTGTGTAAATTCGTTGGAATATAAAGGAGAATGTCTGTATGTGGTGGACGAGCAGGCTGGCAAGCGGGCAGTGTGTATGTAAGTTTGTGGGGATGGGATCTATGACAGAAAGAGAAATGGAGCGCCGAAATGGTGAATGAAATGTCAAAATGACGCGGCACTTCTCGTGAATGACTTACACATGTGTGGATGAAAGTTCGATGAGGCAGACGTAGCGCCATCTGACATAAATAATTTCGTTCGAACGTACGAATACGAATAACGGTTAAATTATTTCATACAAAATACTAAAATAGCGATTAAAAAGTTCGAGGGTGTTGGTAGGAGGAAATTAGGAAAATTTGGAGTCACAAGTATTTTTTGATGCCAAAAAAAATTACAAAAAAAAATATTTTGTCAAAAAAATAGAAAAAAATTTCCGGATAGGGACACCCTAATCACCTAGCGGTATGAAATATACTTTACGACCTATTCTCATACCTACCAAATATGTATACATAAAAGATTTCATAAAAATCAGTTGAGCCGTTTTGGAGGAGTGCGACCACAAACACCGTGACTCGAGATTTTTATAATAGAATAATAAAATATTATAACAAAATATAAGTATATATTTGATAAAAAAAAACTCACTAAACAAAGGGTTAATGTGAAACATTTGTAAAAAATATTAAATTTTATTGTAGGAGACGACCTCATTGTGAGAAGTAAAAAATTATATTTCATGTATAATACATATCGACAGAAGAATAGAATACCTATCATATCAGTTATGGCGTCTGCTTTCAGTAAGGCCTGGTCTCTGGTCTCCATGTCCATCCAACTGAGGGTCCGAAGGTTCTTTTTGAAGGCTTCTCGAAGACCCTCGATCATCACCTCTCCCTGCGGCTTTGCCTCTCCGTGGAATGACTCCCGCACGAACATGGCTCCCACCGCAAAACCTGGAAGAAAAATTATTTGTTAAGCCAAAGATTTCAAAACTTATTTCTCTCTCTCAGTTCACCGCCCCTTTCTCTAAAACCGCAAAAATAATGAAAACACTTTTTAAAAGGGATATAAAGTCATGAAAAGTGATGAAACTAGTTTAAACAGGTAAAATAGTATGTTTCTGTATCCATTTGTAAATAGTAAAATCAGTTAGAACCTAAGCATTCCTAATAAATTGTACAGCGCCCTTGAGGTGATTTTTCACAAAAACGGCGCTTTATAAATTATCCAATTATTAAATAAGTTAGGTTAGGTTTATAGGTTACATATTTCGGTGACCGGACAACTCAGAATGAATTCAACTCAACATTGCCTTTGAAAAGTCATTAATCCATTGGCGTCAAACGCCGCCACCCTTGCGGGTGTACAAGGGTATGACGTAAACTATAACCACGCTAGCCTCGCGGGTGTGAAATATGTCAGCTTTATACCGACAAACGGACATCTGTGAAACATCTGTTTTTTTTTTTTATTTTAAACGCCAAACGCACTACTTACAGATATTTAAGCATTCATTTCGCAGTGTTGGCAATAAAACCTTCCTAAAGTTTTTAACCTGATATTTACAAATCAATTTTTGTTAGCAAACTGCATAATCGAGAATTTGTCAAAATGGTGAGTCTTGAAAATCTTGCAAAGTGGCCCTCCACGTCCCTGATTGCTTCGAGGACTATCACACAAAATTATTTTTTTAGTTATAAGTATGTATATACGTAAAAAAAAAAATTATGCCAATAAGATTGACCAATGCACAATTTTTTTAAATCGAAATAAAAAAAAATTGTTTCATTTTTTTTAAAGTAATTTTTATCTCTCTCTCTGGTTTCAATCCTAGGATTGGTTTGCAGCAATTTACAGATTTAATCATATTAAAATTTTATTAACAAAAAATACATATTTTTACATAAATTTTAAAGTAAATTATTACGATTAAACATGTAGTTCAAAAGTTATATTAGATGTAGTACATCACTAAAGATTTAAAATATTTGGTACAAAATTAATTCGGATGTAAAGGACAATTTTTTAGCTTAAGGTTAAACGTCACGTACGTTACAATCTACGCATTCACAGATGGCGCCAAATCAAATTATTTTAGGTTTTTAATACTTTTTGCATGTTACGCTTTAAAATATTAAGGTAAATTAATTGTTTGCGCCCGTACATATTTAATATGAATATAAATAAATAGTTTTGTCCATAAACAAACCCAAATCTTTCAAAAGAGGCTGAAAAATACAATATTGGATTGAATCACTGATACAAAATTGAATTTTTCAGTCACGTACGTTATAATCTACGCATTCTCAGATGGCGCCAATTAAAATATTTTAGGTTTTTAATACCTTTTGCACGTTTTGTTTTAAAATATTGAGGTGAATTAATTGTTTGCGCCCGTACATATTTAATATGAATATAAATTAATTAATAAAAATTAATTTACCAAACAATTAATTTACCTTAATATTTTAAAGCAAAACATGCAAAAAGTATTAAAAACCTAAAAAAAAAATATTGGCTCCATCTGTGAATGCTTAGATTATAACGTGCGTGACGTTTAACCTTAAAAATTCGGAGGCCAATGGGTTAAAAGTAATGTAAAAAAAGAGGTTATATTAGTTTAGGTTATGGGCTATTTTTCAATAAAAAAATTCATAGTTTTAAAATGACTTTTCAACTTGAGTTGACTTGATATCTTATACTTTTTATAATTTAATCAACTTTAGTATAACACAAATCTGCTTTCCTAGTACTTTTAAACTCACAAGGACTTGTGATCCCTATTTATAAATTCTGAGACAAAATGGAAATTACTAACTATAGACCAATCACTTTGTTAAATTCACTATCAAAGACCTTCGAAAGAGTTTAAAAAACCAAATAATAAAACACCCGGAAGAAAACAAATTAATCTCGGATAAACAAAATGGATTCAGAGAAAAAAGAGATACAAAAGAAGCTTTGGCTTATGTTTGATTTTGAAATGATAATATGCATAGTTCCTACCGGGATGTCATTTATCCAGTACCTACCCTCCCTAACCACATCACCTTGCTGAAGAAAGCATTTGAAAACATTACATTACAAGACTGAATTGAAGTGCATTTGTTTGTGAAAAACAGAAGATTTGGAACATTTCAAACAACTGCTTGGTGTCGTTCGTTTTAAGTTATATTTTCGTTTTTGTGAACTAAAATAAGGTTTTTTGACCATAATACCTCAAGATACCGCGGCGGACTAATATAACGTACATTTGTGATTGTGTTGTGTTCGGCTTCTCAGAGGTAAGTGATTGGTTATTCCATGCTTCCCTTATAATCTTCCCATACACATATAATCACCCAATTCCAGTAAACACCTTGTCATTTTCATTTCCTTTTGTTTAATTTACAGTCCACTTTCCTGTTGCATTTGAAGCTGTAATTTGTAAACAGTTTCGGATGCAACAGCTTATCTAATAAATCATGTACGTAACAACTTGGATCATGGGTACAAATGCATAGTGATATATCTAGTTTATCAACTTATTTATTCTAAATATCTGTAGTAATTCATACACATACATACTTGTAAAATAAGCATAGCACTAAAACGGTTAACGGAAGACCAGAGTTTACAAGCCAAGTTAAGGAATAAGGTGAAAAATGGTTACCAGTTTTCTGTTGGAAATAATAAGTGATGTACCCACCAATGGCGTTATTGGTGTCAGTAACGCAGTAGCGCCACAACTCCTCGCCTCCCTCGGAGCCAAACACCGCCTTGCGCAGCACCTTGGCCGCATCCCTGAAGGCCTTGCTGAGGTAGGGGGACACTGATCTGGCTGCCTGCCATATCAAATAGTTGTTCAGTGTACTGAAAACACAGAGGAATTACTTTTTTAGAAACATAATGATCTTTGGAAATCCAAAGATTCCTCAACAAAACTCCATTAACTCCTGCCGGCGGCCACTTCTGACATTAGTTGTCGTAAGACATTCAAACACAGCGACGCACGGAATATCTTCTTACATTCTTTGAGGTGATTTTTCACAAAAACGGCGCTCTACAAATTATCCAATTATTATCATTATTATTATTATTATTCTAGGTTTTAGACATTATGACCTTAAAAATTAACCATCCGGTGAAAAAAGTGCGTACTCAGATATGATTTGAGGTTTCCATGACCAAAAGTATTTTTGTGGTTTATTTTTGGGGTATTATGATGTGTTGTCCCTATGCCCAAATTTCACATGTTATTTGATTTCAGAATGATAAAAATCGACAACATTTATTGGTTTGGCTTTGAATAAAGATATAAATTTTTATTGAACCTTTCAAAAAAAATAGATTACTCACTTGTTGCCCTTTTCCGTTGCCGCATAACCATTGACGAGCGTGTTCAACTTCACCAAGAACTCTTTTGCATAAACCACGACTCTTTCTTTAGTGGTGATCTTCCTCGACACCATTCTGAAGACGTCGTTGAAGTAGTCCTGCCATTTGATGAAAGGACTGAGATCTTGCAGTTCTTGCACGGACATGGCATGGTACAGTTCCTCTTCGTCCCGTCTGTTCTCGCTGGGGGTTGTGATGTTGGCCAGATCCGTCTCAAACTCTATGACGTCGAGCATCTGCGCTCTGGCTTCAGTTTCGTTGGCTCCAAGAAGCACGGAGATCTTCGTCATGAATTCTAGATAAGCGTCCAAGATTTTTTTGTGCGCGGTTTTGTTTAAGTAATTGTCGCGAGTCGGGAGGTTTAGACTTCCTTGGTCCACCTGAAATGATTTACATGTACAAGTACTATTTATTCCAAAAGAAAAGCCAACCTTAACCTAATGAAGGGAAGTGTAAGATGCTTTTTTTTTCTTTTTTTTACATTAACTTCACACAGGAGGTCCTGAGGAAAATGATTTCCCTCAGTGCCTATGTCCTCTGGGATGCTGTGTGGAGGGTCTTTTTGAGGAGAGGAAGGAATGAACATTGGTCTTGAAGAGACCCATGTTGTAGGAAGAAGGAAACACAGAGGCCGGCAAATCATTCCACAGCCGAGCTGTTGAATACAAGAACGAGTCGAAGAAACGACCCGTTCTCATGTGACAAATGTCAACCGTATACAAATGTTGGGCACACATTTGGCGTATTTCCCGACTATGCACCGGTGCCGAAGGGATCAATGATGCTAGTTCCTCGGAGCATCTTCCATTGTAATACCGGAAGAACAAGGATAGCATTCCCACCCGACACCTGTGCTCTAAAGATTGCAATCCGTCTGTTAAGATGGGAGAATCTATTAAACGGACCGCCCGTTTCAGCAGAGTCGAGGGTATTTTTCAGGTATTTTGGAGCTCCAGACCAGAGGTGGCTGCCAAATTCGACCGTGGGGCGCACTTGTGATTTGTACAGGGTTAGCAGTTGTGTACTATTAAAGTATCTGCGGGCCCTGTACAGTACGCCCAGTGTTTGGGAGGCTAACTTTACTCTGGCTTCGATGGAGCCCCCATACCTGAGCTGGTCACTTAGGGTTACACCAAGCAATGGAGGGCCTGTTCGGAAGATTGCTTCCGTTGAAAGATACTAGATTTTCATTTCGATCCCTTTTAGACGTAATCAGACAATGCTTGATGTAAAGCTATGATATTTTTAAATAATCTGTCATATTTTGTCGGAGGGTTAAAATATTTCTGTTTTGCAATAAAATTCAAATAAATGGAATATTTCTTAATCCATCCATAAACTAAAAACTGTTTTGGAAAGGTTGTAAAATAATGTTTCAAATTTTATAGTTAGAAATATACATATGATATTTGGAAATGTTTTTTTTTACATTTTCACAGCCAAAAGTATTTTCGTTATTTGTTTTTGGGGTGTTATGCCGTGTTGCGCTGCCTCCTTCTTCAGTCAACGTTTCGGACAGCGTTGCAGTGTCCATGATCAGGGCAGATCTGGCAGATCACACATCTGCCGGATCTCCTACTACCACCATTGTAAGCGGAAAATCTTAGCCAGTCGATGAATTGAACATACGAAGCATAAACCCAAACGTGGGACCCAAACGCATTGCCAATTCGGCCACTGATTAATTTGAAAGTATCAACTAAGTAGTAGCCAGTTAACTCAGTGGTCCCGGCATGGTTAAGGTACTGCGTTCAATTCCTAGGTGCAACCGTATCTTTTTCTGATTTTTCTGTCTCAAATTTTCCAGTCGTCACACCCACCAGTGGAAAATTAATACCCTGTAAATCGTTTTTTTGTGTGCAAAGAACAAAATCCCTATGGACATTCATTCTCAGCTACGTGAAGTGTATGGAAAACAGTGTATGAGTGCGAAAAACGTGCAGCGTAGTGGGGATTCGGCGTGGGGGAACCAGGCTGCACGCCAGTGTTGCCGGATCGCACGTTCAAGCCTTCCTCGCGACCGCAGCACCCTCGAGACCTTATTTTACGCACAGCCCTCGTATAATATAAAATGTTAAATATTTTTCTAAGATAATCTTATATATAAAAATGAATCACTGAATGTGTTGCTAAGCGCATAATTTTCGAATGACTGCACCAAATTGGATAATTCTTTTTTTTGTGTGTTCGTTATTGTCAGGACAAGGTTTTTGGGTGAAGCCAGTAAATCTGGTGAGCTCTGGTGTTATGAAATTTGCATAATAAAATTGCTATTGGTGGCACGCGAGGAAGCGGCTATTGCTATGGAAAGCGGGAGGGAGGGAGAGATGGGGGAGGGGAACCAGGGAGGGGGAGGGGAACCTGGGAGGGGAGAGGGGGACCTGGGAGGGGGGAGGGAAACTCGGGAGGGGGGTTCGCAAGATGGGGGAAGGGGGGAAGTGGAGTGGGGAGAGGGAAGGTGGAGGTGACGAAAGGGAAAGGACACGCAGGGAGAAACAATTTCTTTATTAAATGGCATCTACGCACACCGGGTGCCAGCTAGTTAGTCATAAAACTTTATTTGACTTACAATGATGACGTGCTTTGAAGAATTTCGATCGTCTTCTCCAACAGCCCAGTTGAAGAATCCATTGATACTGTACCTGAAAATGAGAAAATGTAATATTTTAAAATATTATCTAAGTTCCTTCCCTTCCTTCAGCCTTGCATTTTTCCAAATCTCCACTTTGTAATTCTATCGTACATGGTTTTACCACATATGGATCTCATTTCTGACGGCCGGCGTGGTCGAGGGGTAAGGCTCTTGACTCAAATCCGAAGGTCGCGGGATCGAATTCCGGCATGGACAAATATATTTTATTTGGTTAATTTGTTTGTGTTATTTCACAATCAATTCATTTAAAATTATATATATAGTATACGGACCTTCCGGAGTGGAAGATACTCTCAGTATCACCCTGGTGTAAAAACACTATTCAGGATTGAAACGTTGCTTGAAATGGCTTTAGTTGTGTTCGGTGACCAGATCTGAATAACCAGGTACCTCCCCACTTTCCTCTTCTCCATCTCCTTCCCCTCCCCGCTACCTTCAGCCTCACAACATACCCCAATTGGGGATATGTTGTGAGGCTGAAGGTAGTGCTAAACATAGTCTCACTGACTCCAGACGGCAGCAGTTGGGACTCTTGTGCGGTATTCATCGATCTACAGTTTTCAGTATATTTTCATCCTCCCTCCACAGTTGCATGCCTCACTGCTGTAAAACAGGGTTAGTATCAACACTTCATTGTGGACTGCTAGCAGAGGCGGCTGCTCATTAACCCCAAATTAAACTATTTTTTTTTTTTTTTACAGTAAGATTACGAATAACCTCACAAAAATAGAGTCGCATTAATCATTTAACCACTGGAGTGATTATGGTAAAAAAATGGACCACTTTTATTTTTCTGCGATTGATAGCGGTCCAAAAGTGGACCACATTTTCCCACCATTCGTAAAACATTTATTGTAATTATTTAAAATATTTCCATTGCCAGCCAATTTAAAACGAAACCATTGAAATGCTTTATCTATTATGACCATAGATGTGGCAAATCCGAACTTCGTAGACTATTTTAGAACGATAAATATTTAAAATATTTTTTTCTTGTTGAATTTTCGATCAGCTGATTATGGGAAAAATTAAGTCCTTTTTCCATAGATATGCTCCTTTCATTATCAAGTATACCACAGACAATATACAGAAATCGAAAATATTCTATGTTGACTCGAATAAGTACCCCTCACGTAGTTTCAAAGTAAAAAACACGCAGGATTCATACGCTTTTATACATTTTACGATTTTTTTTAATATTTTTTATAGATCCTACAAATATACGATAAATGGTAAAACACAGGTTAATTCATTGGCTATACATATAGCACAATAATAATTTTTTATGTCTTCATGTTAAAATTCGTCACACCTCTGCTATAGGTCACCCCAAGTGTTATTTATTTAGAAGGGGTGCCTGGGTTCATGAGGTGAGGTTTGTCTAGGTCTTGGAGGCGAATGATCAGGACACACTGAACCCCAGATTCCTACCCACCCCTTAAACCCTTTTCCTTCCCAGAACTCTCCTCTCCTTCCTTTCCTTTAAAAAACCCTCCACACAGCATCCCCAAAGATGACATAGGTCCTGAGGGGAATTAGTTTCCTCAGGGCCTCCTGTGTGGAGCTCATGTAAAAAAAAAAAAAACGAAGGTATGATTTTTTTAATGTTGGCGAAAAATTTTTATAATGATCTTCTGGGAAATCTCGAACAATTGAGGCAAATTTATTCATTTCGCGTAGTCACTCTGGTGATTAAAGCACACAGTTTTTGTACTATTTTTTTTGTTACATTTACTCCACTATGTCATCTTTGGGGATGCTGTGTGGAGGGTCTTTTTGTGGAAGGGAAGGAGTGAACCTGGGTCTTGAAGAGAACCGTGTTGTAGAAGGAAGGAAACACAGAGGCGGGCAAATCGTTACACAGCCGAGCTGTTGAACTCAAGAATGAGTCATAGAAGTTACCCATTCTCATGTGACAAATGTTAACTGTACAATGTTGAGCAGAACATGAACTGCTGGCCTCGAATTCTATCAATCTATTAAAGGCATTCCTACCTGTTCTGCAGAATTTGAAAGGTTCTCTGCAGGTTAAACTTGTGCAGTACGAATCCACTGGCCGATATGTTCCAACCTCCGACCTTCTTGATGAGGTCCTGAAGAGGAGCGCCTCCGAGGGTCTCAATGGTCTCGTTCACATCGAGACACGCGTCGAAGTAGATGCGTGCTTTCTGTTCCGCTTTGGATTTCACCTTGTCAAGGTCAATTTTTTCTGCAAGGAAAAGATCGTATTTCAATTTAACCCTGAAGAAAGTAGAAAAAGAAGCTCAAAAATCCAATGATATAGACTTAACATAGAATTCCTACTACTCTTTCTGAATCCCACTGAATGCGAAGTTGGAAGAAGCAAATCAGAGGAAGTACGAGGAGAGGTTGGACCTTGAACTGGTACCTCGCTTCTGAACTGCAGGGGCGAACCTACATACTAGAGACATCTCTTGGATGGCTCTGTAAACTTTATGAGCTGCTAGCACTAGTGTCATCTATGCCTCAATGCTCAAAACCACAATTTGTATATTATTATTTATACAAAACTAGCTGACCCAGCCACGCGTTGCTGTGGCTAACGAAACACAACGCCATCTACAGGATGGTTAACCAACCTATTAACTCACACTGCCATCTGTTAATTTGCATACAAATCAAATCGATCTATCGCTCCATTTTTTATTATTATAGCGAGTTCCCGGTATGCTTTGTTTGAAATTGTATTAATTAATTAAAAAAACATCCCAGTTTTCAAGTAGTTTAGCGGCTACGCTAGGTTTGTGTAACATGGTTTGTGATACAACAGAAAGTGCCCCTTTATAACGCCTACTCGCGTCAAGGCAAGAAAAACATCCCAGTTTTCAAGTAGTTTAACGGCTAAGCTTGGTTTATGTAACACGGTTTTTGATACAAAAGTGAATGTATTATTTATAAAAAATAATTACCGAAATTAAAAACATGTTTTTTTCCGTCATTTTATTCCCAAAACTCTGATAATTTAGTACTTACCTTTCCAGATTTCGTGGTACCTTCAAAATCTTCTAGCCGTTCGTTATACATTCAAGTGTATCAGGAATACCAACATCCAACGTACCAAAGTGATGCCAAAGTGACAGCGAATGAGCTAATAACCATAATGGCGTACAATCTCACAAGACGAAAGCTAATTTTAATTTTACGTAATCGAAATTTAAATATTTTCCACTTCCCCCAATGCAAATAGTTGTCTTTTAATGTAATTAAGGTGAATCAAAAGATATTTTAAAAAAAAAGTGCGTATTAACCGTTTCCAACGATCCCCAAAATTTACCGAAATTGTTTCTCCCTGCGTGTCCTTTCCAATTCGTCCCGTTCCCATTTCACCTCCCCTTCCGCCTTCCCTTCCTCTCCCGCGTCCACTCACAACCCGAAAGCCTCAATTTCGCCCGTAAATTCTGAAAACCGTCACTTTGGATCGAGATTGTAAAATATCTATGCAAAATAGCTTTCATATTTCAAAGACAATAGGTAAGAAGCATTATTTTGTTCTCTTTCTGGTTAAAAGAAAAATACATACGAGTATGTTTGCATGAAAGGACGAGAGATATATAGCTTTTAAAATGTAAGGTCACTCGGAACGTTTTTGGTCTTATGAAAGTATAACGTGATTACGTGTTTTGGGATGTATTTACTCCTAAACAAGCAGACGGGTTAAATAAAATGTCTTCCAATTTCAGAGAAATGCTTAAATGACCGCGTGTGCATGTGTGATTGCCACCAAAATTTGATAGAATACATTGTCACCAACAACGAGTCTATCTGCCGAGTTTCAGCTCGATCGGATGTCAGGGAGTGGGTTAATTTCCACTTTAATAATTCATTTATTCAATCAAGAAAACAAAATCGAAATTGAAATAGATGTCATCGAAGAAGAATATAACACTAATAATCTAAACGAAAATATGAAAGAGAATAAGACACAGAAAAATAGAAAAGGATAACGGTAAAATAGGTGTATTTAAAAATGATAACTAGTCAAGTTTAACTAACCCAAAGCATTCCGGACAATCAGCTGGTTCTGGATCTGTAACTTCTCGAAGATGCCCCAAATGGACTTTCCCTCCGGAATGGGGTTGTTCTTGATCCAGCCCCCACAGGCGAAGTTGTAGAAGTCGTCACAGGGATCCACCTTCCTGTCCAGAGACCTGGACATCTCGCTCGCTGTGTATACGCAAGTGTCCGTCAGACACATGGACTGGAAGGTGTCATCTGGAATAATTGAAAAATTGAGTGTGTGCAGTAAATGGGCAGACGCAAGACCTAGGCAAACCTCATACAGTTATAATGTCTGAAGTTTTTAGTGAAATACAAAAAGCCGATTCATATATAAGACGTTTATTGACACTCACAAGTTCAAGGTTATCTATCAAGTGAGGCGACAGACCTGCCAACTATCAGCATCTGACAACTGGTGCTTTACTATTACAAACATAACATCCTTTCCTCCTTCTACTTTATTATTTTATTTTTATATCAAACCAAATAACAATGACAAAGAAACTTAAGAGTAATCACTACGACTAAATCGTACAGGGGGTTTCACAACTCTGCCAGACCTGTTATAACATCATTATTTCCACTAGTGCTGGGTAAAGGTTCAATGACAATTTTATTTTCCTGACTTCTAAAGTCTTTCCATTCATCGGGATTCTCATAACTTGATTTTGACTTAACCCATTGGCCACAGAATTAATGAGCAAAAAAATTGGCCTTCACCACTGAATTAATTTTGTATCAAAAATTGTAAACCTGCATTGGTGTACTAAATCCATTGTAACTTTTAAACCAAGTATTGAAATAAATTAATTTCTTTAAATTTATTTACATATTCGATTAAGGTAAAGAAAAAAATTTAAATAAAAATTTAAAAAATATTAAAATATGTGTAAATAAGGATACAAACATAACCTTCTCTTTTTTCGTAAGTTTTTTCCACACTTTAATTCAAAAAGGTACATGTATACCAATAACTATTAAAATAATATGGTATGATAGTCCTCAAAGCAATCAGGGACGTTCAGGGTCACTACCAAAAGCCTACAACCTCTCGCAATTTTGAAGAAATTAAATGGCGGCTGGCAGCATACAAAACTTGGAACACAAATATCAGGGAAAAAACATAAAAAAACATATTATTGCCAATTCTATGAAATTTATGATTAATTACCTACAGAGCATTCAGCATTTAAAATTTTTTTCAAAAATGTCACAGTCGTGCTCGTTTTCCGTTTTTTGGCGGACCTACTCTAGCCCGTCAGCGTGCCGGGGTTTGTGGTTAAGTACCTGAGTTGCACACCCGGCAGGCTGTCGGGGTTTGTGGCCAATGGGTTAAGATAACTTATTTTTATTTGGTTAACATGAACCTTTTTCACCTCTCCTCCGATTAATTGAATTAGATACACCCATGAACTTAATTTTAACTTGTCAGTTCCATGAAAATATTTCATAGGAACTTTCACGTGTCTTAAATAGACTAAAACATTATCATTTTCCTTAAATTCTTTCAATGCATTTTTTCCTGATTGTTTGACATTTTGTGATTGTTTACTTTTATTGACATGACTTTCTTCTGACAAAATATGCAATGGTGTTGAACCCAGGCACCCCTGTTAAGTCAACAAACGAAGCGAACCACTTGGGGTGACCTGCGGCAGAGGTGATAGTTATCCAATAAATGATTCCCAGGGCGGTGATACCCGCCTACCAAATTGAAATGAAAGAGGTAATTAATAAAATTAAATAAAATTTTAAAAACATCAGCAATATCAATTGCGCATTGATCTTTCGTTGATTAACCAGTCGAATGCCAATGGGTCTTCGGAGAACACGCGAGCATTCTAATATCGATGGCTTAGAGCCAGAATGGCATAACAAAACAATTATGATTTTATAGGAGAAGCAAATTTCCACAGAAATGTTGACATACCTAGTTACTATAGTGAAATGATAAAACTACATTACACAATGGTTATGATTGGAATAAACAAAACTTCCTTTGCACAAAATTATTATACTTATCAAGGAAGACTTATTTTCAACCGATTACCGGATGAAATTAGAAAAATTAATGATAAAATCCAATTAATAAACACTGTTAAAAAATATTTTAAAGATAATATAAAAAAAAAAACTAAAAAAAAAGTTTCCGACTAATCTAATCTCAAAAACAACTACTTATAACTCAGTTTCCAAGTGATACTCTGTTCTTCAAATAAGTTAAATTTTGTATTGTTTTTAGCAACTAATTACACATCACAGAACTTACAACTTATTGTTTTTTACATTCACATTGTAATTTAAGAAGTTAAATATAGCATTAAAAATGTACACTACTCTTCCAGACACAAGCTAATGCTTCCATGGAAGAGTGGTATTAACGTATTTTAAAATGAACATGTAGGTACGCAAATTACTACATTATCTAAATGTATATTATATTTTATATGCTAAAATAAATAAATAAAAAAATAAATAAATAAAATAAAATAAAAATATGTTAAGGGACGTTTAGGGACGTACTTGACTTACTACAGTAAGTGATTCTTGACATTATTTGGAGTAAAACATGTAAATAAAATTTTGGTCTCCGGTGTCATTATTGACGTTTTTTTTCTTTTTTACAAAAACATAAAAAAATGGTAGATTTTGGACAGTTGGAGGCGGGGTTAAGGGTTGGTCGGTTACTCGGCCGAGTCCCAGGAAAAGTCCCAGGAAAAACAGACAAAATTATTATAGAAATTTGCCTCTCCTGTAAAATTAGAATTTTCTTGTTAAGTATGTCATTCTGGCTCTAAGCCAGGGGTGGGGAACCTTTTTAGCGTCGCGGGCCATTCGGATGTTCATACTTTAACCCGCGGGCCCCACTCCGATTTCCGTCTCGGGAGGGGGGGGGAAACTAGAATTTTATAAATGCACTTCCAACATAAGAAATGTGTGGTGTATCATAAAAGCTTCCGCCTTGTAGAGACAGATGGCGGTGATAACAGCTATCGGTAGAATCCGCTAGATGGCGGGCAGCATAGTTCTCAAGTTCTCCGGCAGGGGATCGGGGAAGCTGAGAGGCTGTGTTTCAATTATCACTGAACAGAACCATTTTAACTAGCTCCGAGTTAGGTTGACGAAGTATAAATAAACGCAGATATCGAACCAGATTCTATTTATTTAAGAAGTTATCTCCATCCAAGAGTGTTGGAGAATCTGCTAGTGTGTCTCAAATAGCAGAACACTACAAAATGCGTTAGCAAATAAAATCACAACTGATGCGTTTTCGTTGCATTTTTAACACAGAACTGGTTTTAATTATAGGTTGACGTATGTACGCGGGGAATTAAAACTATACTCAGAACGTGAAATTGTTTTCCTCCATTACTGGCAGCACATATGCAACACAAATTTATAACTGCACTTCACACATGAGAATGGTTTCATACGAAACGCGTTAGTGAGATAAAACCCCACCTGGAATTTTTTCGTTGCATTCTAAACACAGAACTGGTTTTAATTAGAAAGTGAGTTTGTACGCGGGGAATTAAAACTCCACACAGAAGATGAAAATGGCTTTCTTCCAATTCTGGCAGCACAAAGTACGTAACTAGAATTTTATAAATGAACTTCTAACATGAGGAATGCGTCAAAAAATGAAACCCCATCTGAAATTTTCTCGTTGCGTTCTAAACACAGAACTGGTTTCAGTTATAGGGTGAATCTGTATGCGGAGACTGAAAACTATTAAGTGTAGCCACTTTACTGAGTACATGAAAATGGCTTTTCTCTGATACTGGCAGCACAAAAGCAACTAGAATTTTATAAATTCACTTCAAAAACGAGAACGGGTTTCTACGAAATGCGTAAGCAGACGAAACCACACATGGAATTTTTTTTAATTGCATTTTGAATACAAAACTGGTTTTTCCGTCAGAGCGAATTGTATTGTGAGTCCCCAGCTTTAATTAATACTGCACCTAGAACACCAAAATGGTTTTACCTTCGAAATGCGTTAGGGTTAGCAGATGAATCCGCAACAGGAATTTGCATTGTGAACAAAAAATTGGTTTTACTTCTAGAATGAATCTGCATAGGACTAGTCAATCAGCTTAAATTAAATTGTACTCTGATCACGTGAATGGTTTTTCTACATTTTGTAGCATATTTATTGTCCGAAATATAATTTTGTATTTATTTAACTAATTACAATAAATTACATTTAATGATTTTTTTATGCCAGAAGGGTGGCAATTATTATGGCATTAATGTTTGTATTATATACAAAATATTAAGGCACGTGCTTGACTTAACATAACCAGTGATTCCTGACTTTATTTGGGGAGATTGTTATATCTAGCTTTTAGTTCATCATCGCTTTGTAATTGAATAATTTCGTGCTGCAGATTATCAGGCACATTCGATGGTTCGACGTTGAACGGTATAGCAAATATGTCCAAATCCGTTTGCTCTCTTTTCACGTCCTATCGTTCATTAAATGCCTCACTTAATTTCGCGCACTCACCAGCGCATTCAAACGATGTAGAAGGCTTTTGTCCTTGCAGTGTTGGAAAATGCGTTGTGTTATTCATTTCAAGTTACTTTTCACAGCATTAATTTAGTTTCAAATGATTTCATGTTTCACTCATCAACTTTTCTTTTCTTCGTAGTTGTCATTGATAGGATTTTATTGATTTACTATCCACTTTACATCTGCAACAATGACCATAAAATAATGTTTATGACAGACTGCCTTAGATTCCCCTCCGAATAGAGTTGCCATCAATCCTGAAATATCGGGACTGTCCCGTACAAGAAAATTAAAGTTCCAATGGAATTTCACTATCATTTCACAATAACAAATTAAAATTAAAGTAAAATGGGAGGTTTTATCACGTTTACATTTGTATCTAAATTACTTGTTAGTAACGATTTTGTAATAACGTCTTAAAAATTCATCTAAAACACCGTGAAAAAACCATCCCGTTCTGTGTAATTTTTTGTGGTTCTTTCAGCAAGCCGCACCAAAAGTGCCCGCGGGCCGCACCAAAAGTGCCCGCGGGCCGCAGCAAAAGGCCTCGCGGGCCGCAGGTTCCCCACCCCTGCTCTAAGCCCTAAATATTATGCTTGTTAAGCGTAGGCAACAAAAAAATCCTTGGAAAATTTTTACCTCTCCATATTGCAGCACTGTCTCCTTGCAAATAATTAAAAAAAAAAACTCCAAGTACATCTTTTTTTCAACAATCAAAAAATATAAACTCATGATGAAAGAAAAGTGGGCCTTTTTTGTCCGGAGCTCTATATGCCATTGTATCAAAAGTCAAAAAAATACTATAAATAATATACTCACTGCAGGTGGCTATGGCACTGTCGGGGGCCAGTCCCGGAGAGGCTGAGAGGAGGGCTGTCAGGACCACCACTATGAGGAGCAAGGAGGCCACCAGAACCAGGAGACACTTCTCCAGGTGGCTGCGGGAGCCCCATACCGAAATACCCTGCAAAACATAAATACATATATAAATTGTAATGCATTGAAAGAGCTACTATCGGATGCCGACAGATGCCAGCAGGGAAAAAGCTTCTATCAATTGCCGACAGATGCCTGCACGGGTGCCCGGGAAGGAGTGACCCTACCGATCAGATTCAATTAGCAGCCAGTATAGACAGGTCCTTATTCTACTACTGGTACGACCAGTAGTAGAATAAGGAACTCCAGTGAAAAATATTATGGCTTAAAAAAATATTTTAATATAGACCAATAAACGCTAATTCTGAATACGTAAGTTTTATTTAATAATATTAAACGCGGAGTTTTTAAAAAATTATTAAAAAGTCCATTTTTAATCGGGTCGTAAAAACACGCCGTCAAGTTGGCATTATTGAAATTTTAGTGGTGACGTCACTGTCCGACATGTCGTGACGTCACCGTAAAGTCGTTGTATGGGAATGTATGATATGACACAAGCCATCGTATTAATTTATTCATTTATTTACATGCTGTTCATAGTTGTTGTGTTTATTGAAACATTATTTAGGCCTAAATAAAGTATCAATAATAAAGGTATCTCTTATTAGTTTATCTCAATTATTGAAAATATTCAAAAACTACTGCACAAAAAAAATAGTAATGCTACTTCTAGGGAGAATACTTCGAACAACAGAATTCAAAATGGCGGCAGTTGATCAGCTGATTGCCCTATCCTATAGTAATTTTTCAGGAGTGATGACGTCACACGATTCACCATACATATGGTGGTTTTCGGGGAGGAAAAATTAAAACTTTAACAATTATTTTAATTATTAAAACTAACTCTAAAAATAAAAATAAAAATGCAGTTATTTAAGTTAGAAGGTCATTATTCATTAAAAAAAAAAAAAAAAAATTGGACTGGTGTTCTCTATTATTGTAAATATGTAAATTCATAATAAACCAGTATTCAGAACCTTATTATTATTAAGTACCCCCACAGAACAAAGTGTTGATTGTAAATAACACAAACATCTCATATATTCTAATACAAATTTGATTTCAGGAATTTTTCATGGGCAACCACTGTCAAACATAACTAATTAATAACATAATACACAACACATTCAAAAAAGCTTTTGTAGGACGATAATCCATAATATTAACAATGAAAATTGTATTCGTACCAAAATATTATGAAAATGAAAACAAGAAAATTCAGTAAACAGTGTATTACTTCAAAATCACTTTGATCCACGATTGACTTTTGGTAAACCAACAAACACGACGTCGTTTAACTGCCAGAAGGAATATCCACATTCAATTCATACATTTCCAGTTCGGTAATTTTATGCAGTTGTAATTGGAAGTTATAAATAAATTTAAATAAGTGAATTTATTAAAAAATAAATATATCACAAACTTCCTTATACAGGCGACTTATCTTTAAAAATATTCTGCATATTATCAGATAATACAAGTATTTCTCCAGTTTTCTATACTAATTCCAAAATAAATAAATATTAATAACAAGGACATTTTGTTTTGAAAAGTTTCATTTTCTGTGTACATTTGTTACTTAAAATTTTAAGTAACAAATGTAGATAGAAAATAAAACTTTTCAAAACAAAATATCTAGAAATTGTTACATAGTTGATGCGGGATGCCCAAGAAATACAAAAAAATAATAATGAGTATATTTCTAATAAATTCGAAAAAAACAGGATATACACTTTGGAATGTAATAATTGTGACACGCAGTATTTAGATATGACCACTAAAAATTTTATTATTTATGCATTAAACCGCTTACTCTTTAATACGGAATATTTTTTATTCAAACAGTTAGATTTAGCTTTATTATTACGAAAAATGAGTATTTATGTCGGGGGAGACCAAAAAACATGCAAAAAATATGCATTTAACATTTTAATTTTGTTTAAATTAATTCATTCACGCGGTGACGCCATTGTTTATTCATCGTTTTTATTTTAACATTTCATAAACATTCAATCAATGCTGTCAATCATAGAAAAAATATTTTTGCGTAAAACAAAGTGAATGCATTATTGACAAGTCTGTACCTGTATTTATAGCAGTAGAACATGGAAAGAAATGTATTAGAATAATTACACAAACCCGCTAGACAAACCCTGCTTTGCCAAACAAACCATTCAAAATCTGGGATATTTTTTAAAAGTATGATGAAATGCGAGTTTATTTTAGAGAATTTATTTTATAAGATTGGTACTTCCGACAAATGTCATATTTGATTGTCTATTAGTTAAAAAAGGAACATTCCGTATTATCCGGGCATCAAACTTCGACAACACAAACGTTCCGTATTATCCGTGAGGAGGACTAACTGCATATTTACCAAAATTTTAAAAGTAGAATCAGGGAACATGAACTTTGTTTACGAAATAATAACTATTCCGAGTTTGCTAATCATTTAATACAGACAGGCCATAGCTTCAACAAAGAATAAAAGCATAGTTTAAGCATTCCAATATACATAAACATATTTTAATTTGAGCGCCAGAGAAACCTTTGAAATAAACAAAAAAAATGTATATAAATTAATAGCACCTTGTAAATCACGTTATGTTGACTCCACCCACCGTTCGCACCCTCCCCACCTAATTAAATGTAATTATTTCTCTACTTGAATAAAATAAAAAGTTTAAAAAAAATTAAGTTAGTTCTAATTGTCGTTATTTGTTTTTGGGGTGTTATGCCAAGTTAGTTCTAAGTTCGCTAGTGAATAACACGGATGCACGGATGTGTCGGAACCAGTAGCAGAAAAATGAAAATTTAAATAACAAATGTACATGGAAAGTAAACCTCTTTTAAACAAATTCCTACTAAATGGAAATTCAGCTACCTTACACCTATTTTTAAAAAAGGGGATAAACACGAGGTGATTAACTATAGACCGGTATGCCTTTTATCAACAATTCCTAAAGTTTTTGAAAAAATTCTTCTTAAAAAAATTATTTTCCGATTGAACCACGTCATTTCTCCTGAACAACATGGTTTCTCTACTGGTAAATCTACCCTTACTAACTTGTTAATGTATCAAAACTATATATCTGATTCCATGTCTAGTAAATGTCAAGTTGACTCTATTTATACCGATTTGAGGAAGGCATTCGATAAGGTTAATCATGAGTTATTGCTGAATAAACTGCATAAACTCGGCATAGGTGGTTCACTATATAAGTGGTTTCACAGTTACTTGATCAACAGATTACTGGCTGTTAAAATTGATGGTACATTTTCGTACAAATTCACTGCTACGAGTGGTGTTCCTCAGGGGTCACATTTAGGTCCAATCCTGTTTTTATTATTTGTTAATGATGTGTTATATATTTTCAACGATGTTCAAGTATTAATGTTTGCAGACGACCTGAAATTATTCAAAGCAATCAGAAACATTAATGATTGCCACATATTGTCAAATAACTTGTTGAGATTTATTATATGGTGTCATGATAACCGCTTGCAACTTAACATAAGCAAATGTCAAATTATGAGGTTTTATCGAATAAAGAATCCAATATTTTTCGATTATTCCATTAACAATATGTCGTTAGTATCTGTCTCGGAAATTAATGACTTAGGTATTTGGTTTGACACGAAACTCAACTTTATCAAACATATGTATAGAAATAATAACCAATAAAGCTTTGAAAATGTTGGGATTTATTTTAAGGGTATCTAGTGATTTCAATAATGTCAATACTGTAAAAACATTATATATGTCACTCGTAAGGAACCATCTAGAATACAATTCCACGGTTTGGTCCCCAAATTATGAGGTTCATTCACATGCGATTGAAAGAATCCAAAATAAATTTTTAAGATATGTGAATTTTAAAATGGGCATTCCTAGTGAATGCCTAAATTACGATAACGTACTTTCTTCATTAAATTTAATAAAATTATCTGATCGTAGAATCATTTCCGATTTAACCTGTTTGTATAAAATCGTTAATTCAATGTTTGATACCCCTGATTTATTATATGAAATCTCTTTTCATACTCCAGGCAGGTCAGTCACAAGACAGTACCTACCATATTATTGTAGCAATTCTAAGTCAAAAAATCAATATTATACTCCTATGCGACGGATTCAACAGCTTGGAAACAAATACTCTGAAGTTGTTGATATCTTTAGTACATCAATTTTATTATATAAGCGCACCTTATTAAAGTTTTTTTCATCACATAAGGGAATAATACTTTGATAAAGCTATTAAAATTGTCTAATTCATTGGCAGTATTTTGTCGGCTGAAAGAAAAAAAAACTATTTCAGATTTATTATATTTTGTACCTACATACTGTGTGGTTTAAATTCAATACCTAATATTTTTACTTTGTATTTATTTTTGTGCAAGTGTTTTAAACAGTAGTTTCCTGCACTATTTACCAGTATAATTTTGTTAATATTGTTATATATATATGTATGTAAAAGCCTAAATAGGCGTAAATAAATAATAAAAAAAATAAATAAATAAATAAAAAAATCTAAGTATGTTTAAGCAAGAATTATTCCGTATTAACCAAGTTTATCAAAACAAAAAAAGTTTACCCTCAACAACAAAAAGTGTGACTCATTATCGAGAATAGCTACCCTAGTACTTCAAATACGAGCCAAGTTAACAAACATCCACCTAAAGTAAACAAGATGAACCGAATAGAAGCACTTAATGCGGGCGTAGTTCAGGCCTACAGGTCGAGGCTGGGGATTTTGTATTTGAGATATCTTTTTCCAATCAGTTTCAGAATTTGCAAAACAATTACAAAGCGACTATCGACGCATAACGTTGAATCTTTTCCACAAAAAATATAAATTGATTTCGAAAGACTGTTCTGGGGAGGAATGCAGAATACGCCAATGTCAGGGAATTTAATAAAAATGCACTTTCTAGATGAGAAAAGTGTGTAGAAACTCATTAAAAAAAGAATTAATGTGCGGAAAGCAAAATTGAGGGAGATACAGCCGATCAAAGTTTTATAAAATTTCACTTCGCGAACCGATACTATGACAGCCCGCCCGCCATCTTTTGGGCTTGTGTATGTTAACCCAGCGCCGGATCTGCCCCCCCCCCCCCATAACCTAACCTAACCTAACCTAACCTAACCTAACCTAACCTAACCTAACCTAACCGAACCTAACCTAACCTTTCTAGCGGGCTTGTGTATGTTAACCCAGCGCCGGGTCTGCCCCCCCCCCCATAACCTAACCTAACCTAACCTAACCGAACCTAACCTAACCTTTCTAGCGGGCTTGTGTATGTTATCTTTACATTAAAAAACAGCCTACGTTTTTAAAAGGTTTGTCTGGCGGGATTCTCCATTCCAGTGCCTATTTACATTATATTATTAATTCTGTTTTTCATAATTACGCGCCTTATAATTTACCCCACGAAGTCGGCTACAATCGTATCTAGGCTCTTGTTTGTATCAGGTCCGGGATACCAACATAACAGTGACAACGATGGCGGGCGGGCTGTCATAGTATCAGTTCGCGAAGTGAAATTTTATAAAACTTTGATCGGCTGTATCTCCCTCAATTTTGCTTTCCGCACATTAATTCTTTTTTTAATGAGTTTCTACACACTTTTCTCATCTAGAAAGTGCATTTTTATTAAATTCCCTGACATTGGCGTATTCTGCATTTCACCCCTGTTCTGTTTTAAATTTTGAGAAAAATGTTTATTTTTAGTATAATAAGGTTATACCATAGGTCAGGGGTGCCCAAACTTGAACTGCTGGCGATCGACCTCAATATTATTCGACTCCAATGGATCGACTATGACAGGCTGCAAGTATGTGTAAATTTAGGTACTTCAACCACAAATTTTCAAGTGCCGGAGGGGAGGGGGGTAGAAATTGCGACCACATTTTATATCCCATGTGACGAGAATTCTTAAGCTAGATTTGTAACTGCTTTCGGAGATCGAGAATGGTATCCATGTAAAAAGATTTCACATACACGGTGTATGTAAAAAAATGGTGAATTTAAGGAGCTTTCTTAGAAGGTGGGAAAAAAGGAAGCATAAAACTCAATAGTTGATGTAGCAGACTGGATGATGACGTCCACATAAGATTCACATTTCACATAAATATGTTTCAACTGTGCACAGATTGTAATAGGTATTAAATCAATAGTATAATTTTGATGATTTTAGTAAACTTCTTTCGTACTTGCATTCGAGAACACGACGTGGAAACTAAGTCATGGAAAACAATTTTCGCGTGTTGACGGTTATCGATTTCGCCACAGAATAAGTAATGAAAAATTCCGTGCTCATTTCAACAGGTTAAAAATTTTACAAGATATTATTATTATTTATTGTAAAATTTTGCCGCCCCTTAAAAGTGCCGCCCGGGGTAATTCTTCCTCCCAATCGTTATTAAAATGATACGTTTTACTTCTGCCGCACCGCATTTTGGATTATTTATCAATAAACTTCATATCGCCTTTTATTTACAACTCGGACTGGCTGACTCATAAATAAACCAAACCCATAAATATACAAACCACCCACACCAAACCACACACTAGAAACTAGATCGAAAACTTCGTTCTTTAAAGGGGGAAATTTTCGACAATATTTCACCATGAATCTGCAATAATTAGACGCTTTTTTCTATGGGGACTTGTGACGTCACACACCTTAGATGAGGATAGAGTTAACAATAAAAAAGGCGTGACCATTGACAATATAAGATCCAAATAAATTATAAACAAAAAGTCATGAAAAATGTGCGGTTTTATTGAGGCCTAATTGAGGATCATCTGAAACAAAAACTGTGAAAAGATCTATTTACATCGGCAAATTTTCTCGAGATCGACTCAAAAAGCACTCGCGATCGACGGTTTGAGCACCCCTGCCATAGGTCATTGGCAAATTTGTTAAATTTTCAAACAAAATTTTGTATTATACAATACACATTTCAAATCATATAATCATGCAATAAAATAAATCAATAAATTATGTGGAAAAGCAATGTGCCAGAATTTTAATCTTAGTTTAAGGATCCGCAACCGGGCCCGAAAAGAAGAAGATGGAGAGATACGAAATTACGAATGTTAGAGAAGAGCGCTAACATTTACAGCGACAAAATCGATGCGAAAATTGCGAAAATGTTTAATATAACACGACTCGTTTAAAATAGAGCAAAAATCTCGCGGGCATTTTCTTAAACAGCATTTAAAGAAACACTGTGATTTTTTTCATACATATAACTTGTAAAATAACTGAAACAAACTTGTTTATAATAATTTTTGGAGCATACTTTGCGATTTTTTTCTATCGAGGGAATTTTATATAATTTGCGTTTCGGCGCGGGCAATGTCTAGATATTATCTTCAAGAATAACATATATTTTTTAAGAGCTTTAAAACTTAACGTTTTTAAGGAAATATGTAAGAAATCGGTAGTAATTCGGGTAGCGGGCCCTTAAATAAAATCATTAAAAAAAGATCCGCGCACGTGTTGTGTGACGAAAATACTTCAGTTTGTCTATTTATTTACGGTCTTACAAACTAATGTATTTAAGATTTTTTTACATTCTTATTTCGCTTAGACATTATTGGAAAATTGTGAATACCTACGATCAAAAAATAATTACAAAAAGTACACAATTTTAATAGTTTTATCATCACGCTTTTCAGCATTTTTGGATGTAGGTATAAATTAAAGCAAATTTTGAATGAAATAAAATCGATATTAAGTTATAATTTTAAAAAGCTGGTATGGAGAATAATTAATCTTTCTCATTAGAACCGCCCTGTACGATTATAAGTACGTCTTTCGACGAAATTTGGATTCCAGCCGCTGGCTGGTTAAAGGCCCTTTTAAGGGAGATATGTAAGAAATCGGTAGAAATTCGGAAGATTTTCCACTGAAGATTTTTATTGAGTGAAAGATAAAAAATCACCTTCTTTGGAACCATGTCCTCTGCTGTCTTGGGAGTGATGACATTGTCAAAGAGGTTCGCCCTAGAAGATGTTGACTCGAACAAGTGACGAGGATGTGCCATTTTCATACACTTTTTTGCATCCAGCAGTAATAACAAGTATGTTTTTCACAATTTCAAACTATTTTCACAATATGTATATATGTATACAAAACACGGTTAGCATTAGCACACTTTCAAAATATTTTTGGAACGCCCCCCACACTACCGACCAAATAATTATGAAATCCAAGGACGGGTTGATTCACAGAATTTGAACATTGGAGGGGACCCACCAGTTTCCCAACGGCGTTATAAGGACACATATGGTTTCCTCCTTCACCGCACACCTCAAGACTCTACTTTTTTTTTAACGAAGCTACATTTATTTGAACGACTCTAGACCCTCCAATGTCCATGCATACGGGGTCAGAATTTGAACAATGCATCAAATTTCAAAGTTAATTTTCAAGTTCTGTGAAAGTTCTATTCAGGTTCTGTTACTGTATCAGTTATATGAAACAACTAGCTAATTTTTTTTTTTTACTTGAGCTCTACACAGAAGGGCATGAGAAAAATAATTTCTCACAGGGTCTGTGTAATCTATGGGGATGCTGTGTGGAGGGTATTTTTAAGGAAAGAAGAGAAGAATAAAAAGATAAGAGGGGTGGTTAGGAATATAGATTTCGGTGTGTTCAGGTCATCCGCCGCCAAGACCTTGACAAACCTCACCGCATGAACCAGGGCACCCCTGCTAAGTCACCAAACGTGGCGAACCACTTGAAGTGACCTATGGCAGAGGTGTTGGTTATCCAATAAATGGTTCCCGGGGCGGCGGTACCCATACACTTTGGGAGGCGGGAGTGGGAATCCCGTGAACCGTCATAGGTTCATGGGGTAAGGTTTGTCTAAGTCTTGGAGGCGGAAGACCAGGACACACTAAACCCCAGATTCCTAGCAACTCCTTAAACACTTTTCCTTCCCAGAACTCTTCCCTACTTCCGTTCCTTTAAAAAACCCTCCACATAGCATCCCAAGAGATGGCATAGGCCCTGAGGGAGGTTATTTTCCTCAAGGCCTCCAGTGTGGAGCTCATGTAAAAAATAAATAAAAAATACACGCCTCCCAAATTGAAATAAATCTTATACTTCGTAAAACTTTCTCAAGAATTTAGTTGTCCAATATAAGCACGTTTTAAATCGGTTTTGGTACGAATTAAAGACAATTAAACCAACGTATTTTTCCCGAGCAATCCGATGTGTATCCTCGGGAAGACTGATGTAAAGCAGACAGATAAAGCGATACTTGGTGTTATTTTCTCTTCTGAAGCTGGATTAGAAAAACAAATATTTAGATTATCCGATCACATGGTTTGCTGCCAGCAATAATAATTACGATTGTACACGGTGCACTGAAACTCGTGGTACAAGCGGAAGCTGTATACAAACACTATACCCTAAAATATATTCAGAATCTTAACGACGTAAGTAAAGAAGCCGTGTATACAAATTGCGACTCGTGACCCGTGTATTGGGCGGACCTACTGTCGAATTTGCCCTCTCAAAGAAAAGAAGAAAAAGACTAATAATGGGAATCTTAACGACGTAAATGAAGAAAACGTGTAAACAAATATACGCCCGCGGTACGACGTATTGGACGTAGTTGTATATCTGTTGATTGCGTTCAAACCCAGGTAATTTAAAGTTTTTTGGAGGGTCGTAACCTCTGGTCTGGAGCTCCAAAATACCTGAAAAATACCCTCGACTCTGTGCAGAAACAGGCGGTCCGTTTAATAGATTATCCCATCTTAACAGACGGATTGCAATCTTTAGAGCACATCGGGCGTCGGGTGGGAATGCTATCCTTGTTCTACCGGTATTACAATGGAAGATGCTCCGAGGAACTAGCGTCATTGATTTTCGGCACCGGTGCATAGTCGGGAAACACGCCAAACGCATGCCCAATATTTGTACACGTACACGGTTGACATTTGTCACATAAGAACGGGTCGTTTCCGGTCTTTCTTCTTCTTCGACTCTTTCTTGTGTTCAACAGCTCGGCTGTGGAATGATTTGCCGACCTCTATGTTTCTTCCTTCCTACAACATGGGTCTCTTCAAGACCAATGTTCATTCCTTCCTTTCCCCAAAAAGACCCTCCACAGAGCATACCAGATGACATAGGCCCTGAGGGAAATTATTTTACTCAGGGCCTCCTGTGTGGAGTTAATGTAAAAAAAAGAAGCCCACCACATAAAGGAGATATAAAAACTACGAAGCACCACACAAAGAGGAGACCGATTATACTAAATTCTCTTGTAGAGTCTTCTGTTTTCCGCTTGTACCACTAGTTTCTGGACACCGTGTATAATGCACGAGAGGTATAGATAAATATTATTATTACCTATGTATGAGGCGTGCTTAACTTGCGGTTTTTGAAGCAAATTAATATACTCGTAAGTAACCGTATTATTATTTTTTTCATGTGAATACCGCACAAGAGTCCCAATTGCTACCGTCTGGAGCCGTAAGACTATGGCATCCCCATATTGGGTATATTGTGAGGCTGAAGGTAGTAGGGAAAGGAAGGAGACGGGGAAGGTGAAGGTGGGGTAGTACCTGGCAATTCAGATCTGGTCACCAAACACGGAATGAAACGGAAGCTAACGACACTAAAAAGAGAGCATAACATAAGAAAGCATATACATCTATAGGATTTAGCTTGCGAGAGAATGAGATGAGCAATAAAATATTTATATTTATTTCACGGGTATTCGGTTCCAATATAATACGATAAATTCACGGTCCCACAATCCGCAAGTATCCTTTGGTGTAGTGGTATAAAGCGCCTGACGAGCCTCTGCAGACATTTAGCGGATCAAGGATCGAATCCTACGAAATCCAAAAAAAAAATATTTTTATTTTTGTAAAATTAATTTCCAATCTTCAAAACACTCCAAAATGAACAGGCAAACACAAAAGAAAGCGTCATCTAGCGACTCCAAAACAGAAAACACAAATACTAATAAAACGACCAAATGTATAGGAAAAGGTGCACTGAAATTCTACGACAAAAATATGGAAAAAATCACCCTTCACATTGATAAAAAAAAGTGCTTCGTAGTCTTCTCCACTCTTGTCTACTTTAGTTTTCTGAAGGTTTCACTTCTACCGCGTGTTTTTTTTTAATTCATAATTTTTAATGACTTTTCAAAGGAGTGTTGATGTTGAACATTGTTGATTTATCTGGTCTCGCTAGAGTTGATGTAGCGATGAGTTCCACGAATTAAACACAATAACAACACTATAAATAATTTAATGTATGGATGTCGACAGCTTAAGTCATACACAACGTAAGTGTACACCACCCTGTTGACAGGTCCCTTAGAGTAAATTACGTTTTGGTTAGTAATTACTAATTACAAATTACTAATAAAATTAATTTATGATTAATAATGAATTAATTAATTTAATTAATGTAAAGCAAAAGCAAAATAACAAGAACAAAAAAAAACCTAATTTTTGGCTGAATTTTTTTTTTAATTATATAAATAACGCGAAATTTTCATTTTTTTGCATGAACTCCGCGCAGGAGGCGCCCCGAGGAAAATAATTTCCCTCAGGGCATACGGGGATGCTGCGTGGAGGGTCTTTTTGATGAGATAAAGGAGTGATCAAGGATCTTGAAGAGACCCATGTTGTAGGTGTTAGGAAATGCAGAGGCTGCCAAATTGTTCCACAGCCGAGCTGTTGAACTCCAAGAGCGAGTCGTAGAAGCGACCCGTTGCCTGCGTGGTCGAGAGGTAGGACTCTTGACTCGCAATCCGAAGGTCGTGGACAAATAAATTTTATTTGATTAATATACGTTTTTTCACAAATAATTAATTAAAAATAATATAAAGAAAGATTTCACTTTTATTTATTTTTATTTTAGTACATAAAACAGGCATGTTGCCCAAAAATTATATACATGTATGATTTAAATGCAATGCATAACAGAAATTATAACAAAAATAATTAGCTAAATATGCAAAAGTGAATGATAAACAAGAATAAGTAAAAGATGGAATACAAAAGAATCACCAACAATATATTATTGGCACCTGTGCTGATGGGACAATGATTTAGTAGGTACAATATTGCTTGACTTTGAAGAAAGGGCTTCATCGCAATATCAGCTTTATATGATTGATGGTAAAATATATTTTTTAATGAGTTTAAATGGGTCATAGGCCAGTGCAATTAGCGATCCGCGATCGGAATTATTCCGGTAGTCCCAATTTTTTTTTAAATATTTTATATACTCATCTCCTGATGTAAAATCTGAGTTTTCGACCTTGGGTCACTTGAGCTTTCGCCGCCATTTTGAAAAAACCAGCCGAAATCGCGCCAAAATCTAGTTTTTCTCAAATATCTCGTTTCCAATAAAAATTTCGGATAAAATAGCTTTACAAGTTAAGCAGAACATAAAATTACCTACAATTTTTATAGAAAGAATTTTCTTCTATCTCTAATAAATATCGATATATGTAGTCGTACAAACGTGTATAAAAAAACAGGTAAATTGCCCGACTTGGCGTTAATTGCACTGGCCTCTCATTAAAAATATTAATTTTATTATTAGAGCCGTGTATAGTGTTATAATGTTCGTGGTAAAGGGGAGAAACATCCTGTATTTGTGTGGTGGGATTTAATATAGAAAATATCTTGCATCCTCCTTGTTGAATTTCTTGATGGTGTGTTGATGTTAATTTGGGATAAAATATTTGGTGAATCAACTGATGCATGTATAACTTGTCGAAGAAATATAGCAGATTCGGTAATGTTATTTAAAATTACACATAACTTAATCGATTGTCCTGATCTTCTTCAACGCCTATCCTTCCATGTTCCAAATCGCAACAGTAGACAGTCGCTTACCTTTAATCTCCCTCTTTGCAAGACCAACTTTAAACAGAACTCATTTATCTACAGATCCACACACTCATTTAACTTAAATTATTACCACATTGACATTTTTAACTCAACTTTACGTGACATAAAACGAAAACTCACCAAGCAACATGACTCAAACTAGAAAGTTCAATCCCTATATATTCCCGTCATTTACCACTTAAGGCGGTACACAATCCTAATAATTTTTGTTTGTTTAAAACTCACATTTTAATCATTTCCGGCGAATTCGTAACTAAATTAACTTTTTTATTTCCATGGCGCACGAGGAATGCAAGTTATTTATATTTTAGATTAATTAAAACAGTACCTTTAATTTATATATTTTACGTACAACGATTTTAAAACTTTATAACCCGTTTTTCAACTATAAAGTTAGCGGTTAGCACCAGATTTTATTTTTCTAGACGATGAATTAATAATTTCGGAAGGACAACATGGAGACACATTTTAAATATTTGTACCACGTTCTTCAGAATTAATTAAAATGAACGCGGCGGAAAGGTCGTATTTCCAGGCCTGCTAGGGTGAATTCGACCGTACGTTCGTCCAATTCGCCGTGCCGCGACGTATATTTGTTCACACGCTTTCTTCACTTACGTCGTTAAGATTCCCACATTATTTTATCTTCTTCTTCTTTTTTTGATAAGGCAAATTCGACAGTAGGTCCGTCCAATACACGGGTCGCGAGTCGCAGTTTGTATACACGGCGTCTTTACTTAAGTCGTTTAGATTCTGAATATATTTTAGGGTATATTGTCGTCTTAATCCTATCCCTATGTTCCTCCTCCCCCCCCCCCCTTTTTTATATTTTGTAACTAAACAATAAAACTAAGAAAATACCCTTACACTGTCACACTTTATTATTAATTATTATCAGTGGAAAGTTCATAATTGGCATAATTATCATATTATTATTGTATTATTTTGTAATTTCTGATTTGCTGTCAACTTTCCCTAAAATAAATAAAATAAAAATTAAAAATAAAAAAAAATATTTTGTGTAGAAGCAATAAAACTGAAAGTTAGGGTTGTTTATAGTGTAATAAGTAATAACATTAGGTCGTTATACGTTCCAAATTGATCAGATAAACCTTCGCGATAAGCAATTACACGGGTTAATTTTCTTTGTACGGATTCGATTCTAAAATTGTGAACCTTATAATTGGGAGACCAAATAGTGGATTCGTATTCCAAAATACTTCGCACAATTGATTTATATAATGTTAAAGTTAATTCTGTACTTTAAAAACAATTTGCAATTCTTAGCGTTAATCCTAATATTTGTGACGCACTCTCTGAAATTGTATCTACATGTATCTTGAAGCTAAGTGACGAGTCAAATGTCACGACCAAGTCTTAAATTGAAATTATCTATATATATATATATATAAATCAATATGTTTGTTTCTGGGTTTGTATGTATGTGTATATATATGACCGCTATGCATTGCTAAACCATTCATCCGATTGCGATGAAACTTTGGGGATTTGATGTGTGCATGCCCGCGATGGTTTCTGTATACAAAAGTGAGCCCTGGCATCATGAAATTATGCATTGCTAAACCGTTCATCCGATTGGGATTAAAATGTGGGGATTTGTAGGGAGGAGTGGGAAGGGGGAGCCAGAGGGCGGAGTGGGAAGGGGGAGCCGTAAGGGGAAGGGTAAAGGGGGAACTCGGAAGGGTGCGGAGGGGAAGGGGAAAAGGGGAACTCGGAAGGGTGCGGAGGAGGAGGGGAACTAAAAGCCATCCGCAGGGCCTAGCAGCAAAAACCTGCTTCAACTGCTAGAGTTTAATAAAGGGACATTGTTAATGTGGTATGTGTTTGAAAATTTATTTTTGTTCTTTGTGAAGGAAAATAAAATAAAAATTAAATTATATTTAAAAAAAATTAAAAATTAAATTTAATGTAAAATTAAAATTCAATAAAATACTTGGAAATAAAAAAAATATATATCTACCCAGCTGCATGGCGTACGACGCTCCCTTCCCGAAAATGTCACCATCCTTGGATAATTTAATTTATAAAACTTATAACTTATAATATATCCATTACTAGTAGCACAATAATACGCAAGGCCTGAACCGCGTGTTCCTTCGAACAAGGCACAAAACTAACTAGCTATGTACGTGACCATAATGACTACACTCTTCAATATAAATCTCTAATAACGCTATATTATTAGTTATTAGTTACCTGTAATTGAGATGGTAGTAGAATGAGCTCATTATTATGCAACATTGATTGTTTTATAAGGAGATTTATAAATATTATACAAGTCATCATCGTCATAATAAGATGACGGTACTTGATTATTAGCTAATTCATTACTATTTTACGATAAAACTAGCTGACCCGGCGAACTTCGTACCCCGTTAGATTCAATAACTGCTGTGTTAACTTATTAGCTGAATTAAATTCAGTTTTTTTTATCAAGTTAAAAATTACACAATGAAGCAATTATCGATGCGCAACTGTCCGTGTTTTATTTTTGGCAGCATCAGAGAAAGCGTTGTGTACGGATTTATATTTTTGAGGGGTGCAGACATACGATCATTGTTTGTCTCATTTTCGACTATATTGACATTTAGTGTGTAATTACTAAACGTGCTGCTCATATGAGACAGACATAATTTGACCATAACGACGTTAGGGTCAAATTAAGAGATTCGGCCGAGTTTCGTTAATTTACTCATTGAAGAGTTCCGTTACTTTTTCAGAACCTAACTAAACTCTCATCAAACTACCCTTGAAGTATATCCTTTCCAATAAAAAAAGAATCATCGAAATGGGTTGGCGTGATATTGAGTTATTCGTCCATTTGTCGCGCACATACTTAATGCAAATTTAAGACTTATATGATTTTCTCATGGATGCCATTGTCAGAACTGAACCAAATTAAAATGGGACCACACGAGAAGCACCAGCTTTCAAATAAAAAAAGAATCATCAATATCGGTTAACTCAGTCGAAAGTTCTGAGGTAATAAACATAAAAAAATAATAAAAACATAATTTTTTTTTAAATAAAATAATAAACAAAAATTTTAACAAAACAAAAAAACGACTTCAAAAAATGCACTAAAAATTAAAAAAATAATTTCGTATTCTTCTACAACTTTATAATCAACTTACCTTTTCTACTCATCAATATGTACGTACGATTGTTATTTTTGGAGTCGGTGTCGGCGGGAGAGGAGCTGTCAAGTGAACACGCCGGGCCGCGGGTACCTTGGTTGACACCGACTCCAAAAATAACAATCGTACCTACATATTGATGAGTACAGAAGGTAAGTTGATTATAAAGTTGTAGAAGAATACGTAATTATTTTTTTACTTTTAAGTGCATTTTTTGAAGTCCTTTTTTTGTTTTGTTAAATTTTTTGTTTATTTTTTGATTTTTAGTGAATCTGAAGTACACTAACTAATTCGATTAAGATTCGGCCGAGTATCGTAAATTTGTTCTTCTCTCTCCACCAACCAACTCTCATCAAACTACCCTTGAAGTACATCCTTTCCAATAAAAAAAGAATCATCGAAATCGGTTGGCGTGATATTGAGTTATTCGTCCATTTGTCGCGCACATACTTAATGCAAATTTAAGACTTATATGATTTTCTCATGGATGCCATTGTCAGAACTGAACCAAATTAAAATGGGACCACAAGAGAAGCACCAGCTTTCAAATAAAAAAAGAATCATCAATATCGGTTCACTCAGTCGAAAGTTCTGAGGTAACAAACATAAAAAAAAATTATAATAAAAAAAAAATTTAAAAATAAAATAAAAATAAAAAAAAACAGTCGAATTGAGAACCTCCTCCTTTTTGAAGTCGTTTAAAAAGCAAAACAATCAGTGCATTTATATTTGATGTTTTGGAATTTTTGGAATTCACTCACTATTCAATATTATATTTATCACAATATTGCTGCAGCTCTTTCAAAAAGATGAGAATTCGTTCCATACAAAATGTATGAAGAAAATAATTTTCCTTGTAATTTTTTTTCGTAAATTTTTCCAACGTTTTAATAGCTATTCTGCTATTCGGGGCGGAGATAAATCCAACAAATCAAAGATCATAAAAATCGGTGGTTCTTGAGTTATAAATGGTGTAACTAACCCGACTTTGTTTTATATATTAAAAAGATATAGGATATAGGATATAATGTAGCACATATTTTTTTCTCTTACAGGTACAATAAAATAAAGATGTGATACAATTTCAGATTGGTTTTATGAAAAGTATTATAGATTTTTCGTTGTAATATCTCTTTAAAATATGTCCTTCAAAATCCAATTTATGAAAAAATTGAGATTTGCTAATTAAGGTCACGATAACATAATTTATTACAAAATATCTTCCCATTGTCAGGGTTGCCTATTTGTGTAAACAAATATTAAAAAAACGGGAGATTTATAATCTGTAATAATGAAAAATTTATCTTGATTTTTTTAAAAATTAGCGCCACACGGGAGGCGCCGAGGAAAATAATTTCCCTCAAGGCCTGCCATCTTTTAGAATGCTGTGTTGAGGGTCTTATGGGGAAAAGAAGGAGAAGTTTTGGGAAGGAAATAGGGTTTGAGGGGTGGGTAGGAATCTGAGGGTCAGTATGTCCAGGAGTGACAGAGGTATGAATCCACCCCTCCCACTACGGTGCAAAGCGATGTTGCGAGAGAATTCTACTGGAGGGGTCAACAGGTCTCCCTCAACAAGTCTCTCCCATCCTGCCCACCACGTAGTAGGTGGCAGATGCAACTGCCGCCAAGACCCGGACAAATATCACCCCATGAACCCGAGCACCCCTGCTAAGTCACCAAACGTAACGAACCACTTGGGGTGACCTATGGCAGAGGAGTTGGTTATCCAAAAAATACGTTTATGGTATGAAAATTTGACCGCCTATAAATATTATAGATGCTTTAATGAAATACTTTTGGATCTCTTGCTTGACCATAATTTTAAGCGGGAATTTTTAAATTAACAAGCTGGGCGTACTGTACAGGGCACCCAGATACTTTAAGATGAATTTGGCAGCCACCTCTGGTCTGGAGCCCTAAAAGATATTTTTAAAAACCCTTGACTCGGTGCAGAAACGGGCGGTCTGTTTGATTGATTCTCCTATCTTAACAAACGGATTGCAATCTTTAGAGCACAGGCGTCGCGTGGGAATGCTGTTCTACCGTTATTTCAATGGAAGATACTCCGAGGAATCAGCGTCATTGATTCCTTCGGCACCGGTGCACAGTCGGGAAATACGCCAAACACTCGCCCAACACTTGTACACAGTTGACATTTGTCACATGAGAACGGGTCGTTTCTTAAAGATCGGATCCTATGAAATCCAAAAAAATATATTTTTATTTTTGTAAAACCAATATCCAATCTACAAACCAAAAAGCGACATCTAGCGACTTCGAAGAAGAAATCACAAATACTAATAAGATGACAAAATGTATAGGAAAGGGTGCACTGGAATTCGACGACAATATTATGACAAAATAATTCTTATTAATATAAAAACAGTGCTTCGTAGTCTACCCACTCTTGTCTACTTTAGTTTTCTGAAGGTTTCACTTCTACCGCGTGTGAATTGAACACTCTGATTTTTTATATTCATCATCATCATCACTCTTGGCTCTACAACCCCTGGTGGATCTTGGCCTCCTCAAGAGTCTTCCTCCACTCATCGTGGTTTTGTGCCAGCTCTCTCCAGTTCAGAAGTTCCAAGATAGCTCCACGCTCCATCTTAATCCTGGTCTTCCTAGACTACTTCGCCGTATTGGTCTTGAGTTCAGCAGGGACTTTGGTGCTTGATGCTCGGTCATTCTCTCCACATGACCCAGCCACCGAAGTATTCCCAGTTTGGATTTTTTTACATTATGCAAATATAAAATTATTTATTTCAGGATGTTCTAGGGCCTATACCCCATACAGGGTGTTAAGGGACGTACTTGACTTACTTTAACCAGTGATTCCTGACATTATTTGGAGTAAAAAATAACATGGTTCGCTACGTTTGGTGATTTAGCAGGGGTGCCCGGGTTCATGGGGTGAGGTTTGTCTAGGTCTTGGAGGCGGATGACTAAGACACACTGAACCCCAGATTCCTACCCACCCCTTAAACCCTTTTCCTTCCCAGAACTCTCCTCTCCTTCCTTTCCTTAAAAAAAACCCTCCACACAGCATCCCCAAAGATGACATAGGCCCTTAGGGAAATTGTTTTCCTCAGGGCCTCCTGTGTGGAGCTCATGTAAAAAGAAAAAAAAAATTAATAAAATTTTGGTCTCCGGTGACGTTTTTTGACAACTTTTTTTTTAATTTCAAATTTTTTTCTTCAAAATCAAACAAAAAAAAAATTCTTTCTCATGTCATTACTGGTCACTCAGCCGGGTGTCCGACGAACCCCTTACCCCGCCTCCAACTGTTCAACAACTACCATTTTTTTATGTTTTTGTAGAAAAACATAAAAAATGGCACCGGAGACCAAAATTTCATTAACATTTTTTACTCTGCATAATGTCAGGAATCACTGGTTAAAGTAAGTCAAGTACGTCCCTTAACACCCTGTATAAAACGATGTTATAAAAGAACCTAATGGTTATCGTTTTCGATAGGTAGACAATGCGATATTTCGAACTAAATTTAGAAATATTATGGTTTTAAGGCATTGTGAAAATAGGTTTATTTTTAAAATCCACGTGACGGTTGCAAACATTGAACAAATAACTCCAAATATTAAAGAGGATCTATACATATCGATTTAAAAACTGATTTCGTAAATTTACAGATGTTTCTACGATTTATTTGACTAGCAGTTAAAAACCCGCTCCGCAGGTTTTTGCTGCTAAACCCTGCGGGTGGCTTTTAGTTCGGCTTCGCCCAGTTTAAGTGTTGGTGACCATTTTATAAATCCGATAGGAACTGATAAGTTTCAAGATTTTCACGGCCAAAAGCATTTTCGTTATTTGTTTTTGGGGTGTTATGCCGTATTGCGCTACCTCCTTCTTTAGCCAACGTTTCGGACATCGTTGCAGTGTCCATCATCAGGGCAAATCCGGCAGATCCGGTAGATGTATTATATTTTAAAAATCCGATAGGAACTGGTTGGAAAAATAATCTCATGCGATTCAGTGACAGTAACCGGGACAAAGTAACCGCGTCAGGCAATGACGTCATAAATAAAATATAGACGCGTTCGTGTGGTAGAAATCACAACGTGATATTCACAACTACCAGTAATGATAATAATCATATTATCATCCATCTCTCCATACCCGGAGAGATTTACGAAATTACAAATCCAATAGTAGATACTTACGCCTGCCAGCTGACGTTCCTCACACTAGCTGTTGATTTAAGTGGCGCCTCTTTTGGCATTGCTTTAATTTGGTTCTATTACAAAAGTAGATTTGTAACAAACTCCACGGATGAAAACGGTTTTGCATAAGGCACGGCGTCAGAGTTGTATTCTTAGTCGGAATCTTAAATATCAACCGTACAGTCGCCAGGCTATTAATATTAATCTGCAGTTCGATGATGATTTATTCAAGAAAGAGTTCAATATTTGAAAATGTTTGACCAACTTCACCCAAAGTAAGGTAAAATTGATATTTCTTCGGTCACGCAAACACGCCCATAGCGCATTTTTATCTGGTTATCTAATTTCAGTGAATGCAACTACTGTCATTGCTAGATTGACAGTACCTACATACAAGGTCGTTTGCGTCAAATGAACATAGCAATGATCTTCAGTTGATGGTCACATAACTGCAGATACCACATTTTTAAACTCGTACACTAATAACTGAGGTCACTTAACAGCTAATTATTAACTTTATATTGCAGATACTGTGTGATTTGTGCATTCTACTCAAAAACTAAAGTTCGATTACTCATAATGAATCGATTCATTTCTAATCCAAACATACCAACAGCTAATTGTCATGTGTTGCAGATACTGTGCAATTTGTGCATTCTACTCGATTAGTGAAGTTCGATTACTCAAAACGAATCGATTCATTTCTAGTCCAAACATACTAGATACAACAGCTAATTATTATGTATTGAATATACTATGTAATGTGTGCACTCTAATTGAGTAATGATGTTCGATCCTCAAAAATAATCGATTCATTTCTGGTCCAAAAATACTAGATACACAAACTAATTATTATATACTACAGATTGTAGTATAATTTGTGCAGTCTACTCAAATAGTGAAGTACGATTATTCAAAAATGAATCGATCCTTTTCTATTTATAACAGCTGATTATTATGTACTGCAGATACTGTGTAATTTGTGCATTCTACTCGATTAGTGAAGTTCGATTACTCAAAATGAATTAATTCATTTCTAGTCTAAACATACTAGATATAACAACTAATGATGATGTGCTGCAGATACTGTGTAATTTGTGCATTCTACTCGAATAGTGATGTTCGATTACTAAAAATGAATCGATTCATTTCTAGTCCAAATATACTAGATATACTAGAGATATTTTATATTTTAAATAAATATGCAAAATCTCTCCATAATGTAGTTACGTAAAACAATGTTCGACAACTAATTTCAAAAAAATCTAAGTGTTTCTACTTGTTAGTACTACTTTTTTCTTTGGAGGAAACAGATATATCTTATTACGGCTCGGCAGTTTTATTTTCATCATAGGTGTGAGGGAGAGATGTATGATAATTATTGTATGTTTCCTTTGGCGGGGTGCAGACATACGATCACCGTTTGTCTCATTTTCGACTGTTGTTATTTACTGTGTAAGAAAGAGTTGCAGCATATGTTTAAGAACAAAAGAAAAACCATCAGCGGATTGGCATTTGACGTTTTTGAATATTTGGAATTCGCTCACATTTTAATATTATCCTTGTAACTATATTTCATACTTTCAGAATTTTTGTAAGTATTGTAGGAGACGTCACAGTGCGGTTGTGAGAGATATGCAAGAAAATGATGACTTTTTTTTTGGAGGAAACAGACCTATGTACATTGTGTATCTCATCTTTTGAAAGAGCTGCAGCATTATTGTGTTAAGGAACGTATGTTTGTTGCCTTTTTATGTCACGATACCGTGAATCGTCACGGTAATTATAAAAGCGTTCAATGAGTTTGTATGGCGGGCGGTACGCTGAAATAGGCCAAGCCACATGGGAAATTGCGCGCATGTAGCATTGTCTGGCACGGGAATAAAATGCCAATAACTCGTGCTTCGCATGTTTCTCGGTGTCTGGAATGAATAATATGCTAATAGCATTACCTGTACATATTTATATAAATGCTGTTTCTTTTTTTTACATAAATACTACCCGATCGCACTAGGCCAGTAGTTTAGTCGACTACCGAGTAATTTAGTAACTAAGGCCCTCCGTTCATGGAGATACTTACAATCTACGTAATTGTGACGAAACTACTTTTTAATGCTAGTCTCCGTACACGGCGCTATCCGAAATATACTGAACTCATCGTGGAGTTAACACGCTATCAAGCGATGTCATATGGCTTTTTTTCCAACATCAATCCATGCCTTCTCCATTAAATCCTTTCTTACGTATTCTGGTAACGTATTGTTATATAAACAT